>CM070034.1:118359731-118374211 GCA_036250615.1 Ptychadena robeensis
AAAACTGCTGTTCACAAACGCTGTCCATCTAATCTGACTGATCTGGAGCTGTTTTGCAAAAAAGAATGGGCAAGGATTTCATTCTCTACATGTGCAAAGCTGGTGGAGACATACCCTAAGAGACTGGCAGCTGTAATTGCAGCAAAAGGTGCTTCTACAAATATTGACACAGGGGGCCGAATAATAACGCACACCTCACTTTGCAGTTATTTATTTGTAAAAAAAAATGTTTGGAATCATGTATGATTTTCGTTCCACTTCTCATGCGTACACCACTTTGTATTGGTCTTTCGCATGGAATTCCAATAAAATTTATTCATGTTTGTGGCTGTAATGTGACAAAATGTGGAAGAATCAGATTACTTTTGCAAGCTACTGTATAAGAAATCTGTTAAAGTCTTCCTAAAAGCATTGAAAATGATTAGATAAACTTAGTTGTAAACAAGGATCCTATACTGCTAGACTCATTTACTCCGCTAACCGCTCCTCATCTGCAAATCTCTACACTGGCTTTTAAATGTCCAGAGAAATACATTTTGTGCAGTTTTCACTTTTTAGAAAGTTCTGTGCCTTGCTTTCACTTTTTCACTCCACACCTCCTGTCCCACTTGCATTTCTAATCTGGTCCATAAATACATCACTCACCACCCCCTCCACTCCTCCACTGACCTCCCCACTTATAACTTTCTCACCTATTAGATTGTAAGCCCGATCCGGCAGGGTCCTCTACTCCTCCTGTGTCATAACCTGTTGCCATGTGCCATCTCTATTCTAACGCAATATGTTGGCGCTATATGAATAAATTATAATGATAATAATGTACAACATCCCAGTCATGTCTAAAAAATCCTAAAGGCACTAAGAATAAAGCAGGGTACAGACGCTAAGATATGGGCCAATTCGATGGCCGTTTCAAGTGCCGTGCACGCACACGGCCATCTATCTGGCCCATATAATATGCCCCCATTGCTGTTTTAGAGTGGAACAAATCAATCCTGCTCGAAAACAGCCCTATTGGACATGACCATAATTACAGCCAATGTCCGATGCTTTGCATAGAGACCGCTGGTCTCCAGGCAAATCTTCAGCTGAGGAGAGCAGAGCTGTCTCTCCCCGGCTCTGTCGATATCTGACAGCAGCGTGATGACATCATTACGCTGCTGCAGGGTATATCGGACGGATAGAATATGGAGCCGTCTGTGCCCTGCTTAAGGCTACATCACACACACAAGTTTAGTGAGTGTGCAGACTCTGCAACGTATCTGTCATGGAGTTCAGCTCCAGCATAAGCTTGCGTGGTTACCTAATCCTGTTGTTCTGAGTACACATCCACCCATCACTGTTCAGAGGGTTCCATGCACCCAGGACAAAAACCTTGTTGCTAAGCTACATAAAGTTTTGGGACAATACGTGTTTGGAAATTCCCTAAACACTAGTCTACACATTGAAGAAAAGACATCTGATGCCTGAACAGCGGCTATGCGCAATGCGCAAGTTTCGTAATTCTCTCTTTGTAATCCTATTAAAGATCGGAGTAAAGCAGGGAATAGGTATGCAGTGACACCCACAGGAACACATGTATATTTTTGATATAAACTCTACTAGTTAAGCAATTTGAGTAGAGACACTACACAAAAGCTGCTATGTCCAACCAGATCACAATGTTTACACACTCCAGGAGTTATCGACCATATAGATACATATATATATGGAAACTACAGTTGGTGTCATAAACATCCGACAGCATCCGCCTACACTCAAGCACATCTCTCTTTCACATTTTAAGACCTACAATAATTTATCACAGTCTAGGTGGGCACTACCCCCCCACTGCTCTTTAATACTATTAAACCATATTCCCATTAACATACTTATATGGGTCGACCTTTGATTGCACAGGTCCTGCTGGTTGCCTGGTCGCCTTTCATTGGCCCCTCGTTCTTGCCCCGGGATAGCCCCCTGCGGGGGTTAACTGGTCGTTGTCGTTCCATCCGTTTGGCGTTTTATATATATCCATAAAAGTGAGTGAACCCTTCAGCAACATTATTTTATTACTTACTTACCTATACCTTGATGTTAACTCTCATCCTCCGCTGTCTATTCTTGTTTTGGTTTTTTATTGATACGGACGTCTAAAGATACGAAACCTATTGGGATTAAGGACACCCCCTGAGGAAGTATACACACATTGGGGTGAAGTGGACCCTGTTTCGATGGGGTCCCATATCCTGGCATTTTCTACAACCATGAATTACAAATTTACCTATTGTACCTATGTGATGTATTAATGTATGCCAACCCAGCCATACCATGCTATATGTTTTTATCATGACTATACAATAAACTTCTTAATATGTTATTTTAATATATACCTCATTCTCCTATTTTCTCCTTTCTCTTGGAGATTGGTGGCCATTAAAGTCCCCTTGCCCCTGAATTTTTCGGGGGGAATCCCTGCTGCTGTCGGATGTTTATGACACCAACTGTAGTTTCCATATATATTTATATTAGGGATGTCGGCCACTCCACCTAGAAAAATTCAATTTTCTATGTAACATATAGGTACATAGTTCAGATATCTTCCTCCACACCCATAACCAAACTACTGATAACGTTTCATTTGTGGTTACTGTGCCATGAAAGTAATTATTTCCTTGGGAGAACATTAACCGCATACACCACAGATCACACAACTGCCTGCCACTAGCAGACAATCTGCATCTACTGTGTTGGTAACAGGCCACATGAGCTCATCATAGCGTTGTCCTAAATAGTATCCTCACTCCCTAAGCTGGCCATAGAAGCCTCAATTTACAAATCAAACGCACAAATTCAGCCAGAAATCGGCCGGGAAAACGATCTAATGAATTACAGACATGTCCATAAATTTTATATCAATCTCTTTACTTTGGATGGGGATGCTGGTGGCATGACCGGCCATGCGTGATGATGTCATCACCCACAGTCGATCTCAAGAGAAATTGGCCCGGCATTGAGACCGTTTTGTCAGGCTTAAATGATAGTCCAAGTTGCACTCACACAAGTTTTAATAGGAAATACAGCAAACTCTTTACCTACAACCAACCCTACAGAACGAATGAAGTTCGTAATTCTACTTATTTGTGAGATTGCTCACATGACCACTACTCTCATATTCGTTCACAGTTCCCTTTATTGTTTCAACTGTGATTGCTTTCTTTACCTTCTCTTCATTCCTTCTATCTTTTCTAACTATTTTGAGGCCAATATGATACATAGTCTATAATTGCGTGGTCAGACATGCGTATCTAGGCTCAGGATGCAGCTTGCAAGTGTTTATCAGACATCCTAAGGCTTAACACTCGCAACTGGAAACATGTTTTGGCCTAAGCCATAATTCTAATTGCTTGCAAGTTAAAATTAAAAAAATGTTGGTTGTAACTCACATTGGTTTTAAGTCAAGCTGATTGAACTT
Source organism: Ptychadena robeensis (assembly GCA_036250615.1). Classification (NCBI taxonomy): domain Eukaryota; kingdom Metazoa; phylum Chordata; class Amphibia; order Anura; family Ptychadenidae; genus Ptychadena; species Ptychadena robeensis. Next base: position 118,363,186 of record CM070034.1, read on the forward strand.
TAAGGGTCTACTTATATAAAAATTAGGTTCAATAAGTTATTAGCCTCAAATTAACTACCACTGATATGGTAAGAGCATTACACTATACACATTTCCCTCGCCTAGTTAGATGTAAGCCCTAAGCTCCACTATCCGTTAAAACCCCTGCTCTGAACGAAGCGAGTGCACGAACCGCCCATTGAGGGCAATGGGGCTATGACAGGGCTGTCTCCACATCCCGATCCGTCGGTCCTTGCCTCCGTCAGGTTAATGTCGACGCAGCCCATCTGTGTCCACAGGAATGTAACAGAGGCTTGCGTGGGCATCAGTGCATGCCAGCGCATAATGGAGCCTGTGGCTAAATCTAAACTCCTGATAAAGTATTTTGCTTTGGGCAAATGACTACACTGAATATATTGAACAAGCATACCAAACATCATTAAGAGATGCTATTCATTCTCTACAAGTTTCCTATACCCATTCAAGGTTTGTCTGTCTATAAAAGCCAGGAACCAATGTTAGTCTGACAGTTCTGTATAACATTTTTTTTAGCAATAGGACTTTTATTTTTATTAAATTTAGCAATAAGACTGTGCCACTGCTTGTCAAAATGTAACTTGCAGCTAATTACGATGTAACCCAAAACAACCCTTGTTATCCATATACAGCTTCAAATGCCTTCTTAAATGCTTCTCACATTATGTGTCTGTTTATAGAACAATAAAAGGAAAAATAAACAAAATAATAGAAATAAAAAACCCCCAGGCACCACTATACGCTGGCATCCACTGATGCTCATACAAGCCTCCGTCATGTTATTGTGGACGCACGTGGGCAGCATCGACATTAGACTGGCAGAGGCTGGGATCAGTGGATTCGGGGCTCTGACGAAGTGTGTAGACACCCCTGTCATAGCCCCATTGCCGTCAATGGGTGGCTTGTGCACTCCGTTAAAATCCATGCATTCAATAAATGCAACATAAATACAGATGCCAAAAGGTGCCCATACACAAATCGATACACGCTGTGCTTGATGGTCAATCGAATGGGAATCGATGCACCACTTTGCACATCGATTTCTGAAAGTGCCTTGCCTATGTAGTTTACACAGCTGTGCTAGGCTCTGCCCGCTTTCCCCTGCCAGGAGCGGATCACAGGCTGTGTGTGTAGGGTCCAGCTCTCACCACTGCTTGTCAGATCGAACCGGATTTACAGACATGTCTACTCCCAGTTCAACTGACCTTTTTCGAGCGAGATCAATCGAAGAAAGGCATACACGGCTCGATTGTGTAATAGATTTGAGCACAATCGAGCACTATGAACGCGCGCGTTGACCGATTGTGCTCGAATCTATTACAAATCTGAGCCAGGTATGGACACCCTTACTGAGAAGACAGAAGTACCACAAATAACACAAATTCCCTTCTCAGTAAGAAAATATTTCTTTGCTTGATAATAAATACTTCTCTATATTCCTTCTACAATCACATGATGTCTTCAACATAGATCCAGCAGCAGATCTGTCATACTAAAGAAGCTTATTACTTGGCAAATTCCTCTCTGTAGAATCGTGCTGGATGTTATCAAATACGTTATGGGGAAATAAACCTAAAACTAGGGAAAATATATAGAGATCATATAATCAATACAAACAGTAAAATAAACAACGTTGTGCTCGATGTATGACATTACACATGGATTTCAGAGCCCGGTTATTTAAGTATTCAGGAATATAAGCAATATGTTATGTTCACTAATAAAAAGAGACTGTTGAGGTAAGCTTACCTAATCCGTGTATCTAGAAGTTCTTTGATCATGGCCACCACTTCATCATCCTCCTCTGTTGCAGCTTTAAGAAGAAACATGTAAAAGGATTCATTCTGACATATCGGAGAATTCTTAGCAACTTAATACAAGAAGCAGTTTTTTGCATTAGGGAATGTTTTCATTTAATTGTTACATTTGTACTTGTAATATATATGGACATCAAGTGCTAATCATTACAGTGATCACTGCTAACATAACTATTGGCAAGCCATACTGCTTTATCTTGGTCCTTAACCATTACACAGTGTTCTCCCCAGAATTTTTTTTCAGCCAGGCGGCGCGATGACGTCATCGCGCCGCCTGCACCGGTCCAACGGCCTCTCTGATAGGCTGCCGGCCAGCGGCAGCACAAGTCCTCTGACAGGCGGCTCCTCCCCATTCTTCAGGAGCGCGCCACAGCCACTGAAAGACTCCGGCCCGCGGCTCCGGTAGTGTGCCGCGGGCCTGAGTCTTTCAGTGGCTGTGGCGCGCTCCTGAAGAATGGGAGGCGCCGTCTGTCAGGCTGCTCGCCGCGGAGGACTTGTGTGCCGGGCGGGGACTAAAATCTCCCGGGCGGACCGCCCGGCCAATCTGCTCTGGGGAGAACACTGATTACACATTAATCCTGTTACAAGGTATAAATTGGAATTTCTCAATGAATTCCTTTCCTTAAGCCTTGTGCACATGCGTCATAGAACCATCACATACAAATGGATACAAACACCTAGAAAACCAGTCAAAAGTCAGATACCTGTACCATCGAAATTTTCTAGCATGACCAATAACTGCTTTTTCAATTGTATGTTCAATTTCTATCACTTGGTGGATTAAGGTAAAAAAAATCCATTTTCAAAGATGTCGAACAAAAGGAAACCTTTCCAGCTATAAAGGCGCCATAGACCTTGATGTTAATGGAGGGGCGCCGCTCTTCTCCCCACACACCGCCGGCGTCTATTTGACACCGGCAGTGTGTAGAGGGCTGGGCAGAGAGGCAGCAATCACGGCAGAGTGCATTGTACTCCGACGTGATTGCGGGAGAAACGGCTTTTCGTGCCATAAAAAATGGCGCGAAAAGCCCGTAACGCCCAGAGGGTTAAGGAAGAAAAAAGAAAATTTAGCCATTTATTGCACAATGGGCCACCAATAAACTAGCCCTTATTTTATAATCCCACAAAGTATGGCATGTGCAGTTTTGGTGTGCTGCAGAGTTGCTGAATTACTGCCTAAAGTTATAGCAATATGCAAAGCTAAAACCAAAAGGAAGCAAGCATTTACTAGCAGAAGAAAGTGGTTCAAGAGTACTTGAAATGACATTTCTTAGGGGAAAAACACTTTTGAGGGTGATAACAGAGAAAGGGACAGAATGTTCCCATCTTCGAGCTAAGCAGAGATGAAAACGGACTATAAAATTTAATCACCAACATTCTATGACTATTTGCCTCAGCTAACTTAAAAAATCCATTCAAAATCATTCACCAAAAATTCTTAAGGTGCCTACACACATATAGATGGATATCTAGATTGATGGCATTCACAGCCATGAATCTATTGCCCAACTAATGCGGCCACCCGTTTTTGAGTTGGAACAAACGATCCTGCTCGAAAACAGGATGGTGAAGCAGGTATCGGACATAAATCCTGCTTGATCTGCATCATTAAGATGGGGACCAGGGTCCCCAAACAAAGGATCGGACAGGAATCAAGCATCTAAAGTGGTGACAGTCATATTTGGCCTTTATTCCTGTCAAATCTACAGGGCCCGAGCGCAGCGTGGTGACTACATCAGGTCAGCAATCGAGCACCCATCGTGACATCTATGGGCAGCTTTAGGCCTATTTCTCCAGCCACTTGTTTTATACAATTATCAGTATTCGCTGTAATGGAAGGACAGAGACTCTGCAGGTTCTCAGTCTGTCCTGCCAGGAAATGAATCTGTGCACAATCCCTCCTATTGAGAGCTATTATTCTCACTGCAGGATTGGAATAGTGGTTGTGGAAAGAAAAAAAAGTGACAATGGGGCTTTATCTACTTATTCAACGTTGCTTTCCCTAAACAACACTGCATCTACACTTTTTAGCTGCTTCTAAAATACAACACTACATGAATGTTATAGAACCAAATGAGAAGTCAAGCAGGAAACATACCAGTCTCACTGCGAGGAGCATCCTCTGTTACCACAGGTAACCCAGAAGAAAAGAAGTCCATTATGGTTGCATAGATATCAGGCTTCATTAGGTTCCAGTCCATCTCTTCACTTTCCTGTTATTTGAAATTCAAGAATTACCCAATAAATAAAAAACATACATTAATTTAACCCCTATCCTTCCAGATCAAAGTGCTTACCCTTGTGATTGTAATAAAATCCGGCCCAAAGAAGACACTTTTCACCCCTTCGACTCTAAAAAGGTGCCTGCAAACAAAATAATAATTTTATGAAATGCTCCTCATCTATTCCTCGTATTATTCATAACATTTCTGAACTTTTAGCAATTAGAATTTGGAATAATTAAAAGGTGACAGAAAAAACACATCGGCCCTCGGAAAGCCTGGCATTGCCAACAAAAGTCTGTAACTTGTCGGTACATGTGGTATTTTGTAAAGGTTCTCCTTGTACAAGAAGCAGAGACATCTTTTGGGCCCAGTCCCACAAGTCTCCAGTGGTAATTCCCTTCCTCCCAGCGCATCAAATAGGCACGCTTAAATCTGCCTTGTAGATTGCGGACATTTAGGATTTTATAGATATCTGATAGAAGCCCCTTAGCTGTGCCCAGCTTACAGAGTTTTTTACAGAGGGCTTACAGAGGGATAGGGGAGGAAACATTAGTCAGCTGGAGAGGAATCTAAATTTATTTTAAAGATTTGTGAAAGAGAAGAACTCCCTGATAGACAGTCATATTTGGAACACATCTTTATCTGTGTATATATATATATATATATATATTTAAAACAGGTCTCATTTCTCCGTATGCAAAAAGACTGGTCATGAATTCAGTCATTGTAGCCTCCTAGCCTCATACAGGCAACCTGCAATCAGTGGAAATGCTCCAACCCACATCACAGATCTTTACAAAGGCAATGTGCAGTATTGCAGTATTCGAGCCGTCCGATGTACCCTGCAGCAGCGTGATGACATCATGCTGCTGTCAGATATTGGCAGAGCCGGGGTGAGACAGTTTTGCTCTCCCCACCTCAGCTGAAGCTTTGCCTTGAGACCAGCGGTCTCTATGCAAAGCATCGGACATATTTACGATATGGCTGTTTGATTTGTCCCGCTCGAAAACAGCCATGGGCGCACATTATATTGGCCAGATAGATGGCCGTAAACATGCACGGCGCTCGAATTGGCCATCGATCTGGCACATATGTGCAGGTCTGTACCCTGCTTTAAGGTCATTACTAAATCTTTCAGGTAATAATTGGCTTTTCACTAGGTTCACTTTACTTTTAGGAAGGCTTGCTTTGCATACAACATGGCCACATAACATAACCAGATTCCAAGTTTAGCAAAACTTAAACCATTTCAGTGGAATAAACTTTAGCTACAGACCGTCACAATTTGGATACAAAACTGTCAAAGAAACTGGGAATGCTTGTGTCTATTAAAAGCTTAAGATGATGTCTATAGGGAAAAAACAAGATCAAACTTGGCTGATGAAAAATCTTAAGTAGTTGGTCAATTCTCCTCAAAAGAAAAAAGGAGGCATCAAACTAGTCCTCTTTACTGTGCCCTAATTTAGGTAAGGTGTGCCACTCAGTGTCTTTATGTGACAACAGGCAGCCTCTAAGAATTATCTTTGCTCTGAATGAGCATTTAAGTGCAGGAAATAAAATAAATAACAATTTCCCTGTCACACGTTGCCTATTACACATCACAGCCATCATTAGTGATGCAAACGAGGAAAGGAATTGGCAAATCTATGGCGGGTCGGCCATTATAGGCTCTTGGTCCAGCCCCTTTATCCAATTTTGGCCCATGAGTCAAAAGGTTTACCCACGCCTGGGTTAGGGTGATATTGTCATATGCATTTGAAAAATAACAATCTTTTTAAGTACCTTAAAACAATCAGTCAACAAAGGTGGAACTCAGCATAATTACATTTGATAGAACAAAATAGTGGCTCTGACACAGCAAATTGGACACGTTCATCAGTAAAGGCCCCCATACACGTGTCGGATTCGCACCGGATTCCGGCACGATCGATTCCGGGCGCGTGCACGCCAAACGATCGTGCCGGAATCGCATGCAGCCCACCTTGTCCGATCAATCAGGTCCGATCCTTCAGGGGCTCAGAATCGGATCCGACGGAGAACCAACATGTTGGTCTTTCTCATCCGATTCTGCACAGATCAGGGGGAGTTGCCATTTGTGAGGTGGAATCACACACGGAATCGTGCCGGAATCCGCTCGGACAAGGTGGTATGCTGCGATGGATACTCTTAATTGGCCAATTGATCACACCTGCGATTCCCGGCAGAATCGCCGGAATCGATCGGATGATGAATCGATTGGACATGGAATCCGACACGTGTATGGCTAGCTTAAGAGTAAAGCGGACCATAGACGGGTCATTCTCTGCCCAATGCTGCTGCAGATCATCACACACGGCCAGTCGTGCAGAGAATCGGCCGGGCACCCATTGAGCGCCGGCCTTACTTTGGATGGGGACTGCCCCCATCCAAAGTAAAGGGATCGGCCGGGAATTTAGCGGCATGTCGGATCACCGTGGGAAGGCAACGGAGGGTTTATCGGACACCAGTGGATCCCAGCAGACAGTAGAGCCTAAGTATGAAGGTCCCCCATGGTACATTACCGTGCACATTTGCAGTGACCGAATGTTCGCCAATCGAACGCGGCCACCATTTCTTCGAGCGGGATCAATCGAAAAAAGCTTGATTTAACAAGAAACCAACTTGTCAGTAAATGTTTGATTGCCATTACGTTGGATGGGGGCCAATGGTCCACATCCAAAGTATCGAACAAGAACCGATTGCACATAGATTTGCCATTCAATTGACGAACGCTTGAGTGGGTATCAGCCTGTGTATTTGAACCTTAAAAGTAAAAGAAGATTAAGAATCCATGACTCCAGCAATCTATAATGCAAAGGATTCACATGCAATTATCCCTTCTGGTCATTTGGATGTGGCTCTTCAGTCTTTGATATAGAAGCGTTTAGAAAAACCTACTTCAAGGTCCCCAACACACTTATGTACACTGTCATAGCATAATAATACCTAGCAAGTGGGGAACAGTAAGCAGAGGCTGGGGTAGGGAAATCCATAGTTCTTGCATCCAGAACTGCTCTTCCTGGGATAAACTTCACACTGTTGGGGTTTGGGGTATCCTGGGTCTGGATAAACATACATCGTGCTAGAAGAGAGAGGGAATACAGATCAAATTATGCTGTGTACAGTCATTAGCCAATAATTTATGCTACTTCATCAAATTAATTCAGTGTTTTCCAGTATATAGTGCAAAGGTAAAAAAAATAAAGATTACAAGCCAATTTCAACTATAATGAGAAAATCTTTATTAGGTCTCCACAGTTGAGTGGCACTCTTAAGCTAGCCACACACGGTTCGATTTTGGTTCAATCGATGCTCGATAAGATTAAATTTTTCATCGATTGAACAAAAATCGAGAAATGCCCACATGGTACGATCGACGATAATTGTTCGATGAAGCCAGAAAAATTTATTGAATTTTGATCGGACATGTTGGAAAATCATCGTCGATTGTGCCAAAATCGTTTTATAATCGTCGATGTTTGTGGTGTTTCTCCTGGATCGATTAGATTCGATATAATTAACATAGACCACTTCAATCTGAACTTTTTTTTTTAAGCTAGCCATACACGTGTAGGATTCCATGGCCAATTGATCACCTATCCGATCGATTCCGGCGATTCTGCCGGGAATCGCAGGTGTGATCAATCGGCCAATTAAGAGTATCCATCGCTGCATACCACCTTGTCCGAGCGGATTCCGGGACGATTCCGTGTCCGATTGTCCACCTCACAAATGGCAACTCCCCCTGATCTGGGCAGAATCGGATCAGAAAGACCAACATGTTGGTTCTCTGTCGGATCCGATTCTGGGCCCCTGAACGATCGGACCTGATCGATCGGACAAGGTGGGCTGCATGCGATTCCGGCACGATCGTTTCGCGTGCACGCGCCCGGAATCGATCGTGCCGGAATCCGGTGGGAAACTGACCCTTGTATGGGGGCCTTTAGTCGAAATTGCACCACAATTGCAAACTCAATGTGGGGTGTATGTTGATGCGATTAAGATCGATTTTCGATTAGACAATTGAATTCCTCGATCTAATCGAGCATCAGTGGAAATGCTCCAACCCACATCACAGATCTTTACAAAGGCAATGTGGAGTAAAGTGTTAAGCAGGGTACAAAAACAAAATCGAACCGTGTGTGGCTAGCTTAAGTCAGACAATCTACATTGCTTTTCTGTAGAACTCTATATAAACACACTTTACAATCTATACTGTCCTTGTGATTCACAACTGGGAAAGTTGTGATATTACTTCTTTGTATGCCAGAAAGGCAGACTTGGGAAGAAATTATGAGACTAATTATGGGGGAAATAGAAATCTGTACTGTATTAGGCAAAGAACACAAACTAAAAACAGTCCTATACAGAAATACAGCATTACTTTATATAGAAACCGTGGTTTATTTTCAGTGAGTATACATTAAATGTTATAGTATTTGTGACATATATTACGTAAGCACTCCTATATTATTATTAGGTAAATTAGGTAAAGTGAAAATATTTTCTATAGCTATGACAATACCTGGGTTGAGAAAAACTTTGAAGGGCAAAGGATGTTTCCGTGGTGCAAATGGATAAATTGTTTGCGTTAGTGTAGAAGAAAGCTTGCTTCTTGCAGGATGATAAAACCTAATGTATAGGAAAAGCATGGTAAATGAATGAAAAACAAGAACATTCAACAAAACAATACAGTAAAGTCTGCGGTAGGTGAACATATTGAATAAAATTTCTGTTAAATGTATCTGAAGCTATAGCTTGGTTTCTGTAAGGAATAAATATTTAACTTTTTTTTGCTGTCTATATTTATTTAGGGGATGTAATTTGTGTTCTTGTTCTGATATGTATCACATAGCAATGTAATTCCTTATTTCTTATTGTTGTATTCAGGGCTGTGGAGTCGGTCGATAAATTCCCCGACTCCGACTCCTCAGTTTCCAGCACACACAGGATGCCTTCGTCCGAGCCGACTCGCTCACATGACACAGATGTACGGCCGACTCCTCGACTCCGACTCCTCGGTATGTAACTATGCTAATGTGATTGTATCCATCCAATTGAAGGAAAGGAGGCGAACATACACAACAACAAAACTACTACTGGCTAGGAAACCAACACTGTACTGTACTGGCAGTAAAGCAGAGAAAGGGACCGTTAGGCAAAAATGCTTGCTGCGTTTTTTCCTTACAACGCTAGGCCCAGAACGCTGGATGATCAGGGGATCAATTGAACGGAAATCTAAATGTGCACCCACTGGGCACACATCGAGTTGCCTTTTCAATGGGACCCGTTATCCCCAGCTTGCATGGTGATTTACACACGCCAACAACTGGGGAGAAGGACAGCCTGTCTCACACAGGTTCCAAGGAGGCGAGTGCTTTCTCGGGTCCCCTTCACACTCGCCGACGGACGGCTGTGGGAGAGAGCAAGAGCTGCATCTGTTTTTAATCGTTCCATGAAGACTCATTTCTCCCATCAAAGGACGGGGTCTTTTCAACATTTGAACACCCCGTTCAAGTCAATCCTTTGGAGCCGCCCTATTGATCCCGCCACGAAGGGAACAGGCACAAACTGGGTAGTTGTAAACAGATTAGAGTACAATCATTTAACCGTGCGATTTTTACACACAATCCTTGTTCAGATCTACCTGGTGCCAAGCTTTAGTGTTCTGATCTTCTGCGGAAGAGAGGGGGCAGGTGGAAGGCTCCAAGAGGAGGACAGGTAGAGGGGGCAGCGTCAAACATGAATCGCATAGTATTCCCCTGGATTCCACTTCATGATAATCTGATGCTAACAATCTAAGTGTTTGTCGCCCCAGCAGCTGATTGACAGCGGTTTTCCAAATAATGCTTTATGCTTTACGGTTAGGTCCTGAACTAGGAGGCCAATCATTCCCTTCATAAGGCTGCATCCACAGAACCCCCGTGGTGTTCAGCAGACCAGTCCCTAATGCGCCGAGATTCAAAGCTATCGGCCTGTGTAATGGCAGCATTATACAGCCGCTCTCTACTCCGGCAACAACAGGTGACTTCATTATCGGGGGAGAGTTAAGGCTGCCAAATAACACCCACCGTAGCGGCGGCGATTTTGGCTCCGACCAACGTGGGCGTGTTGATATGCCGATGGGGGGAGCACACATGGGGGTGCACAGAGCGCCTGACGCTCCCACAAGTCAATACGGACCGGCCAGAGAACGGCAGGTCCGATAATCTCTGGCCGATTCTGTTAGTCTCATGAAACCACGTGTCTTGCTTGTCGCTCTGGAGAGCAGCATTTGATACCTCATTCACTGTGCCACTCTAGAGCTCATCTGAGCTGGTCTGGTCGGGCCCCCACTGCGGTACGAATGTGGTGTGGAGAGCCTTTAGGCGCGTGGTCACAGTGGGAGCTGTAAGTCAGCAACTGCATGTTTTATCTTAAGCAGAGAGATCATAATGTATCATTAATGACGTATGTTATTGTTCATTGCGATCCTTTGAACAACTTTTTTTTTTTTATTTAAAAAAAAAAAAATTTTATTCCAGTTTAAACTGTAGAGGGGAGTCGGAGTCGTCCAGTGTTTTTGCCGACTTGGCCTCCGACTCCAGGGACCAAAAATGCTCCCGACTTACATAAAGCTTCCGACTCCCTCGACGCCCGACTCCCCATCCTGAGTTTGTATTAGAGACCTGCGTAACAATAAACAGCTGGTAATGTGGCATTGCCCTAAAGGCCAGTGACTGTGGTGGTACCTGGGGGGGAACCATTTTGCCCAATTCAGCACACACGACACTACAGCAATACATCCCTACTCTCCAACATAACCTGCTCAAACACTACACAGTCTATACGCAGTGGTTTCCCAAAACTGGGGTCGGGAAGGTATTCTGGGGATGGAGGGTGCCCGCCCTCATCTGAACCAGTGTCTGAATAGGGAGTGGGGGGCTCAATTTTGAAGAAAAGGGGGGGCCC
>CM070034.1:118375710-118387445 GCA_036250615.1 Ptychadena robeensis
GATCATGATCTTGGTGATCGGTGATCGGCCCCAAAAATGCTGATCGGAGCATCTCTAATGCTCGGTTTACTTTCTCAGTTCTCAAAACTAAGTGCAACAGAAAATTTGTCCACATATGAATGATTAACCTAAACTGGGGATAAAAAAACTAATATGAAAAGTTGTTGTTCTAAAAATCTTCACTTACTCGCATTTTTAAGTTAAACCAGCAAAAATTATTGATTTAAATCAGTTTGATTTAAATCAAACCTTACAGACTAGTGATTTAAATCGGTTTGATTTAAATCAAATCCACCCTGGTTTTTGGCGACGCAATTTTTTTTATAATGGTATGCGGATTTGGTTGGAACGCGGATGCGTTTCAAAACACTGCAGCTAGCGTTCACAAACGCGCCCTAAACCGTATCCGCACGCGATCGCGCACAAACGCACCAATGGAAACTATATTGAAGTTTCCTATGGATGCGTTTGTCAGCGCTTGCGGCCACGCGTTTACCGCACATCGCACCAGTGGAAACAAGCCCTTACTTGTTATGGAATGTAGAAGGTTTAAGAACTGGGTTGACAGCAATAACAATCCAGAAGATTGTACAATATTCTCGTGTGCATTCAGCCTTTTTCTCAAAGCTGCATTGGAAGGGTTAAATGCATGTTTAGGTCTGGGGAGGAGAGATTTACTAATCTGAGCCTACACTTCCCAGATCCTTGTGAACATGGCTTGTTCGATTGCTGTAAATTACATGTTGAAACTGAGAGGCCATCCTGTAATAACCCTCATGTAAAAATATTACATTATAAACTTGCATGTGTGCATTTGCACTTACTGGTTTTGTTACTTATTTTAATTTATGTGCCAAGCACTTCCTTTTTTGGCGCATGCAATTATTTGCTCAAGAGCCCTTATGATATGTAATCCAGGTAAGGCTCCAGATGTTTGGGACACCGCTGGCACAGGAAAACACAACGAGGAACACAGGGGTAACAAGTTATGTGAAAAGTCCCCATACACCTTTAGATGATTTTGGTCAGATTTCCTTTAGATCTCCTTAGATCTCCAAAACCATGTAATATGAGGGACTTTCTTAACAATCAAGTCTACCTGTGTTCAATCACAGAGGACCCTATACTACATAGGTGTTGGTAGGTCTAAAGGATATCGGACAGAGAGATGTAAAGTTGTATGGCCAGCTTTAAAATATAGCTTTAAGGTTAGGATTGTTTTTTGGGGGGTGGCTGTCTTACTGACTGACTGACTGGTGCGATTGCAGGGATACAGGACAGCAATGGAGTTGAGAGACCAGGTAAATAAATGCATTCTCGGTGCACTCTGCACCACAACACATGAGCTGGGTTTAACCCAACATTGGACACTATGTACAATTACGTCCAGCCTTACGGTCTCTCACAGTCACCTTGCTGGCTTGATCTGTGTTCTCGCAAAGTACCTCAGAGTTCTCCACACACTACAGCAACTCTCCTCTCCCTGTCCCTCACACACCCGGGCCTCGTCTTAAAACACTAATAAGCCTCAGCAAGCTCTCCTCCCGCGTCTGACCTCAGTAATATGTCTGTGAGGTGTCTCTGGCCGCCATTTATCCATTACCCACCTTACACCTAACTTTGCTACGTTCCACATCAACCTTCCTATGGGAGCCGCCATCTTTGTTGTCATCAGCGCTCAGGACCCCGGTCACGTGATTTGGCGGTCTGCCCCGCGCATGCCTGTGTGTAGTGGGGCGGACAGTGATGGAGATTGTATAGTGTGTGGTGAATGGGTGTTTTCTACAGAGAACGTGTCAATAAAGCCTGAGAAATAATAGCGGACCAATTCTGTCTGATTTACCAGGAAAATAAAAGCAATCCAGATGTTGATAAAGCTGAGAATGTGTTTCATCGGTCACACATATAATCAATCGGAAACCATGTTGACATTGAAATCTCAGTGCAGAATTCTGTTTTACGAAATATAATATGGGGAGAGCTTAGAACCCCTGAAAATGGTTACTGCAATCAGGGAGGGGGTCCATTAGAGATATATCCTGCCATCATATCCTGTTGTAGAAATCTTTTATACAGGAAGTAGGGTACAAAATCACAAAAGATGCAACGGTAAAAACTGACAGAGATCCTAGCACAGTGATGGCAGAACTAGAGGCAGAGTGCCTCAAACTGATACAGAAAACCCACTTATTTGCCATCGCTTCCATCCTCCCAAAAATAGGTTGGCATAGGAGGTGGCGCAACAGGCCCCCATAGCCACATCTGTCTCATGTGATAAGATATATGGGATGGGAATTGCAACATTTAAGGAACATACTTACTGCCCTAAGCTGGGCATAGACATCTCGATTTTCTGTTCAATTTTAGTGCGATCACACGATCGATCGGACACAAATTGATGCATGTCCAAAGTGTCCGATCGAAAGATTTTGCCCTAGATCGCATAAAAAAATCGATCGTGCACGGATCAGTTCTGTTTAAAAATGTTGTCAAAAGCAAAGGAATCGAGTGCTGTTAGTTGTCTCATGCGATCGTTTTAAGCGATCCATCTATGATTCTTGTGGAAATGACCTTTGTGTGCTGTTGGTCACTGGCCAGTTCTTCAGCTAACACCACTCCAAACCCATAAATGTGTGCGTGCAAGACATATTGAGACTTTCAGGATAGAATCGTCCAGGACTTGAGAACATCATATGTTGCAGTCTGCGATCGATTTTGGAAATGGAATCAATTCCGGAATCGGATGGTCGATCGGTTTAAAAATCTAACGCAGGAAAATCGAGTCTTTGCCCAGCTCTAGAAAGAACTGACCGATCTAGATAGTGGGATTGGTAAAGGTGGCCATTCAGGGTCTCATTCCAAAGTATCAACAAGGAATCGATTGCGCAAAGTTGTGAGCGTTGATACGCCGTTTAATCTGTGAACGCCCGAGCGGAGCGTGGTGATGTCAGAATGTTGATTAAAATACAGAAACCACATGTGTATAAAAGCAAACAAAATAAAAGACCGTCTCACCTTTAAAGCTACAGCACTTCTATGATTCGCTGTAATGTGGCAAAATCGTAGCGGTTGCATCTCCTGCCCAATCATTAAGAATAGGCGCGTATCCACAATGTGCGTGCATCCCACTGCTGCGTGATTTTTACATCGTAGAAAACGGTTTTGCCTGCATTTTTAAAATGTGAACGCTATATTTGTTTTTCTGCATTCAAGAATCCATGTTCCTCTTTAAAAAGCTGTAAGCAAAACAGGTGTTAAGGTGGGTTTACACGTCAAGATTTTTGTTTCGTTCAACTTCAGATTCGATTTTTTTTTTGATTGTTTTATCGGATTTCGTTTTTTTGATTTTTGTACAACCGACGCAAATATCAAATGAAAATAATCGTTGGAAACACGAATGAAAAATCTTTCAGATTTTTTTTTTTTAGGAAGTGATAGGAAAAAAATATCAAGTGAAATAAGGACGTTCGTTTTTTACACGAAAAATAAACGACAGATGAAAGTTTACCAACATGTCCGATCATCTTGTGGACGATTTTTTGTCAGATATCTGAAAAAAAAAATCCATCGAAGCAAATGGCCGTTTCAGATTTTTGTACAACGAACCAAAAAATCGCTCATCGTACATCTGTCGGCTGAAAAAATCTTGACGTGTAAACCCACCTTAAGGCTATGTTCCCACTTAGGCGATTAATCAACTGCTCGCTCGCGATTTTCAATTGCTGGCAGAATCACCTGCCAATCGCCTACACTACTTTTAATGGTCTTGTCCCTTATTGCTAGGATCGTGCGCGATTGCAATCCAATCCTGTGTTCTAACGGCCGGTGGTCACGATTATTTTCCTCTAATCACGCCCATAGACATAATTCGCCTAAGTGGGAACATGGCCTAAGGCTTCACCTTGGACCACTATTTGAAGGTTCATATCAAACTCCTGGGCCGCTAGCCCGAATTAATTTGGGGGGAGTTTGTTTACCAACAGTACTGACCTTGGGGACCTGTCCAGAGGGAGCCCACGGCATCTCTCGATATCTGCAAACCCTCCAATCATTTCAGGTCAACCTTGATGATGCCAGAGTGGCAGAGGTGATGCCATTGACCACCATTTACCTCCTGAGCATTTACCTACAGTGTAGCTGTAAGTTTGCTGACCCCCAAAACTCACCCCCAGCTACACTTAGGGATACTCGCCTATCCTCAGGCAGCCTGCAGTGATTATAAGTATCAGTGGACCCGCTGATCTCTTTCGGGTCCGCCTCTTCCACATCATTGACCTCCAGGTTAGGGTAGCCATAGATGCTTTCTGATCATTCCTGGCGATCGAGAACTCGCTGATTAATCGTTTTGCAATTGATGGCACACCACCTTGGGAATTAGATTTAGGGTCAATTTTGACAGGAGCTGATTGCCAAGCAGGTTGACTCCTCAAAATCAATAGTTCAGAATGGCTGCAGCATAGGAAGCTCGACCAAAAAAATGACATGTCGGATAAAGGTGTGATTTTTGGTAAATTTAGATTTTTTTTTTGGTCGATCATTCAGGATGGGAAGCACCCATGGCCGATCGATGGATGCAAACTCTCCTTTTTAACATCTCGTACCACAGAAAAGTGCTTGGCCAGATCTAGGGTGGAGGTAAAGGAGTTCAATTTTTTTTTTCATCTTGAACTATAGGTGAGTACTTGGCCAGCTTCATTCAAGGGGGGGTTACTTACGTAAAAAGAAAAAGCTTAGAACAAGGAGCCCATTTATCCCAGTAAAATCAACACTATTTTGTACAGATGTGTTTCTTAACCTCAAGTCACATCGTCAGGATAGATAATAGGTCACACAAATTTATACATTGGATGGTGGGAACTTGACTGGTGTCTTTTTGTGTCACTTGGTCAGCTTAATTGGGAAGTGAAGGTCAGATTTTTTGATAGAGTTAAGGGGTTATAACATCAATGACAAAACAGTAGTGTTTATTAAGGCAAAGTATAATTTAAAATGTGCAGAAATTGACTGATTGAAAGTAATTGAAGAAAAAGTGGAGGTAGATATAAAAAATAAAAGGCAAAATGAGAGATGGCTGAGTTGCAGATGAAACCCAAACTTCCAGATTAAGGGACTCTCTCATAAAATGTGTAAATATGATCCTATAGCTTGTTCAGGAAGGAATAGGTGGGGTTATAGGCCAAATGGCACCCAATGCTTGGTTTGCACATGCACAGAATAAACATGCAACATCACTCAATTTCAATGGTTTGTCATGTATTGTGTTCTGGATTTTTGTTAATTATCCGATTTTGTGGACTATAAGACTTTTTCACTCCCAAAATTGTAGGGAAAAAGTGCCTGTGTCTTATGGTCCGAATGCACGACCAGTGGTCACGCCTTGGCTACTTGCCAGCATCCTTGCCCTCCTGGGGCCGAATTTACCATCTCAACTGTATTGTTTAGATCAGCAGATAGCGATGAAAGATACCAGCCGGCATCTCTCCCATCTATGTCTGTGTGTGAGCTGCACTCACGGTGCAGCTTCCAGCCTTCCACACAGCCTAGAGCAGTGTTTTTCAACCACTGTTCCACGGCACACTAGTGTTGTTGCCTGGTGTGCCGTGGGTTTTTGACCCCACCCTCGGCCCTCCTATCTAGCTGTCTCTTATAGTATAAGTCTTATACTATAAGAGGCAGCTAGATAGGAGGGCTAAGCAACCGCATCCTCACAGAGCCGGTCCGTGCTTAACACAGATCGGCTGTACAAGTCTTATACTATAAGACTTATACAGCCGATCCGTGTTATACACGGACCGGCTCTGTGAGGATGCGGTTGCTTAGCAACACGCGTCCCCACAGATCAGGGGTGGTGTTTTTGCTCTGCTGGTACGCATCTGCGTTCCAACGGGGCACCTGCTGATGACGTACTTCCGGCGGGGACCGGAAGTGCGCCGCGATTAAGCGTATCGTCGGTGCCCTCCGATTTTTTTCATGAAACAAGTGTGCCTTTGCCCAAAAAACATTGAAAAACACTGGCCTAGAGGATAGACATGCAAGCAACTTCCCCCGGCGTTCCCCTCTTCCCGTGTGTGAGAAAGATGATTTGCCATAACTCTAGTGCTGCCAGAACACTTATTGTACTTCAGTGTATGTCTCTGGTTTTAATGTCCCCCTTCCTCAAAGGCACAAGAAAGGGACTATTCCTTATAACCGCCATTTAGCACTTCCGTCTAACGCATCTGTAAACTGTCTGAAAATACCCCACACAATAAAGACATTTGTGGATGGTGTTTGCAATGTTTTGTTTTATGATGTCTATGGTGATGGTCTCCACTCAGGCCAGAGAATTTAAGTAGGGAAATCACTAGAATGCGCATAACAACATTCACAACTTACCAGTACTCTACAACCAGAAATAATGTCCCTGTGACTGATTGTGCCTTTTGTCAGTGAAAGTCCTTGAGCTCATTCTTCCCCACTCAGCTAGGTCTTCTTTCCGTTTGTGTGGAGGGGGGACAAAGGATGGCCTTCATAAAGGTGGCATAATACTCAAAGATACCTTTCTGTATGGCAGCCTTATAGATACAGCATATTAAGCTGCTACTCTAGCCCCCTGCAGAGTATTGTTTCTGCATCCTTGTCTAGGGTCTAAGCACAAACTCGTGCCTTCACCAATGGAAATGTTTGTAACTTAATCAGAAGAAGATTAAAGTTTTGGAATGGCCCAGCCAGAGCCCAGACCTGAATCTGTGGGGTGATCTGAAAAGGGCTGTGCAGAGGAGATGCCCTCGCAATCTGATTTGGAGTGATTCTGTAAGACGAGTGGGCAAATCTTGCCAAGTCAAAATGTGCCATGCTGATAGACTCATACCCAAAAAGACTGAGTGCTGAAATAATATCAAAAGGTGCTTCAACAAAGTATTAGTTAAAGGGTGTGCACTCTTATGCAAATACATTATTTTTATATTTTTTCCCTCCACCTAAAAGAAATGATTTATCTTTGTCATTTTTATACAGCACAGGAACCTGACATTTACCAGAGGTGTTTAGACTTTTTATATACACTGTATATTACTGCTTTGTTATAAAGGGATGATTAGTCTTCCGGTAACAGGAGTATTAAATAAAAATGTATCACATTAAAGTTTTTGTATTTTACTAATCAATAAATAGTACAAATTATTTATATCACATCAGAAAGACATACAGACCAAATAAGCAGAAGACAACTTTTATTCATGTGAATGAGAGTTTATTTTAAACCACAAAGTCAATGTGCCCCTTATGTAATGCAGGGGGAGCAGCACGTTTATCTGGTACATCAAAATAAAAGAAGGTCCTGGCTCTAAGGTATCTCACATACTGTACACACAGACTGTAGCTCTTCAGGTATTGGAAACCAGTACTGAGAAATAGGGAATCTGAGGTTACTGACCTGTGTACGGACTATGACTGGCTAGTCATCTTCTGATCTCATAGCTACAGGTCCATGACCTGGAATAAGCCTTCAAAAAGTTAGGAGTCCTAAACTACATACTTTCTCCAGGTCACGGACTTCAAATACTGAAGCAACTGTGTCCCCAAGACTACATATTGATGGCCTATCATCGGATGTTATTTCCCATACACATTTTTTTTTCAGTTTTGGGAAGAGTGAAAAATTTTTTAAGTGACTTCCTAATGTCAGAAGTAAAGGGGCTGCCATGTTTTATCTTAAATTGGATCTGAAGTTTACTACTTGTTGACTACATGGACACAGCAATAAAAACAAAGTCGTCCTAATTATTGGACATTTTTATTCTTCAAAAATTTAAGAAAAAAAAAGAAACCATGAATTTCCTAGAAACTGTTCTGAGAGAAATAGATATGGATTAGGCAATGGAAAATCAATGGTTTTGACTTCACTGCTTGGATACTGGTTTTGGTGCCGGCTAGCCAGATACAGCCTTAGCACCAGCTTTTTTTGATGGAAGCCTTCAATAACCACCATAGTTCTTCTAGAATCTTTATAATGCAATACCATTGCTGCAGATACCCAAGTCATATGTCCAAATACAGAAGCCAAGAAACAGTACATTAAATACACCAATTGCAGCCACTGGACTAAAAAGATAAACTGTTGTCCACATGAGTTAAATAGAATTCCTTGTGTGTGTAGTGCAAGGAAAATGAGATGCTAGTTGTCTTTGAGATACTTTGAGTCCCTGTATGAGGTAAGACCCATGACAAAAGGTGGGTTTTCATGTGAAGATTTTTTTCGTTGAAGAACAAACTATTTTTCAAATCTAGAATGGCCAATTTGTTTGGATAAATTTTGTTCGACCTCGAACAAAAAATCGTTCGAAAGGTCATTGAACATGTTAGTAAATTTTTATCTGTTGTTGTAATTTCGAATGTATTTTCATTAGGTATAGGGATGGACAAACAAAAAATCGAATTTTACATTTGATAAATGAACGAACAATGTTCGACAAAGACATAGAACAAAAAATTGAACATCTACATGTGTAAACCAACCTTAAGGGCCCCCATACATCTTTAGATTTCTCTGTCCAATTTCCTTTAGATCTCCTTTTGTTTTACCAAAACCCTGTAATATGAGGGACTTTCTAAACCATCAAGTCTACCTGTGTTTAATCTCAGAGGACCCTATACTACATAGTTGGTAGATCTAAAGGATATCTGACAGAGAGATCTAGAGGTGTATGTCCAGCTTAATAAATAAAACCTAAATTTACGAGCGGATCAAAGCGCATGTAATTAAAAAACATTGGTTTACATACACAGTCCAGATTGTAAACACTGATTTTTCAGCACAGTATCATTAGAAGATAATCAAGTTTCATTTTAACCACAGAAGTGTTATTGTGCATGTAAAGTGCACCTGTAGTGGCACACCACAGCATGGCCAGACGGTTTATGGAAAGCATCCAGTAAATATATCAAACTTCCATGATCCGATAAATCATCAAGCTTCATGTTAAGTTTCCACAAGAAAAAGTCACCTCCATCACTGCACCTTCAGAGATCATCTGCTCAGAGGAACAAATATGTACAGTACATCTTACAGTACAAGTGTGCAGAACCGATTATTGTGAATTCATAAGAAACACCAATAGAGGGATCTGTTCTGCCATGTACAGGAAAATAAGTATGAAATAAAAGAACAAAAACAAATGTGGAGTGAAGCAGCAGCACCTAAGATTAATAAGCAGCAAAGAAAAAAGCAAGACTGATTGTCAGAATAATCACAAGAAATTTCTAAATAGATCAAGTTATAAGCTAATAAAACAAGACTGCTGAAAGGCAGGTGAATCAGCCAATCCACAAATACCAAAACAGTTGGGATGAAATTCCCTTGTTTTTGCAGACTTTATATGCGAGTGTCAGATATTGACATTGATATTGACATTTTAAAGTGGATGTCTGGGTTGATATCACTGCATAGCAGTGCACTGCAAGTATAATTAAGAATACTAATGTAAATTTGACTGATTTTACTCAAAGGAAACATCAATTCTGAAAAAATAAATATACAAATGCTGCCATAACTATACTATAATGTAAATAACTCGTATAACCAGAAGCTTAAATGTACTGAGGCAATGCCTTAAGCTAGCCATACATGGGGCAACTTTTGCACAATCGTCTTGTGTGATTAAAATATCAATTGTCAGTATAACAATCGATCGATTGTACCACCACACAGTGTGGTTGATTTAAACATGAGTAATTCCTTTACTAAAGCTAGGCATACACGGTTCGATGTAAACTTTGAGCGTTTTAAGTTGATTAAACGCTTAAATCTATCGAACTTAAATCGCTTGCTGCACACATGGTTCGATCGACCAAAATAGTTTGGTAACAATCAAAACATCGATCGAAAAGTTATTGGACATGTTGGAAAATTTTCGTTGAGTGTACAATGATTGTACTAAAATCGTAGCATTATGTTTGTTGGTCAGGGCGATTGTATTTGATGAACACATTTATAGGACTCTTTCCTGTGTTTTTTGATCGAAATGAAAATCGTCGATTTTGGTCGTATTACAATCACACCTTCCATGTGGTATGACTTTGGACTGGATTACGATTGATGTCCAATGTAAAAATCAGGATCTAAAATTGAATTGAAGATCGATCGTGCTAAAATCATCAGTGTGCATGTCATAGAGCCATCAGATAAAAAATCGATCAGAATACCTAGAAAAGCCGTTCAATACTTGTACTATTGACTGAAATTTACCAACATGTCAGATCACTTTTTGTTCAATGTTCGATTTCATATAGAGCGTTTCGAGGTCAAGTGATACCGTTTATTGGCTAACTGAAATCATGCTCATATGATTTTGGTTTTAGAAGCTCACAATTATACACAAAGTTACAAGGACATAAATATTGTAAAAAAACAAATGTTTTCTCTTTACCACTTGACTGATTGAGGTGAGAATGAAGGATTAGTTAGGGTCCCCACACACGTAACGAGCTGCGGCTGATTTTGTTGGCGGCAAAATCAGCCGCAGATTGCCGAGTGCCCACATGGGGCGACAGATCCCTGTCGACCAGAGAACAGACGTGTCTGTAAATCTCTGGCCAATGCCATTAGTTGAACTGGGACCGGCATCCCCGTCCAAACTAACAGCCGGCACACAAAAGGTGCCCGTGGATGCTGTGAGCAATGGAGAGCAGCGTGATGACGTCATCACGTTGCTCTCCACAGCTCATCTGTCAGTCCCCACTCGATACGTGTGTGGAGACCTTTCATCCTCACAGTCAAATGTGTCTAGAGAAAACATTTGTTTTGTTACAATATTTATGTCCTTGTAACTTTTTGTGTATAAATGTGAGCTTCTAAAACCAGTATTAGCCTGAAGAAGGGATCTGCGATATCCCGAAAGCTTGCTTCTCTAATGTCTTCAGTTATCCAATAGACGGTATCACTTGAACTCCAAACTCTCTATGTTTATCGATAGCTAACATGGTACAACACGCTACTATTGCTATGTTCAATTTCAATTACTTTTGGTCGATCATGCCAGGTGTGAAAAATCGAATAGAAATATTGAACCGCGTATGTGTTCCTTTAGAACAGTGTTTGCCCAAACTGTTCTAAAGTCCCACCATAAGTGAGTGTTTTCCCAGTAACATTCATTATAAATGGGTTATTGGCGTTCTCACCAGTATGTATCCACTACCTAGAAATCTACAGTTGGTGGGGCATTTCGACTCTGTCTAGTTATTCTTATTAGTATTGGAGTCAGCTTGTATTATTTGAAGGAGGGAAGCTCAAATATGAATCTGACTTGTAATTGGTGAAGAATTTCTACAGCGAAATAGAATTTGATGTTTTCATATTTGGAGGAGACCTCATCTAATAGCACGATCAATAAAGCATGATCAGTAATCATAAAAGACAGCCAAACCCGAACCTTTTCATTATTTTGAAACATTGAGCAGTGGCAAAGTTATTTTATAATAGATACCATGTTTCACCTCATAGGAGTGTATACAAACAGAGGGACTTAATTGATGTACCACGATCTGGCATCAAACTTTGTGACTTTGCATTTTAAAAAAACACATCTTACGCTAGGGCGCTACAATGTGCTGACGTCAACACATCCAGCAAGTGCAAGCCCCTCTTTTCCTCTCAGTCAGGGCCCCGTTATAGAGCATCCAATAACGCAGCCCCTTTAAATGAATGGGCTGATGTATAACTAACGTGCCGGGGCATGTTGGTCATACGCCATCATGCC
>CM070034.1:118387545-118400596 GCA_036250615.1 Ptychadena robeensis
AATGAATGGGCTGACGTATAACTAACGTGCCGGGGCATGTTGGTCATACGCCATCATGCCGCATTCATGGATTATGAATGGATGCACCATCCTTCAAGCGCAGAGCTCACCGCCGACATTAACGTGACTATTAACGTCCAACTATCAGGGGCTGGTATAGGCTGTTGAGACCGTCCTATGGAAGTCCCATTGCATAAAAACAAAAATGGTCTGTGTTACCTGTAGTAATAAAGCTGTCAATCAGATTTTTTAATAATTTAGGAAAATGTGCAACATTAATGACAAAAACAAAGTCACAAAGAAAACACACATGAAGTAAAGTATTGCACATAGAACAACTACCTCCCTGTTGTGATATTTTTTTGAAAAAAAATTATGAAAGCATCTTGGTTGCTTGGGTAACAGAGGGAATTGATTAACATTCTTTTTACATACATTAGCTCCATATTTCCTTATCTAACCAAAACAGAGAATACCAAATTTTATCCCCTACAATATGTGACAAACAATAAAAAATTTACAAATTTGAGATGTGGAGGTAGAAAATGGACCCCCAACGCCTATTTTCCTCTTGTTAGGATATGAGCTTCTCTATATTTCATTGGAGAATCCCCTAATAAGCATACACATTCTGTATCATGTGCTTACGAATATAATACCCATGGGAAGAATTTTTTTTTAACAGATTGCAGAGGGCAAGCTAAAAAAAATAAGTTCAGCCTCCTACTAACATGTCTATGTAAGAAAGTAAACTGCTCTAGCCATCTACCAACACAACTGAAAGAATCCATGATGATCTAACCTACTGTGACCTGAATCTAAGCAAAACTGAGAAGTTCTCACAGTATTAGTATATTCAATGGTGTTCTAGAATCCTGCGGTCTACAGGGAGACTAGTAGACATAATTTAGAAGGTACTGGTAGCCTTGCTTTTCAGGTACATAGAATGCATTAAGCCCCCCATACACCTTTAGATTCCTCCATACAATTTCCATCAGATCTACCAACAACTATGTAGTATAGTGACCTCCCTGATAGAATACATAGTGATTGGAAGGTGTAGAAAGGTCCTCATATTACATGGTTTTGGTAGAAGAAAAGTTGATTGTACAGAAATTGCATGGTAATTGTATGTGGTGTATGGGGGGCTTAAGGGAGAAAACTGCAAGACAAACATTAAATTAATGAAAGAATGAAAAAAGAATTAAAAGGAATACATAATACAGGCTAATAAAATAAACAACAATGATTAGTCCTTGTGTTTGCGGAGGCTGGTAAACCATTACATGTTTTACATTTTATTGTAACAAGTTTAATACCAGGCACTGCACGGCAGGACATAATGGTTCTCCATAAATAAGGCACCTCATTGTCCAAGGTTCCAGAAGCACAATATATAAGAGAAAAAACATAGGTCATTAATGCATTAACCTATTTACAATAATTGATGATGCTCTAAGGGCCCCCATACACCTTAAGATTTCCCTGTCAGATTTTTATATCTCCTTGTTTTACCAAAAACTTGCAATATGAGGGACTTTCTAAACCATCAAGTATACCTGTGTTGAATCGCAGAAAACCATATACTACATAGTTGTTGGTAGATCTAAAGGATATCTGAGAGAGAGATCTAAAGGTGTATGGCCAGCTTAAGACAGTGGTCCTCAACCTGTGGGTCAGGACCCCCTTGGGCCATTTTACAGGGGTTGCCAAGTTCACTGAAAGCATCAGAGCTGTTGCTAACAAGCAGGGTTGGGAATAAAGAGGGAAAGTAATGCCCCCTCCTAACATAGGAGAGATGGGGCATTACTCTTACTCCTAACTTCCCGTCCCACACATAATTTACACAAGTGGATTGGGAAAACATTAGGGAGGGGGACTTCTGCGTTCCAAATACAGGTAGTGACAGTTTGTGAGTCACTTCTGGGGTCACGGATCTATTAAGGTTGAGAACCACTGCTCTAAGAGGAACCTGCCAGAACTAGGGCTCCTAGTTGGTTGCTATTGACCAACTTTCAATCTGTGGTAATTTTGGGACAGTGACACTTTCACCAGACTTCAACTTCTGGTTAGGGAGTCAGCTATGTTAGGTAACTGAAATAACAGTTTTAGGAAAAAATGGAATCAGAAACCCAGGTGTATAAACTATTAAGTGATCACTGAGCAGCATGTTGGTCTTATGATAAGGTGCTCTGACTTTTTCTATTTTTTTTTTTACACAACACTGAAATTATTTGATCATGTCATAAAAGTAGATGAAGCTTCTGATTGGTAGGAATATTTGTAGTAAATGCAGACATCATTCAAACACAGTTTGGGAAATGTTCTATCTTTAGTTGCCATGCAATGCATTTCCCTATGCTGCTAATGCTACGACAAATGTGTACATAGACCCGGGACATGGCCCTTTAAAGGGTATTAATTAAGAAGAAAACCAATGATCACTTAAGTTTCCAGTAACGAAAGCGCCACATTTTAATGATTTGGAGGCAATTGGTGCACTTCAGTGAAGTTCCATCTGGTCAGAGAGGAACAAGGGTGTAAAATATTGTAACAACAGCACAAAAGAAATGAGCAGGAAGTGCATTGGAACACCACAAATGAATGTTTGAGAAATTCTAACAGACTAAGCATGAACTATATAGATCATATTCTATGGATTTTGTCTTCCAGCTTTGGCAGGAAAAGGAGCCGAGCCAAATGGATCTGCATTTGAGATGTCTGAAGTTCTATAAGTCACTGGGTTGATGGGAACTGATCCAGCCACAGAGGCCTTTGCAACATGAGATACAACTTTATAAGCAGCTATTGGCTGTGCCTCAACATGCTGCAAATCTTGAGGGTTGTAGTGACGGGAATATTTGGACAAAGACTGAGGGAGGAATGGCTTTGTAACCACAGTCCCAAACACTATCTCCTGGGCAGCTTCATGACCAGAGATCCGGTGATTCTCTGCACTGTGAGGGTCCTTGGAAGCAGGTAGGTATGGAGAGGCTTCTGGAGGCTCGACGCTTCTGCTGGAATGTGCATACAGGTTTCCAGTAGTGTATGAAGTCTTCATGGAAGTACCTCCCCCTATCACTTCTGTGTTTCGGAATGTGGAATTAGCCGATGATGCTATGTCAAGCCCTTTAAGAGAGACATGAGCTTGAGTTGTAGCAGTAGGATCTGTCTCTTCAACACTTATTTTTCTTGTGAAAGGGGCTCTAAGGAAGACATCAGGTTCTTCTGCCTTGCTCAAAACAGTATTGGACTTGGCCACAAATGGAGCATTAGTAAATATATCCGAATCATCCTGTGACAACCTGGAATTCCTGAATGGAGCTGTAGCAAACACATCCACTTCATCATTAAAGCCTGCTGCAGAGATCTGGTTTATTCTGTCTTGAGGCATATACACATGAGACATCGGATCTGAAATGAGCTCTTCAGCAGATTTAATATACACAGCTTCCTTAGTCTTTTTAGACCCGTCTTCTTCATCTGATTCCATTAGAAGAGGTCTAGATCCACTGCAATCTAACAGGTCTGTCTCATGATCTGTAGCTTCTCCTTCACTGCTATGAAAAGAACTACAACTAGAAGGACCTTTCGATGGACATTCAGCCTTTAACTCTAAAATACCAGTGTTATCCGTAGATAGCGTGGCATCTCCAACACCAGGACCTTTAGGAGTTCCATCGTTCCTAAGCGAGAAGGAGTGAGGGCCTTGAAGCAAACCTAGTATAAAACAGAAATTATTTATTTTTGTAATTTAAGAATTAGAAATCCTAAAACACAATTATAAATAAAGAAGAGACTATGTGAAGACCACTTGTTTTACTGTAGAGGGAATATATAGTATAACATCTTTCAATACAACATTTTATTGCTATGAGTTATATAAAAGACGTTATTTAAAAGCTACTTATTGGCCTGTCATTCCTCTTTGCACTGCTCTACCAATAGAAAACAAATACAACCTCCACTTGATAATGATGTAGGTATCATAAATGCATCATTTTCCATTGCTCAGGGCAGATTAATTACATGTTCACAGACCGGGTCCTTGATGTGCTGGGTTCACAGGACCAAGGCTGTTCTGTGTGGTACTGCAGTATATAGACTTCCGTTGTATTTTGATTTCTACAGATATCATACCTCACAGCAAAAGAGACCAGAAACCTGCAATTGTGGGAAATCCTGTAAAGCAAAACTGTACTATGAGAAGTACAGGATTGCTTCCTGCACATACTGATCTATAAGTTTTATCTATCTGACTCTTTCAGATTCCAGGGTTTGGTGTTCAAGTGATAACGTTTATTGGCTAACTGAAGTAATTAAGGAAGAAAGCTTTTAGGATGTCTCAGATCCATTAAGCCTAAAGAGATCTAAGGATTTTCTTCCTTAATGACTTCAGATAGCCAATAAAGTGCATCACTTGGGACACCTACCTAATGTATACTCTGTTCCCCAACTTTTTAGATTGTAGGACGGAATAGGCAGGGTCTTCTCCTGTGTAATATGTTGGTGCTATATAAAGGTATAATTATACTTATAATTCCAAACTTTCTGTATTCATCAATGGCCAACATGGTACAATATTACTATTGCGAAAATGGAAAATATGAGATAGATATAGTAACTTATCACATTCACCTTCATATTTTTCGTTTCTTAATAACATAATAGAATGAGACTGTCAAGTTGTTAAGAATAACACAAACAATTCCAGTATCTTCACTTTCAAGTCATGCTGGACCTCACAAAGTTACACCAAAAGGCAGGGGACATCAAAGGATGCACACAATATCACATACATCATTTCTTACCTTGTATATCAGGATAAAGATTTGGCATTGAGAAGATGAGGAACAGTGATAGGATCAAGTCAGAAAAAAATGGTCTGAAGACGAGTATAAAGAGACTGTCTTTACATGTAAAACCATCCACATTTCCATAAGTAATCCTGGATTTAGTTCTGAGTCTTACACCAACTAATGGTCTCTATATATGACGGTAAGCTTGAAGAAAAGAGAATGCCAAGTGTACAGCAGACTGGAGTCATGGCTTAGGGTCCAGTGTCCGCCACATGCACAAAGATTTTGTTATTGTATATGCCTCTTATTTATTTAGTAGAACAGGTCTGGTTGTGTTTAGTCCCTACAATTGCCTGCCAAGCAGCCTACAGTACTTGGCAATCTATGGGACTCCTGTTAAAAATGGCAGAAATTTGTACATTCTGGTTTTCCCGGTTAGACTTTCATACCTAAAGATGACCATGCACTAAAAAAAATAGATTAAGATTAAGCACTGGATACAATAGAAAAAAAAAACTTCTCATGAAAATCTATTGAAAAGAATGACAACGTCAGTCAAAGTTTCATCAATACTTGAAAATGGCCAAGTTGCTTTTAGTGTTGCTTCAATAGCAGGAAATGCTTCCATTGGCAAACTTTTAGTGAGCACTCCATGCTGCTTTAAAAATGGTCAATAGATGCAGAGAAAAACCCCAGACAAATATTGATATTTGCGGAATTCAATCATTAACCTGGTTGTACACCCATAAACCAGAGTTTGGCCACTATATGCCACCCTCATTCAATCCAGGGGTGGGCCACAGTGGGCTTTTTAATTTGACAGAGGGGGCCGA
The DNA here is from genome assembly GCA_036250615.1 of Ptychadena robeensis. Classification (NCBI taxonomy): domain Eukaryota; kingdom Metazoa; phylum Chordata; class Amphibia; order Anura; family Ptychadenidae; genus Ptychadena; species Ptychadena robeensis. The sequence goes on from CM070034.1 coordinate 118,393,178, forward strand.
CCAAGAGCCTGTAATGGTGTTCCAATTTCTCATATAACTGGTTTTATTATTTATGAGGGCATGCTGCAGGGACATTGTAAACATTTAAATTTTCCTATACATTTTCAACAAGGATACTGCCAGGGAGGTAAAAATAAAATATATAAAAACAAATAATAAACTTAACTTTCTTCAGTGAAAGCACAAAGACCTTGGTGACAACCTTCCTCACTACAATGAGCATTGGGCATTATGCAGGAGCATTGTAGGGAACAAACAGAAGGGACAGAGCATGTTTTCATCAAGGTGACAACGTGCGGATTAAATAGCTAAGCGGGCCAGATCTGGCCCCTGGGCCTTAGTCTGCCCATGGATGGTCTAATCCTTCTTTTAAGCTCTTTCACAGTTTTTACAGACAAGTTTACTTGTTTTTTACATCAATGGGTTAGGTTTCATTTTTTTTGTTATGAGTTTTACAATCACGCCTCGTCTGTTACAGTATTTCTGTCAGATTTCTTTGCTACCAAGTTTCTTCATACGACCAATACGTTTCAAGCAAAGTCATTTCAAGTGTTTCTACACCCACAAAATACTAACCAAACATTTTTCAAATCTTCACCTCCAAAAGATGATACATTTATTTTTAATTTTACCAGTCCTTAGATGGCTTCATTTGTTTTTTGTTTGTTTTTTTGAGTCAATTCCCCCTTTACCTGGTAATGTGATTTACACTTCCTGTCCTTTGTATGTATTGAAGGTAGTGAGCCATTATTGACTTGTCCTTATTTCTAATTTTGCATTACAAAATGAAGACTACATTGCTTGCCCTTTCAGTTCAGATCACAGGAAGGATGATGGCATTTCTGCCAACAGGCATTTTCTATACTAGCTGAAGCACACAGCATTTTCATTTTTAGGATTTTTAAGATGTGTTTGATTAAACAGCACGATAAGTACTTATATATTCGAGGATAAGCCAAGGTACCTAGTTTTAGAATAAAAGCTGGAAAAACTGAATGATTCGAGTATAAGCCGGGGCGGGTTTGGGGGGCAGCAGTTAAGGCCCAGAAACACACAGCAAATGTGCTTTTGTCTGGAGATGTTATTTTTTTATTCAGACAGGGGCGTAGCTAGGACTCACTGGGCCCCCATAGCAAAACAGTTTTATGGGCCCCCCATGAACAAAAGTTTCAGGCATGGTTTGCCAATAGTAAGGCTGCGTCAACACTGTGTGAAAAACAGCGCAGTGCAGCCGCCCCCTGTAAATTCCTATGGGGAATTGGCGTGCCAGTCTATAGTGGCGCGTCATGCCTGCGTTTGGGGGTGGCGCGGCAGCCGGATCGGATTTAGGACGCCCAGCCAGGCGTACTGGATCCAGGGGCGTCCCACAGGAAACATGTACCGTGCCCATTGTTTACCAATGGGAGCGGTTTGTTATGTGCGCAAACCAATAGTAGTGTATAGGACGAGGTGTTGCCTTCTCTATGGGCACGTCGTTCCCATAGTGCCCGTCGTGCCCATCTGCTGTTTGGGAGCTGGGGTGGTACAGTGTAGACCCCGCCTTAGTATAGGACGCATTATTGCCAACATGGCGAATACCGCGCCCTATACCCCCAGAAAACAGTGAGTGAATTGCAGTCAGGTGCTATGGACACGCACACCGCAACATGTCCATAACGCCCCCCACGGTGTAAGGGGCGGCATAGTGTAGACCCAGCCTTACACAGACCTCAGCACTGTAGGCTGTGAAGTGGAGGGGGGCGATACTGTCAGGACAGTGACAGTATCACTACCAACATCCACCCCCCTCTCCCCCCACAACTTCAGTTCAGAGGAGAAGAGTCTGCTGTTTGCTGCCCGGTAGATCTGGCAGCCCGGAATGATGCCCGCTGGCCCCCCTAGCTGCTCCCTAAGTTGCCCCCCCTTCCCCGACAGCAGCCCTGACGTGATGTGAGCAGCAGGAAAAGCTCACATCCCATTAGTTTATGATGTACTGTCTGTCTGGGTATTACTGGGGAGCTTTTCATTACTTTCAGTCAGAGATGTAGCAAGATGTGACAGGATCGGTTGACAGGTGTCACTAAAATGAAACCTCAGTGAATAAATTTAGCCTCTTTTTCTAGAGACAACTTCAGAATTCTGAATTCAGAACTCCTCACAAAGACTACAGAGATGAACAATGACAACTTTATCAAATATAATACATACAGTGGACCCTTGACTTACACCCCCCCCCACCTAAGGAAATAATGGAAATTACAATAATCTGTTACGGACCTCCCAAATTACCACTTTTCATAATAAAAAAGGTTGTAAAATATGTGTAACAAACTCCAATAGTAGTCCTACTTTCATAGCAATTAAAGTTATAACATGTTCCTAGACTACCAAAATAACAAATTTAAGACTGTACTCACCATTCAAGTTGACATCTCTTTTTTGCTGCTCATTTCTCTTTATTTTCCATCTGTCCTACCTATTTTTGGGCCATTATGCACTGAAAATGCACTGATCGTCTTCCGCACAGAGGGAAATTCTTAGATGCCTATGGGGTCCTTGCTTACACCCACATGTATGCTCATATATGTTGGTTTTAGATGCAAGTTTCTGAATACCTCTGGGGTGCAACCCAGTGGCAATAGTGTTTGTACTGGCTGTAAGTATTATGGCGTCATTAAGGGTATGTCTCCACTGCGTTGTGTACTCAGTCAGAACCCCCTACGTTAAGCGCAGTGCTCGTGGGGTCCCGACAGAGCACATACACTTTTTACCTGCCAGGTGGATCCCTCTGTTCACACATCAGCTGATGCAATGGTTAAATTACTGCACCAAGTTAACCCTTGCATCGGCTCAGCAACATATGAACAGAGGATCCCCTGGGCAGGTGGAAGCAGTGGAGACATAGCCTAACCCTTTCTGTCTAAAGAGGGCACATGAAAACCATAAATACTGTACACTGGCTTCGGGACAGAAATCTGGTCGTAAACCTAAACTTACATCGAAATGAAACTTTTGGTCAAATTTCAAGGGTCCACTGTATGTGTTTTTCTTCTTCTAAGCAGATAAAAGGTAAATAATTGTTGCTTAGGACTAAATGACAACATGCCTGCAATGAAATGAGTAACATCATTGCTTTAAACGGTTGCTTTCCTTGAAGGGACTTTTATATGAAGATCAACAAGAGAAACTGGAGCCCAAAAACCATTCTTTAAAATACTTTAATTGACAGAAATAGATTGAATTCTATTATACAATCAGGAAATGAGCAGGTTGTAAACGCCATATGGTCACTTTCTCTCTAGGCTTTACCATCCTTGGAAAAACTTTGGAGAGAACTGGGAGTAACTTGAACTGAAGGATTAGGAGCATGGACTAAAATAACAAACATATTTATATATTTATATATACACAAGTCAAAATTCTACCAACCACTTCACTAGAGGTTTTTTTTCCTAAGGTAATGATAAATGTTCTCCAGAAGAGGACACTTGTTTTTCATACAATACAGAAGAATAAAGATCAGTGTATTGGACACGGGTAGAAATTTGTTATACAGAGAAGGACCCCAAAAACTTTGAAGGCTTGGAGGGCTATTTACAGACAGCAAAAACCATTACATGGTAGAGAAAGCATTTCCAGTAGAGAGTAGAGAGAGAAGGAGACATCACACCAACCTTGGTGTAGCATATACAGAAAGAGTTTGAAAAGCTCTCAAGGACATCTGCACAAACAGAGAATACATTGAGATTGCAAGACACGCGCACATACATACGCCCACATACATATTTAAATTACTTTCCATTGTAAAAATAAAGGAAATTCAGGCCACCCAAGTATCCTTCATGCAGAGCAGAGCAGTCCACCAGCCAGGATTGGCAACATTTGGTGGAATCCATGCTGGATATTTAAAAATGGTTCTGCGATGTTACTAGATAGAATGTCTCTAGGTTCTACATCTACCTAAAATGGACATATACATTTTTGAGTAATGTAGGGAGGGTTTCATTCACCATGGTTCTAGAGTACACGAATTTCTTCTCTAGCCTCCAGTACAATATGCTGTGCTAATGTTGGTATTGGTCTAAGATATATATATATTTTTTCCCCTTGGACAGCTCACATGGCAGCACCTCAATAAAAGAAATACGGTAACTTAATAAATAGTAGCGCACACCTGTCAGCAGTAATCCCACAGTAGAAGTTATGTCAGAGATCTAAAAGACCACTAGGTGCCAATGAAAGGGTGGGTGATAAAGTTGCATAGTGACGGGAAGAGAGGAGTGTGGCCCCCTGTAAAAGACAACAGGCAGGAGGTGTACGAACCAGTGCAAAAAAAAAAGGTTGATAAAAGATCGAATTCATAAAAATGGTGATACAGCGCAGGCTTAACAAAGAGTTGCCATGTGCACTCGCCTCTCCAGCAGGGTAGATAATGGAATCAAATGATGCTTTTTATATGCCCTACTAGTTTTATGGGAAACGTGAAAATTCCTTGAAAAAGCGTAAGCAAATCGGACACTTTTTACTTGGTGGTGTTTTTTTTTCTTTCTACATCTTGGTCAACCTCCATCATTCAAGTCCATTAATGATCAAAAGTTATACTATAAACTACAGTAAACAATGTCTTTTGTATGTTATTCAAACTGAAAGTTATAGAGGCTTTATGTTTTTACTTACGACTGCTGCTGCTTGATGGGGAAAAAGGATTAAAACTGGTATTGGTAAAAATTACCCTCACAACCTGTCTTAGTGAGAGGAAATGATATCTCCCCGATGGGTACACATGTAGCATAGTAAAGTGTAGGATCAAGCTGATGGTTAACATACAAACTTCTCCAGAAGGCCTATGATTAAACAAGAACATTAAAATACGGCCTTAAGCTACGAACTTGATTTAATGAAAGATCAACCGAAATAATGAAAGTTAGCCCTAGGCTCTACTATCCGTTAAAATGGAATGAACAAGACGTCCATTGACGGCAATGGGGCTATGACAAGGCTGCCTCCACAGCCCGCCAAAGCCCTGGATCTGCAAGTCCCTGCTTCCATCAGTTTAATGTCGATGCAGCCCATCTGCAGATGCCAGCGCATAGTGGAGCCTGGGGCTAAGAGTGTGAACACAAAAAACGGCACAACTTTACTTGTTATCAAGAACATAACATAAAATGGGTTTATGAAATTCACCTTACACGTTAGGTTTATAGGCCCTTTATGTCCTTATTTTTTTTAATGTATAATCAGATACATGTATGATGCTTTCTGTAGCCTCAACAGTGCAAGTGTGTGTGTACTCAAAATTTTCTTGATTAACCTTCCTAGCGCTTCTGACGGCACCATCTCGTCCTGCACTTGCTTATGCAGTATTGCAGCTGACGAGATAGTGCCGTCCAGCTCAGATACTCTGGCTGCTCTGCTCTGTGTCCTGCTCTGCTCTGCTATGTGCTGTCTGTGCGATCTTATGCAAGCAGGCTGTGACACCTCTCTTCAAGCCTAATCTGGACATTCGTGTGCAAATTGGGACATTCCTATGCAAATCGGGATATCTTCAAAGAGCACTGGAATATTATCACCCCCATTGTCATTGCAGATGTGGTCTTTGAAGTTAACCCTTTCAGAGAATGCCATTGTATTAGATACAGTGATAACTGTATCCAATACAATTCAAAACAAAAACAAAATAAAAATGTTATTATAAACAAACCAAATAAGTATTCAAGAGATTTAAGCATTCAAATGATACATTTCATATTTTTTTATGTACTTTTTTTATAATAATTGTGTGTTTCAAACATTATTATAGTCCGCATGTCTATTAGACCCTTGTACGGACAGATTTTTGGAAGTTACAAGCCTACAACACAAAAAAATTCCATTAGAGTCTATGGTGCGCTTCTGGTACAGAAATCTGGACCTCAGCAGTGCGCTAGGGAGGTTAAACAATAATGGTAGAAATGCATCATTGATGACCTGAATCATATTCTGCTGTAGAAAAGCATGATATGGGTACATTAGATATGTGCCTGAGACATATATTCCCAACATTTTAAAATGCCAAATGTTAAGCTGGATATAAGCTGGTGACCCAATTTCTTCTTTGTGTAACAGAAAATGATCTAGTGCCTTCTCTGCTATTGTGCAATGAATTTCTCTCCAAAGCTATGCACTGGCTTAGATTTCTCTTTGAAAGAAAATTTTGCTTAAAGATTTCTGTGGCTGGAAGGCACACTTCTACTGTGGCCAAATCATTGGTTTTTCAGACATTCATTAATTAGGGGGTAGTGGGCCACCATAGCTGCCCCAGGTAGCCAGCTAGTATTACAACCAAGATCAATGTAACCAGCACATGTGATAATCAAACCATTCTCTTATTCTCCATTTACATACATAGGTAGATAGATGTATATCATATGTAAACGGAACGCAATATGATGTGCAAAGTTGGAATACAACATGATCGTTGGACAAACCAGGTCTGGGAAAAGGATCATTTCACTTTATTACAAATAGAAGTGGTGCAAAGTTTAAACACACGTCCCTCTTTGCAGCAGTCACCCTCTAATCCTCTAGTACTATTTAACAGTGTCACCTATGATGCCAATGTATTATATGAGAAATTTGGGGGGACTGTGTCAGGCTACATACTATTATAAGATCAGAGTTGACAAGCTTCTGCTCAATTGATGCAGGCTTCGAATTTACAAATACAAATCTATGAGAATGCACAATCCAGAAGAAACTCAATTAGAAGTCAAATGGACCCATCAATAAATTTTTATTGTTCGTAGAAACATCTAAAAAAAGATGATTGCCTCTTGCCCAAAGACCATTACCCATACTATAAGTGAGTCCCATGTTTTCTTTTTTTTAAGATTTCTGACTCCATAAGGAGCATATGAATACTCTGCTGGTTCCCTACATGTTACGCAGCTGGAAGAATTACACATTTCTTGTTATAGTTTTAGCCCTAACAGCAAGATCTGGGGAAATTAAACCCACCAGTGCCTACATAAATGTTAAGGGTGGACACATAGGTAGAACCCCATTTCTCTCCATAAATGTATATATTTTTAATCTAGAAGCAAATTGTACTGGCTGTGCTCAGTGGAGGAGCTGAGAACATTGGTACAGACATCTTACAGACAGAATTTCTCCACAAACCTGAAGAATCACGTTTTTTGTTGGCATTTACACTGCTCATCTATTGGCTATGTTTGGCTTTTTGCGAGTAAGCTCAGACAGACCATATTTCATGTATAAATTAAGTTGTTGTGACAAAAGCCACAACTAACCACAAATTTTCATTTCAAGATTTTTGACCAAGTTTGGTGACCTGAATTGCCAAGATGGTTTCTGCCCAAACGTAAACTGGCCTGTGCCGGTAGCATCCTGGTTTCATTAATGTATGTGTATTCTTTATTACAATTTATCATCTTTTAAACA
>CM070034.1:118400609-118440844 GCA_036250615.1 Ptychadena robeensis
CCCCCCCCAAATTCAGGTAGGCAATAAACACATTTGTATAAATGTGATCACATTACAAAATTGGAAGGCCATGCTGCTCAACCAGGTTTTCATATGTTCTTTTAAGCGTTGGCATGCAGTAGAGTTAATGCAGATTAGCTTATAAAAAGGCTGCAGTTGCTGCTGATTATAATTGTGTTGATTACCATAGTTCTTTCCTGCATTGTTCCTCTAAAGAATATTTACAATATTTTATTTTGTCACCTAAATGTCACCAAAGTGTTTTTTTCACTACAGTTTACAGCTCTTCAGAGTTTTTTGTCCACTTTTACAGTGTTTGAGCAAATATGGCACAGAGTGTTGATCTACTAACATCGCAGAAACCTTCAGAAATGTATTTTTCATCTTTCAAAGGGTCCCATGTATTGAACATCGTCCCGTGTGTTGAGCATTGTATTTTCCATACAGTTAAGGAACCCTAAGCCAGTAGACAGTGAAGCCTTAACAGAAGACAGACTTAACAAAAGATTCACAGAATAACCTTCAACCTTTTGTTTTCCAGAGACATAGCCTTATACAGGATTTCATTCAGCAAGTTGAGTTTACTAAGATTTCTTTAAAGAAAAAAAGAATAAATACATATATCACCAATGACACTTTCTCCTGACTATCTTTTAAAGTGCAACTTACCTCAGATTTTAACTATCTAGTTATCAACAAAATGTATTATATATAAATATAGCCTAGGCTCCACTATTCGTTAAAACCCGTGTTGAACATAGGGATTTTAACGGAGTTCACGACCCACCCATTGACGCCAATGGGGCTATGACAGGGGCTGGTCCCCGTCTGCATTAGGTTTATGGCGACGCAGCCTATCTGCGTCCACAGTCACGTAATGGAGGCTTGCGCTGATGCCATCGCATAGTGGAGCCTGGGGCTTGGTGTATTCATCAGATCAGCAAAATGTGACCATATGTTGTCAATAAATAAAATAGGCACAGACATTGCTGACTTTCTTCTGAGAATTGTATTGGCCGGTCTGTTTTTCCTTCACATGAATGGTCAATGAGAAGCAAAAAAAACAAAAATGACATTAGCAATGTTAATTGTATGCAAGTTGCAATGACCGAGCCAATATCATTTTTATAGCTGATGAGTTTGAATGGTGCACTTTGAGGTGTTCACAACCTGCATGCCCACGTTTAATTTTTTGCATCTGAATGACCGTCTCTATTCCTGGCCCTCTGGAATAAATAAGTGTTTTCCGCCAATGAGCTGCAACAAGTATTTATCAGGAAATGTCAAGTCTTTTTAATGAATGCTGATTCCAGGTCAGAAACGTATAACAAAGAAAACAAATGATCAGAGAGGCAACAACTAATCCTTATGTCGTGAAAACAACCCCCCATAACAACCTCCGTGATTCTTTCATGAAAGGTTGCTTTTTGGGATAAAAACTTCTCCTTATTGAACTTGAAAGGAATAAGTTAATGAACACCTGAGTTTTGGATTGTCAAGTTGCATGCAATGGTGTTATATACCTATTTTCACTACTAATCCATGCAGTGACTTTTAAAGTTTGTGAACCCCACTTTTCAATATTAATGATATAAAATGTGATTAGAACTAGATAATGGTAACCCAATAACAACCAGGTGCCAAAAATGTAACTTATTAATGAATGAGCATAATTATCAAGTTACAGATTTGTGTGGCAAAAACTACACAAAAAGAACAAATTTTTTTGTAGTTCACTTGAGGATTCAATGGGATAGTCAGGGGACCTTCGTTACGGTAAGAACAGGACTTGTGTCTTAGGGTATGGCTCCACTGCATTTTCCGCTCTGTCAACACCCCCTAGCATTCCTTGATGTGGATGTCGATGGATCTGCTCCATATACACGCCTACCCACACTGGCTTTAGCCACAGAGTGGAGTCGGTCTGTCAGCTGACAGACGAGCTCAGCGCTACAGAGACAACCGGTGTTGTAGGCGGGTATCTGGATGGGCACGGTCAGCATCTCTGTCAAGGAATCCGCTTAGCGCGGGGGGTGCCGATGGAGCCCTACATGCTGTGGAAACATACCCTTAGGCCTAGTCTGCACTATGATTCCAAAATCACGGCGTTAACACAAAGAGAAAAAGGCAATAGAGTCAAAAACATGTATGAAAAGCACTGGATGTATTTTTGACTGTTAAATTCCATTACAAACCAGTTTTCACGCAATAGAGACTAGGCCTTTGCTATCCAAGTCTGATCTTACCGCTGATCCACCGTCTGGCACAAAATGGAGACAATCAAACCGAACCTATTCTCCTCATGAGTGGTCAAATTCATGCTGTAAACAATGAATGTAATGCTCCTGAGGGTTCAAAATCCCTATATGTGTATCATATTATGGACACAATGGTGGTGGACACCACTCTATCTTCAAGAAGTTCAAATTTATACACTTTGGCTTAACAAAAACCTTGTAGTAACTAAATCACATCAAGACCATAAATGCATGAGGCTGTTGACACCTTTGGATACTCATCTTCTGTTAAAAGCATTTTCCGGTCATATTGATTTAGGTAACCGAAAATTCACAAATGTCCAAGCCCTGCTGGAGACATTCAGTTAAGTTGTAAAGAAACAAACTTCTTACAGAAGAAATATCAGAAATGCACTTTACTTGATAGATGGAAGATGATTTAACAATTACAGAAGATTCATTTATCAACCTCCCTTGTTGGGCACACACACATTTGAGGGGACTTCCCTGACAAGCCGGGAGACTCCAGCATCAAGATTGGGGTATCGGGGTTATGGGGCACAGACATAAGGAAAAGTAACACTGTATCCAAAGCATTAGTGTAAATAACACACAACTTGCAGATCTGGGGTTAGTAGGGAAGCTTCCAGCAGCCTTATACCCACAACAACATTGATACAGATCAATGGTAGAAAGGATGACCTCATTTCTTTACCCCACAAATGACCCCCAGCCTCTCATCCCCCCAATCACACAAGACACATATTGCCCCTTTAATTAGATATGTAATAATTAGAGAAATGTACACAAAATAGAACAGACAAGCTTCGAAAAAAAATTAATGGAACAAAGAGAAAAGAGACCAAATGCCAATAAGAGGAGTTATACAAGACAGTTTACCTATTATGGAAATTAGAAGAAGAATTATTGCAAAAAATAAAAATACATAATCAATTGACTAACAACTACAAGGAGAAAGTTAAAAAAAATTAAAAAAAATAAAGAGAAGGAGATTGAGAGTTCCTGGCCAACAATATTGACATCATCTGTTAACTATTGACTTAAAACATGGACATGGAGAATTGTTTCCACACTGTAAGCACTTTGGGATTCCTTTATCTCTCCACCAGTCACACAGTCTTTTATCCTACACAGTCCTTCCACAACACAGGTTTTTCTATCCGTTACGGAGAAAGCAGTTTGTACAAGATAAGCAAGGCGCCAATGATATGTGTTCAGTCAGCCAGAGGCTCCTTAGTAGATCCATACTACACTGATGTTCACAGAAGGGTGAAAAGAAAAATAAAGAGATGTACATATATCTCTATCTATCTATATATTTATATATATATGTTGGGTTACTCCTCTGTAGGGGCGGAGGGGGGACTTTTCTAGAGTGTGTGCACTTTACAAGTCTATGAGTTGATCCACCAGTAGTAGAGACCTGGACATGTTTGGTAGGCTGGACTCAGAGTTCCCACTGCTGTTATTAGAGTGAGGACCTGGAAAGTGGGGGAGAGACAGCAATTCAGTATGTTGTTGAAAACAGAGACAGAGCAGAAGGTGCAAAAGCAGGAAGCATGGGATTTGTGAGAGATGCATTAGGTACTTATATGCCAACGTTCTAAAAGCCAAGTCCAGCCAATTCAGCTGCTGGTGATTGTGGACAGGCTACAGCAAACGCCAGTTGCTACAGTTTAGCTGGGATTTCAGTATTGCGGATGTGTTCCCCTTTTTTAGACATAACATAACCAAATTAGCAATTAGCTGTGTGTCAGGAAAATAAAATACTCTGAAGCCCAATCGATATGTACTCCAATAGGAGTGTGGTGGTAATGTCAGAACATTAATCCTGGCAACTAATGCAAGAGTCTCCCTACTTCCCTGGTTTCTCTAAACCCAGTGAATAACAAGTTAGTCAAAATTCACATATTTGCCCTTTTCAATAAGAGACAAATAATTTTTATAAAAGGGAATTAAGTAATTTGATGGGCTTGAACAAAATAAAAGAAAAAGAAAGCAAATGAAGACCCAGAGGGACAAGCAACTGGCGCATGTTGTAAAGCACATGTATTTTAGCTGTACTCAACCTAAATTTTTATGCTTATAAAGCATGCATCAATATGCAATACAATCTGGCAAACAGGGGTTAAACCATGCTCAACTCAGGGTCAACTAACAATTCCTAAACTATAAACATATTTTCACACTCCTCTGCTAACTGTGGCCTTTTCCCCCTTTGAGCATCATTATGGCCACAGACGGACAAAAGCCATGTATGTCCGGTCTGGGGAATCACATGATTGGGGGAAAACTGTGAGAATCAACCAACCTACTTTCAGCCAAATGTTTATTTTTAGCTTTCCATAGCAAAGTTGAAGGATTCTAACTATAGCGTTCTGTCACGTTATCTGTATCTGAAAAGTTCTTCACTTTTATTATACAGCTACATTAATGGTCCCTATCCACATTCCGATGGCGATAGACAGATTTTTTTTGATTTTTTTTAGATTCAAGCTCAATCGAGTGCTGTGGACATTTGTGCTCAAATATATTAAAAATCGAGCTGTGGATGGACACCTTAAGGACTTATTTACAAGCAATAAGTGCAACATGAGGTGTCCCCCTGTCGGTTTTCAGGCTTTTGTTTGACCTGTCATAGGGTCATTATCAAAATGAGGTGCAAGCACCTGTCCAAGGGTAGTGACCCGATTAGAAAGGCTATGCATACAGACAGGCATTTCCAGTATCATTTCAAAATCAGTATCTTTCCCAGGCCACCCATACTTAAATACAATGTATGGGTGGAGTGGGCATTAAACACATACATCCATTTCAATCCATGTCCTAGCTTTTTATAACAGTTGAAAACATCATATAAGGAGGTTTCTTTTTATAAGAAAATTGTATACAGCTGATCCCTTTATTATGTTTTTCAAAATCTTTTTTAATAGATGGAACAGGTCTACTGCAGAAGAACTTATAAGACCTAGTGATCTTATTTCAAGAAATCTACAGCATTAGATAATAGGAAACTCCTAGAAGAACAATATTGGTTAACCTACAGAACATTTGCAGGCAACTGGTATGAAGGACCGGACGACTGCAAATGATGCAGAAGAACTGGGTGGCTAAAGCATAGTTTAACCCCTGAGATGCCAGAAAAAAAGATAGATAATTGTAAGCAAATTTATAATTTTATATCTTTATGATCATTGTTTTATACCCACTAACGTCTTCCCGTTTCTTACCTTGGGAATTTTTGGATACCAGTACAGGAATAGGATCAAACTCATCATCAGCTGTTTTTTCTGTATCATCCGGGATATCAAAGCCCGTTAGGAGGTTAGTATCGTCTGCAGCGTGCGGAGGAGAAAGAAAGAAGCGGGAAGCTCAGACAGCGAAAGAGAGAAGCCAGTTAGCAAATTTATACCAACAGCCAAGCAAGGGATAGGGGACACACAGGGTGTATGAGTACAGTGGTCAACACAAACATGCTGGAGAGGTGTGCAGTCACTAAACCAGGTACTGACGTCGTTTAATAATGGCAGATATCAAACAAGTGCCATCCAGAGAGGAAACTACTGCCAGGGCACCCAGCACAAAACAATGACTGGAGTTGAGGATGTAAATCACCTAATAATACTGGCACCATAATCATCTCAAACAATAACAGAACATGGCAAAGTTTGCATGGGATGGAGTGAATTGTGACCAAGAATGATGACTGATTACTAGTTATGTCAGACATGTAAGACCCTGATGAACAAAGTTACAGCAATATGAATAATCATGTACAGCAGATGAGTTGGCGACATTATCTTTTTGCATGGGCAAACAAATGAGCCATATCCTTTGTGCTGATTATGTATTTTACACCGTTTACTTCCTGGTAGTCAGGCTGGAAGGTACCAAATCACATACAGTATTTTGGGCCAGTAAAGTCCTGCATATATACTTTTGGGGTCTGAACGACCCAGCAAGGTTTTCTTTGGATATCACACATAGTATCGGTTTTATCCTTCCTTTCTACATCAACTCACTTGGCTGAAAAGGTAAAATTCTTAGCAGCTAGGGTTGTGATCCTGGCATTTTGGTTTCCTAGCCTAGCCAGGTTTGTCAGCGTGCAGAAGCAACATTGCATGTTAACAAGAAGAAACCCTTAAGGTGGGTATACACTAGTCGATTTTCCTTTAATTTATGAGGACGTCGCCACGCTGCGCTTGAGCATCGTCCGTTGAGCGGAGAATTGATGCGCAATCGATCCTGTTTAATACTTCAGATGAGGCCAAACAGGGATTTACCTACATCCCTGTGTATGTCCAGACTTCATCTGCTGAACACTGAAGAGGCCATCCATCTATTACTGCCTTCTATCCATGGTCTTTACTTAAAAGAGAAGACAGAATGTTCTTATTGCCTGTCAACCCACTTTCCCACATTGTCAGGTTTTATTATAGTTGGTTGTTATAAATCCACACCCAGGTTTCCCATGCATGAGAACCGCTGTGGTCCTGGAAACTCATTTTAAACCATATGCATTGCTGTGAGCGGAGTTTTCCTGCTCATGCATTTTAATGGATTGCCAAATAGCCCACAGTGGGAACTGCCACCCAGCAGGATGCATTTTAAAAAACAATCCCACAGTATTGCAGCATGAAGCAATACATTCTAAGGGCTCCTTCACGCTAGCAGTGCTGCACCTGCAGTTTTTGGCGCTGACATGAGCAGTTAATAAATTCAGTTTGTGCTACACTTGCTTCTCTCACACAAGTGTATACAAGCATGTAAAAATATGGGCTGCAGGGAGTTTTGTGTGTTAGCGTTATTGCAAACGTGAGCCTAGTGTCAAAGATTTTCTACAGAAATCTGTGTATCTTATGTTAATTCTAGCCAAACTGCGCTGCGGTACTGTACCGCAGCACGCTGCAGCATGGTGTGTGTGCGTTTGGTAAGCCATTTACAAATAACAGCTCCCCAGAGAGCAAACAATTGCCATAAAAGTGCAGTTGAGAAGCAACAGTGCATTGGAGATTGGTGGATGGATGGTGCTTCGCCTTGTGCGTCTGATGGTTATACTGCTATATTTTGCCATGGCCCATCAGGCCAGACAATTTGTCATATGTATTAGCTTCTCCCTTACTGTGCTTTACAATTATTGTGACCGCACTATATACATCTTTGGACTACAAGATGCCCCCAGGTTTTAGAGCAGGAAAACCAGAAAAAAATGTGTTCAAACCAATTGGGGGAAAAATCCCCTGCAGTACCAATTTCAGCCATAACTCAAAATTGTGTCACTAGAGAGCACACTTCACAGCATCTTCCTCACACATGGGGAAGGGGGTGGGCGCAGGGCAATCTGCATTCATGTCTCCCCTCTAGGCTGTGCGGAAGCTGCACAGTGAGTACAGCTCACACAGGAACACATAGATGGAAGAGATGCTGGCTGGCATCTTTCATCTATATCTCTCTTCTGCATTGCGTATATAAGCAGGGCTCTGCTGATATAAACAATACAGTACAGATGGCCGATCCAGACAGCTGTTTAACAGTTATGACTTTTAAACTCCAGGCTTGGGGCGTTGGTTGGCTCACAATGTCTACTGGTTATTTCACAATTAAATAAAGAGCTTTACAGGCTGAATTATTTAATGTAGAACTTCTCTTTAGTGATTGTATCCAGCATAATGGAGAGTGTACATTGGCAATTCATGATATTAGGCTATCACTGCTATGCACAATGCACTTGGATAGAAACAGATTGTACCTTTATACAAGATTGCTTGAGTAAACCTAATTATAGAAAAAAATAAAAATCGTTAAAACAATTAACTGGGGAGGCCGTCTATATTTCTTGTATGAATATTAAGGTTTATGAATAATACTGTGGAGACAACATAATGCCCATGTCATTCTATTTGACCACAAATGAAAACTTCATAGCAACTTTCTTCCTCATTCAAGCAATAAAGAAGCATCCTCTTCTGTCTATATTCAAGATGGTGGCACCTAGAAGCTGCCTCAGAGGGCTAGGGTGCGGTTTGTCCGTCAGTCATGAAATAAGGAAGCACAGTATCCCACTTATTAAACTACTATAGGTCAAGGTGTCTGGTTATAACATCCCAATAAAAGGGCTTGTGGCTGTACATTAACAAAGTTGGCACATTATCATTGGTTACCACATACAAAAGTTGGTCCCAGGACAATGGTGAAGACTTTACTGAAATTAAACATTTAGCATGTTTAAAATCTAGTCAATAAATCACACAAGTGTTTTAGTATGATGAGCAGGGTGGATAAAAATCAATGATTTTTTGGATTTAAATTGGGTTTTATTTTATCATCCAAAGGTTATTCCATCATGAAATAAAGATTATTTCTGTAGAATAAGGCTGTTTATGTTAAATTTTTTGGATAAATAAATTACATGAATCCATTCACAATGTCATGATCTTCTTTTTGTAAGATTATTGGGCAGTTTCTCTGCTACAAGATATTATCACAGATGCTTGGTTTACTTTTGCAATTCTCAAAACTGCATTTGAATCAGCAGAGATCACACGCCTCTTCTTCACAGCAAAAATGTTATAACATGAACAGAGTTGAGAAAAAGACCTTAAAACCAAGATGTTCAGTGAATGGAATAGAAACAATATAGTTTGTTGTGGAATAGATCTGCACAAGAAGAACGTGAAACTAAGTGTGAGGAGGGAGGGGCAATCTATTTATTATTATTTCTCCTTCCTAAGTACAAGAGAAAAGTTGCCCAAATATGAATGATTGACCTAAACTGGGGATAAAAAAAATATGAAAAGTTGTTATTCTAAAATTCTTCCCCTACTTGCATATTAAAGTTTTACCAGCAAGAATTAGTCTTTCTGTAGAAAATGTATTTAAATCAAAAAAATGTTTAAATCATGCCTTACGGACTAGTGATTTAAATCAGTTTGTTTTAAATCAAATCCCTGATGATGAGGGTTTGACTTCTTGAACAGATCACATGACATAAAAATGGTACAAATACAGCTCACGGCTCTACCATCATACACACAGAAAGCTTGATAGATGAAATGTAAGAGGAATAAGGGTTTCCTATAGTAACATCATAAATCCTAAGCATTACCTGCAGATGTCGGAGCAGAAAGAGTTACAGGAGCAAACTCATCAAGTAGGTCAGCCGCGGGGTTAGACAAAATAGAGTAGTCAAGAAGAGAGTCCTCCCCAGTGAGAGAGTCTGGAGATCCCAATGTGCAGCATTAAAAAGATGGCAGTGTGTTAGTACAGAAGAATATTGCTTTTGTTTATGAAATATTTAACCAATGGGACAACTGGAGTCCCCAGAAAGAGACCCTTATCATCAAAAGACTGGCCAGCTTAGATACAAGCAATCCATGCACCAAAACACCAAGTTCGGCTTACAGTTATCAAAACATTAAAATTGATGGCGGTTATGGGCAACAATCCCATTTCTTTCTGATACACTTTGCACAGATAATTACAGTCATCACAAAAAACAAAGGTTTACATGGGTTCCTCCTTAACATGAATACAACTGAACACCAAACTTCCGCAAAACAAACTTTGTTAAAACAAAAGATGTGATTAACCTTCTGGGCGTTGCGCACGTGGCATGGTTTTTTATCTCTAGTTAACTGGGACTGAGTTTCATGATGCATGAAACTCAGCCCGAGTTAACTCGGGCCAGACGCTCAGAAGGTTAACAACCCTTGTTTATTGTGTAAGATGTCCTGCTTTCTATATGCCCTTGGGTCCTAAATAAAGATAAGACTAAGGGTGTACATACACAGGTCGATACCCGTGCGATCGACGTCGCCCCGCTGCGCTAGATTGCAGGTCGATCTAACAGGAATCGATGTGCAAAGTGGTGCACATAGATTCCTGTTCGATCGTCCCTTTCAGTGGGGACCCTGTTACTGTGTACACTTGGACCAGGGTTACCATTGAGCAGCTTCCAGCTGTCAAAGCGGGGATCCGGGCACAGGAGGGGGAGGACCCGCACGGTGCAGAAAAGTCGGTGTTTGGCTCCGCCCCCTTGCTTGTGTCTCAGCTGACAGGCCAGGCAAGGGGGCAGAGCCGAACACGGACTGTTCTACACAGTAAGCCATCCTGTGGCCTTATCTCGGCCCTGCCTCCATGATTGGGATTTATGGTCACATCTGTTCCAGGTTTGACTGACCTTTTTCAAGTGGGATCGATTTAACCTGTTTGAAGAAAGGCAGACACGGCTTGATTTTGTAATAGATTTGAGCAAAATCGAGCAGCGTGAATGCGCGCGTTGCTTGATTGTGCTTGAATAAACCATTCTGAACCTTAAAAAAATATATACTACAACTACTACAAAGACTACAACTTTTTATAAGCCTACCACCAACCTGTACGATTTGAAGCAATGGAGTCAGCCTGGGATGAAAGGCGCTGGGGCATAGGAGGCTCGAGCCCTGGAATGAGGCTCTCCACTGCAGGCTCAACTTTTCCTGGTAGATCAACGTAAGATTGAAGCAGAAAGAATGGAGTTCATGAGAGGGTGAAAGGAAAAGTAGAACACAAGAAAAGTCATAAAGTTTAAAAGAACTTGAGACCAAAGACCATTTAGCAATACCACAGATGGGAAGATGATTTTTAAGGAGTATTCTGTATTAAAACAACTCCCTGTCATCTCTGACTGTCAGACACATAGAAGAAGTGTATATATAAGTGGTGACTGCTTCCATTCGTTTTTCTTCATAGAATAGGTAACATCTGATGTAAAGAACATCTTAGCAATTGCTTTCAAGCACTCATTAGCTTTTTCACTGCATTCTATAAGCCCTGATCTTCACTTTAACAAGAGTTCTGGACATACAGTCTTAACTACCAATGGCCAATCTACCGCCATGCACGTTCCCGCCAATTGGGCAGCGGTCGGGCGAAAATTGGGTGCGCCCACCCGGCAAGATCGACTAGGAATCTGCCGCATGTTGGATCACACGGTGATCCGACATGCTGGTAAGTTGCCGGCCGATCCCATTTCTTTGAAAGTCACACAAAGGGACCCCAGCCGATTCTCTGCACTAGCCGAGTCGATCTGCCGATCTTTCTCTGCAGCAAAACGACTCGTCTATACCCAGCTTTAGCCATTAATCCAAGTTACTGATTGTTTAAAAATGTTGAATGATATTCGCTCAATTGTAAATATTTTTTTATTGTACATATTCTCTGCTTTAAGAGAATATGTAACAACTTTTTTCCCCAATAACTCCTAAAATGTTTGTTTCAAAAAGGATAAGTCAACACCAGCAATTCATCCCTAACAATTATCAATTTTATTTTAAGCCTACTGTCTATGAGACCCAGTTGCAAGGTAAATAGCAAAACAATGGATTAGAGGCTACAATAATGGAAAGCAGTTTGCTACTTGACATTTAAAAATTATATCCTAAAGTTACACGTGACCTTTACATTCTTGGTTTAAAATTATTCTGTAGATGTGATCCTGCTCTCAAAAGACCTCATTTTAATTCTATAGAATTTGACATTAACATTCTACCGCCACACTTGTTTAATAGTTTTCGGCAAAGTTTTTAATGGCCCAAGAGAGCTTTTAATAAAATTTACACATTAATTTGTCTTGAGATTTCAACAAATGTAGAATATCTGAATTAGATTACATGAGAAGATATTTCCAAATTACAAGATATATACCTTGCTCAGAAAATATTACCAATTGTCCTTCTGTGCCCATATGCCTACGTTGGAGTTAAGGCAGTAGGGTTAGTATATAGGCAACTAGTTTTAAGGGGCCATATACATCCATTAGTACAGTGTCACGCAATAATGAGAACTGGCTTAGGGTAATACTACAAAGGTTTGCAGCACAGACATAAAGCTCATCTTGTGCATTATAATTTGCTGCAATCCATTATCTGCCTGGGGTGCCAAAGCAAAAATTAAAGGGCTTGTGTCCACTATGTCTTTTTCCCTACTGCTGACGCGTGTGCGCTGTGAGGAAAAAGATGCAGAGAGGACACTTCCATAAGCACCGAACAAAATTGTCCACCCATCATACATTGGTTCAGTCTATTGGCAGCCATACACCGAGTTTTGAAGTGCTGTATGGGTTGAACAAGAGGACCAGAGCATGGCAGGAGTAACTTATGCATGGAACACCTTTTGAACTTCTTGAATGCCACAAGAGCTAGAACAGAGTATAATTAGGAGAAATGGGCTACCAGAGAAGTTAGCACACGGTATTCTACTACATAAACTTAGCTTTTAACATTTAGAGACATGACAATGTCTTTAACAACGAATTATGTTTTTTTTTTTACATTTATGATAGATTTTTAGTAATGTCGATCAAAGGAGACAAAAGGCGACCCTGCTGTCTAGTGTAAGACCCCCCATTTCTCAGTATTTACCATTCATAGCCTCGGAGGTGCTGCCAAAGGGGTCTGCCAGCTGTACAAGGTGAGGAAGCAGAAGCTGGGGCTCTGGAGATTTGAGACCCTCAATCAATTTTTCTGGGTTAGGCAAAAAGAAAATGAGAGAAAGGTGGTAGGATACAAAAGGAAATTTATAATTAGGCAGCAAAGCTTAGGAGAGAACATGCAGAAAAAAAAATATTTTGTAGATAAGAGCACACACTGAGCCCCATTTTTCAGGCTGCATTTTACATGAATGTTCTAGTTTGGTCTACAACATCCAATAAAGTCTAGGAGTCATAATCTGTGTTTAAGTTTAAACCTGATTACTGTATTACAGACCATTCCTCATAAAGCAAAAAATATCCTTCAAAAGATATGGAATTCAAATAATGCCATTCACAATAATAGGAGGAATCTGTATTGCCAAGGAGTTGAATCTTTGGGTTTGAACCATTTTTCAAGGCTCGCTGGAACCTAATGGGTAGTTTCTGGCAGTTCACATTGTTAATGCTTTTAATACTTTGATGAATGAGACAGTGTGATTTGTATGCAGAGCTGTACTCATTCTGGCTTTTGAAAAAAAGAAAAGTGCAAAATCCTGTACTTTGCCATAGTTTGATGTGTTTGTCCTTGTTATTAAAGAAACACATTTTAATATAAATACTACTTCCAACCCTATTCCTTTAGTATCCTGATGGGGCCGAGAAGCAGCAACGCCCCTTCATTACACAGAATGAGGAGGAGGCATGATTGACTTGGCCTGCTAAACTAAAGGCTACAAATCCAATAAAAGAAAAAAGAGATTTTTAGTTTCAAGTCTATTTACTTTTGTATTTATTTCTGTGATATCAACTGGACTTTGAATGTAATCTATAGATGTTGCCAGCAATTACAATACAAGTTCTAGCTGCCCTGCTTCAACAGAGTTAGAAAGAGAACACGGAGCACTGGCAACTTCTGCAGTTTGGTTTTGCAATAGAAGTAGCTGGTCATTTTGCAGCACAAAATATATTCGTCTGAACTTTTTATACTCATCAAAAATTGTCACTGCAGAATAAAATATGATCAAGAAGATATACTGCCAAATACTGAAAATCCACCAACTAGAATACAATGTCAGCATAGAGCACATCCGCCTAATCACTCCAACTTAAAAAAAAAAAAGCAAATCTTTTTCCCTTAGTCTTGACCAGTGGTTCTAAAACTGGGGAGCGCGAAGGTATTCTGGCCCTTATACTTAACCTGTGTTTGAATGGGGGGTGGGGGGGGGGGGCGATAATGTCCCTAAATGGAAAAGGGGGGCCCTGCAAGGAAAGTTTGGGAACCACTGATCTTGACCATGGCTGGGCCAATAGAAAGTTAGGCTTGATGTTAATTCTCATTTGTACAGATGTATCTACTAAGTAGGTTCAACAGCCCAATTGATGTGCTTGTTCAGTGTGCTTGTTCAGAAAAATGTAAGAGGCAATCTAAACATCTTGTTTTTAGTATTTGGACTTCAAATAATAAATATGCAGCTGCCAAGTACTGTATTTTGCGGTCAATAAGACACAGTGCATGATAACACTTAGACCGATATACAGCTGTGTAAAAGTGTGTGCATCAAGCTTTAACTCCAGATACTTTCACTTTCCCCACTGGGCAGAGAGAAGAAAGTGATGGGGAGCAGCCAACAGCAAGGAAAGGGAACGTATTGGTAGTCAAAGCTGACACACACAGCTGAGACTAATCCTTTGTTGTGTGTGGCTTTGACAACCAATACTTTCACTTTGAAGGGAGGAAATAATTAAGGAGGGGCCAGTGGGGAAAGTGAAAGTTAAGCCTGCCATACACCCACCAAGCGGCGGGCGATTTTGCAGCCGACCGATGGTACACAGTTCATCTTGCTGGACAGAGCTGCACATGCTGTATCTGTTCCTTATACAGTAAGTGAAAGCTCACGAATCTGACACTTTTTTCTGACATTTGAGTGTAATCAATAGCAGCAATATGGACTAAGCTCAGTAAACAGTAAAGTAAGTGTATTTTATTTACAAGCAATCGGCTGCTCCTTGAATTCTACATATACCATTGAATAGTCCTGAGAGAAGTGGAAATACCCCAAAGCACAGTGTTGGGTAACCTACATAAATCCTCCTGTTACTTTTAAACCAAGATACATTAATAGTCCATAAATCCACCTAAAGCAGTGATGGTGCACCCTTTAGAGACCCAAACTGTAACCCAAAACCCATGTATTTATCACAAAGTGCCGACTTGGCAATTTAACCTGAATCACACACACACACACACACAAATCCTCGGGGTTCAGTTGTCATTCATAGGGGATCAGTGCAGTTACAAGCTTCCTGTATCCTAGGCTGCTGATGACATAGCACAGAAGGCAAAGACCCAACTTTCTGTGTAAAAAAACTGCAAGAATTACATTCTGCCAGTTGCTAAAGAACTACACTACCCAAAATGACCTGCTGCCTTTTCTAGCTGTTGTAGAACTACAACTTCTAGCCCTGTGAGATTTCTTCTGCCTCCTCTTATCATTCTGTCTTCTACTCACTTACACACATTACACACACGCTCGCCTTACACATTACAAACAAACATACACCTTCTGATCGGCTAGTGGATGGTATAGGGTGCTGTGTTAGCTGCCAGGTCAGTTGCCCACATAGAGGGCTCAGAGTGGCATCACTGACCTAAAGTATCACCTAAAAGCTACACAGATAGTTTATAAATAACAGACAAAAAAGGAAACCTGTACCCCACAGAAACCCAACTTCATTTCAATATCAAGAAAGAGAGGTGAATGGTCTCCCACTTAATTATAATTAACTAAATTAACTATAAGACTTTCCCTATGCCACTGTAAAGCCATCTTCACCTAATGTCTTGCACAATACAAGTAAAATAAAGATATTTTTTTGGCAGTGCGAGACATTACAAGAATTATAGAAAGATGGATTAATCAAATCTTTGTCAAAAGTCCCATAGTGTTGGTTTCCTCATTGTTGGGTTTTACCTGGCACATCAGACAGAGGGAGAGGTAAGAAAGGGTCAGGCGTTTTGTGCAGCGGAGGGCTGGGATCCTGACCCTGCACGTCTACGGGTTTATCCGCAGCTGGGCAAACAGAACAAGCAGAGAAGAAAAAACAGGAAAGAGAGAGAGACAAGTGAGACAGATGAGAAGTCGCAGGCACATACAGCCTCCAAAGATCCCTCACATTACCATTAAATATACAGGCAACACGCTGAGACTTAATTAATTGGCACAGTGGGCAGCTTCTTACTGAACTCCAGACTTTCAGGGAAAAAAAACTGTAAATGGCATCTTATGAAGTTACTATGAAGTCCAATTAACAATTCTGTTGGCAGTTGTGGGTATTCTTATAATCATGTGTGTTTAATTCTGCACATAATAATCATTTACTTTAGCTTCATCTACAGCCAAGATTATTATATTCTTCAAATCATTTTTGTTTTCTCAAAGGAATCCGTCATTAGCTAACAAACATGTCTAACAATTACACTGTAAAATTAGTTTGTACTTTGACTATGCTGGATTGAAGTGACCCCATCACTTCCCCAGACTTCGCATTAACTTCTGGAAATAAGGCAAACATGCAATAGAAGGACCAGCAACATGCAAGCTTTTCTGGCTGGGGTCTGAAAAGATGCAAAACTTTATGTAGCTCAAATAACTGCAACCCCTGCACCATGGTTCTTTAAGATACCTATAAGTGTTATAGTGATGTACAAGTCAATAGGAAGGACTATAGCATGTGTGGGGTGCTACCTTAAAGTAGCATATATATATTAAACTCTGTCCCACGGACTAGACATTGAGCTATACTCACGGAGATTCTCTACTCCCACTCCAGGAGTAGAGAGGTACAAATCCTGGCCGCTCAGCGGCACCCTCTAGTGACATTACAGTCATCTGCCACCCACAACATGTGGAGAAGGCAATTTTTTCTCTCACATCTATCGAAAGAGTACAGTTGGATCCCTGTGTATACACTGTATGCATTGGGATGGAGCACACATGGAACACACACAAAGAATTGCACTGTACAGTGTGTGTAGTCCATGTGTGCTCCCACATTTATGCTGTGCTAAACGTGTTGCTGTGACTATTGCGTCCCATGGAACAAATGAGCCAAAAACATGTCCAAAAATAAATGAATGCATCTTTTACTAGTCCAATGCTTACTCAATGCGTATTTAAAGCGGTTTTGCATATGCCAACTGGGCTGTGTTGACATTGATGCAACACGGACACACAGCAAACCAACGCTAGCATGCCGGTGAGTACTTGTCAATTGCATATTATGTCATTGGTCCTGAACTTTATCAAAGTTTTGAATTTTGGTCCACTGTGTAATTATGTTTTACACCCCTGCACCTTTTAAAGTCCAAGGGCATTGAAAAGCTAAAACACATTGCTTCTTCTATTACAGGCTGCTTGTTTGGCAAGAAATGAGGATGGGCTGGTCATGGGGGAGTGCCCGAGGGAGCCGATTCCCAGGCAACAAAGAACTCCTAGAAAGTAAAGCCATGTCCCCCCACTATAGCGGTCTGCCGCGATTCCAATCACGACACCTTGCCCCACCCTGCCTGATCGTGCCCATAGAGGGTGAATTATAATCGCAGGAGATCGCTATTGTGAGGCCCCAATTAGGAAACAATGGGGTTTACACCACACACCATTTTCATCTTGTGGATGAATGAGAGGTGATGGTAGGTCAGGGGGGGAAGCCAAGGTAAGTAGAAGCAGAATGTTGAAGAACTGGTGGGGGTATAAGCATATATAACCGTATTTATTACTTAGTAATGGATGCTGAACATTTTCAGTGACATAATAGATCTGCAACTAAATAGGTAAAAATGACCAGACTGTATTTCTTAGACAGGTCAGCTGACAGATTCCTTTGAATACATTTTGTTTGATTCATGCCTTAAAGAGAACCTGTCACAACGTTGTTTGCTTTACTCATAATTTGAACTTGGTACTTTGGCTTGAATTCCAAAGTGTCATAAAGTAAAAAAAAACATGACAATCATGTGCCTGACCACACACAATGCACACTCAGTTAATTACAATGTGTAAATTCAGGCAGCTGATAAACATCAACTCTCACACTGACAAAGTTTCCCCACCAAGGCCATTTTCAGTAATTCAAAACTGACGGGTTCTCTTTAATGCCAGCTGCGCAAAGACAAGAACAGTGCCGAACCAAGAATATGGCTTATAGTGAAATGTATACATCACCAATTAAAACTGAATATGTATTACCTGTTCCACTGGAGAACAAAGCAGGACCAAAGGTGTCTGCTTGGGACACAGCAGGGGGAGGCGGAAAGCCTGATAGGAGGTTCTCTGCTGAATTGCTCAGTAGCTCTGGTGGTTTACCTGAAAAGTAGAAAGCAGGTAATGACCAACCAGACTTGACTTACATGCGGTTCTGTTTACCTAAAGCAACCCAATATGAATTTGTATTTAGACTACAGTGCACACCTTCAGCACATTTGTTTAACCATGATAAACATTCAAAACATTGTCATGGTGTTTATGAAGGGCATTCTGGGCCCTTTCACACTAGCCGCGCTGTGCTTGCTGTTGCGGTATATGCTAATAACACATCAGTTACTGGCAACAAAAACGCATTTTCTCCATAGTACGTAAAAAAAAATATTGTGTTCCATTCAATCACACTGCGTGGTGGAACCACTGATCAATGTTAGACTGGCACATGATTGCACAACGCAATATATATGTATGGTTGTCATGTGTATGGCTAGCTTTACCCTCGCCCAGCTTAGTTAAATACTTGGTGAGAAGTTTCTCAGTGAGTTACCACCATCAAAAGGATTTCAACAAGCAACACAGCAGGTTTAAAGACAGACATAAAGACCTTGCCCATGCAAGGCAAACTAACATATGCCTCTGAAAAGGGCGCTACTACCTTATCTGCACAGCTTCGTCTATCTAACAAGCCAATCCTCAAGGATACTCGGCACATCTGGATACAAAGTAACATGTGACCTTGTCCATAGTAACAATGTCCCTACCCATACAACCGGGGTCACATATGCCTTGCATAAGCAAGGTACACCCTTGCAGACCTCCCCAGCTTTAGTGAATTTGACAGAATTTTATCCAAGTGTTAAAGTCAACTAAAAGCTCAAAACTGTACTAATCAATTTTGGAGTTTTTTTTAGCCAACCCTGCTCCCCACTCTGAGCACTAAACTACTATCTTCCTAATCTAAAACCGTGTACTGGGGGAGCTCAGCTTTTGAAACAAAACTACATTAATAACATCAGTGCTGCTGCTGAAGGCTTTGAAGAATTGCTCCCCAGTGCCAGCAGCTGCAAATGTAAGTGGGAGAGTGTCAGATTTTTAAACAAAATAGAGAAAAGGCCCACATACACGTCTAGATTTTTCATCCAATCAACTTAATTCAATAAATTTTTTTGGTTGATTGATTGAAAATCTATGGCAGCCCACATGGTTAGATCAACCTAAAACAATTAAAATTGGGAAAAAAATTGATTGAAAAAGAATTAGACATGATGGTAAATTTTAATTGGTTGTATTGAAATTCATTACACTTTCTGTTGATCCCAAAAAAGTTGATCAAATATCTGTTAAGGTAGCCATACACGGGTCCGATTCCCACACGATTCCGGGCACGTGCACGCCAATCGAACGTCGGGGAATCGCGTGAAGCCCACCTTGACCGATCGATCACGGCCAATCGATATGGGGCCCAGAATCGGATCTGCCAGAGAACCAACATGCTGGTCTTTCCGATCCGATTCAGCACACATCAGGGGGAGTTGCCATTTGTGAAGTGATCAATTGGGCACGGAATTGTCCAGGAATCGGTGGCCCAAGGTGGTAGGGACAGGCTTAATTGGGCGATCGATTGGACATCCGATTCCCTGCGGCATCGCCGGAATCGATCGGATGGGTGATCGATCGTCCATGGAATCGGCACATGTATGGCTAGCTTTACTACAGCTGGCAAACATACAATCAATCACCAATTTCCCTGACCCATAAAAAAAATTCTTTTTAAGTTGATTGAACAGAAAATCTAGACGTGTATGGGGGGCTTTACCGTATATACTTGATTATAAGCCAAATCACCTGAAATGTGCTAAAAAATGAAATTCTGCTTATATTCGGGTCCAGAAATGAAAAATCGCTTTATTTTGTAGGTAGAATTTATGAATGAATTGCAAAGCCCCTGAAAATGGATATTATCACCAAATTTGCTGGAGATGTAGAGCAGGGTTGTGGGAACATTTAAAAAAATGTTGTGCAAAAACTTGATATGCTAGAGAAATACTTTTTTGTTTTTTACAATGTTCCCACATCCATTCTCTACATCTCCAACAATTTTGGTGATGACATCATGTTCAGGGCTTTGTAATCCACTTAAAAATCTACTGAATTAAATAACAACATCTCCTCACAAAAGCATATTTGCTGTGTGTTTCTGTACCTTAGCTGCTGCATCCCCCCCCCCCCCCCCCCCCCCCCCCCCCCCCCCCCCCCCCCCCAACCCAGGCTTATACTCGAGTCATTCAGTTTTTCCAGATTTTTTTCTAAAAGTAGGCACCTCAGTTTATATTTGGGTGGGATTATACGGTATACGGTAATGCTAGCCATACACAGCCCGATCAACCAAGCCCGATCAAATTTTCTCGTTAATCGGCATAAATTGGGTTTTGCCCACAGAGCTTTCCCGATCAAAATTTAGCGGAAAATTGGCCCTTACATGATCGGACATGTTGGAAAATTTTAATCGGTCTGGTTACATCGTTCTACTTTTCTTGTAGCGCCCGGCTAAATGAACACTGATCATCCCCGATATTACTACTACTACTATTACTTCCCATTAAACGGAAAAAATGACGATAAACTTCGACTTTGATGTACGATCAAAACTGTTACATCGTTCAAAAATCATTTTTCCTATGTGGTTTTGTTTTGCTAGATCGTCCGAGAAAACGCCGATTTTTTTATTGGCAAACTTAGATCGGGCTTGGTTGATCGGGCTATTTATCGGGCTGTGTATCGCTAGCATAAGTCTTTAAACCTATATGCTCCCTTTTTTACTCAACAGATTCAAATCTCGCATTGTTGTTTAGCTTCGTTATGATCTAACCTGGCCGTTGACACCATCTGACATGCTCTGCAGTGACAATATTACTGAATATACTATTCAACTTTATACATTTTGCATTATAATCTGAATAGGCTTATATTTTATATGTAACATAGAAGATTATTACCACTGTTCAAAAAACTAGACTGAGATTATAACAAAAAGTAGAACTCTTTCTTACTCTCTCCCAGCTTAGCAAAGTCCTTGTTTAGAAGTTCCTCAGCAGTAAGTTTTGAGAAGTTATCGTCATCAAAAGGATTCCAGCCAGAAGGCTCAGGTGGATTGTGGACATTTTGCTGAGAAGTCCTCGGTGAGCCAGAGGGAGTTGTTGTAGCCGACCTATCAAAAAATGCACAGCATATTCCCATTTCTGGTATACAAAAAATAAAAACTTATTTAAACATTTTATATTTAAAGATCACATATCCTTGAACAGACATAAACGTGGCCAAGCAGTGTGTGTTAATGAGACCAAGTATACCATTAGTAGGCACTAGCATTACTCATACAAACTAAATTATTGGTATTTATTAAGAGGTTAAGATGCATACACCATAGATGTAGAAGCATGTAAGAACAGTACTTTGGTCCAGTCACGCTTGAAATAAAAAAAAATTTCTATTAAGAAAGACAGAGAAAACCACAATCACAAGTAAAGTCTAACTTCTTTTTTAATCCAAAGGTACACAGCAACAGCACCACCTCCTCCAAGCGTCTCCTCTCTCCCCACTAAAAAGGAGCTTACGCCTTACTATCTCTATGAACTGGCTCCGTTTAGTGGGGTGAAACGCGTCAGGGAGAGGAAACACCTAGGAGAGTTGGTGTTGTTGCTGTGTACTGTTTGTAATAATAAAGAAGTTAGATTTAACTCACGAGTGTGGATTTTTCTGAGACTATGGATCTGTTATTTGGCTTTCGGAGATGAGCCGTAATTACTTCAGCACCGGTGTATCCAACTGGATTTAAAAGAGCCAGAGAGGAAGTCTGTATGGATCCTTAAGTTTGGCGAGGAGTGCGGATCAATTGTGTTGTTTTTGGGGTCAAGTGTACGTAATTTAAATATCTTTCAACTGCCCAGTACAAAACTATGTACCTAGGAAATATTATTTTCGTAGGTCTCTTGATTTCAATCTCAAAGTGCCAAATGGGAAGTCTTTCAATGTCCCTTATTGGTCCTCAAATGGACAGGATGAGAGCATCTGCTTGGTCCCCAGTTCATACCCCTCCTATGTAAATTTTCTCCTGAGATGGGGATGGGAAGAAGTTACTTCACCCAAGTAATCCACCAACACCTTGCACTGGGGCTCAGCTCTTCAAGTGGTGATGTAACATACTTAAAGCACATTAAGTGCAAAAAACTCAGCAAATGTATGAAGTGTTACCTTAAACCAGTGGTTCCCAAACTTTCCTTGCAGGGCCCCCCTTTTCCATTTAGGAACATTATCGAGCCCCCACTCCCCATTCAAATACAGGTTCAGAATGAGGGCTAGCGCCCCCCTGGAATACCTTCTGACCCCCAGTTTGGGAACCACTGCCTTAAACATCAAACATGGCAGGTAGCGGAACATTACTAATCGAGTTACTGGGTACTACATGAACATTTAATCAAATACATTTCTTAATCACTGTGTGGTGGCTAAAGACCTGTGTGCTTTGATTTTGGATTATAGAAGCGGGCCTGTGTATACCCCTGTACTTCAGGAGTGACTGGTTAAATACTAAACAAAAATAAAACCAAAACTAAAAGGTCATGTGTTTTTATGACAGTGACTGACCTTCCCATGCAGTCTCCAGCATCCTCATCGGACAGTGAATTGGTATCATCACCACTAAACCAGAAAGTAGCACAGAGATCTTACTGACTAGTAGACGTGTGTGTATCATGAAATGTTACAAATTCGTAGGCAAGTAAAACATAAAGTACTGTTCATTGAGTGGTTTGGTTGGAATTCAAAGTTATATCAAATCTCAAATTTCACTTTTTTATGGCATGACCAGTCCATCCAAGTCATATTTAACTGACCTGTAGCTTACCACCATCTCTACTTCTCTTAAGGTCGAATGAATTGTTGGGATTAATGTACCACACATAGCCCCCCCCTATGATTTTAGAAATGGGAACCCAGTTTGAGAGCGAACCAGATTGTAAGGTTTTTACTTCTTGGTATGATATCTATGTATGCAAATGGAACTCAAAAATACAGATATGGAGAAGTAGGGTAATGTAACTGACCCAAGCACCTCAATCAATTATACTATGATAATAATTGATTGTTTAAATATTATGGTACAGAGAACCTTTTTTTTTTTTCTTTAAAGTTCACAGCTGGAGGACACAATGTAACAAGGGGTACAGCTGTTACATGGGGTTGTGGATAGCATTACATACCTAGAACTGCTTTTAAAGGAACACTACCTCCAACTTTAGTGGCTATGCTCTATTCGGACACCAGGAGTCCACAGACCATATTTAAAGGGCTTTTGTCTATGAAAAATGCTCTAGACGTGAAACGGATAAATCAAATGCCCATAAATAGGTTTCCCATATGCTTTATGTCTGCACTTTGATACCTTTGTCTTTAATGCATGGAAGAAAATAATTTTTTAATGCATACATGGGATATCGGATACAATCTAGATTGCAGACTGGAATCATATGTCGTGATATTAAGGCCCCCATACAGCTTACCATACAATTTCTGTTCAATCAACTTTTCTTCTACCGAATATGAGGACCTTTCTAAACCTTCCAATCACTATGTATTCTATCAGGGAGGACAATATACTACATTGTTGTTGGTTGATCTAAAGCAAATAATATGGAGTGATTTAAAGGTGTATGGAGGGGCTTTAGTCTTACGGATGTTTTGTTTATTACATTCACTAGATGTTTTTTCTATCACCCCTTTCTTATCCAGGCAAATGCATATGAATCTTAAGACATAACTCCAAACACAGTTGAAAGAAAAGTATTTCTCACTTTGATTTATTGAGGTTGGCTTCAGCAGCAGCTGCCTGGAGAAGCTGAGTAGATTTACTAGCGGGTACACCAAAGACGGCACTGTGTGTAACATCACTCAGTATCCTCCTGTGTCCTCCACGTTGGGTCTTTGGAGAGGATGGAGGAGTAAGGGATCCTAATTTAGGACCTGCACTGGGCTGTGTTGCCACTGGCTGTGGTTTCTGGGAGTTCCTTACAGAAGCCTGGATCTGTAATACAAAATAAAAGATTTCTTAATATGAGAGCAAAGAAAACGATTCTTACAATTTTACTATATTAGCATCAAAGGAAGCATTTCAAATGACCGCCCAAATAATTTTGTTTTTATCTGTATCTTTTCCTTTTTACTAATATTATATGTTCAGGAAAAAGAATACCAATTCACATAGGGTGACCATACCTTTATTTAAAGGCTATACCAAAATAATTTCCAGAAGAAGCCTATGGCAATATGAAGACCAAGTTCTTATTGAAAACCAGCAGCAGTGGGACTGCTTGATAGAGGAATTCCTACCAACAGTGTATTTTCAGATTTATTATGACCATGCAAAAGGACTCATGGCAAAGAACACTGGATTTTTATAAAAGATTTAAATTTTACCGCCCAATAAAGTAAAGCACAACCTATAGTATCCTGTATATTTAGTCTACAAGATTTTACAGATGCCTTACCAATGCTGATGACGTTTATATTTATTATAAAAAAACTTATTCAACTTTACATTTAGCTGTCAGCACAGGATAGACTGTAGTGATAAACCACACCAATCAACAGGAATAAAAGCAGCCATACACACACCAACTTTTGCTCAATTCATCTTCCATCAGATAGACTTGTTCAATTAAAATTAAAATCAGTACAATTTGTTACAAACCAATTGAAGTACCTAAACCTGCAAGATCATTAAACGATTAACAAATTTACCAACATGTCCGATCACTGTTCTTTTGATTTTATGCTCCATTTCCATAACTTTTGACCAGTAAAAATAAATACATTTTCAAATCGATCAACAAATTTTTAAAGTCTATTGAGCGAAAACATTTCATAATGTATGTCCACTTTAAGTACTACTAAAAAGTACCCAAAATGTGCTTTATGATGGCTCTTCAGGAGCCAATAAAGGACCATTCAGATAAACAGAAAAAAAACATAACAAAAACTCACAAAGTTTAACGTGCAGCCCTAAGAGCAAAATCCATATATTCAAAGTCTACCTTTAAGGCTTAGGCTCCACAGTGCACGAGCCGCCCATTGTCGGCAATGGAGCTTAGACAGGGCTGTCTTCACATCCCATCAGGGCATTCAAATCAACGCAGCAAGCTACGTCTATGGGAGCGCAACGGAGGCTTCAGCTGACAGCAACGGACAGTGGAGCCTAATGCTAGCCATACACAGCCAGAGCCGGAGCGATATCGTCCTCCGATATCGCTCCGGGAGGCTAACGTGATGACGTCATCACGTTAGCCTCGCATTGCATTCTGGGGCCCCACAATCGGCCAGGCACCCTTTGTGTGCCGGCCATAAGCAGCGATGGAGACGCTCGTCTTCATTGCTGCTTATGGCCATCGGCTTCCATCGGCTTCGGCCGGCCAGAGATTTTCCAACATGTCGGATCTCTGGCCGGCCGAGAAGTGGGGCGACAGGGATCTGTCGCCCCATGTGGTGACATGCCGATAAACGGCCGGATTTTAACCTGACCGACGGCGAGAGCGCGCACGCCCGTCGGCCAGATTAAAATCCGGCCGTTTATCGGCATGTGTATGGCCGGCATTAGCCTAACTGGTCAAATGCAGGTGGAAGTATGGAAAAAATTACTGAGCAGGGCACTATCCATTCTAGACTATAAACTCACATATCAAGGGCAATGAATCAGCTATTCATGTTTATATGGACTAAAAGCAAAGTAGAATAATACTCAATCGGCATGTAACCAGTACTCACCCCCTGGTCTTGGGCAGCAGGCACCTGCACAGTAGCTGGCCCCGCCTGTGTCTGAGCAGGTAAGGGGGTCTGCATAGTAGCCTGCTGAACTACCTTCTGCTGCATTGCAGCCTGTTGGGCCATAAGCTGCTGCTGCTGCAGGTAATAGGCCTGGATCATCTGCTGCTGCTGCATGGCTTGCATCTGTGGGACAGAAAAGCAAGGTATTCTGAATCACAGTTACAGTATAGGCCACCAGAAAATTCATAAATATATTTGAAAATACTAAACTAGATATACAAGTATTCCAAGATCCATTCAGACAAACTTAGCCAATTTAGCCTGTGCTGCCATCCCCGGAACTTCACATCAATTGCGTCCACATTTATGTAAGCTTGTGATCCTATGCAATAGCACTAGATTTCTTACTGTCATGAAGGACATCGCTGTAAGGAACTCCTTATTTTCACACTATAAACGCTGCGTTACAACACATACAACACACATTAGTGGTCACAAACACACCACTCTTAGTCGGACCCGGCTGTACAATTTAAGAACCCATTGTGACCCTCAAGTCAAAAAGTTCGCCCACCCCTGATTTAGACTCTAACTTGTTATAGGGAGATGGCAATATATAACAGGAACCATAAAAAAAATAATTTTTTTCACTACTGGTGCCCCCAAAATAATATATTTAATGAGTATCACAAATTTCCATGTAGTACTAAGAAGTGCATGTGTGATTTCATACAATGCTGACCTGTTGAGCTTGCAGCATCTGTTGCTGATACAACGCAGCTGCCTGTTGTTGCTGAAGGAGTTGCTGTTGCTTAAGATATATCTGCTGCTGCTGTTGTTGCTGCTGTTGAGGAAGGGGTGCAGGCTGAGCTGCCTGTGCTACTTGGGTCTGCAGAGCTGCTGCAGCTTGAGCTGTGGTGGTCACTGTGGTGTTAGGCTGAGGGGCAGGCTGGGTAGGCTTCACTTGTTGGGGCTGAGCCACAGGTTTTACAACTGGCTGAACCACAGCTGGGGCTGTGGGCTGAATGCCTCCAACAGGTCCTGAACCAAGAAAAGGATGTCAAAATTCAGAAAAGGGAAAAAATAATTGGGTTTTTCAGAAATAACTGAACTAGAACGTAAAACAAACCAGGGGTGACAGCAGCAGCAGCAGGTTGAACAGTAGGCCTCTTCCTTGGCGTCAGAGCTGGCTGAATTGGAAGTATCCCTGGGTTCGGCTGAGTTTGACCTGCTTTGGGCCTCTGCCGAGGTGCAATGGAGGTTTCAGTTGTTGGAACCGGATCAGTGAGCCTGTAAAGTAAGGCAATTAACAAAAGTAAAATTCAAATAAAAAAAATGAATCTTGTTAAAGTATAAAAGTAAAGCTGGCCATACACCTTTAGATATCAGATATCCTTCAGATCTACCAACAACTATGTAGTATAGGGTCCTCTGTGATTGAACACAGGTAGACTTGATTGTTTAGAAAGTCCCTCATATTGCATGGTTTTGGTAAAACAAAAGGAGATCTAAAGGAAATCTGACAGAGAAATCTAAAGGTGTATGGGGACCCTAAGACATAAGCTAAAAAATGAGTATTCTGAAGTGTGTCTGAAGTTACCTGGCCTTTGGCTGGGTTTTCTTAGCAGCAGCTTCCCCTGCTTTCACTGGCTCAGGCAGCTTTGCAGGAATAACAGAATCCTATGAAAAAAGGCACAAGATAAATCCACATTGGGGGATCAGATGCAACACCGTATAGGGTGGACCCTATACAACAGAACAAAAAATTCACTTCAACGATTGCATGACTACATCTTGTTACTTTATGTTTATGATTGAGGAACACAATATATTATAAAACAGATAAATAAATAATCCAGGTACTTTTTTGGTATTGTGCCCGTTGCAATCTTTTTATATCAATGTGTAACGACCATAAAGCAATGCATGTCTGAAAGTAAATATGTATAAGCATTCCACTGTGTAACTTTATATATAATTAGGTTGATCCTTTTGTTGGACGTGTTTTTACTATTGTGCCATCGACTCCAACAGAATCACTACAGATGTAATTAAACAACAATAGGCAGCATGCTTATCAGCGGACCTACCACCTCGCAGGGCACTATACAATATCGGCAGCAGCATTACCGATAATTAGGGCAATCACTGCTCGAAAATATAAAAAAATATCTCGGACACCATGTGTGAAGTCCTGCTTGCAGCGTGTGTTTTGTAAATAATCAGAGCAAGGGTACCTGGGACGGATGTGTCACAAGTGCCCAGTCCGGTGGGATTTTTATGGCAGCTTCACGGATGCAAAATGTAATGTAATTGAAGCTCCATCTAGTGAAATTACAGTTCCTGAAGAATGGGTGGAACCAACTTCTTTTAGCCAGTACTAGACATGCCGGCACCAAGAAGTGAGGAAGGCAAGTACATTTTTTTTGGGCAGAAGTTTTCTCAGATGTAAACTGCTGACAGATGAGTATTATGTCAAGTATTAAGTCAATGTAATGTATGTGTGTTTTTTATTTAGAGTATTTTTAAGTAAGACAGTTAGTCTAAAACCTCAATTGTGAACAGTCCTATAACTCATCATCCCCATTCTCACATGTACATCCACACAAATATTTCTTAACAACATCTCCAAAAGGTACTTACATGTACATTGGATACAGGACATTCCCTCTTTCCTAGCTTAAAGGCAAAATAGGACACTTGGTAGATATCCGGCCTCTTTTCTGGATCTGGCTCAAGCATGTACCCTGATAGAAAAAAATGCAGATACAAAATTTAGATGTAAAACTTAAAACTGTATTCTCATGAACCTTTAAATGGTTTTACAGAGAGCTTAACTTTCCTAACACTTCTCCAGGGAACCATGTTGGAAATGAAAGTACATCACATTAACCTCCCTAGCATTACAGACGGTAATTCCCCGCCCTCCCCCCGCTTCTCTACACAACGCCGCCGTCAATTAGACGCTGGCGATGTGTGCCGGGAGAAGCGGTGCTGCCTCCATTAACATGGAGGCCTATGGTGCCGCCCGCCCCTCCAACGTCACCGGTGATGCCAAAGACTCTAGGCCATAAGGAATCCGTGAGCCTGCAGTGATGCAGAATCGCTGCAGGTTCACGGAGCACCAAAAAAAAGATCAAACTATGACTGTACTGAGCTTGGGCATAACGCTAAGGAGGTTAATAAAATTAACATTTGATAAAGGCATTAAAAATTATAAAATATCACCTGAGAAAAACAATATAACAATAACACTGGAAAGAATGCATAAATACTACTTACGAATGAGGCAATGCATATCATAGGAGTACCGGGAGTTGTCTGGAATGGTGAAATTCCCATCGCAGATAGACACTTGGCTCTCACCAAACGGCAGGGTAAAGAAACACAGCTTGTAAAGCAGACATCCCAGGGCCTGGAAATGACAGGAGTGTTACAGGATGACAAATATGCTCTCTTAAGCCCCCCATACGCCTTACGATCGATCGATACAATATCCATTAGATCGACCAACAACTGTGTAGTATAGTGGCCTCCCTGATAGAATACATAGTGATTGGGAGTATTAGAAAGCTCCTCATATTACATGGTTTTTGTAAAACAAAATTTGATTGTACAGCAATTGTATGGAAAGATTGTATGGTGTATGGGGGCCTTTAGACTTACAGGGTACACGCATAGATGCTAAAATTACACACAGATAGAAAAAGATCGAAGTATACAACTGAAAGCATCCATAAATCTTAATTATTGAGGTCAATGCCTAAAATGAAAATTGACAACACCAACTATACCAATGAAAAACACCAAAAGGAAAATTATGTTCACTTTGATGAAGCTTCCTCTCTCACCACCAACAGCAGAAACTTATATAGTTCAAAACCTTTTCCTACTTTATGTAGAATTAAACAAAAGTTTATTTGTTAAAAATATGTAAATGTTCTCCTAAACAGTCATAGACTCCACATAGTAAGTCAGTGGTTTCCAAAATGGGGGGTGGGGCGAAGGTATTCCAGGAGGGGGCTGGCCTTCATTCTTAACCTGTGTTTGAATAGGGAGGGGGGGGGGGGGGGGGGGGGGGGGGGGGGGGCTCGATAATGTTGCAAAATAGAAAAGGGGGCCCTGCAAGGAAAGTTTGGGAACAACTCTGTAGTAAGTAATGTTTACAAACCCATATATCTGCCTTGGCTGTGATCACTTTGCCGCTGTAAAGGTTTACCATCTCTGGGGCCCGGTAGGAAAGTGTTGTGTACCTAAAACAAAGGACACT
Organism: Ptychadena robeensis; assembly: GCA_036250615.1. Taxonomy (NCBI): domain Eukaryota; kingdom Metazoa; phylum Chordata; class Amphibia; order Anura; family Ptychadenidae; genus Ptychadena; species Ptychadena robeensis. The sequence continues at coordinate 118,430,664 of CM070034.1, forward strand.
GTTAGGATAAAGTAACCTGAACACATAGTTAACTTGTCCTATAATACTGACAGATTGGCACATTGAAGAAAACGGTGTTCCACAGTGGATATCTATACATAGGATCAGAAGTACCCACTTTTACATCTTATAGGCCTGTGTTGACCGGCTTTTATTTATTTTCAGAACAGCTTGACTTTCCACACAAGTTTATGAAAATAAAAATGCATGTTAGGTAGAGCAGGTCAACTAGATCTGTTATAAAATATGAATAATCTCATCAACTCCTCAAAAGCATTCTTTATATTTTATTTTTCAAAATTCCCACTGTTGCATGTATGGGAATGATGGCAGAGACTCACAAAGAATGAGCAAGCATTGGCCATTTGAATAAAAAAGAGAAAAGAAGAAAAAGAAATAAAAAAGGAAGAAGAAGAGGATATACCTGCAAGATAACAATGTTATTGCTGCCAGGGAGGATATACAGTTGAAAGAAAAAACATGTGGAAATTTGCACTGTGTATGTTTACATGTTGTGTTCAATAAAAACATATAATGTTCGTGTAGTATTATTTTAAGCAGACTATGTTTTTCTATTGATGTGACTTCGATGAAGATCAGAGCACATTTTATCACCAATTCATGCAAAACTCCACGTAACCGCAAAGGGCTCACATACTTTTTCTTGCAACTGTACATTCATGCTGCGAAAGTTGCAAACATAGCAAAAAGTTATGCTTATTGGTCTCTCTTACCGCATGTTAAAATACCTAGAGAGATACTACTTTTAAATATCATTTAATAACATGATACAGCGGCTGTCACACCATTACAGATGGATATGTATGCAGTGAAGATGATCCAGCACAGTACTGTTTAATTTATCTAGATGTGAATCAACATCAAATTCCACCATGATAATAGCAATAACTTTGGAAACAAATCTTTAACAGCAAATAGTTCACAGCTTCCACCAGAGTAAACATAGCAGACCTACCCATCATGTTAGCAGAGCACAAAGAAAGATCTCATTATAAGGCGAAAGAATGTTTCACATGGAAATTGAATTTAGTTTTTTTTTTAAAACACAACATTCAGGAATTGTGTTTGGAACTGCAAAATAAATCATTTCCAAGTTATAATTTCCAAACCTCTGTAATATGTTTTGCATATGTCAGTGCTCTGCATCAGCTTCCTGCATGGTAGATTCTGCTGCAGATGGACCTCCCTGTTCCTGGTTTAGCCTACATTAAGCGGTCTCCATCCACAGGTCACCAGCTGGCTTTGGGTCAAATGTAACTCTCACAGTACAACACGTTTGAACCCCCAGATCTCATACCTCAATAGTAGAACCCTGACAGAAAATGTCAGGGTTGTATCACTAAGGTATGAGATCTGGGGGTTCAAACGTGTTGTACTGCGAGAGTTACATTTGACCCAAAGCCAGCTGGTGACCTGTGGATGGAGACAGCTAATGAGAGAGGCTTAGTAACTTACTGGAGTCCAAATGTCATACTTTTATAGTCATATGCCAGCTGTCACAGAGTGCTTTTCTCTTGTCAGATTTCCCCCTATACATATGCCTTGTCTGACTTTCATCCCTCAGATCTCCAACACCCTTAGAAGTCCAATCTTTTCTTTTGGATTATTAATTTACATTCCAAATTGCACACCACTAACTGCAACCTTTCATAGGTATTCATGTTTCCCAGCTGTTATCATAATGACATAAATTGTATACATTTACCATTTAGCTGCGGCCATCCAGACACGGGGTGCCTCCAAGTTGTTAGTACACATATGAGCTTTGTTAGAATATTGCAGGTACGCATAGCTAGCTTTTGCCCCTTCTGAGTACCAGAGTACCACATATGTGTACCCCTGACAATAAATTTAATTGCAAGATGGTAATTAAATTTTTTAATGCATTCAATTTTACAGAACATACTTTTTGATCTCCTCCTCCACGGTAGTGACACCTTCGTTCTGGGGATTTTGACATTTATTTGTTGCACTTCCAAAGTCACACAGGACGTAGTGACCGCGGTCATGAAGTAGAATATTTTCAACCTGCAAACACAAAGAAAATTGGAAACAATCCTTAATGTGAGCCTTCATACAAACAAGAGCAAGAGTAAAGTTGCTTTTACTTTTTAGATCTTCAGTTTTCTTATCAGAAATCAGTACTTTGTATATACTTTACTCTACATTGATTCTGCTGTTGCTAAAGGGCCAGAGGGAGAACACAAAATGATTTAGCAGAAAACACAAGGAGCTAGGAGCATACAGTAAATAAAACATTTGACTAAATCTTGAATTTACAATCTTGAAATCACAAAAGGAGTTAACAATGCATTTTATTATTGGGGCATGGAAAAGGCAATGGGAAGAAAGAAAAGGTATATTGCTAAAAAATAAAAAAATATACCGCCTACATTTCAGTTTCATCACTGTAATCATATAGCACTGACACTGCCACATTCTTTAACTGTTAGGAAATACATTCTGTGACAGACTGGTCATCTGTCACTGAGTGTATGGACCATTTGGTGGTATCCTGGAAGGAGTCCGGGATATTATTGCCCAGCACAATTAGGTTGCTGAATGTGCTTTGCTTTCTTAATGGGCTCCCGGACTCTGGGATAGAGAGGATGGAATTGGGTGGGCCTCTCTATTTCCCCAGGGTCCACTAAACAGTTGACACCTGTTTGCAGGTGAGTGGAGCCAGGTGTGTCTCCACAAAAGGATCTCAGACCATAGTGTCAGGGCTGCTGACACAGCTCCCAATAAAGTTGGAGACAAGGCTTCTGACCGAGTGGAGACAGGGGGCACACAAAGAGTGTGGGCCCTAGGCCTGTGGTTACAGGGGCAGCTGCTACAGGGGGCTCACAGAGCGTGTGAGGCCCATGCCTGTTGCTGCCGGGAAGCCAAGGACGTCAATTTACGTTGAGAGTTGCAAAGCCAGGTGGTGTGGCATTTTTGGACTTTTTTATTTGGATTGCTCTTTACCCCTGTGAGGGTTACCCTGTGTTTTGGACTTATTTGTGTGCAAATAAACACGGGCAGGTAAAGTTAAACAATCGTGTGGATTGATGCTTTGAGAGCAACTGTTTGGAGCTGATCCCCCACAATTCATAGAGAAGGACATCATTTGGTCACACAAACATTAAAATGTATTCAACCCAAATATACATACAGCCTTTTCACATTATATGCGGTTTATAAAGGTATGTGTTAACACATGTGTACAAAACACATAAGTTTTACAACGTACATGTGTGCTTTTACGTTTTTGAACAAAACAGAAAAATGCACCAATGTGTACAGCAGGGCGTTGTAAACGATGCAAGAGGAAATGCACCAAATGCAGTGTGAATGGCAACATTGGTCTACTATGAGAAAACACAGTACTGTAAAAACCCACGTGTTAAATAAATGTGACGCAGTGCGTATAGTGTGCAAGGGATGTTAGTAAAAGACAATCATAGATAACACATAGAAAAGGCTGGTTTTTAATATCTAGAAGAAATGAGTAAGTAGTAGTGGATCCTGGATCAACATCAACATGAATTTGTGAGGGATAACATATGCAAAAAAACAAATACAAATGTTTGGAAACATGGGAGGAGGTGTCATACTATCTGAGTTCATCCATTGGAACCACAAGGACCTTCCCTTCACAGCACAATACATAACCAAACTAAAGGTAACCATACACGCTACGATCTGCGGGGGATTTCGCGGGCGTACAACTGCCCTGTGTGCTCTCGCTGATTGGAATGTGCCCACCTGGACGGATTAACCAGGATCTTACTGCAAGATCTCATGGTGACCAGACTCGTTGGTAAACGTCATCAATCTGCAATTGGCCGCTAGAGATTCGGTCGAGGGAACATATACTTTATGTACATTACAGCTTTCTTAAACCTGAACAGCATGGCATGATCCACCTCAATATTGAAGAACGATGTTGAGCTGGGAACATGGTAGAGCCCCCAATTCACTCACCAAAACAGAGAGAGAATCCTAAATATATCAGTATTTGTTTTATAGAAGAAACCTGGGGCTTAATTATAGATGTGTTAAGAGGGTAGCTCCAATTTAACTTTTTATTGTTCTCCACCCACTGCAAAGCCTTGGTAATGTGTAGAGCGGCCCATAGACTGTGCGATGCCAGGCCGATCCACCACACCTGATGACGCAATCACAGATGCACAGCCGGCCGTTCTGAGAATCTTCCACGCACCCATTGTGTGTGAGATCGACTGAAGACATGTCCGTTCTTTGGCCAATCAATATTTGGAGCACCCAGCATTGGTTGCTGGCCATAGGTACTTCGATCCATGACAGATCAACCTCCGTGCGCACTCGTAGCAATTGATTGCCAGTGGATCGAAGTGTCTATGGCCAGCATAAGGTGGTCACACTTCTAGAGAGTCTTCTGCAGCTTCTAGACTTAACCCTTGCAGTTTATAAGAATGAAAACTGTAGTACATGGCTGGATCATTATTCTGACAGCATCAAGCTTCTTTCCAGCTCTTCTAGAATGGAAAAGGAGTTTTTTTTTGCAGAAGTATGAATATGAGGCTGAATCATGAAAGATGCTAAAACCTGATCATAAACCATTCACTATATGTGCATCTTCTTGACAGGTTGCCATAGCAACAGATTGTGGGGTTTGTTTGTTTTCTTGGTCCGCCTAGCTGAACACTGAATTTCTGTTCATTCACATAAGTGACTATAATCATGTATCACAGGGCCTTTAAACTCATCAACATGGACTGTTACCTAGAACATCTATGTGTAAGGCCGGCCATAAACGTCTCAATGCCAGGGTGATTTCTCAGCAGATCAACCGCACGTAATCGCGTCATGACACGTGGCCGTCCGTGCCAAAAATCGGCTGTGCCCTTTTTATGTGCAGCATTTACTTTGGATGGGGACACTAATCACCATTCAAAGTAAGGGTATAGCTCTAAATATTATGGGCATGTCCGTAATTTTGCAGATAGGGTTTTGGGCTTCAGGTGGAAGTGGTAGGGTTTCAGGTGGAAGTGTTAGAATTGCGGCCGATTTCACAAGCATGTACGATCAGCGTTCTCTCTATTTAGAGCACTTCTCCATATGAAAGAGTGGGGGACCCTTAACTCCCGCACTGCCAGAAGGGTGCAGGGAGGAACTATGTCTGGCAGAGTTGGGATTTTTTTCTTTACATTGTATTTTTGTTTCTCTTAACAGCTGCCGCGTCTTATAGGATGAAAAATATGGCACTTCTATTGTTTGTTTGCTTTGAATTTAGATACAGTCCAGTTATAACATATTTTTAGTACAGTATAGGAGTGGGGAAGGGTTACAACTTATGTCCCACTGTACTCTGTTGAGAAAAATACCCATTACACCCCATTTCATTATTGTGGGTCAGAGACACCGGATAGGCCAAGCCAACAATTGTGTTCGATTGTGTCTACTGGTCGATTGCTAAAGGCAAAACACGTCTAGATTTTTCTTCCAATCAACTTTTTTGTTGATTGATTGAAAATCTATGGCAGCCCACATGTTAAGATCAACCTAAAACAATTAAAATTGTGGGAAAAAATTATTGAAAAATTATTGGATATGCTGGTAAATTTTAATTGGTTGTATTGAAATTGATTACACTTTCAGTCGATCCCCAAAAAGTTGATCAAATATCTGTAACTACAGTTGGCAAACATACAATCAATCACCAATTTCCCTGACGCAAACACAGGTATCTTTTTAGGTTGGTTGAACAGAAAACCTAGACTTGTATGGGGGGGCTTAAGTCACCAAGAGCAGATAACGGAATTCTGCCGATGGAATTCACCAGAACAAGTCCCCATTGAAAGATTCACTTTATTTTGGCTTTTTGAAGAAAAAAAGTCCAATCACTTTCTGATGCTAAGTTCCCTACTAAGGGCTTGCTTTCACTGTGTTTTTTACCACCCTCCCCTGTAATGACATGACAAAACGTCAAGGACACGACTGTAATGGAGCAGGATCTACTGCCGCATCAACATAATGGAATACCCGCAGAACATTAATGGACCCGTCAGAGGCACTGAGAAAAGTTTTCCTGCTTTTTTTCCTTTCTAATAAATAGGGCGTGTTACCACCAATGTGGCGGTCATGCTCCCTTGACCACAGACAATTTGCGTGCAAACTGCAGGCAATCCGCCAAACTTTTATCATGATCGCAGTATCCATACTCATAAAATAATTAACAATATTTTTTAAGCGCAAAAGGTACACAAAAAGTCCACCCTCACAAGTCATCCAGCCAGCATAGTCCTACAGGACTGGTGAATACTGGCCAATCTAGGGGGAACAGGTACACATACATTAAACAGATAAAACATGAAATTGTGATCCCAGTGGCGGATCAACAATCTCCCCCACACTTTTAAGACCTAAAAAAGACTGAACGGTTCTAGAATTCCTTATATCTTATTAATAATTTGCCCGGTCCCACATGGACAGAACATTAACAAGTTAGAATGTACACAACACAAATGGAAACATAAGGGGATACAAATGATGGGGATTGGCAGGGAGCGGCCTGTAGGCATGCCTGTGTGGATTATTATTATTCCATGTTTAGTAGGGTTAAAAGATTGTGTAAAGTGGACTGGGTGTGTGAAGATCTTGGCATCGGTCATGCAAATTCCTAAAAAAGGAAAGAAAGCTGGAGAACAAACTTTGGTTTAATCTACTTCATCTACTGCATAAAGCAATGAAAGTGATATTATTGGTATATTGGTATTATTACTGGGCGGTATGTGTATGTGTATTGTGATCAACGGCGCTATACAGGTGATCACAGTAGAGTCCAATGTACTCTGCCGGGATCCCCCACCCTCCCCTTTACATGTCACCATCGATGATGCTGGTGATGTGGTCCAGAAAAGCGACGTGCCTCCATTATAATGTAGGTCTATGGCACCCTCTGCCTTTTCTGCGTCATCAAAGACATTGAAGGCGCCGCACCGCAGATGAGCTGCAGGCTCGCAGAGGGCTGGTGTGTGGGTTTGGCCAGACCGCCAAGAAGGTTAATAGCCAAATAAATTAAAATCGAAAATAATGCAGAAAGGAAGCACTAGATTAAAACCTAATGTATACATGAGGATTAAACAAATAACAAGTCTTTTAGTCAACTGGCATTTTAAGGGGAACTCAATAGGGAATGATTAGCAAGGTTAAGGGAAACATTACTTGCAATTGTGTACAATTATATTTTCTATGAGAATTTAAATGTTTATATTTATTCTTCTATAGATTTTATGACACATAACCCAACACGAAGAACACATGTTATAGAAGTAGAAAAGAGTTGAATATAGGGGGAAGTCTACATCACTAAGCTATCTAAATAGCACCAACTCACTGACTGTTGTAATAGTTGAGTAAGCTCAGGCTTTGCTGCTGTAAATATATGATATCCCCCTATCATATGTAAATAGCCGTGTAATAGCTAGGGGAGTCCATGCTATTTAGATTTTTATGGGACTTATCCCGCCGCCCATATGTAAATAGGTACTCATGGATAAGTGGTTAGTGCCAGATTGTAAAATGTGACTCCATAAAGTGATCAGTGAATGAGAATGAGTACTGACACATGTTAAAGTTTCAAGCTCTGCCTCTTGACACTGGCCTTTGGATTTGGCTGGAGTAACATAGGATGAAGACTGCATGGTCCATCCCTGCCTACTTTGCTGGAACATTCTGTATAATTTACTTTATATGTGAATTGTTGAGTCTCTGAATGGGGTGCATCTTATAATGCGAAACATACTGTACTTCGCATTACTGATGGCTCTGCTACACCATTCTTCATACATATTACCTCTCCAGACCACTACTCTCCCTCTGGTACAGAGAGAAGAGAATGGGACTCATCAACACTAATGGCTATGATCCGTGACAGCAGCGTCACTGCAGGACTACTTACAAGCTGTGCGGAAACCTAAGAATTATTCAAGAGGACAGGTCCCCCGCTATTTGCTTGAAAGCCTACCATCAAAGGCAATAAGAGACAATTTTTCTGCTGTGATACAGAATGGCCTATGAGCAAAACAATTGGCATCCTGTAGAAGCTCATGGTTGGAATAAACACAATGTACCTTGTTAACCCCAGTGGTTTTATATGTACAGATGTAAAGATATTTTGGGGTTTTTTTCTAGGCACCTGTGACTGCAGAATCTTGGGCAAAAAGCGATTTAAGAGACTTGCATGATTTCCTTTTACTTAAACTTCCTTGAAATGAGTAGCTTACAATTGCCTCTACAAACGATCCTGCTGTCTTCTCCCCACGTAGCTTCCCTGTACAATAATTTTAGATGTTTACCAGCTACTTTTCCCATAACATTGCCTCATTTAACCCAACCGCTAATTGTTTGCTTTATCTCAGACCACGAATGTAACATTTCTAGAAGCATTTCTTTGATAAAAGGACCAACAGCCACTTTGTACTTTATAAGAACTTGTTACTAGCAGAAACTTCCTCTATAGATTAGAGGCCAAGTGAAGTATTCTGTCAAGTTGACAGCCCTTTACAATGTAACTATGAACAACTACAAAAAATTATGTAGGATAAATAACCTACTCAACAAAAAATAAAAAATGAAACAAAAAGCCAGTGTGTTCTAGTTTCATTTAGAATTACATGCTAATCAAGGCCTTCCGAGTCTAATGCTGGGCATACATGGGTAGATTCCCATGCAACCGATTCCCGCCAAGTGCAGTGAGATAACGGCATCCCGCTGCACTCTAGTTTCCTAGATAATGAGATGCAGCACTGCTGCATTATCGATGTCGCCCGATACTTTGGATGGTGCCCATACCAAGTAATAGAAGTCGAACAGGGTTTACAACATGTTGGTTCCCTGTTCGACCAAGGGGGATCACTAAACACCGAGTGTAATTCTAATAAGGAGAGACTGTGGTATCCCTACAGCACATGCAATCAGAAAGTAACATCGTCGCGGTATCCACACAGCTGAAAGCGCATGGCCTTGTAGATCACTACTACTTGCTAAGCTCGCTTTGTACCTCCAATTGGAGAACTTTATCTTTTCCTTTATTATCTACAGAACTTATATTTGTTACACTAGGTTGTGCGCCTTGTGCCCTTGTTCCTACTAGTATTTTAACCAGAAAGCTCCAGACAAAAGTGCTAAACTTGTACCTATTCTAGGGGTGTACTTTTCATGAACAACAACTCATTTACATTTTAGTTCCGAAAGAATCCAAAAGGAGGTTCTTTTTTAAACGGAATAAAAAAACCAGACTCTCACACTGCTCCTGAATTTTTGATCTCAGTTAAATAAATTTTTTTGATTACATTAGTCTACACATTTTTACTGCAAGGACACAACACAGCCTAGCCACCCATTAAGTGCTGTGGACATGCAGCAGCGACATGTCTTTGATATTGGTGGCTATGCCGTGTTGTGCCGATGCTTAGGGCACATTAATTGGCACATTACAATAATGTGCCCCCATTCAAACCTATGAGCATAGCGTGTACAATACACACCTGGAAAACAACAACAGGTGCGTATTGTATGCATCCTTTGACACGCCCAATATTTTTCAATGGACATGACACACATCTGTTTAGACCGGCACGTCATAGCCCATTGAGTGTAGAGAAGGCCAAAGGCTCCATTAAATATTATAAAAAAGGCTGGACAGCACACACATACTCATAATCTGTGTCGCTGGTGCTCAGAATGTGAAAGATATGTCGATTTTGTTTTGTGTTTTGTAAATTGACTGAAAAAGTAATTATTGAATGTGAAGGATATATCCCAAAATGAATACATAAGGAAGACACAAACCATAAGCACTGCTTCTGCTTTATAGAAAAACCAGGCGGGACTATGCTGGCAAATTTCAGTAAAACCAATATAGGGGTCACAGCCTTTCTGATGGATTTCTGGCACTTCATGGGCTGCTAAGGAAGTAGATTTTCATTTTACAGGACAACAGATAAAGCCGGAAAAAATGGTCAAGTTCATGTCGTAGGCCTAATCAATGAAATGCACACAGAATAAAATGAGCTGCTGACTGAGTTCAGTTTATGTCTCCATGCAATTGCATGTTGACATTGAAAGAATGAGTATGACTGCGGACCCCCGATCAGGCCCTATACACACGGGAACTTGGGGGGGGGGGGGGGGGG
>CM070034.1:118442955-118480740 GCA_036250615.1 Ptychadena robeensis
GTGAGTGACTCAATCTCTCACAACACGGGCTGCAAGCTGGGGAGAACCGGTCCCTATTGAACAGGAATCAATGTGCCAATGTGGTGCACATTGATTTCCATTCAATTGATCTGCGATTAATCACAGCGTGGTGACGTCACCACGCTGTAATTGATCGCGGGTCAATTGCACGGGAATCTACCCATGTATGCCCAGCTTTACTATCCAATTGTAGGCACCTAAAGCATCACTTTGACTGGAATTCGGGTAAAATCCCCATATAATTTAGGAAGGGGTTATACAATGAGTGTTCTGACAATTGTTACTAATGGCCAGCCTAGTTTTTTTCCTTTAGCAATCTCCCATGCATCACTTCACATTAAGTGCCCCTATTCCTGTCCCAGTTTCACCGATTATCCTTGCTTGGTTGTTACTAGCCAATGCATACTGTAACCCACAAGACTTACGAAAATGCTCTGACCTAATATCATGGTTATGAACTATGGGAGCTGTTGGTGATCAATAAGAAGCTGGTTCCTGGCATGGGTACATGTTAAAAAACCTTATTCACCTGAGCATTTATGTGTTGAATAAAAAGGTTCAGATCAGGTGGATGACCTGGCCATTCCAGAATATTTCACTTCTTTGCTTTAATATACTCCTGGGTTGCTTAGCTGTATGTTTTGGGTCATTGTCCAATCTATACGATGAAACACCTCCCAATCAATGTTACTGAATTTAGCTGGATATGAGCAGACCCTCATATTAGCATGGAGGTCTATGGCACTGCCCCCCACCCCTTTGGCGTCACCGATGATGGCGAAGACACGCTCCAGAAGGGGTTGGCGAGTCTGACCGATCCTGGCGCAGGCACAGTTTCTATTTAGGAACAAACTGTGACACTGTACTGTACTGGGTACGGGCATAATGCCAAGGAGGATCCACATTGTTCAAATCCACATGATAGTGTCATAGTTTTTGTTAATTAAAAGAAAGGCATTTTGAACATTGTTATTGCTTAACTTATACTCCCTTAAGGCCCCCATACACCTTACAATCTTTCCATACAATTTCTGTACAATCACATTTTGTTGTACCAAAACCATGTAATATGTGGACCTTTCTAACCCTTCCAATCACTATGTTTTCTATCAGGGAGGCCACTATACTACACAGTTGTTGGTAGATCTAATGGAGATTGTATGGATCGATCTTAAGGTGTATGGGGGGCTATACATAGAATTTGAAAACCATTCTATTTTAAAGCAGTAATGTACTAGTGAAGAGTAAAAACTGACAGATATATTGTGTTGCATCTCCACTCTAATGTATTGTACAGCGCTGCGTAATTTGTTGGCGCTATATAAATAAATCATGATATTATTATTATTAATAGGATCAGAATTTAGCAATTAGCTCCTGCAAGGATACAGCCAAGATGCCTATTGAAATGAGCTATAGTTAATGACTGTCACATGCCCCAACACGTAAATGTTCATAGCTGTTGGAGGCTAGAAACTCAGTAAGTAGTCAAGAAAACAATTGCAGACCTGAAACTAGTATCAGTCCATAATGGCAGCTGCCATGTTTTCAAACTGACAAGTTTCTTTTAAACTGCCCTGGTTAGCTTTCTCAGTCCACTTGTGCCACTGATGAAAGGGATTTCACTCCCAATAAAAGCTTCATATTGACCAAGTCAAGAGGCAGTTTGCAGAGTGTTAGAATTTGTGCTTCCATCACATTTCCAAACAAGCAGGAAGCCAATCCCAATCAGTAGCACTCACAGAGAGCAAAGGATTAATGTAATAATCCACCGCAGATGTGACCTGTTAATCTCTTTTAGAGATGACAGCATTCAGTGCTCTGGAAGCAGTAAATAATGGGAATTAAGACACCAGAAGGCGACTCTTGAAAGTACTCACTTCACACTGTGACTTCCTCAGAGATTGCCAAAATCATTTTTTTTAATAAACTCCAGTTTTGTAAAAAAATGTATAAGCAAATGAAGTCTAATGAACCCCTTTCCCAAAAGTGCAAACTCCCCTTATCTTACCTGTTCAGCACTAGGAGGGGAAGAGAACACCTTAAGCCCCATACACGTTCCGATTTTTCGTACGAATTTTGCCCGACCGACCAACGTGGTCTGGAGATTAATCGGATGCAGAATTATGTACCCAACCGATCCCAATTTCTCAAAATCGTCCGAAAAATCGGAACGTGTATGGGGGGCTTAAGGTGTTCGGACCTGTCCGTAAATTTTGGTCGATCTACTGTTAATTAATAGTGTCAGGCTGATCGATCGGTGATAATTCGAATTCCGATTTTTCGTGCCAGCTGGCCGACCGACCATAACATTTTAGGTGAAAATCGGGTGACCCGATCAAGGTGACCCGGTCGGGAGAATAATCGGAACATGTATGGGGGGCTTTAGGCATGAAAGAGATTTTACTGAATTATTTGACAATACTGAATAAATGACAAAAGCACCAGAGGATCTGGATTATAAAAGTGCTTCGAGAAAAGGTGATTTTACCAAGGTTACTTGTCTGTAATCTTCGTGTGGTGCAAGAAAATGCAAAAATGAATATGCAAACCTGATGACCATTCTTTGAATGTTATGCTCCATTTACATCACGTTTAAACAATTGATCCAGTGAAAAAAAACAAGCATAGTGTGGCCAGCTTTATACTGTATAGCTAAAAACCAATTGTTACCTTCAGATCCCGATGAATGATGGGAGTCTTGCACTGGTGGAGTCGAGCCACTGCTTCACATGTGTCACAGAAGATTTGAAGGACCTCTGCCTCTGTGAACCCAGTCTGCAAACGCTGGTTCATCAGATTTACAACTTGCCCTCCTGCAGGATGACAAAAGCACATTCTGAAGGCCCTTACTTGCATAGTAATAGTAAAGAAAATAAGAATGGGCTACTGGAAATGAACACTTTAATAATAAGTACTAGAACTGGATGATTCTGTAAAGCAGAGAACACACACGGCTTAATATAGGAGCCGTTCAAGGTTTCCAGATATGAGGAGCGGTGCAAAGCAATAGACATCGACTGTGGTTTACGGTCATGTCCGATATCCGTTTTCTAGGGGGATTGATTGGTCCAGCTTGAAAACAGGGATGGCCGCATATAATATGGGCCAGATAGATGGTGGTGAGCCCGCACAGCGCTCAAATCGGCCATCTGTCTGGCCCATATCTACACATGTATTCCCTGCTTAAGGTTCTACTTCTGTATGCATGTGTAGAACTACATATGCATATTTGTTTACATTGAAAGGTTTTATCTATCAGGCCATAACATCTAATTAGGTCCTTAGCCAGTTTTGAAATTTCTAACACTAATATGAGAAAAACGAAATGGTTAGCACAAACGAAGAGCAAAAAGGGACATATACCCCAATACTCAATAGCTTGTAGAGTAATTTTTTTATAGGACTACCAGTCTCCATTGTTGTGGAAGAATTTGGCCCATTCTACAATGTTTCTTACAGCCATTGAGGTTCATGCAGAGCTCTTAACACAGCAATTGATTAAGGTAGAGGTCTGGACTTTAACTAGGTCATTGCCACACCTGAAGTTCTTTCTTTCTTATCCACTCCATTTAAGAATTGCGGATGTACTTGAAATCATTGTCTTGTTGCATAATACAATTTATATCAAGCATTAGCTGTCACAAAGATGTAATTATTAAGTTGACCATAAACACTTTAGTATATCAAAGCAGTCTAGGGTCAAATATGAGGCCACGGTGCTCAAATACTCTTGCTTCAAAACAATCCCAAATCACTAGCCCCATCAATAACGGCCTTGAATGCCAACACTGTGCAAACAACTCCTCAATATTACCATTTGTTTAACCTCCAGGGCAGTTACCCCAAGCTGGGTAAGCAAACTTAGCTTGAGTTACAGCCGGGGATACTAGCAAGCCTGCGGTGATGTGGAGTGTTGGCAAACCTGCCAATCTTGTCCAGGTCCGCCTCATTGATAAGAAGGTGTAGGGTTGCGTTATTGACATCTTTTTTATGGAGGTAGTGCTGGCTTTTTCCAGCAACTCCCCAGCATCATGTTAAGGGAATGGGATAGCAGAGAATCGCGGCGGATTACATTGTACCCCAATGTAATTGCCCATGGACTGCCGTTAAAAAAAGGAATAGTACTCAGAGGGTTAAATTATGCTGTTCCTGAGCCCTTGTGGTTCATACAACAGATGGTACTTCAGGTGGCCATAAACTGCTCAATTTGCAGCCACTTTCAGAATCCCCATTCCAAAGTAAATGCTGGCACACAAAGGGTGTGGGGCCGATTCCCGGCATGATGACGCCATCACGTCATTAGCCATGCTCCTTTTAGTCTCCTATATACCATTACTAATTGTACTGTCATGAACGTTAGCATTTAACAAGCTATTTAGAGACTAGTGCATTATGAAATGTAGCTCCAAAACATACTTAGTTATGAATATCCAAACATACCAAGTCTAAATATTGAAATACTTTAAAATGTGAACTCAATGAAATTAGAATAGAATTTTACTTTCACACCATCATCTCACCTCTACAGTAGTCCATTAGTATAAGCACCTCCCACACATCTCCGCTGCTTACAGAATTAATACTGGAGTCTATGTAGCCGACAATATTCTTGTGCCCAGAGAGATCCTTCTGCAAAAAAATAATAATAAAACAATGTGTGAACAGAGAACATGGTCTATAAGGAGAAAGGAAGAAAACACGGAAATGTTTGTATATATAGGATGAAGTTTCATTAGTGTAATTACTTCCCCATTAAAATAGTCTTTGTGCTCCTAAACTGAACATGATGGCTCCTGACTAGGAGTATTAAGTATTTTTCAGTACATTAACAGACCTGTGACTTTTTTAAAACATCATGGCCTAATACCAAGGTTTCGCGTCATAATAATACAAAGCAATTTCTTGATGACCTATGTATGACATCAGCAGAAGAAATGCTAAAAACTTTGTGCTGACTTTGTTCAACTGCAAGAACTAGAAAAAGTCATGATAAAATAGTGATATACAAGTGACTGCCAATCTAGTTACATGAAAGAAAGACTTTTTCCTTAATTGGAGTACAGTAATTTTCTTATCATAAGACTTTTTTACCACCTAAAATGCTCCCTCGCATTCCACACCATGGCTAAGCTTGGTGCTCAGGAAGCTGTCACAGCTATGTATGGGAGTGGAATGAAGCAGCTGGCTCTAATACAGAGATCTGCAGGCAGAAGATTTATCCATGGATCCATCTGCAGATCTGTATGTGAGCAGGCAACTTCAGTCCACTCACAGGGATAATCTGCCAGTGGGTAGATCTTTCCCTGCTTAGAGCTGTATGCAAGCAGACTGAAGCTGCAGCTCACATTCAGATCTGCAGATGGATGACCTGTCCATGGATGGATTGTCCGTCTGCAAATCTCTGTATGAGAGCGGCAGCTTCTGTCCGCTCACATACAGCTCTGCAGAGCGGGACCATGAGGAGGGAGAAGACACTAACCGTTTCCTTGCCTCGCCTTGTCCTGTAGAGGGGACAAGAAACCTACATAGCATACCCGATGGTCATGATTTGGTAGATGATAGAAAGATACCTCATTGTCTGCACTGTGCCAGCTATAAAAGTGAGGTGAATTGGGTATAACAGTATAGGGTTGTTTTTTTAAGCTAGAACCAACATCACTTCCTAAGCTCACCAATACTTTTCTGCATATAGCAAACCTTCATCCAGATGCATTGCCTAATCTTGTGGAAACCCTTTACAAGAGATTTGAAGCTGCTGTGGCAACAAAGAATTACCAACTCCACATGCGTGAGAATTTGGAAAAGGATACATCCCTGTAGGTATAATGGGTGGGTGTACCAATATTTTGTCCATATAGAGCAGTGATGGCGAACCTTTTAGAGACCGAGCGCCCAAACTGAACCCCAAACCCCTCTTATTTATTTCAAAGTGCCGGCATGGCAATTTAGCCTGAATTACACAACTCATATACGCACATAAAACATGTAAACACACTATTTTCTTATAAGATAGAATAGGAGAGGGTATAGGGCACTGTGTGCAATCAGATGAGAAGGGAAGAGAACTGAGAGCCAATAGGCGTGCCATAGGTTCGCCATCACTGATATAGTGCATGTATAGTATCTACAGCATAAATTAATGCAATTACCATGATTTGTATCTCTCGCTTGCAAACTTGCAGGTCATGTTCGTTATTCACATACATGCGCTTCAGAGCACGGCGCATCCCATTGCTGGTGTGAACCAGGAACACCAGTGCAAATCCACCTGGAGAGAGAAGTGTAAAAATTCAGACATTGTAAGACAATGATCCCACCCTGCCATGTCACCACCCCACAATCTGCAATGTACATGATAGGTTAACAAAGCTTTTCTACCGCTTCCCATGAAGCCACTGCATCTATTAGGGGGTCTGCAATGTGTTCTATCACCTGGGGAGGATTCTATTTTTGGAATGGAAGCAGTAACAGTATTTTATAGGATTCTCTATCCTATTGTCTATAAAATATATTAAAATATATAAAATAATTTAAAATCAAAATACACTGATAGGGTGCAGACATTTAGTATAAAAGGAACAGATGGAAACGTGTAATTGCGCTATACAGCAGAAGCATGAACATTCAAGGACAAAAAGGTATTGGCTTCAGATAATACACTTTGTCATGGCTACATGTCCCAGCTTCATAAAACCAGTGTGTTATCTCAGCATCATCTTTAATGGATTTCCAGCTTCAAAAAACATATTTGGTCACCACATCCAGAGGAGCTTATAATAAAGGGGCCAAATGTATTAAACCCAGTATTGCTTCACTCCTCCACCAGAGCCATGTTGCAACACATCGGGAATAAGTCTCATACAGGAATGACAGGACCCTACAAAGAAAATGACTGCCACATACATAAAGTGATGAACCAGACCCTGAGAAATACAGTCTAAAACAATGATTTGCATGTTCTTGTGAATATATATAAATACATACACACAATAGGTTCTTGTTTACAGCGAACTACCGAAAAGAGATCTGAAGAAACAACCATACAAATAGAGATACCAGAGGGCACCACATGTGTAATCACTACATAGCCGTTATTAGAAAGAGCTAGAGCCCGAACCTGCTAACAATAAAATATACAAGTTCCAAGTCTTGGCAAGAACGTCTTCTGTGACTTGCAGAAGTGGAGTTTGGAGGGCAGAGGTGACATATGACTCAGAACGTGTCGGTCATGTTACTAGTAAACCTGCAATTACAGCTAGGATTACTCATTATGGACGCACGGAATAAGACTGCATGTCATACATGTATGGCCCTTTCACCCCCAATTTTTATATGATGGTAAACATGACACAATGTCATCATCTTCGACAAAGAATAAAAGGCGCTCCATGCAACACGTGCAAATTATTAGGAATATTACATAAGAATGATTTCTGGTTATAGTCATATCAATTGAGGCGATACACCAAACAGCTGGGAAAATACACAGGTCTTTAGGATTACTTTCAGGGCCCTTTCACACTATATGTGTTGCATTTTTAAAAACACGCATTTTTTAATGCACACATTTTTACATAGATAATTTTTTTTACCATTCACACTGCATGCGTTGCGTTTTTAAAAACGCAGCGCTTTCGTGTGTGTTTTTTAAAACACCCTGCTGTATGCATTTTTCATTGATTATTCATGCATTTTTCATGGATTTGTTCAAAAACGCAGATGTAATGTGAAAACCCCAAGCGTTTTTGTATATATTCAGAAACGCATGCCTTTAAAAATGCATATAGTGTGAATGGGCCCTCAGACATACTCACAGTCCATACACATACAGTCCATACACATACAGTCCATACACAGTCCATACAGTCCATCTATTGCCCTGTGGTTTGCACAAAAAAGTTTTGATGCGTCCATTTATATTCAATCGCCATGTCACGCATCATTTACTACGATGCCCAGCCTAATCCTTTATGTTGTGGTAGATAACACAACAAGACACAAGATAACATACAGGTACAGAATATGACACAGGAGTTGAAGACTGTGGCCAAATGGGCTTATAATCTAAGAGGTGGGAAACAAAAGTAGGTGGGGGGGGGATTGGATTGGCATGGTGGTGATTTTAGGAGTGAGAAGATGGGTAGGCTAGACTGAAGAGATGGGTTTTTAGGGGGTTTTTTTAAGTGTTAAAAGAGCAAGTCTAATGGGAAGAAAAGGGAGAGAGTTCCAGAGAGTAGGAGCGGCCCTAGAAAAGTATTGAAGCATAGGAAAGGGTGGAGGGTGCTGTTAGGGGTGTATTTATGTACCAGGTTGGAGATGGGACAGAATTTGTGTGATTTTCAGTGATTTTGAAGCAAAGTACAGAAATTTGATTCTCTGGACAACTGAAAGCCAGTGAAGAGAGTTGCAGAGAGGGGCAGCAGATGAGAAGTGGTTAGAGGAGTGAGCGAGTCTAGCAGCACCATCAATGATAGGTTGACCATCAATGAAGATGTGACAGTCTAGTTAGAGGTAGACTATATAGGATAGTGTTGCATCCATATCAAGACAATTTGCAGGGATCAGTTTATGCACATATTAACACAAGTTGTGTTAGTGCCACCTAGACTTTATGAATAAGCTGCCAATGCACTGAAAAGAAATATAAAAAAAAGGATACACAACATTCTACAAAAGAGCCATGTGATGATACAGTCATGGGAAAAGTAAACCCTCTCTTTATTCTATGTACCAGGACCTAAAAAAAAAAAAAAATCTGCTCCTTGTCTTAGTAATTACAACCCTAGAGGAACAACAGATGACATACTGCACAGTGTCAATATTTAACAAAGATAAACTAAAAAAAGCAAAAGTGGTATGTGAAAAATAAGTACATCCTTAGGCTGGGTCTACACTATGCCGCCCCTTAATCCGTTGGGGGCATTATGAACACGTCGGGGTGCGCATGTCCACAGCGTCCGCCCACAGTTTACTCACTGTTTTAAGGGGGATTAGGGCACAGTATTCGCCATGTCGGCAATACCGTGTCCTATACTTACTTTTGGCAAACCACTTAAACAATGGTTGGTAAACAATGATTCCTTAGTGTGATCCGCTTCTGCTGCCTTCCCTGCCCCCCCCCCCCCCCCCCCCCCATATAGACTAGCACGTCATTTCCCATAGGGGTTTACAGAGGGTGACTGCACTGCACTGTTTTCCCCACGGTCAACGCGAGGGAAAACCGTGCACAATTCCTCAGTAAATATACACACACTCACACACCATATACAGTGTGTAACTAGATATGTAGTGTGTGCATATATGATTAATGTGTGTAATGCACAGTAAAATTACTGGCACTTTGCAATAAATAAGTGGCGTTTGGGTTTCAGTTTGGGCACTCAATCTCTAAAATGTTCCCTATCACTGGTATAGATTGACCTTTGAACTCAAAGATTCGCACTTTGACACTATTCGATTCATAGATCAACTCTTCTCTAATGCTGGCCATACACTCTGAGATTAAAATTCCGATCCATTAAAACCGACCAATGAAAGCATTTTATCGTCCTGAAATCTGCACATGTCCACATGATACAACCGATAAAATACGATCGTAAAAATTGCTGTTTTTTACAATGGTAATTTATTGGACAGGTTGAAAATTTTTAATTGGTCTGGGAACATCGGGAAACTTCACTATGTTTTCATAGTGTTTACCGACCAATTACTGCCGAGGCTTCCCCTTTAAAAAAAAAAAAAAAAAAAAAAATACATCATAATGGCCGATATAAACTGCAATTAATTTCGATGACATCCTCGCAAAAAAAAAAAAAAATACAATCGTAAATTGGATTTTCAATGTGGTAGCTTTTTTGCTGAATATTACGATCCAAACCGATACCGCCGTCGGGATACATTGGTCTGTTTTAATCAGGGCTGTGGAGGACTTCTCGACTCCGACTCCTCTGTATGTAATATGCTAATGTATTGTATCCATCCATTGAAGGAAAGCAAGGCGACATACACTAACCACAGAACTACTGGCCAGGAAACCAACACTGTAATGGCCAATTAAAGCAGAGAAAGGGAGTTAGGCAGAAGATGCTGCTGCTTTTTCCTTAAGCTAGGTACCACGCTGTGATCGGGGATCAATTGAACAGAAATCAATGTTCACCACATGGGCACATCGATTCCTGTTCAATGGGGACCCATTATCCCCAGCATGCAGTGTGTGATTTACAACACCCCACAAGCTGGGGAGATGCAGCGTGTCTCACACAGCTTCCAAGTGAGGAGTGCTGGCTCCGGTCCCCTTCACACTGACAGCCGACAGCTGTGGAGGAGGCAAGAGCCGCAGCTGTTTTAATACTTCCCATGAAGACTCATGTCTCCATGCAAAGTATTGGAGATTGAACGGGGTCTTTTCAACATGTTGGAACCCCGTTCAATCAAGTTCCTCCGAGCCGGCTCTATTGATCCCGCCCGAAGGAAGGCACACACTGGTAGGTTTGTAAACAGATTAGAGTACAATCAATCACCGTGAGCGCGCAAGTTAATTGATTGTACTCAAATCTTGTTACAGATCTACCCGTGTGTGCCAAGCTTTAGTGTTCTGATCTTCTGCTGAATATAGGGCAGTGGAAGGCTCCAAGAAGAGGAGGGGCGAAGGGGCACTTCAAACATGATTCATGATTTCCCTGGAATCCCATAGTCATGTGTAAAGTTGAAGCTAACAATCTAAGTATTTGTCGCCTCAAATCTGAATGACAGTGGTTTTCCAAATGTTTTAGTCCTGAACTATTGGCGATCCATTCCCTTCCCTTATACAAGCGTCTCTAGTCCGGCAACAAACATTTACTTCATTATCAGCGAGAGTTAAGGCTGCCATACACACACCGAGCGGCGGCCGATTTTGCTGCCGACCGATGAGCGTGTGTGTATGCCGATCGGGGGTGCCCACATGGGGTGACAGATCGCTGTCGCCCCACAGCTCGGCCGGCCAGAGAACGGACATGTCCGATAATCTCTGTCCGATGCTGTTAGTGTCAGTAGAGACCGGCGTCTTGCTGTCAGCTCTGGAGAGCAGCGTGATGACGTCATCACTCTGCACTCTAGAGCTCATCTGAGCTGGTCTGTCGGCCCCCACACGGTACGTGTGTGGGGGCCTTTAGGCTCGGGTCACAGTGGGAGCTGTAATGTTATGCGCGGCATGCATTTATTCTTATAGCAGAGAAGTCATTATGTTCGTTATGACTGTTTGTTAATTGCGACATTTGAAGTCATTATTTTTTTATTTAAAAAAATAAAAATTGTATTCCCATTTAAATTTAGTAGGAGTCGGAGTCGGTCCATTTTTTGCCGACTCCGACTCCAGGGACCCAAAAATGTCTCCGACTCCTCGACTCCGACTCCACAGCCCTGGTTTTAATGGATCGTAACTTTAATCTCAGAGTGTATGGCTAGCTTAACCATCTCAACATCCTCCTAAAGTTTGACTGGGGATAAATATTATTCAGTGGAAAGGGTGTTTTCTAAGCATACCGTCGCACTATGTTTGCCAAATTACATGTTGATGTAAGATTGTTTACTTTTTGGTGGTTTATTGTTCAATGGTTAAAAGATAATAAAAATGATCTGAAAATGGAGACACCAGCTAGGTGATCTGGGTGTTATGCACCCAGGAAATATGGCACTCTATGACTTGAAGCAACTTCTAATGCACAATGATTTTACTGCACATTGGAAGTTTCTCAGGGTTCACACAGTTTGACAAAGAATTTGCAAACTTTTTTTTTCCCATACCTTTTTCTTTATGAGAGATTACACAGCCCTCATGCAAAAACACTTCCTCCCATGACAAAGCCACATCAGCAAACTACTAAAAACTGCACAACGCAAACATAAAAGGATAAATACAATCTGAATAACATACAATAAAATGTAAAATGTATGATCTTAGTCATCTGTTCTATTCAGAGGGATGACAATCAGGTGTGGTAGGTGATGTCTACACTTGCAAATCTGGTCTTGTGATATATTTGACTGTCAGTTGTTTGACCTAGAAAATTACTAGGCACCTGACAAATGCAATCTGTTAATTTATCACCTTATCTGCCTTGTTTAAGTAAAGTTGATATTCCACATTATAGTAAATTCATAAATCAATTTCTATTGATATGCTTCTAAAGTCCCCCATACACCTTACCATACAATTTCTGTACAATCAACTTTTGTTCGAACAAAACCATGTAATATGAGGACCTTTCCACGCCTTCCAATCACTGTGTATTCTATCAGGGAGGACCCAGTACTACATAGTTGTTGGGAGATCTAAAGGAAATTGTATGGAGTGATCTAAAGGTGTATGGGGGGCTTAAAGCTAGGCATACATGGTTCAATTTTAGTACGACCGATTTCTGATCCGATTTCTGATCTTGATATTTTGATAGGACACGTTGTGTGCCTGTACCGAGTTCAGGCATAACGCCAGTGAGGTGAAAGGTATGCATTGCCACACATGCATTTTGCACATTACACATATGCAATTAAAAATGCATGGAATGCAGCTTGCAGCAAGGTGTCATAACATTTTTCTTTTTAAAACGAAGGTTGCATTGGTCTTCTATGAGAAAACACAGTACCGTAAAAGCGCATGCATTAAAAAACAAACACCTTTACAAAAATGCGACAGCACTTAAAGTGTGAAGGGCCCTTCATCCAATTCATCCTATTCATGTAAATTTTCAACATAATAACTTCTCTTTATTATTTAGAACAACTACTTGTACATAAACCAAGATAATTTAGGGACCCCCTAAATGACTTTGTATTTGAATAGGGTCACCTATAGCTAAAGTGTGAAGAATGCCTAGAGAGAAGGAGCAATAGATAGCCAGGTCTCCATGTTTCAGCCATTGGGCCTCCACTAATTTCCTCGCCCTCATGTTGCAACAAAGCCCCCTCATCTGTAGTAGTGGAAATAATCTGTGGCAAAATCGTCCGCAAATCGTATTATGGCCACCTTTAGGTACAATTGGGGGTTTGCTTTACACTCATAGACAGTAGATAAAGGTAAATTCTTTTAGACCAAGTGATATCAGGTTTCTCTGTGCAATGCAGACAAATAATGCCTTCTGGGAAATGTACAATATTTCAGCCAAGCTGTGGAGAGCATATTGACTTGATGGATTGTTTCTGGCACTGCCTGTTCATTCACCAATCTTAGACTGATATTCTACTCTACACTAAGCATCCCCAGAAATTAGGGACCCTAAGATCTGCTTTTTACATTGTTTGGGCGTTTTGGGGAACTTTAGAATAGGACTTTACCATGCCAGGAAAGCTATTCATATTAATGAATTTAGAAACACTTCTGCCATTGTATAGATTGACTTATAAACTCAGAGACAAGGTTTCTCACTTTCACTGTGGTACATGAATCAACTCTCTGCTAACTACCTCAACATCCTCCTGATGGTTGCCAATGGAAAAAATGGAAACCCTTCTATAGTTTTGACTCTTCTCTTACAGAGATTAAAGTAAACCTACCACCTCTGCATCAGCCTTCTATTATCGGCACCAGAGGTAATAGGAGGTCAAAAGTAAAAACAAAAACTTACCTGTTATAAGTGTAAAAATCCAGCAAAGCTCCAAACAGCTCTAAAGCTAGCCATACACGGGTAAATTCCCGTGCAATCGACCCTCGATTAATCATACCGTGGTGACGTCACCACGCTGTGATTGATCGGAGATCAATTGAACAGAAATCAATGTGCACCACATGGGCACATTGATTCCCATTGAATGGGGACCCTTCGGGACCCATTTTCCCCAGCCTCTAGCGCGTGGGAATCAGAACACATTCACACGGGATAGAAGCTGGGAAGAAATCCATTCAGCCTGTTTCTCTCACAGCAGCATTGGCTTCAGGAGGAAAGAGTGCTGGCTCCGCCCCCTTCACACAGTCAGGCTCAGTGTGGAAGGAGAATGCAGAGCTGAAGCTATTCCTTTACTTTGCATGAAGATTCTTCTTCATGTAAAGGATTGGAGATTAAATGTGGTTTTCCAACATGTTGGAACCCCGTTCAATTGAGTTTCTTCGAGCAGGCTCTATTGATCCTGTTCAAAGGAAAGCACACACAGGTAGGTTTGTAAGCAGATTAGAGTACAACCAATCGCCCTATGGTTGAAGAGGCATATTGTGTTTTTTCCTATGTCTTTGCTCATTCTCTTGGTTTCTGTGCATTATCTGTGCAATATCGAAATCCTTGGTTTATGTATTATTGTTTGTTAAATTTTTTGAACATTTATAAGCTTTGATTTAACAAAAACAGCACTAAACAGCTACAACCCATGCCTTTTGCCTCATGTGACCAGACTCTGGACCACCATAAAATAAGTCGATAGCAGAAGATCATTTGTTCTTAAAAATGCTTGAATTAAAAAATCTAAAATTTCTAATTCAAATTAGAAATTAAATTATTAAAAAAATTAAATATATGTAACTTCAACTAAAACTGTCCATAACCATGGGAAGTAAGAATGAAATACAAAGGCTGTTACATGCCGGGTTACTATGCAATAAAAAACACAATACATGGATTGCAGCCCATCCAGAAACGGCTTAACAAGCCAACACTATTGAATTTGTAGGAATTCCAGTTGGTCAACACATCACATACTCAAATAAGCCAGCAAGAACCCATAGACATGGACATTTTGATACAAACTCTCAGTATGATTATTGATGATGATGACACGTTATTATACAAAACTTTATACAACAGCACACAACAAGTTCAGCTATAAATGCATGTTGCAATTGACATGCTTTAATTATATTAAAATCAACCATGTAGATAATTAATGCTTAAAAATAGAAGCTAGCAATAAATTAATATGGCTCGTTTGGCTTAAGTGGCCTGAAGCCTTTACATATGGAGCGCCAATGGATGTAGAAATTCTTTATACATTTCATAATTCTGTCAGGAAATGGCTGAGCAAACACAGGCCAGGCCACGCATAAGCAACATTTCAGTAAAGAAACAGATCGGAAGAGCCACACCCGGACCTGGAGTAATGACAGCTAGAAAAGCTGGACAGTTAAGTTAAAGGAAGCCTGTACCGATATAAAACTTATATTGCTAGTGTGAGCTTC
This sequence comes from Ptychadena robeensis, assembly GCA_036250615.1. NCBI lineage: Eukaryota > Metazoa > Chordata > Amphibia > Anura > Ptychadenidae > Ptychadena > Ptychadena robeensis. The sequence goes on from CM070034.1 coordinate 118,458,119, forward strand.
TTTATACAAGCTACCCATGACCCACGGACAACCATAAACCAGAGCGAAGACAGACTGACGGATTTATGTCAATGACTCAGGAAGAATGGAAGTCATTGAAATATCCTGATGGCCAGGCAGGTGGTGTATACAGAAGAAGGAACTGGAAATAAAAGTTACATTTATATTCTAGATCCGTTAAGAGAACCTGTCACTACTTGCTACAGAAGGCGGAGGGAATCTGTATTATTGCCGGAATCTGACCCTTCAGCGATATCGGCACACAAATTATACTACAAAATGAACACTCTTACGAAAGCTGAAGCCCCCCATACATGCTTTGAATTGCGGCTGATTTTGCTCTTGATCGGCGCCCACATGCGCTCATCGTGATTGGTCTCCCATGAAGTGGCCCGCAAAGCGAAAACTCAAACTGTAAATTCGGCCATAAATCGGCCCACAAATCAATCTTATAAATAATGGACATGTCAATAGTGTTTAGATCGATCTTCTCACCAAAGAGTGGGTAATTCTGGGCAGGACCGGCCATGCATGATGATCACGCAAGTCGATCTCCCGAGATAAAGATATTCGGAGGCACCTTTTTAACCTCCTGGGCATTTAGCCCAACTTAACAAAACTCACCCAAAGCTAACAATGGGCATACTCACTGACCCACTGAAAGGCCACAGCAGTCCACTGTATTGCCAATCTTTCCGAGTCATCACATATGATGCGGCAGGGGCGGGAGGTAGGCGGCACCATTGACCTCCAATGTAATGGAGTTGGCAACAATATTTTACAGCATATCCCTGGCGTCAACAATGACATAGGATATGTGTTCGGGGGCCAAACAAGGGCATTGTAACATGCCATGATTGCCTGTGGTGCACCTTTTAAAAAGGCAAAAAGCCCAAGAGGTTAAAGAGTAATAAGATTGGAAAAATCGAATAGACATGCCCAACTGCCATCTGGCAAGAGATGGTTGGGAAACATCTACAAGTAAATTTGGGAGGGTATGTTTTCACGGTGTCAAAATTCCTGCATTTGGTATGAACATGAAGCATCTGGATTGCTGACATAATACATGATGCATCAATTGAAACTCAATAAACGCAATGAACATCAATTGAAATTCAATATACGTCAGCCCATAGGCAAAAAAACAGGTAAAATTTGCCCTATCACACGCAGTGGAGACGTAACCTTAATTGCAAAGCCCCTGAAAAATCCCCAAAATAGCTGGAGATGTAGAAATTGGGGCGTAGGTATGTTGCAAAAAAAAGGGCAATGCCGAAAATGACTGAAAACGCCCTGCTGCACGCATTTATTTTTATTTCTTTAAGGAGCATCGACTGCAGCGTGAAAGGGGCCTTATTGTGCAAGGCAACTATAACTGTAAGACAAGTAGCAAATATTAGGGTATAGAATCTATCCTATTCTTAGGTGGAATTGTCCTCATAAAGTAGAGTCTGTGCATTCAATCTTCAATGCAGTTTAGGAAGGACAAGTCAATAGAAAATCATAAATAAACGGACACAAAAATATATCCTGGAAATAAAGTCTATAGGTCTCCTATATATAAACCGTAATAAAAATGAATGCTTTAGCCCTTGTTCAGGAAAAGATTATTTTTACCACAGTTGTGTTCCAAAACATAGGCCCAAAACCCTCCATTATCCTATTACCATGGAAACAACTGAAGAGGCATCCCCAGCACAACAGGGAGGACAGGAAGGGAATCTTCTCACACAGAGTCACCATGTTAGGACAGGAAGGAGCAATTATTTCTAAAACATACAGTATAATATATGTATATAAAACACAGGGTCAGTTATTAAATTGCAAACTGATTTTTTCAACAGGGGATTTATTGTTTTAGAACAGGAAGAAATGTAAACAAATTACATTTTGACCTGTAGACATTTCCTGTGCCATAAAAAAAAAAAAAAAAAAAAAAAAGAAGAAGATTATACCATCGGTGAGGTTAAGGTGGGCCAACAGCTGGATTTTTCTGCTCAATTCAGCAGTAAAATTGATCTTTAAAAATGGTTTCTTTTCCAATGAATTCAATAAACCCAAAATTATGGAAACCGATAAAATGTAAAAAGGTAGAATTAATAAGGTTAAAAGATTTTGTTGATTGTGCCAGTGTCCGAGGGGTTTATTAGGTGTTTTGATTGTTTTTGTAGTATGCACAAAGACCATTATCTTCATAACTGGACAGGAATCAGTTTTGCATCAATTGCACTGTGTGGTAGCACCATCGATGGACATCAGATTGACAGTTGATCTTTAAAACGCAAGTCTATCAAATCAAATGTAAAGAAAAAGTTAATGCGTTTACATAGAGCTATAGTATCAAACAACATTTCGCACAGGCTGCAGAGATATTTAACCTCTATAGTGGTTACCTGGTATACTCCATGGCGGTTACTAGGGGTAAAGCTGGCCATACACCTGTAGATCTCTCTGTCAGATATCCTTTAGATCCTAGGTGCCCAACCAGCGGCCGGGGGGCTGCATGCGTCCCTTTGGGCCTTGTTTGGCGGCCCCTCTTGGTCCTCCACATGTGGCCCCAAAACCTAACTGTTAATGCATAGGGCATAGCAACTCACCAGTGAAGTGGTCATACGCTGACCCAGCTTCCTAATCAACTTTGGCGGTCCTACATCAGTAAAATGGTCAATGTTGATCGGGGAAACCAGGTCTATATATATATGCGCTGCACCCAGGGGTAGGAGGGGGGGGGGTTGCTTTGACTGCCTGTCAGCATCCGGTCCACTGCCTGCTGAGATATGTCGACAGGGGGAGGGTCTGGATCAATGTTATTAATGCTGAGGGCCACTCTTGTGGCCCTCCATATCAACTCAGTTGCCCACCACTGCTTTAGATCTACCAACAACTATGTAGTGTTGGGTCCTCTGCGATTTAACACAGGTAGACTTGATTGTTTAGAAAGTTCCTCATATTACATAGTTTTGGCAAAACAAAAAGAGATCCAAAGGAAATCTGACAGAGAGACCTAATCGTGTATGGGGACCCTAAAACTGGCAACACATGGCTCAATATTGGAGCCCTTCGAGCTTCCCTGCAGCAGCGTGATGATGTCATCACGCTGCTCCCCGATATCAGTGGAGCTGGAGACACAGCACTGCAAACGGTCTTCATGCAAAGCAGTAGACATCCCGCTTGAGAACAGCAGGATGGCCGCATATGATATGGGCCAGATTTACGGCCTTGAGTTTGCACGACGCTCGAAGCGGCCATTGATCCGTCCAATATCTACACATGTGTTCCTTGCTTAAGAGGTTAAATGTCTCTGCAGTGACTCAACAGTGATCACTTTTTTGTGCCTACCTCTATCACAGTTGAAATGAACACACAATACTTCTAGGTTTGGAAAAAGATGTGATGACTCAGACAATGCTCAGGTCTAGAAGCCATATGATAGGGCACTGCTCCCTGTGCCATTCTACAGCAGGCAAAGGTCAGCAGGACATCACGGGAGGATAGAACTTAGCCAGCAATAAATAAAATAATACAAAAAAGGCAGAGGGCAAAAAAAATGGTTACTGCTAAAGACTATAGTCACTTTGCAGCTATATTGACTTACCATTCCTTGTTCTATATTGTATTTCTAGGAGGAGGCAGCCATCTTAGTAGAGACAGGGCTTTGTTTCCTCATGTCAAAACCTCCAGCAAGCAACAGAATAGTAAAATAGTCAATAAACTATTTCTCAATATTCCCTTTAACATAACTATTTAAATAAAGTTTCACTAAAAAGGGAACTTTCAGAAACATTTTATAGAAGAATTCATTGCTGATCTATTTTTAAAGATCAGCATATTTTCTCTACCTACTACTGAATTTCAAGGTGACACCAACATTCATACATCTCAGTGATATTTAGAGGATCCATCCCCAAATGCTTACCCTTACAGCTGATTGTATACCTTACTTGTGACGCCACCTTGTAAAATGCAGTAAGGTGGAAATATTAAAATAATATTCATGTTGTAAAGTAAATGGACGGTCAAATGTGGATATGGGTATCCCATCATTTTCTCACACAAGAGAGTCTAAGAAAATTCATATTATACAAAGCGATGTGCGATTGACTATGTTTTAGGATTCATTCTGAAGTTTTCTTGGCACCAGTAATGAATTGGATGAATGTTACAACCTTGCGTGGGAGAACTTTTTACATAAAAAAATATGGGAGACATGTAAATACACTGGAGGATAGTAAACCAGATCTTACCGATTAGCTTGAAACCACTACACTGAATGACATTTATTGGCAATTTTACTACAGCCTTGACCTACTCAGCAAGGTAATGTGCTTCAGGCCCTTATGCAAGCTGCCATGTTAAATTAAAACCACGCTTTAAAGAAAGAGTTATGACATTATCCTCTTAAGCATGAATAAAATAATTCCTTTCCTCTTTTCTAGCTACAGTATAATAAAGATTATTAATCTCATATCTGTCCTTATGCAGACATCGGGGCAACTTAAAAGGGCAAAGTGAAGAATGCAAATTAAAGTTCAATTTAATCAACCAGTTACAATTTCTCCTTTAGCATTTGTCTGTACCAAGTTTTTTTTTCAATGCGCGTCAATTGTGAGGAAAAAAGGCACAGTGCAGACGTGGTGTGAGGGTCATTGGCCTTCTTCTCTACACAGGCACACCACAGACCAAGACACTCGAGGCCCAGTACAAATGCGCCAACATATAGCATGTAGTACTACATATAGCATGGTAAATCATATCTGGTTACTAAAGGCTATACTAGTGCTTTGGTTTTTTTTTGGTTTTATTAAATCTCTCCTCCAAATCTCTCCTCTTTGCATTATAGTTCAACCCATTTTAAAAATAATCAAGACATTGTTGAAAAGGTTCTAAAAGGGTGTGAAACATGTAAAACTCATAAATGTTAGTTGCTGATGATACCAGGAGGATGTAGATTGGCATGAATTTAAGAAAACATAGGAAAACTTAAATTATAACATAATAACTGCTATAGTATAGTTCTCACAGCAAAAAAGTGGCAAGCAAAACTACTACAACTACTACTACAATGTAGAAATCTAAAAAAACATAATAGGTGAGCTATATTTAGCTCCTCCACTGACACCACTACTAATGACATCCACAATCACAATATCATAACATCTGTAGCTTGATGACTTCTCTAGGGCCTCACCTACTTTCTGTAACTCGCTCCCTTGTCCCATTAGGCTTGCTCCTACTTTCAAAAAAAGCCTTGAAACCCCACCTCTTCAGTCTGGCCTACCCATTCGCATTCCTAACATCACCACCCTGCCAGTCTGTCCCCCGTCCCCACACCTATGGTATATAGTGGATATAAAAAGTCTAAACACCCCTGGTAAAATGTCAGGTTCCTGTGCTGTACAAAAATGAGACAAAGAAATAATTTCAGAACTTTTCCACCTTTAATGTAACCTATAAACTGTACTGCACTCAATTGAATAACAAACTGAAATCTTTTTAGGTGAAGGGAAGGAAAATATAAAAATAAAATAATATGGTTGCACAAGTGTGCGCACCCTTAAACTAATACTTTGTTGAAGCACCTTTTAATGTTATTACAGCACTCAATCTTTTTGGGTATGAGTCTATCAGCATGGCACATTTTGACTTGCCAAGATTTGCCCAATCTTCTTTGCAGAAGCATTCCAAATCTGTCAGGGCATCTCTTCTGTACACAGCCCTCTTCAGATCCCCCATAGATTTTCAATCGGATTCAGGTCTGTATGCTTTGGGTTGGTGTCATGCTGAAAAATGAAGTTTCTCTTCATGTTCAACTTTCTTGCAGAAGCCTGAAGGTTTTGTGCCAATATTGACTATTATTTGGAACTCTTCATAATTCCCTCCATCTTAACTAAGGCCCCAGTTCAAGCTAAAGAAAAACAGCCCCAAAGCATGATGCTGCCACCACCATGCTTCACTGTGTGGTATGGTGCTCTTTAAATGTGCAGTTTTGTTTTTGTGCCAAACATATCTTTTCCCACATGCTTTTGGGAGACCTCAGATGTGTCATTGCAAAATGTAGCCTGGCTTGGATGGTTTTCTTCATTAGTAAAGGTTTTCGTTTTGCCACTGTACTATACAATGCTAGACATAACCAAAATAACACCATACCCACAGTGCAGAAATCTAGACTTTTTACATGCACTGTATGTTGTGCCCCAAGAATTTTAGCCAGATTGGGCAGGGTCCTCAACTCCTCGTACCTGTGTGTTGACATATGATGCATCTTAACTGGTATTTAATGTACAGCACTGCATAATATATAAATAATATACTGCACCATATAAACAAAAGTTAATTACATTAATAATAAACCTGTAATTTCCCATACAAACATGGACTGCCCCATTATTACATTTTCACCTTCCTTTGACGCTCCTTAGTTCAGACAAGGAGAAGAAAAGACGTGTTCTATGGGACAAGCTGAATGGCCAGTTACAAAGGATGAACTGAGCAGAAAGAGAGAAAAGTCAATGTATGCATATGCTGAGTAAGGCCCCTACACACGTAGCGAGCCGCGGCTGATTTTGCCACCGACCGATGTGCGTGCTCGTGCCTGTCGGCAAAATCGGCTGTGGATAGCGAGTGCCCTTATGGGGTGACAGATCCCTGTAGAGAACGGACATGGATGGAATTGGCACACCTATGGTGGGTTGGCCATTACAGGCTCCTTTATCAAATTTAAGTAGCCAATGTGACTGATGAGTCAAAAAGTTTGCTCACCCCTGAGCTACACCATGACCTGAATAAGTGAGAATCTTCACTGGAGCAATATTTTGCCCTCACAACTCTAGTTGCTCCAAAATGCTACTTTACAGCATTTATTAAATAAATAGGTACTACAAATGGGGAAATAGACACCCATAGGCAGCAGAGATTCCCCCCGAAAAAATTCAGGGGCAAGGGGACTTTAATGACCACTAATATTAAATAGGAATAAGGTATATATCAAGATAAAACATGTCATGTTTAATACACAATAGCGGTTAAACATACAGCAGTTAAAACATACAGCATAGGTAGGTTGGCTGACATCAATATATAGCATGAGTGGAGTATGGAGGTTCCTGTTAGTAGTACTTACATTATTTTATAGAAAAGAGAAAAAAAAAAAAAATTGAAATGAGTCATAGGTCATAGACCAAGAGAAATTGCCCCAGGATATAACGGGATCCTGTTATCAAACAGGGTCCAACTTCACCCAAGCATTACATACGCATTATGTAAAAATAATTTGCTGGTGTGATTATGGAAAAAAAAAAGAAAAATATAACCTCTATAATAGGAACAAAGTAATTAACCCACTAAGCAAAAGGGAAAAGTGGTGGTTCAATAAAAAAAAAAAAAAAAGGCCACAAACTGTATATACATTCCACCTATATACACACACACACACACACACACACACACACACATATAGGTGGCAATTAGGTTCAAGGTACATCAACCTTAGGTGACTGCATACATCAAAGGGCGTTCATCCAGTCTGCTCATTTACAGTCAGATTGGAGCCGGAGAAATTTGCCAGCCAAGCCTATTTAGAAAAATGTTTGGATTGGGTTGAATCATTTCTCTGCCATTCACTACCGCTTTCAGCTTCCACCCACAAAAATCCAGGGAAAGCCTAGTGACTGCTCATTCCCTATTTATTACAGGCACAAGCATGCATGTTCAACCAAGGGTAGTGTGCCAGTTAACTCAACCATCTTTCATTCTGATGGCTTTGTTAGCCAGATTGGTACATCCTTCACATCCATCTAAGATAATCCAACTTAACCGCACTGACCGGCTTAAACAAAATATGTGGATATGAGAACACCAAAGACCCCACATGAAGAGTCGTCTGTGACCAACAATGGCAAACTCTTTTGACAATCTTCCAATAGACCTTAATTTACACTTCCACGAAATGCCAATAATTTGATATTAAAAAAAAAATCATAAATTTAATTCCTGTCCTACCTAGATGCATAAGAGGGAGACAACTGCTACAAACCACAAATCGTACAGCTAGGGTTAAACATAAATCTTGGAACAAAACACCTTTTGAAGACATTTGGGTTTTTAATGCATTATAATGAAGCTCCTTTGCACCTAAAGTTGGCAGAATCTTTTCATCTCTCGTCTTCGAATACGGCAGAGTGTGCAAGCCATATAAACCACCAGATCCATTGTGTCCGAAACCGAGCCAAGAAATATGATAGCATCGGAGCACCGTAATTGCCGTTTGTTACTTCATTGCTTTCAGTTATCTGAGCACTGGTGTTCATTACCGTTCCTACAGTTTTCTCCTCTAATTTCTCAGCTGGCTTCTCAAGCCTCTGTGGTTAGAAAGAGGTTAATCACGCCTGTAAAGGGTGGCATTCAGAACTATGACTCTGCTGTATTCTAGAATACAGCAATAGCTGAAAGAGAGGTGGAAAAGGCCTGCGTATCCCATGGGCATTCTATAATGAAGCTTTGTAGACCAGCGTCAGCCGTACAAACACGCTGAGCCAGCATGTTGAGGCGAGAGGGAGTTAGAGGAGAAATGGAGAAGCATGAGTAAGGTAAACCATACATGTGAGAGAGAAAGACCAGAGCAAACCGGTAATCGTGGCCTATAGGGATAAAGAAAGGGGAAAAATATTATAGCGCAAGTCTAAAAGGAGAAAATGACACAAAATGACAGGAATTCCAGCAAACATTACTTTCTAGAATAGATCTTTTTATCAGAGAGGTTCTCAAGAAGTTAAAACCTGAAGAGAGATTAAAAAAAAAATAAAAAAAAGTTGCCTAACGAACACATTGAACAAAACAAAGGTGGGGGGGGGGGGGGGGGGGGGGGGGGGGGGTCACCTTGTAATGTCACCTGCAAAATGCTGTTGGTGAGATTTGAGAGAGCCGTACATAAAGACCGACACTGGAATCATCAAGACGGCAAGTCAAAAGGAGAAGTGTTTTGCTTCCTTGTGTCTATTACCCCATTTCCCCGAAAATAAGGCATCCTCTGAAAACAGGGCACCCTTACCCTTACGCTGAAATATAAGGCATGCCCCCAAAAATAATCACCTCTGAAGATACTGTACTGTAACTCTGGACAAGGGGGATCAGAGGGGGCAATCAAAATGACACAAGAGGATCAGAAGGGGTTACAAAAATGGTAATACCCCCTCTGAGTCTCTGTGCCATTTTGATTCCCGCTGTCATCCCCCTGTGTCATTTTAAGCGACCCCCACCCTGATACACCAGTGCTGTAATCTTCTTCATGGGAAAGACACTGTCTTATTTTCAGGGAAACATGGTAGCATGCCGCCTGCATAAAAACCATGCAAATAAAGACAATTAGTAAGGTGCCCATACACATGTAGATACCTGTTAGTTTGTTTGATCGGGGCGTGATGACACAACTAACAGATAAACGATTGTTCATCTGTCCATCAATGCTGACCACTTTGCGTGATCAATTCCTGGTCGAGAATTTGAATTGGTACCCTGGCCCCACCCAACGTAATAGCGATCCAACAGGGATTTAACCACCCTAGCGGTCAGGACGGCAGCATCTCGTCCAGCGCTGCTACTGCTTCTATCGCACTGGACAAGATGCTGCTGTCCAGTACACATCGGGGCTCCGGGAGCGCATATACTCACAGTTCTGCGCTGTCCCAGTGTCCCCGATGTGACATGCAGGCAGCCAGCTTCGACTCTTCTCTTCCCCCCCCCCCCCCTCCAAGTGACGTGATGACATCACATGGGGGGGGGGGGTGGCGGGAGATTTGAAAAGTAAATTGCATGAAAGCAGTTATCTATGTAGAAAACTGCTTTCAATGTGCACCTATGTACTAAACATCACCTAAATAAAGTCACTGTTGCCCCAGAGGTGTCCATTTGCAGTAACCCTCTCTTCCCTGTAATATGATATAATCAGTCCTTTGTCGTCGCACCCCTCCCACCCCCACCTTTACACAGTTCTGTCCCACTTAATATCAGGCCCGTCACCGAGAGACTCAGTAAGCAGACATTGATTAAAGAATTCTAAAGAACGTCTATTCCATAAGTCTTTTGGCTTCAGTAGTTTCAGTCACACACCTGAAAAAAGAAGCTAGCTGAATAGAACAGAACACTTGAGCTGCATACTCATCCTGAGCCAGGGAGTTTTAAAGTACGAAAGCGGAGGTGTAACAGCAGTGTTGGAATTAGAACAACAATAACAACTTCCAAAGCCTCTTAGTTTAGGAACGCTTTATCCAAAATTCTAAGAATTACTTCCAGTAACAAAAGGATAAAATCAAACTTTAACTCCAGCGTGTGGTCTTTCTGCTTTTCCGGCATAACATAGGTAATCAGCTCTAAATCAAACAATAAGTAGTTGGATATTATGCAATGGATGGTTTTCTCTCTCTGTACGTAAAATGTGCTCCAAGTATGCAGTATCGCAGCAGAGGTGAACACAAGTCTGACAAGGTTTTAGTGCAACATTTGAATAAACTTTGTTTCACCTAAAACATGATTTCCTTTAAAGCTAAAAAAAAATAAAATAATATTCCCTTGAAGAGGGAACACCTCTACTTTACTATGGAGGCCTACGTAAGTCTAGTGAAGAAACACTTTGATTATCTTATCCTTTTCCCACTTTTTCTCTACAGAATAAGGGCATGTGCCCAAAATCCTAAGTGATCCGCTGGGACCCCCTCCACTAAGCGCAGTGCTTCGCGAGGGTCCTGACGGATCACATACACTTTACCTGCACAGATGCTGTGTTCTCACGGCGCTGAGCCAATCCGCCGATGCAGGGGACAGCGTATTTAGCCCCCGAGCAGGTAAAGTGTATGTGATCCGTCGGGGCCCCCGCCAAGCACTAGCTGTGCAGTGACATCACACTAAGCACCCACTGTCTTGAGTATTATTCTACTCTCAGATTTGGAAGTTAGAGGCATGGTGAGTGCAGCTGATACAGGGGTTACATGGGAAGGCATAGCTCGAGAGAGTGGTACCAGGATTGGTCTGGGGGAAGGCAAAGTACACAAACTGTACACACATGAACTACACACACACACTGTACACAGAGGGATTAGAGAACACATGAACTACACACAAGGATGGGGGCACACATGAACTACACAAACACTGCACACACAGGGATGGGGGCACACATGAAATACACACACACTGTACACACTGGGATCAGAGCACATATGAACTACACACACGGTACACACAGGGATGGGGGCTTACATGAACTACACACACATGGTACACACAGGGATTAGGGCACACATGAACTACACAAACACTGTACACACAGGGATGGGGGCACACATGAACTACACAAACACTGTACACACAGGGATGGGGGCATACATGGACTACACACACTGCATGTACTGTACAGTTTATATGTATTCCATGTGTGCCCCCATCCCTGTGTGTACAATGTGTGTAGACATTATTGCAATGGAATGCAGTATAATTATATTTTAAATAAATATGAAGGTTGGCCTGAGACTTTGTCCAATTTTTTTTTAAAATAGGCCCCCTGTGTATTTGAGTTTGATACCCCTGCTCTACTGGCCTTGAATTTCAGAGGAAGAGATCAGTATTTGCAACCTGAACCATAAGACGAATACGAAAGGCTGAGGAGGACCAGCACTTCATAACTGTTACCCTACATCTAAACAAGTATTTGACCCTGGAAGTATGAATGTAGACCCACCCCTTTACTTGCGCCAGAGAGAGCAAACCACATTGACCAGCAGCAATCAATTAATGGAAATTCATCAGGATTCAACCTTTTGCAGTTTAGCGTAAGCAAACGAAGAAAGGATCGACGAATCAATAGGACATAATGCACTCTGCTCTTTATCATATTAAATAAAGGCCTAGTGGCTCAAAACTCCACTCCTAACCATCTGCTATTTGCCATGAGGATCATTACACCAGACATTTTTGTCTTTTGATCAAAAAATAAATGCAAAATCAAGTCATTCCAAAAGACTATCCTTATAGTTTTAAAAACTAACCAAATGCCCATAAATGATGTAAAGCCAGTAATAGGAAGAGTCATAGGCAGCTTGCTAGAGACTGCTTTTAAAAAAGCTGGGCCCCTGGCTGATCTTCTATCTCCCAAAAGATCCCAAACAAGAATGTATATTAAAAAGTTCTGGTGACTTCAAAAACTGTATTCTGTAATCATGCCAGTCACTCCAGAGTGTATAGGGCAGAGGAAACTTGTATGATTAATAGAAAGTCAGAATGGTAGTTTATCAGTATGGGATTCCATCACAATTCCAGCCTTGCCCTGTCATATGGTATTGAGTAATGAAAAAACTCTGCAGGAGGAATCACTCAACTGGCTCATCTGACATATTGGCAAATATCAACTCTGGTAATGTTTGCACTAAAATACAGCACCCATTATAGTGAATTTTGGTGGCCTATCTGCTGCAGGGTGAAGTAACCTGTCATGTTTCATGCTCCATCTACTCAATGCCCATCCTTAAGGATAAGCGACAGAGTGCAGCGTGATGACGTCATCATGCTACACCCCGTGGCTCAGATCATCAGCGGGTACCTTTTGTGTGTTGGACGTTAGTTTGAACTAATGGCATCGGCCAGAGATTTGGGGCGACAGGGATCTGACTCGTGGAAGATTTTGCCACCGACGGCCTTGAGCTTGCACGCACATTAGTCGAAAAATTGGCCGCTGCTCGCTACGTGTATGGGGGCCTTTAGGGGACTACAGTTCACTGTATTTATGATTGTCACTGGGCTGTCCACCTGGCTCAAGCCATGCGTCAATTACCAAACGTTCATTAAACGTGCTTATGTCACAATTGCTGAATGATTCTTCAATGACAAATTCGACAAATCGATGCAAACCACTTTGGGTGCATGATCCCTAGCCAATACTTTGGATTGAGATTGAGGGTTTCCACCCAAAGTAATGGCGATGGAACAAGGATTTACCAACATGTTGGATCCCGGTTTGTTCGACATTTCATTTCAGTGGGATTGACCGCTCAAGATGGCCATGAACGTACATGGTGATTAATCGTTCAGAAATGGAACGCAAAATCATCCTGTGTATGGGTACCTTTACACTAGAAACATCTTGTCCAAAACTCATGCAGATAGTCAGAGACAGGCTATAGATATATGGCCGACAGCATACTGCTATATTTAGCATATACACATTTCCAAAAAAAGGCTCATGCTCACTGAAACGCAGGAATATACAGTATGGGCAGTATTCTCATAGACAATGTCCATTATATGAAATCTAGTGAGCAAATCCTAGGGTCAAATGCACATCTTGATTACAGGTCATGTTGTAAGATGGTTGACAGCCTACAACTCATCAACACCCCAACATGCATGATAAGGTTTGCACTAGCACATGTTCCGACACTTTACCATGCTGCATAGTTAGGAGTAGGCCCAACAAGGGACGATATAGTGAATCAAATGGCACACACAGCCGCTATAGCGTGCTTTAACCAATCAGCTCCAGAATAAACGTCATTCACTGTGTGTTTTTCCATTCAGCATTTTTTTTCTCTTCTGAAAGGTTCCTTAGACATTCCATTCACACCACAGACTTATTTACTGCTGACAGCTCTTCATACTCTTTAGCGAACATACCTCTGCATCGGAGATGAAGTCACTTGTTCTACAAAGGCCTAGTACACAAGGACAGCTTCAATCTGCAATGGAAATATTAACCCAAAGAACATTACCTTCAGCAAAGCACTGAGCGGCTTTCATGAAGCTGAACTCTAGTCTTACCATCGGTCTTGTACAATTCTATAGGCCTCTCTTTATCTGAATGATAAATTGTACAATCTTCACAGTGTGCATGAGAAGCTAAAGGACATCAGATAGAACCACCCTTATTGCTCGAAAGATGCCCATTCTTCCCTTACCTCACTACCCCAACCATTACCAGTCTATCCCTTTCATTCATTCCATTACTGATGGAGACCCAGCATCACACGGACACATTGGACAGTCCACATGCAATTATAGATGTTTTACAGACCTCACAATACAATAACCCTACAAAAAAACCATATCCGTAACTGGCGTCTCCAATATGAAACCCCAAAAAAGTAAAGAAATGCAGTAAGCAGCATTAAAATAATAGCTGTGCTTATCACTGTAGCAAAATCGACTGTTTTGTAACATTTGTTCGTTTGTTACATAAACACTTGTGAAAGTGCTACAAATCTGAAGCCTGGCTGGTCCTGCTCCCTGAAAGTATCAATATTTCTGTGCCCACCAGTACCAGAGAATGAAGACAGATTGTATCCTTGTCGGTAAGGAAATTTGAGGCAACACAAGATGTTGCTGCTTCAGATTGGGGCCAGACTGGGGTGAAGGAGTGATGATATAGGCAACCAAGATCACAGAATAACAACCAAGATCGCAGGTTTTGGAGACACCACTTACTCATGGCCAAGACGACAGCAAGAATAACCAATGGACCGCTTAACCCTGAAGAAGTGATTGGCAAGACCAAGAATGCCAATGGTAGTGAATAAGATGAAGATTTTTTTTAACCTGAGAATTGGTATTAGCCGCAGCTTTGCTGTTTGACTGGATATGAGAGACCCCTTAAAGTCCAGAGCCAAATAGATAGAGAAATGCCCTAAACTTCCAGGATCCCCCTAAAAAAGTGACTAAAGCCCACAATACGTGGGTTGATCGAACAGCGAATCAATGTGCACCACTTTGCACATTGATTCCTGTTCAATGGGGGCCCTGTTCCTGTGTACACCCGGTGTTGTGAGATATTTTCCTACCTGTGATATTTAGGGAAATATCACAGGTAGGAAAATATCTCAGAACACCGGGCGCTGCTGACAGGCAGTGCTGAGAGCACGACACAGGATGGCTGCAAGGAGTGGGGCTCCCCCAGCACTGTGCATAGCAGATTGTGCTCATCTCTGCCCCCTTTCCTGTGTCGTGGCTCCGAGCTGCATGTCTGGCATAGCTGGCTGTGACAATTGATCCCGCTCAAAGACAGGGGTAGGTGTATGACTGTCAATAGTCTCCAGCCATGCTACTGCATACGCACAGTGAGACTTTAAAAATAGTTGTCACTGTAGACCACGAAACGCGTCGATGAAGAAAGTGATTTTAAATAAAGTGATTTAATAAAGCAACATTCATTATTTAGGCGCGCCTTGCACAAAGCCTCTTTTCTTTGGGAAAACCTGTGATTCTTCACTCTATACATCAGGCCAGTAGAAAGGACCCTGCTGTCTGAATCCATTACTGCTCTGCTCTGAAGTGGAACCCAGAAATGTGACCAGAGATTACATTTTTTACAGATAAGAAATGTTTTTCAATGGCATATAAGAAAACAGATTACCCAAGACATATTTATGGTTACAATTTGTACCTCTTGAAAGAGTACTTACATCTTGTTAAATATTACACAGCTTTCTCATGAATATTGCTTAGGTTTACAGAAAAGCCAGATGACAACCAGCATGAATGTCAGTGCAACTGGAAAGTATAGACTTACCAGAAGTGGACGAGCAAGCTAAACCGCATGGATTTTTCTCTTTGTTACACAATATTACGAACCTAATACTTGGGCCCCCAGAAAGGCTGGCCAAGCAGGATACTTCCAGCAAGACCAGAAACACATTCGAGAATCTCCAGTGTTGGTTGGGGAAGTAAAGATTCCAACTAACTGATAAGTATTATACCAGATATTTATATATCCGCCCTTAAATTCCTAAACCAAATTTCTTCTGGTTTCTTATGTACTCAATGAGTAACCCCAAATATGCAAATTAGCAATCCTTTATGTGCTGACCCAGTTTTTTGATCTGCCACCATCACTAATCAAAAATACAATTAAAAATATACATATGAAGACTTATCTATAAATTTAGTGTGTGATTTGGCATCTGGTCCTCTCTACAGACTTCACTGCAATTGAGCGTTTCAATCTGGT
This sequence comes from Ptychadena robeensis, assembly GCA_036250615.1. Lineage (NCBI taxonomy): Eukaryota > Metazoa > Chordata > Amphibia > Anura > Ptychadenidae > Ptychadena > Ptychadena robeensis. The sequence continues at coordinate 118,474,101 of CM070034.1, forward strand.
CCAGGACCCCCCCCCCCCCCCCCCCCCCCCCCCCCCATCAGTAGCTGGATTATGATTTGATTGGGACTGTGCCATCATCTTAGAAAGTTCAATGTATCGTATAAGGTTGTACATCTCCAACATGTCCTCATCGTCCTATGCTGCTGTGTGGAAAGCTGTGAATTTAATATTGAAATAAATTCAGATACTTGCTATGTTATGCGATGTTATGTATACCTCATCTCTGACCACCTATATCACTAAGGGTTCCTAGATACACCTTTAGATTTCTCAGATTCCCTTTAGAGCTCCTTGTGTTTTACCAAACAATGTAATATGAGAGCCTTTCTTAACCATCAAGTCTTCTTGTGTTCAATCGAAGAAGAGGACCCAGCACTACATAGTTGTTGGTAGATCTAAAGGATATCTGACAGAGGATATCTAAAGGTGTATGGCCAGCTTTAGCCATGGCATACCTCAATGGGTTATGATGCTGTACGTTGTATCTCATGACGTACCACACCACATAGAAACATGGTGTTACCCATATTTGATAATGAATTGAAGCTTCTTTCCAAATACTGGGGTCAGAGACCTGAGCTATATATAAAAATTCCCCCAAAGAGGGCACCATCCCTTATTGTGTCTCCTGTAAAGGAAGCAAAAAGAAATCTCCCCCACCAGAGACTGACAGGAAAGAAAAATGTTTTAGGCTTAGACACACTTTAATGATTTTCTCCCAAATCCATAATTGGATTAATTTATATGTGCCTGCAGCTAAATTACATGGATAAGCAATCATTGGAACAAGCTATTACCTCTTCAGACGTGCTATAAACTCTGTGTGACCCATCAATAAGCACTCTCAGTTTTCTACAGAAAAAGGAACAAGTCTTTTGCCATGTCCAACATCTCCCAATGTTCATTAAGGAAGCCTGCACTGGGGTTCCATGACTGAACGCTTGATGGCCCATCATTTGGGTTCTTCATTTCCATACTAGAGAATTGAATGTGGTCTATATTCCGGTTCCGGCTTGATATTCCTATGGACGGCTTTCAATTGCTCCTGCCCTTACAGTAATAAAGGTAAACATGATGCAAAAGAGTTGCACCTCTAGTGTCAACCGGCCAACATCCCAAAACAAATATATAGAGAAAAACAAAAGGGAAGCGAGACCAGAATGTCTCTTCTTCCTTCTGTTTGATTTCCCTTGGGTAAACCCCAAAGGCAAGGGGACTTTAACGGCCATATATGTCTAGGTGCGTAGAGAGTAATACAGGTTGTAAACAAATACAAAAATTTTATGTACACAGCAAATGATTAAAAACAAGAACATCTACCAAGCCGGTTGATTATAATATTGGATATCATTCCACTCAGATGTAATAAACATTAGGCATATTTGCAAGATGCAAAGTACAGGTCAACAAAGATCAGTTGGAATACAAGTTCCTGAACAAAACAGGATAAACCCCAATGCGTGTTTCGTGTTGGTCACTTCATCAGGGGGAGGATCTTGTTAAGTTAGTAGTATATAATCTGCACCAATGAGTAAGTCTTCAATCACCCAATGCTGAGGAACAAGAGAAAAGGCCACCAAAGACCTAACCGGAGGCAACCACAGAGCAGCGAACGGGGGGCCCACCAATGGCGCGCCAGGCAGCAAAATGTGAGCAGCAAAAACCGAACCTGGTATAAGGTGAACAAGTCTGAAGAGTATATTCAATGCTGTTAATACAGCTACTTGAGGTTTGTGGTAGCGAGGTCCTTGTATTTGGTCAAACGTCTGCCTAATGTCCGGACTCCCCGTGCACTCTGAAACATGGGGAAGCAAAGAAATCTGAGAGGTTATCTTTACAACACATGTTGTGACCATTAAAAACATGGAGGTTGCGGAGAGAAAGGGCATGCAAAAAGTGAAAAATACCAGAAATGATATCTAGAAAGAACAAAAAAGGTGGCGTGCCATATATTATATTAAATTACACTTCCTACTTTCCTTCACTGATATGATCCTTTAAAGTGAACCTGAACATAAAAAGTGAGGATTTGCTATGCTACAGGACACATCTATAACTAGGATACCTACGTAATGTTTTGAAAGTTTTATCTTTTGTCTAAAATTCTTACTCGTGGTATCAGAGGGTAACCAAGTCTAAGTTAGGCCTTAGCTAATGTAGACACCACAAACATGGTAATGAGATGGTCGTCAAGAGACTGGGCATGCTGCATTGGCAGCCTGGGGACCTCCACAGATGCTTCACCATCCACCACCACAGGGCCAGAAGTGGGCTTGGTGCCAACTTTGAAGGTCTCTATAGGGAAAATCCATCCAGGTGTGCAGTAATTCTTTGGCGGTATGGGGAGGGGGGGGGGGGTATGCATTTCTAAATTTACATTTTGATTCAGTTTAGAGTTTAATAACCCTTTAGGGAATATTTTAAGAACTAGTACCAGTAAGATCTCCCTTAGCCATGGACAACACAGAAGAGGCTTACCATGAGACTAGGGACCCATTCACACACACATTCATAGCACATCACCAGACCGGTCTCATCACATGGAAAACTCCCAACCTGTCATGCAAGCAGTATCTCTTCTGGACATGCCATAGAGGAGACCACACATAAGATATATAACATGCGTTGCCATACAAGACGTGCCACTGCACCCTCAATCACACAAAGAAAAAGACACCACAAAAATTTATATAGAAACAGGAACGCGTGAAGCGTCTAATCCTACAGCTGCGCCATAAAAATTCTTCCTGAAAGAACTCCATTCTTTTTATATAGCCGCATGAAATGCCTCATCGACTTTAGCATTAAAGCTATATTAAGAATGGTTTGATACTGTGCGACATGATATAAATACTCTGCCCCAACCACAGCCTGGTACAGCATAGCCGCCACAATCCACGTAGACATAACACAACCTCAGACTTATGGGAGCGATAGGCATTGTCCTGGGATGATTTACAGAAACCTTCAAGGCTTCAAGTACTCTCACACTAGACTAGTATAAGATGAAAAATGAAGTTAGACTTATACTGCAAAATTTCGACTTGACTTGAAACTTGACTTATTCAAAATCTCCATGTGCTAGAGCATAATTTTTGTAATGTTCACAAAACCCTTCTCTACATCTACAATTTTGGTGATGATCACTTGTTCAGGGGCTTTGTAATTCACTTGTTAAGTCAGATTTTGAAATTTCACAACCATCCCTAATAATGGCTGAGAGTTGGCTGCTGCATGTCCCACTCTAGACTTATACTTGAGTCATTGACAGTTTTCCAGGTGGGTTTTTGTATGCTAAAAGAAGGTACCTCTGCTGATATTTAAGTATATACAGTATATAGAATTCCTTTTCAAATTGTGCGAAATCAGAGATTGAATGGTTTAAATGGTGCTCATTAGACCAAGTGTCCCCAATAGAATAATGTTAGTAAATCAATAGCAAAATGAATAAGAACATCTGCTCCTGATGCAGTGACAACCCAAGATTTTGTATATGTTCCCCAACTCACCAGGACAATGGTCACCAGGACAGAAAGGGATGAGAACCTCCATAAGGTCCTCATTGTGGTCACACATTATAAACGATCCAACTCTACCAATGAACAATGAGTTAGGCCTGAATATAGGGAAGAGGTGATGTTGCTTTTAGCAGCCAATCAGGTGCCTTATCCATTATAAAAAAGAACCAATATATAATAATTGACGATATGTAATAATCAATGAGAAAAGCCTTCATTTTAATTAGCAGCACCCAACATGAACACATCATCTCCTATTCTAACCCGCCAAGAACAATGTATCACTGACTTGCGGCCCATCACATATATCACAGCTTAGGAACCCATCAGCCTGGACTACATGACTAGCTGACCCTTAAACTGACATATTTATATTGCTCATCATACATTATATATTACAGAGAAAAACCGAGGACGTGCGTTTAAAGAAAAGAAAACATAGATCAGGCTCCCTTTAATTATTTATCAGAGATTTAAATTTAGAGAAGGGAAAGGAAACACTACTTGTCAAGAGACAATGACATGACAACTTGTAGGGGAGATGTAACCTGGCCTGACGCAGGGCATAATGCAAGAGAGTAGAGTGCTAGCTCTTCAGGCTACTACGGAAAGAAAGATGGGGGATAGAGGTTAGGGTTGAAGAAACAAAAGTACACAGAGTAGATGGAAAGAGAGCGGGAAGAGTGCAAGGTGCTGTAAGAAAAAAAGAGAGAGGAAAATTGATGGGGATTGAGCGAGGGCCAATCATGGCGATGACCAGAGAAGTGACGGACCGAGGGACTACACCTCATCATCACATAACAACCATATCGACTTCATCTATGAATGATCCAGCCATTGCGATCTATGTCACTGTCCTATCACCACTTATCAAAGTAACAGAGTGACCCTAATGTGGGTTAATGTGCCCCACACCTATATGTGATGGCTACTACAAGAGGAGTCAGGGATCACCGCTTATCAAAGTAATAATGTGACCTCAATGTGAATCATTGTGGCTCTCCACCTATAGTTGGTAGCTACTATGAGAGTAGTCAGGGATCACTGCTTATCCATATAACAGTGTGACCCCAAACTATATGTGCTGGCTACTAGGAGAGGAGTCAGGGACCACCAATTGTGGTACTGGAAACCCCAATGTGAGTCAGTGTAGCAATCCCCCCCCCCCCCATATATGATGGCTACTATGCGAATAGTATATACCCCAATGTCACCCCCCTTCTCAAAGTAATATTAGAGACCCCAATGTAAGTCAATGTGCCCCCCCCCCTACTATATGTGATGGCTACTATGGAATAGTCAGGGATCACCACTTACCAAAGTAATAGTGTGACCCCAATGTGAGTGAACGTGGCCCCCATCTATAGGTGAGGGCCACTATGATAGTAGTCACCACTATGAACAATCATATAAATCTGTGAAATATGGAGAACAAAGAAGAATGGGTCTGTGGTGTGATCAGATATAACTGGGAGAGTGATGGACACACAGATATTGTAGCTCTATAGGGGACACCCTGCTCGGTCCTCTCCTCATGCCATCCACGTCCTATATCCTGACAATGAAGTGTCCCTGTAGTGCCCTTGAGATGTCACCCGAAGCCGGGCTCCCCGCACATCAATACCTTCCGCCAGGACCTCATCCACGGTGACCTGGTGCCTCCCGATGGTGAACACCCGGCCGATGTACCCGGTGCCCAGGCCACTGACCGATCCTCCGCCGACCCCGGAGCCCGATCCGCCCAGCTCCCGGCGGGAGTCAAAGAACTTCTTCATGTTGGACCCTCAGAGATGATGTCGCCCCCGGATCGGGCCGGTTATTTCATTCAGTCGCTCTCACGCCCAGCGAGCGATGTTCTGTCAATAAGTTCCAGCGATAAACAGCGATCCCGGGATGGGCTGCCGCAGGCAAAGCAAACAAGCCGATGTAGATGGGGTGGAGGGGAGACAACCCTACACAGTCAGCATCGCTCGGTACATCAGAAATGGGGTGAAGGTGTGGAGGCAGCCATGGAGTGATGGGTGCTGATGGGGCTCCCCGATTTCCAGCATTACAAGTAAGCGCCCCCACTAGTGATCAGCAGGCAATGAGGGTGATGGGTATCGGGGCGACCCATAGAGGATGCGATGGGGCAGCTGTATACAGGGACAGCAGCTGATAACTGGGTCTTAACCAGGAAATGAACCTTCACAGGAAATGACTTAGATTTTCAGCAATCCTGCCCCCTCCTCCCGGGGACTCCTACCACCGATCAGAAGACGGACGCACTCGGGGTGTCACACTGGGGGGTACCCCGGTCAGAAGCTCCCCTATGCACGGCCGCAGTCACCGCCAAGCTTGTGCGCCTAGCATAGGCAGGAGCGGGGTACACATCACACTTACTGCCATTCATCCAGAGGGTGCCCTGCGCCGCAATGCATGATGGATATTGTAGTCACCGGGAGGAGCTGCTGAATGAGCCGTGTGGGGACCCGAACTACAATTCCCAGGGGGCTCCGCGCGCTGTCTGAGCCATCTGCCTGTCATTCTGTAGCTGCTGTATATCGCTGTGTGCGATCACCTGAGCCGTGTACATGACCTACATAGTGTGCGATGTGACTGCTTCCATCTGTACACACCTGTACACCATCTGGGGTGATAGGCTTCAGAAATGGGGGAGCAGCCATTAATCGTCTATATTATATTTGTCAGGTTATTCAAATGATCTACCTGTGTGTCATGGTACAAGTGCTTAGGTATGATCTCAGGTTACAAACCTGGTAAATGTGTGTGGCCAGCTGTAAATATTTGTGAGAATACAACCATTATGGGCAGAGTCCTATTTCTTCTTGACACATTCCATGGAAATGTAAGGCCATACATCATGACGCGTGTGAACGTATCAACATGGAGTAGGATGGGGCCTTAATATTCATTCAAGTTAATTTCGATATATTTTAAAAATGTTCAACACCTCATGTTATTATTCATTCAATTATTTACTGGACAATGCATCACAGTAAAGACACATGGCTGTGTCCAGGCTTATTCCCATGATCAATAAACATTCTATTACTTGACAGTCTAAGCTTGCTTTTTTGCTATTGGTGGAGGACTAAAACAAATATGGGGGGGGGGGGGGG
>CM070034.1:118530295-118545119 GCA_036250615.1 Ptychadena robeensis
CTGTATTGGGGGATACTATACTGACCGACCGTTATCCATGTATTGGCGGGGACACAATGACTATCATCCCTGTATTGGATGGTACTAGAATGACTATCATCCCTGTATTGGGGGGCGATACAATGACTGCCATTCCTGTATGGGGGGGGGAACAATGACTTTCATCCCTGTATTGAAGGGTACTACAATGACTATCATCCCTGTGTTAAGGGACTACTACTAGATGTCTGCCCCTAACAGGAGCATCTCCATCACAATGCTGGTATATTACTCCTAGATAAATATTTCTGGAAGACTGAGCTAATGTGGGGATTTCAAAGAGGGCTTCATAACTTTAAGGCTTGCCCTGCATACACTTTAAATCTATAGCTGACTTAAAGTGAGTTGTTTCTGAACTAATAGAGTGCTGACATTTCAACAGATTATTTATAAAACACAGACGTCGTTCTATACTTTGTTGCAGTTTCCCTTAAAGTATCTTCCGGAATGGTCTGTGTTAAATATCTCCTCCCCTATGTAGAGTACATATGGTGTAGTGTGTGATAACAAGCTGTCACTTCCAGGAGGAGGGAGGACTGAGACTTCCTCCCCATCTAGAACCTCCCAGCCAGCTTCCACTTTAAATCCCACCTCTCCCACCCTGGACAACTGTGAACAGAGCCTGTTGCAGGTGAGAGGGGACACCATTGGGGGCTTTCCTCATTATTTCTTGTGACGAAGCAAGCAGGGTGGTCAGAATTCCATTATTCAGTCTGACAAACCTTCTGGCCATTGTATTGGGAGTGTCTGTTTTGTGTGTTTTCCAAAGTCACGGGGGAAGTAACTGTCATCAGTTGTGTTTCTACATGTATGAGGATCCTCATTTAAGAACAGACTCAGGCAGATGGTTTCACTGTTTATTAGTCAAGTGTTTTAGAGTTATTATTATGAAGTTCTTAAATATATATTTGTATATATATTTACGTGGAATCCCTTAGCTTTTTAAGACTATGATGAAGGTAGATCATACAAAGAAAAAAACATTGTCTATTCTATGCTTTATATAAAAGTACAGGGTCACTTTTATAAGATGCATTGAGTCTTCGGTACGTTATACTTCCTTCATCATCTGGAAGTACTTTCGGGTATGCAGGATCATATGGGGGAGGAAAGGGGAAACAAGAGCTGTATAAAAGAAACTTTGATTAAGAGTTGAGTTCTACTTTAACTAAAGAATACAAGGTTCTGATTGGTCACCTTGGGTTAAATCTTTGTTTAGTAAATAAAGTTGTATTTCGCAATACTGGACATGGATTGAAGACACACACTGTGCTCTGGGTTTGAATGGTGTGGTATGCTACTATGTAGGTGGAATAATTCCTGCTCATTCCTATGTAGTAAGGCCATGGTGCTCCGAGAAGAACAACATTTCTTTGTTATATACCAGTAATTTCTGACTTCAGCCTCTTTCATAGAAAGAAAGGTTCATCAACCTTTCATAGAGGCAGTGTTTGCATCTATCAACCTTATCTTTTGTGGCTTTTTTAAATTAGAACAAAACTTTGCCAATGAGACATTCCTAATACTATTTCTGTAGATTTGTTCCATGGACTTTCATCAGGTTTTTGATCCAGAAGGGCTTGTTTCCTGGTGCGGTTTTCGTGCAGATGCGGCCAGAATTAACAGCGCCGCCGAATCCGCATCCGCACGAAACAGCATTGCATTTGTGCTCGTTTGGAACTCGGTTTGCGTGCGGATTAAGAAGCAAATTTTCTTAAAACGCACCTCTAAATCCGCATGCGCGTCCGCATCCTATGCGGTTTGACCGCATCCAATGATTTCCTATGGGTGCGGTTGTGCATGGATTTGGGACGCGGATGTGGTTGGGATGCGGTTTAAAACGCTGTAGGTAGCGTTCAAAACCGCACCCTAAACCGCTTCCGCATCTGTCCACATTCGTCCGCGCATGACCGCACCAGTGAAGACTATATTGAGGTTTCCAATGGATGCGGTCAGATGAGGATTCGGCGGCGCGGTTATTTCCGCCCGCATCTGCACGAAACCGCACCAGTGGAAACAAGCCCTTAGGATAATGGTTTAAAGTGCACCTGTCAAGTAAGATGTAATGTACTCACATAAAGAAGCATGTTCACAGTTATCATCCTTGGTTCCTGCGTCACCAATTACCACTCTTGATAAATCTTGTGATGAAGTCTGTGTTAATACAGTATGGAAACATTTGGGAGTGTAGATCTGGGTCACAAGAAGCTGGTTGTAACTGCTGACTTCCATGCTGTATCCTGTGATAGTTGGAGGTCAGAGGGAATGTCCAGTGAGAGCATTGGGAGGCCAGAAGATCAATATATAATTAGCAATATATTTAATATACAAGTGTTAACCCATCTTGAGTTTTCTCAGAATCAATTAGTAGTCTGGGCAGCATGGTGTCATCACTCTTTAAACAGGTTGGTGTAAACTTTTGTTGTGTTATTTTAAGCACCGGTATATGGCTTGGTTCTGTATGTCTGTATATTTCCAGAAATATCCTAAATAAAACTGAAGCAGGCCATACACCTTTAGATCTCTCTGTCAGATATCCTTTAGATCTACCAAAAACTATGTAATGCCGGGTCCTTTGCGATTAAACACAGGTAGACTTGATTGTTTAGAAAGTCCCTCATATTACATGGAGATCTAAAGGCAATCTGACAGAAAAATCTAAAGGTGTATGGGGGCCCTTACAGACTGAGGAGGTGGCTGCCATTGCCGTTCAGTCACAATACTAAATGCCTCGTTATCACTGACATGAAAGGCAATGGAACATCAGAATATCTGGTGTGATCATCATTTTTAGGAAAGGACAGCAATAGCACTATAGTTAATAACATTAGCTTTTTTAGGATTGTGGCAATGAATAGTTTTTCCTTTCAAGTCATTTGGTTGTAATTATTGTGTTGTCGGTTATGAAACCTTGAACATCCTATGTTTCCCACAATCTCACTTTTGGCCGATACATTGATGGACATTTAAGTGACTAAGAATGGCCATACACAGTTTAATATTTTGTTCAATCGACTTAAAAAGATTGTATTGTAAATTGTTTCCCACATACCTGGTATGTTCAACTAAAATTGATTGAAAAACAAATGGACAAGTTGGTAAATTTTAGACGATCGTACTAGTATGTGACCTTTTTTCTAGCTATTTAGATTGATTTGTATACTACAGTACACTAATATGAATGCACTGTGTGATGTACCTACAGACTGTATGAACAATCGATGTTAAGCTAGCCATACACGTGTCGATTCCTGAGCGATCGATCGACGATCCGATCGATTCCGGAGTCACAGACGTCGATCGATCGACCATACAAGTCTGTGCCTACCACCTTAGGCCACTGATTCCTGGACGATTCTGTTACCAGTTAATCGATTCACAAATGTCAACGCCCCTTGATGTGTGCCCGATCGATCAGAAAACACCAACAGGTTGGTTCCCTGGCCAATCTGATTTGGGGGCCATGTCAATCGGTTGGGGTCGATCAGTCAAGGTGGGCTGCACTCGATTCCTCGTCGGTCGATCGATCGACGTGCACGCGCCTGGTGATCGATCGGCCAGGAATCGAGTGTGAAATCGACCTGTGTATGGCCACCTTTAGACTTTCGATCGATCATAACAAGACAGTTGAATCTAAGGTTGTTTGAAAATAAATCAATCAATCAATCAATCCATGTATTGCTAGCTTAAGGAAGTTTTATTAATGTTTGTTTAGGGAGTTGAGATGTGTGCTTGTAACCTCTAGTTATATGGAATGAATGTAAGAAACATCCCGAGTACTGTAAAACAATGCAGATAGTATTGTCAGTTGCTCTTTCCTTGGTGTGAGGTGTGGCTGTGTAAAATGCAGGAAAAATGCCCTGAGGGGTGACAGTACACATGGCAGTGGGTGGGGTGGATCCTCCTCATATTCTAGGTTCATTGCCCTGTACGTAGAGCTCTAGTGGTTTATGGTCCGTGTACACTCCTAATTCGGCTTCATTTGTGGATTCATCAATGTCACCTGTCCTGCTAAGAGCTGAATCTGTGTTTGTTTCCTTTGTGATCTTAGTGAACATGAATTTACCTTTGTACATATGTGTAGCTGAGAGCATGAAAAACCTGCTTTTCTGTGAAAGTCATACACAGTGACTCACAATCTCCTGAAAAATTACTGGATTACATAGAGCAGATGTATGTGACTGACCACAGACACAAGAGGATGGCTAAATATAAGGCATGAGATGACCATCTAGTGACCGACTATGCAAAAATGATATATGTACTGCATAATATACTGCCATTATTTTTTGGTTAAGGATATCTCTCAGGGACTCTGATAAACAGATCTCTGCAGCAGATATGCACACCCATGCCACCTCCATTACAGTCTTTCTCTTCCAGTCTTTTTTTTTGTTATGAGAAATGTGTTTCAAAGAGATAACCATACCTAAATTGAAGTACAGAGGTGTACTAGCATTATAAATGAAGTCGGTTGTACAGCCCTCCCCTTCAACTTTATTCTTGGTCCATTGCTATTGTATTTGGAACCCGGAAGTGACACTCTGCACCGGCACTTCTGGGTTCCAAATACCGGAAGTGACACTCCACACCTTCACTTCCAGCAGGACCAGGTAAATGTAATGTCCCCTCCCTTATGTTTTTTCCACCCCACACATCATTGGCATTAGCGTTAGTAGTTAGGAGGGGACATTACTCTCCCTTCTAACTTCCCACCCTGCTTGTTAGCAGCAGCTCTGATGCTTTCAGTGAGCTCGGGACCCCTGTGAAATAGTCATTCAACCCCCAAGGGGGTCCCGACCACTAATCTTTATGGATCTGTCTTTATTTTATACTCATAAAACTTTCTCTAATAAATACTGTTTAAAGAAAAATTAAGTAGGTGTGTCCCCAGGTGACATAAGGTGATGACAGGATGGGGCTCAGGCTACCAGACTTCGCTGAAGCTGAGATATCATTTTTCAGTAGCATGAACCTCAAAGCTGTCCAATGGTGATACATGACCAGTTTCAACCACCCTTGGACATCACTCTGGGTAAGTTGTTGCATTAAGGGAAAGCTCTTGTCTATGAAGAGGGAAACTCCTTATGATCCTTATCTTAGAAGGAAAAACTAAAGCTGGCCACACACGGGTAGATTGCCATGCAATCAACTGGCGATCAATTACAGCGTGGTGACGTCACCACAATGATTGATCGCGGGTCAATCGTACAGTAATCAATGTGCACCACATGGGGACATCAATAACTGTACCATGGGGACCCGGTTTCTTGGTCCCCCGGCAGCCAGCTTCTACGGCTTCTTCTTCTGGCAGAGCTCGCTGGTTCTGTGCTGGCCACCCCCCTTCACACATACACAGAGCCCTAGCTGAACACACAGCTTGTGTGTGCGGCTTAGCTGCTCTGTGTGTCCGGCTCAGCTGTCATCCAACTACATTGGATGGGGACAGCGCTGTCCCCTATTCAATGTAATGGATTTCGACCAAGGTCTTCCAACATGTTGGAAACCTGTTTGGTTGAGTTCCTTCGATCCGTTGATCACCTTTGCAATCCAATACTATCATGCTAAAGGTTAGAAAACTCCTTATAAACAGTCCTTTGTGTGAAACGCAAAGTAAACTAAGAAAATGCTTTCAGTTAGTCATTCTATTTAGTGAAAGAGAGAAAGTTAAAGCACTATAGAATGTCTCCTCCTCCTCCCTCAATCACCTACAAAAACAGGTGTAAAATTATCTTAAAAAAAAAAAAGGAGTTTTTTTTCACTCACAACAGATAGATAAGGATAACCCTGGGGTTGGATAAAGGTGAGGATAACCCAGGGGTTGGATGAAGGCGAGGATAAACCTGGGGTAAGATTAACTACTACTACCAACATGAAAGAGGCTAGTGACCTTTCTGCCATGGTATCCCCTAATCTTCAACCTTGTATATGTGCATGAGGAGAATAGCTGGTGGATGAGCAATGGAGGGATGGTGGTCATGAACCCCAACATTTTCATATTCTTGCTGTAGGCAAAAATGGAGAGAAGATGTATCTTGTTTTGTTGCCAGCTCACCTCCTGTGTTTCCTCTTGTTCAACCTTCCCAGACATCTTGGTGATGTCAGAAGATAAACAAATGCTGAACAAACATCTAATTGGTGGTTTTGAAGTTTGTTTGTGCATTGGACATCACAGTGTGGTTAGGGTTGTACCCACATGTTATTATACTCACACATTTTATGTCAGTTAAATCAATATATTGCAGTACAAATGTTCCAGAGATTTCTTATTGAAATATGAATAACTACAAATCTGTCCCTTTAGCTTTCTTTTTTGGCCCTTTGTAACCTTGTTCAAAGATGCCCCCCTCCACTTGTTCTCTGCAATGAATGCACATAATGTCTAGAGGTGTCCAAACATTGTCTTGGGGACTAGTGGTGTGATCATAACACTGTGGTTGCACCCTCATAGTGACAACAGGCAGCCTCTAGGTATTATCTCTGCTCTTTGCAATGAATGGGCATTTTTATTGTAGGTGCAGAAAATTAAAAAAGAAAACATGTCTTTTTTGCTAACATGAGCTAACATGTAGAGTCCTTTCACATGACACCCCATGTTACATATAGTGCCTTGTTGTGCTATTTTTAATGTGACCCCTATCACTAAGGGTCCCCATACACCTTTAGATTTCAGTTAGATCTCCTTTTTTGTATTTCCAAAACCATGTAATATGAGGGACTTTCTAAACCATCAAGTGTTCAATCACAGAGGACCCTATAGGTGTTGGTAGATCTAAAGTATATCTGACAGAGAGATATAAAGGTGTATGGCCAGCTTTAGGGAACAGACCTGCTGAGTACACAGTAACGCATTTTTTTGTGTTGTGGTGCCCTGCATCAGGGGCAAGAGTTTTTCTTTTCAGATAAATGAATTCCATAATATCTGTTACAATTACGCTTTGCAGGCAAGTATAAAACAGTAAAAAAAAGTCAAACAGCTCCTAAACATTAGAAGCACAAAAGCTTGAGACCTGTGTTATTAGCCATGCTGCATTACCTGCTCATGTTTATCTTTAAGTTTAACTATATAGTTAAAGTTTGTGATAACATTACCACCCTTCCTACACTAGTGCTAGCCATACACATGCCCATAAGCGGCCGATTTTTAACCTGACCGACAGGCGTGCGCGCTTGCGCCGTCGGTCAGGTTAAAAATCGGCCGCTAATCGGCATGTGCCCACATGGGGCGACAGATCCCTGTCGCCCCACAGCTCGGCCTGCCAGAGAACGGACATGTACGATAATCTCTGGCCGATGGGAGCCGAGGGCATTAGCTTCAATGAAGACCAAGCTAATGGCCGGCACACAAAGGGTGTCGGCCGACTGAGGGGGCCCCATAATGCACCAGGGTGCAAACGTGGTGACGGTCTTTTGCATCTGCATTTGCATCCCGGTGCAGATCGGGACTGGTCTGCCTGCACCCATCGGGGTGTTTGCCAGCCTTAACCGTTCACCCCTTCTAACCTATCGCTAGTGTAGAAAGATCAGGAATACCTGGGCCCAGAGCTGCCAATGATTTGGGTGAGCACAATTTAAAAGCCTAATTTAGAGAGTTAAGCAGGGTACAGAAGTGGAGATATGGGTCAAATCGATGGCCGTTTCAAGCGGCCGTTTCGGAAATTACCATAATTACGGCCGATGTCCGATGCTTGGCCTAGAGACTGCTGGTCTCCAGGCAAAGCTTCAGCTAAGCCGGGGAGAGAGCAGAGCCGTCTCTACCCAGCCAGCCGATATCTGACAGCAGCGTGATGACACACATGATCACACTGCTGCAGGGTACATCGGACGGCTAGAATTTTGAGCTGTCTGTACCCTGCTTTGCTGACCATACACCTTTAGATCTCTCTGTCAGATATCCTTGAAGGTGGCCATACACAGGTCGATTTCACACTCGATTCCTGGCCGATCGATCACCAGGCGCGTGCACGTCGATCGATCGACGAGGAATCGAGTGCAGCCCACCTTGACCGATCGACTCCGACCGATCGACATGGCCCCCAAATCAGATCGGCCAGGGAACCAACCTGTTGGTGTTTTCTGATCGATCAGGCACACATCAAGGGGCGTTGACATTTGTGAATCGACTGGTAACAGAATCGTCCACGAATCGGTGGCCTAAGGTGGTAGGCACAGACTTGTATGGTTGATCGATCGACGCCTGTGACTTCACCGGAGTCGTTCGGATCGTCGATCGATCGCTCAGGAATCGACACGTGTATGGCTAGCTTTAGATCTACCAACAACCATTTAGTATAGGTCCTCTGCGATTGAACACAGGTAGACTTGAGGGTTTAGAAAGTCCCTCATATTACATGGTTTTGGTAAAACAAAAGAAGATCTAAAGGAAATCTGACAGAAAGATCTAAAGGTGTATGGGGACCCTTAGAGTTAGAGCTGATAGGAGGGCTGGTGAAAATGATGAAAGATTTAAAACATGTTAAGTTTCTAAACCTATAATATTTAACACATAAATATAAAATTTACCTCAAACCCATCTAAAGGCTGTCATACACAGCCCGAGTAGGTCAGACAGACCTACTCCCATATGCACCGGAGTGCAAACGTGATGACGTCATCACGTTTGCACCCCGGTGCATTATGGGGCCGCTTCAGTCGGCTGGCACCCTTTGTGTGCCGGCCATAAGCTTTAATGAAGACGCATCAGCCAGAGATTATCGGACATGTCCGTTCTCTGGCCGGCCGAGCAGTGGGGCGACAGGCATCTGTCGCCCCATGTGGGCACATGCCGATTAGCGGCCGATTTTCAACCTGACCGATGGCGCGCCCGTCGGTCAGGTTAAAGATCGGCCGCTTATCGGCATGTGTATGGCTAGCATTAGTTTCCATTTAGCCTGGCATAGTAGATCCCATTGTCTGTCCTGCTCAAATAATGTTTACAGTCAATAAAACTGCCGAGCTGGATCTGCACTCTCCACCAGTTTCATTCTATTACTGGGACTGCTGGTCCTGGCTGACGTTCCAGATGGACGGGAATATAAGGGAACTGGTTGGACAACATTTTTGTTCATGTGCTGTCACATAAAGGGTCAGGATCAGAAAAAATCTGGGCACACACGATTCAAATTTGGAACAGATTTGAGCACATCATGCTCTTTACATTATATTCTTTACATCATGTCCAACATGTTAAAAACCTTGTTTAACTTCCATTACTTTGGATGGGCTTCATTGATCGGGAGCAAAGTCAAGCTGCGTGTGCCCGGTTCCAGTCTTTTTACCCTGGAAGATCTGCTGCATCCTGGTCTGTAAAAAAAATTTTGAAGAAAGATATTTACTTCTGCATCAGACTTAGGCAATGTTTCCACATGTGCGGCTGCCTGTGGCACGATTGAGTGGGCACGGTTAAAAAACATTATTGAGACGCAGTTTTTAACCATGGCCATTCACATCTATGGCCGTTGTCAGGGGCGATTGGGCAGCCACTGCCCGCGTTTAAAAACGAGGTGAGCCGAGTTTTTAGGTCACGGGTCGCGCCGCGGCCCGGGGTAGAGCCCTATTCAATAACATGGGCGCACATGTGGGAACATAGCCTAAACATCAATAGCACAGAATATGTGAGACACCGGAACTCATCAACACCTTTGTATTGCTGATCGATTCCTTTTCTTAGATGCGGATGCTCCATAGTACCATCTGATATAAATCTATCAAAATACCTAGAAAAACCTTCAGATACTTGTACGAACTACTGAAATTTATCAACATGTCTGATCACTGCTCCAACGATTTTATGTATGACTTCGATCACTTTTGGTCGATTGTACCAGGTGTGTGGGAATAG
Source organism: Ptychadena robeensis (assembly GCA_036250615.1). Lineage (NCBI taxonomy): Eukaryota > Metazoa > Chordata > Amphibia > Anura > Ptychadenidae > Ptychadena > Ptychadena robeensis. Next base: position 118,540,176 of record CM070034.1, read on the forward strand.
ATTTTCGATTTAAAACGTTTAATATTTTGGTTGAATGGAAATACTGAACCGTGTATTACTACCTTAAGAGTACCCGAATCTCATAGTTTTAAAGGTATGTCACTAATGAGAAACTTTTGTAAAGGACAGGGTCACTTTAAATCTATAGAATAAAGTATTCAGGCTATTGTTGTCTGTGTAGAAACAACCATTTATGTGTTCTGGGTGGAGGAATATGGTACAGCCTATACAGATGTCTGCAGAAATCAGATTAATCTTCAAATGTTTGTAATGTACTCTCACTGTAACTGTACCTGTATTGCACTCACTTCCTATTCTGGTTCTTTTAAAAAAACTAGTGGGGGAGGGGCAGTGGGTCTGGCAGTGTCAGTGCATGGACCTCCCCTGGGTGGGTTAGTATGAGGATCTGTGTGTATTCTCCTCCAACTTTCTCATTATTCAGCTGGGTGTGGACCGAACGAGGGAGACCTGCTGTCCTGCCAGAAAACTATTAGTAAGAGAGGGACTCGTGTCTGGGGGAAGAGGGGAGGCAATATTATACCGGGGCTCATGTGTAGGGGGAAGAGGGGAGGCATTATTATACTGGGGCTCTATGTTGGGGGAGCTGTAATACTGGGGGGAGGAGAGGAGGGGAGGCATATGGGGCTCATGTTATGGGGAGAGGGGGGAGGCATTATATACTGGTGGTGGAAAGAGGGGAGGAGGCATTAACATACTGGGGGCTCATGTCTAGGGAAAAGAGGGGGACATTAACTACTGTGGGCTCATGTCAGGGGAAGAAGGGGACATTAACATACTGGGGCTTGTCTAGGGGAAGAAGAGGGGGACTTAAACATACTGGGGACTTGGTCTAGGGGGGGACATTAACATACTGGGGCTCATGTCTAGGGGAAGAGGGGGACATTAACATACTGGGGGCTCATGTGTGAGGGATAGGAGAGGACATATTTCTACCAGGGACACTGGAAAGTGTTCATGTGGTATTTGTGGATGATTGTGACATAATTCCAGCTTGTTGTGTCCGGATAGTGAGCTCCATGAATGTAAAGAAGTTAAAGGACAGAGAATACAACCTGCCCTAAGGTGACCTCATTAATGTGCGGGCAACCAGTGCCAACTATAGGGTGCCATGGAGGAAAATGTTTACACAAGGACATTATGTAGACTGAGGATAAGGAATATAAATGATCTTTGTGTGAGTGTTAATAAGTGTATGTAGTCATGTGACAAAGTTGTGTAATAAATGGTGGTATTTCAGGCCAGTGTAATAATCATTAATCTGCAGTAATCACTAACCAGACGTCTTCAGTCTGCAGCTAGGTACAGACAGGCCAATATTTGTTCCCAATCCGATTTCCTATGCGATATGATGGAGATGTGCTGGATCTGCTTTGTTATTATTTATATAGAGTATTATTTAAATATACAGTCTATGTAGAGTAAATAAGTTGTGCCTTGTGTAATAATGATTGGATTGCATCCAGCTGAAGCATGATTACATGAAACCGGTATGGCACTCACAAACCAAACTTTGCACTGGACAGAACTTCATAGAATAGTGCAAGTAATCCTCAATATGGCGTTCTTAAAGGTGCCAGCTCATAAAGAGTTTACAATTAATTGCTGCTCCATATATATATTTGGTGCCAGCTCATTCAAATTAGTAATCTGTCCTAATCCAACATGTCCTACCGCTTAGTGATCTGTTCACTCATGTATGTAAGTGAGGTCTGAATGGAACTTCAGCACTTTGGCCATACATGTGTAGATTTTTGGACAATCGTGCCTATATCGCATGTATACCCTTGATTTTTCATTCTACCGAGCATGATATCAAATTTAATATACAACATGTATATTTTTTCGATTTCAAGAACTTTTCGATCAATGAAGTTGTACTCTATTTTCAAAAAATCTGTCGTTTTTTTGAAATATCGAACTGTGTATGGCCACCTTAAGAATAGAAAAGCCCCCACTCACAGCTAGACTTGTTGTCTGGGGACGGTCCCCATCCAAAGTAATGAAATTGATCTAAGAATTACCGTCTGTAATGGCTTGGATCGATTTAGTGGCCGACTTCTAAATTAAAAAGTTTAAGCTTTAGGTTTGCCCCCGATTTCCCAGTAGATCGACGGCCGTGAGTGCGCATAACAGTCGATCGGTTAAACAACTGTAAATGAAAGCGTGTATGAGGGGGCTTTAGTTATGACTGCTAGCTGTAGAGAGTCTTGTCAGTCTAGCACAGTGGTTCCCAAACTGGGGGGCGCGAAGGTATTCCAGGCGGGCGTGGGCATTCATTTTTAGCCTGTGTTTAAAAAGGGAGGGGGGGCTTAATGTTCCTAAATAGAAAAGGCGGGCCCTGCAAGGAAAGTTTGGGAACCACTGGTCTAACATAATGAACATGCTTTCAGGAGGGCAGGATGCAGCAATCATGAGTTGCTATTAATCATTGTCCATCAGCTGTTGTCATACGACACTAGGACCTACTATATCATATGATTATATTAGGAACCCCTTCCAGTTAGCTCTCAGATAGTAGTAAATGATTGAAGTGCCTATGTTTTTATTCGGCATGTAATTGGCATACCAGAGTTTGGGACATCTAAGATTACACATGGGTTGGCCTGGCTATACTGTCTGGAAGGAGAAGTTTGGATCCTGAGTCTTACTACTCACAAAAATAATAGTCAAATCATATTCTTTACAATTTTTGCTATTGTTCAGCTTTTAAGTCTTCTATCTGCTATACAAAGGTAGGGAAACAGTACTGAAGGGTTAATCTATTTTATGCTAAAGGGTGTTATAAGATTATCCCATATTCCACCATTGTAAGGACCACTTATTACTGTTACGGTGGCATAATGATCTTTACAACTTGTCAGTAGTTTTTCACTGCTTAGTGATATGGCACACCTTGTAGCCAGCCCAATCGCAGTGTTTTATACACCACAGGTCCACTTTAATGTACTTCTGCTGCAGGCTGGATCTTCCTGTTGTGCACAGCGGAAGGAGAATACTAAATTCTTGCTGCAAAGATGGCGATCACACACACAGCTCTGTCCTGCCCACCGCCAGCCTTCCCGGTTTTTCCATGGGCTTGTCTTATTTTCCCGCACATGATGTTAAGCTTCAGACTACACAGACAGCTTTCATCTCCTATTACGGACTCGTTTAACCTTTTGTTGGCAGTCACCATATCTGCAGCATGCATAAAATATATCTGTAGCCAGAATGTTTATTTTTTTGCATGGGGTGGGTTATATAGAATTGGTAAAACCACAGGAAAGTAAGTGAGCAGGAAGTGTCACGTCTTGTCCTTCCATTCATGGCGACAGTGGCAACCAGGACAGTAAGAATTCGCAGAAGGGTTCACAGACAGAAGTGAATACCTTGTGTACACCACCCAAAATGGCATATCATATACGATAATTTAAACTTCTGATATACCAGCGGGAGGTTACACTGCTCCCACGATATTAAGTGGACAACTACTGTAATTAGCTCTGTGTTCTGTGACGTGGCACATAGGATGACACATCCTAAAGGGAACCCATCAATGAGTAAGCTAAATAGTTTTTAAAGACTGCGGATCCCCTAGGTGTAAAGCTTATCTTTTGGCATCAGTAGTTTCAGTCACATGCCTGCCATGCATGCATGCAAACTTATGTAGAACAAGAAAATCAATTCTTGTTGTAATACTTTATTATAGAATGGAACAATCTCCCCCAAATACAAGCATTGCATGGATTCTAGTACCTTACATTATTTGATTCAAAGATATTGACGTAGGTCATACCATTTCCTTTTTTAAATGACTTGGGAGTATCTCACTTAATTACAGCCCTGTGCGTGCTAAGAAAGGCCTTTGGCTGTAGAAAGTAGCAGGAGCTGCCTACAAGGTAGAAAAAGCAATACGCCAATTGCCTATATTGGGGTTATTTCATACATTGTAAAGGATGCACACCAAGACTCCTATGGCTACGACATAGGAAAGTGCAGTAGAACATTACCTTAGAAAATTACATTTCTCTTTTGTAAAAGTGTAGTTTTATAAATACAAGCATTTGGTAATAAAATATAATGGGCTACTGTTGTCGCTCCATGAAGGCAGGAAGTGCTTATTGTGGCAGGATCTAATTTTGTACAACAGGCTGTGTCACCAGGTCATGCTATGGCACCTGTAAGGTAAAGCTGCTTATAGCTTTGGTTGTATGTCTATCTAGAGCATATCTAATGTGGCCACCCCTGTCTTTAAGCGGGATCAATCGACAGGGTTATCGGACATGACAGTAAATCATGGCCGATCTGCTTTGCTTTAGATGGGGACTGCAGGTCCCCATGCAAAGCATTGACTGAGCTCGATGATGCAGCAGTGCTGCACCTAGAGCTCCTTCGATATATGGCTCATCTATCTCACTGGCATCGACCTGTGTATGGCACACTAAAGGCCCCCACACACGCATCGAGTGGGGGCTGACATTCAAGCGATGGAGTGCAGTTTGATGACAACATCACGCTGCACTCTGTCGCTCAGAGTATCGGCGGGCACCCTTTGTGTGCCAGCTGTTAGTTTGAACGAGTCCCCGTTCAAACTAATGGCATTGGCCCATCAAGGTTTGGGTCGATAGATATCTGTCGCCCCATGTGAGCACCCGCAATCCACGGCACATTTTGCTGCTGACCGACGTCAAGCGTGCATACTGTAGTATTTTATAACGCATCAGCAAAAGGTCCAAAAATATTTTATGGAGCCCAGCACAGAGGCTAATGTTGAAGTCATTTATAAGAACACTTTGAGATAACACAGGAAATGCTTAGTGGACCTTTTGAATTGCTGGCTGGTTTGACACTAACAAAATACTTCAAACTGCATATTTAACAGACAAATACTACAGGGAGTGCAGAATTATTAGGCAAATGAGTATTTTGACCACATCATCCTCT
>CM070034.1:118553491-118576382 GCA_036250615.1 Ptychadena robeensis
ATAAAATTATTCCTCAAAAATACCACTTGCCTAATAATTCTGCACTCCCTGTATATACCTCCAGCCAAAAGGCCAGTACCAGGAGGGAGGTCTTCACTGCAGCAGAGTGTCAGGGCTGAAATTTTAGCATGTGTCTATACACTAGCAGTACACATTCTCTAAACATGCTGATCAACTTATGAAGAGACAGATTTTACAATCTGGCACCAACAACTTACCCATGAGCAGTCTGCATTGCCTGTGTGACAATTTTTACTCTTAACTAAACCATCAAGTTCAACCATAAATTGTTGTTCTTTCTATTAGATGAGCAACAGTAATCTATTGTTCTTCAATTATTGATATGTCATGGTTTAGTTTTGCTACTTTTATGAATACTTTTTACACCTTTTATCCAATAGGACATGGCTGATATTTCAGATTAATTGTCCAATGAACAGACTTTACAAAGACAGATGATGCAGGAAGACACATTCTTAAAAAAAAAAATTTTTTAACTATAAGATGCACCTTTTCACCCCCACTTGGCTGGCTGTGGAGTGCAGTCAGGTTATGCAAACACCAAGCATGGCTCCAGAAACCTGCTAGCAAAAAAGACCATAAATATATAATTTATATCTGTGTTAAGCAGTTTTACGTATTCTGTTTATAGATCTTAAATATGCAACAAGAATGTTGAGCTGTTCTTGGGTGAAGGTGCTATATGCCATGTGGCATTATCCAGTAAGACCAGTATGCACATGAAATTCCACTGATACAGCACAATTTTATTCTGTTGTTCTTGGGGTCTAAGATATACTTTACGCTCCCACAACCCTAAATAACAATGTCTCTTCAGGTCTATAGTTTGGATTTTACTCATCGCTGGCCACCAGCTTTAGATTTCTGCATAGGTGTAGGAAGGCTAATGCTCCAACTCAATGGCTTGTAATAGTAGGTTTTGCCATTGGAATTGGCAGGCCCATCATATGTCAACACAAATTGCTTTCTTTCATGTCTATAGAAGCTGGCCTTCACATTTACCAAAGCATACCCTAGAGCCCTCAGCATCACTAAAGGGCCGAACGTAACATTTTCAATCTATGACATCTATAAGCATTTTATTGCAAAAAACAGCAGGCATTGCTAGAAGACATTATTCATTTTTAAATACAAAACTTTTAAATTATATTTCAAGCATTAGGCAACACTGTAGTGTGGTAATGCACATTGTGTGTCAAATGCATGGTCATAGGTTATGTGCCTCCATGGATATCAACAAAGCCACTGATTTTGATTCAAAGGTTATGTGACACTAGTCTCACGTAAGTTTGTCTCTCCTCCTCTTCCCACTCTACGTTCTTGGGCGAGGACCTGTCAAAGAGGGATCGTGGACAGGTGTGTCAAATGCCAATGCCCAATGCAATAACAGGTTTTGGAGGCCGTTGAAGAATGACCAAGGGCCACCTTGGCCATAGAGTGTAGTGTCGAAAAATAGCTACAACTTAATACAACCTAAATAATATTGAAACTGGACCAGCTGGGGGTGTCATTGCATAAATGGGGAATTTAGAAATTGGCATCATAAAGGCCAGAAGGATATGGAATAGTTCTGAATTCATACTGTTGTTAACATGGTAGCTGCTGTTGGGCTGTAGTCCTGTAATGGCAAGCATACCACTGTGTATAGTGATTTGTAAATATACATTGTTACAAGTAATGGGTTTCTACATCATTACCAAACACTTCATGGTTTTTGTCTAATCTTCTCATAAAGGGTCTTCTTATAAATAAGTTATGGTAATATGGTTATAGATGGAAGCATGTTATTAAATCTGCACGCTGTGTGGTTGGTGAAAGAAACCGTCCTCTTATTTATGTTCTCCTCCATCTTCTCTTCAGGCACTGATGAAGAAAGCATCATTGATGTCATTGCAAACAGAACTCTTGCCCAGCGTCAGGAAATTAGAATTGCTTACAAAACCACTGTGGGAAAGGTAAGAGTGCTGCACCCCCAACCGTATAGACAATTTGGAATTACGTTACCATTAATTTTGGATAAAAGGCAAACTATGTTAATAGTGGTGTGTGTGTGTATATGTATGTATGTGTGTGTGTGTATATATATATATATATATATATATATATATATATATATATATATATATATATATATAATATGAATAAATACCTCATTCAGTCCAGATATGTATCAGTTACTTACATCTGTATACCACTTGTTTATAGTTATCAGTGAATCTTCCAGCATACATGTCGATACAAAACACAGTAGATAGACCCGCACTCCTACCCATCCATAGTCATCCCACACAGACGTCCTCTCTGGCTGGAATCAATTAATCATCCGAGTCTAATTCAAGTTCCAGAATCACTCCATAAGCCACCTCCACGTGGTATTCCAAAGATCCTTTCCAACAAAGAGTTGAGTGTCTGCACATCGAATAAAAGTTTCAGATTTTATTTGAAGAAAAACTGACATCCACAAGATAGATAACAGACCTTCACCCTCACAGGGGTCCCTTTCCTGACGTGTTTCTCCCCATAAACTGGGGCCTATTCGTAGGGATCTGAGAAACCTGGTCAGGTCTTAAATCTATATAGCTAATCCTTAATCATCTGAGGTTACGCCCCATTAACTCCCCAGGTGACCATCAATCAGAGATCCCCACCAAGAAGAGTCACGGATAGCGCAACCCCAGAATGTAAATTCTAAATACGTTCTCAATACAAGTAATAAATACATATGTATAAAAATTGATAATAAACAAACCAAAAAGAGCCATACATATTCCTGTAGACCCATAATACCAAAACGAACGTACACACGATTAGCGGTAAATTCAATTCATTCAAAAATTCTTGCCACGGGCCAGTAGAGCCGAAACAAGTACATATTGATATATTCCTAGTAATATTGATACATCCTGAGCTGCCAGACACGCTGGCAGAAGAAGGGAGACGGACAGTAAAGAATCCCCCATTCTCCACCTCCTTTTGCCTGCAATGTCATCTCTAGCGACACCATTTTTGTGGCTGAAATTCGGTACTGCAGGATTTTTTTTTTTTTTTTTTACAACTAGATCCAGTTCTATGGGCTTCCATATAATCACTGCTTACAGAACTCCCACTGGTTGTCCTATTGTATTACCTTTTTTTATAGAAAATCACAGTGTTGATTACAGTGGAAAGGTAACAGTAAATGGCAAAATGGCTTGTGTAGCAATGGTGTACACTTTTTTTATTTTAGTAAAGTGTTGAATAGTAGGTTGAAGTGGAAGGAAACGATTTCCTGGTAAACTCTGGTCCTGTTTCTGGCTAAACCCAGAGAGTCAGGTTCCCTCCGTCTTACTTTACATAGGGACTTGCAGCGATTCTGGTAAGAAATAAATTGTTATGCAGGATGACAATGCCGCTGCTAATTGCTAATCTAAGATGCATAAACATGTATTTGTACAAAGAATAGATGCTGGAAACAGTCAACGCATATATGGAAGTGTGAAAACTGACCTATATGTAAATAAAATAAATGAACACGATGCAAACATCCAGATTCCAGATGTTAAGGGGTAATAACATGTCAGTATGTTTGTCTTCATGTTTGGACTTTACAGCTAGAAACTTATTTTTTGTACAATTCGGTTTAGCGAGCCCTAATGTGCTGCTATGTGACGCTATTGTTGGCGTAATACTCTCAGGGTTTCTAGAAATAATTGCTATCTAGGCTTAGTCTGGTTCTGTCATCTTCTGGTTTCAGGTCATGATCTTTTCAGTACCGCTGTCAGAAAACACTTTTCTTGTACAGTATTCATTCACAGCTGGCAGTTGTAGAGTCTAAAATTAGCGAAGGGCGTGTGTGACGTTCAGTTGCTGAGGAACTAGACCGGGGTTGTTAGGAATGAGTCAGTAACTTCAGCATATCAAGCATGAGGGCCATTTGAATAAGTCTCACTGTGTTTGCATAACTGCTTTAGACAAAGTGACCCAAGTAAGCCCCCCCATAGATGTTTAGATTTCTTGTCAATCTCCCTGCAGATCCACTGTGTGTGATGACGTCATCAAGTGCAGGTTTCGCGGCATATAGATTACCGTGAGTGCACATGGCGGTCAATCAGCTGCGAATTGAAGCATGCATGGTAGGCTTATGATAGGCTTCACTTCATAGTGGAGGTAAGCAGTGTTGGTGTCAGAGTGATTTTACATCTGGGGTATCCTTTAAGAGGGAATTGACTCTAGTGTTGGTGATGAACCATACTACAAACCAAGCCTGTTTTAGTGCAGTGTTCTTACTATTTATACACCATGTGCTGAATGAATGTTCCACTTAGGTGCAAACACCAATGTCTTCAGGACCGTCCTTCTGTCTTTCCAACATTGTGTGACATTCAGATCAGCTCGATGGTCAGGTGCCTGTTCTCTGATGACCTCAATGTCTACCTCAAAGTTGATCTTGATGGTTCCAAAAACTGCATGACAAGCAATATTATGGTTTGCTTCTTCAACTTTACTGAAACAATTTGAAAGCATCATGGACACTGATAAACATTTCTGCTAAAATAAGTCTCATAAACTAAAACCCTGTAGCCCACATGTTCCACGTTTAGTGTGACAATGAGTGCAGTTCCCATGTTGAGGTTAATGAAATTCTTAAAGACCTCCTAAAGTGAAATGATTAAAGCAAATAATGTCCTCCAACTGATCAATATGCTGTTTTGGTGGTATCCCAGAAAGGTTTATATTTTTTAAATATATTTAAATGGAGTAACTGAAATGAATAAAACATTGGACAGTATTGGAAACCAATCAGGTATTGTATGAACCAGAGACCTCAGGACCGGAGACCTCTATAAAGCCACTTGGTGCACTAGTGAATGTTCTTATGGTATTCCTGAATACATAGTAGCCATACTAGCCCCATTGCATGGGTATTTCACCCATAAAAATAGCACCTATCCCTCCATATAAATAAAGCTATATCGGGTGCACATAACTTTCTTAGTGAGCTACTCAGATGAGTACCAGGAGATGGTGTTTGGTATATATGTTTGGTCCATATGTAGTGTGGTGTTAATAAGTGCTGTCTTCCTCACTGTCCTCTGCTTCAGCTGCCTACATTGTAGATCCTGCTGTAGACCTCCCTGTTCCTAATTGATCCTCCTATTAGCGGTCTCCATCCACAGGTTAACAGCTGGCTTTGGGTCAAATGTAACTCACAGTACAACACCATATGTACTTCCAGATCTCATACCTCAGTAGTGGGTTGGTTTTCTGGGTTGGTAACTGACCCCTGATATTACTTGCAGTCCAAATGTCAACATTGTGAAACAGTGCTTTTCTCTTGTCAGATTTTACCCATATGCCCACCCTGACTTTGAACACCCTTAGAAGTCCAATCTTTTTTTGGATTAGTAATTTATTCAATATTATTCTAATTTTAAACCACTAATTGCAACCTTTCCTAGTTTTATCAATGTTTCCTGCAGTTATTCAATTGACATAAACATATGTATATATACATTTAATAAAAAAACAGAACGTATTCTGGTAGTAAACGGTACTTTTAGTAGTGTATACATGATAAAGTGAAGTTATTTGTATAGCTATTTAATATGTTCAAGCCTTGATACTTGTGCATGCCCCCTTTCCAAAAAAAAATACTTCCTAGTTGTTATTATGCAAAGGTTCGAAGTAACACTACTGCAGCTAGTTTTTGTTCTGCATACATAGTCATTCATTAGAAATTGCTATGAATGGATTATGCTGTGTTTAAAAACTGTTCGGTTACCTTTCTAGTGAGTTAGGAAATCCATTCAAATAAGCATTTCAAATGCAATGCACGTTGTCCTACATCAGATTTGTAAAATAGCCTCAGGTTCTGTCATTTCTAATTGTACAATTGTATGGTTCCATCAGCTTTGCACCACACGTGGTCCACAGCTGTACAGGTGCTAGATATTCGCCCGAGACAAATGCGTCTCATGTGACTATTGGCTAACCTCGGTACAGAGATTTAATTTATGCTTTGCCAAAACTTCTTTTTAAACATTATCATCCCACGGTTTGGATGTGCTACTTGAACACATGTAAGCATCAAACTGACACTTGTCAATGTTGGTGGATGACTTGGACAAATTCCATTGAAGTTGGCAGACATAAAGATCACACTTTAGTGTCTCTTGTATTTCTCTGCTTTGACATAACACATTAGCAACATAATCATAGCTTTCCTGCTGTGCGCACGCCTCATTATTGTATAACCGCTGTCATGAAGAGGAAATCCATCATAATTGAAAAAGTGAAGTATCTGCATTGCAACTCCGTCTTACTCTTTCTAAGCATCAGAAATGTCAACCTTTCATAGTCTGAGCATTTCCATTCCTTATTTGGGTTTTTGTTTCTGGTTATAATGTTTATAAAAATACCTTTTTAGTTTTAAAATGATGAATCACTGCTGATTATACAGAAACTATTAGGTGTCCCTTTAGTGTTTAGGTGCCCAACCTGTGGGTCTCATGCGGCTCGTTTCCAATTAGTTGCGGCCCCCCACGGTCCATCACTTGCGGCCTGTGACTGAACCGGCAATAGGTACTCATCTGTCCGCCGATCCCGGGTCTTCTTGCAGCAGGAAAAGGAGGAGAGGTGTGGGGCACTCTTAGGCTGGGTCTACACTACAGCACCCCAGCAACTGTGGGGAAAGTTATGGGCGCGTCGGCATGTGCGCACCCATAGCACCCGCTCGATGTTTGGGCACTGTTTAGGGCAGCGGCACGGCATCCTATACATATCTATTGGCAAACTGTGCCCATTGTTTACCAATAAGCATGGCACGTGTCCCGGTGCGGCCACGGGACACCCCCAGATCCCCAACGCCTGGGCGGGGGTTGTGATTCTGCTCCCGCTGCGCAGTATAGACTGGCATCCCATAGGGGATTACAGGGGATGGCTGCACTGCGCGGTTTTCCTCACGGTCTACGCGCGGTAGTGTAGACTCACCCTTAGGACTTGCTGAGCACTTTGATGTATATGTGGCATATGTGATAGCCACCCAGATGGCCCCTGAGCCAGTCCCTCTCCTCTTCCTGCTCTAAGATCCCGGACGAGGACAAGTGGGAGGGAAACAGCGGACAATGTCTAATAAGAAATGATACAGAATATAGATTGTTTTTCCTAAATAGGGTTAACTCAAAAATGTTTCTCATTTTTCACATGTTAATCCAGCACTGGAATTTGTAAAATGATCACCTCCTTGGGTAGCTTGGTTTTAATTTAAGGAAACAAATAAATTAAGAGAGATGAGATTTAAATGCAAATGAATATGATAAATACACAAATCAATGTACAAAATGGTTACCTCTAGGGCAAGTGGGGACATACTGCAGCCCAGGGGGCAAATCTAGCCCTTCAATATTTTAATCTAGCCTCTGTGACTTTGGTGTCAAGACACTGTGGCTCCCCTCCGCTCATTCCCTGCAATATGTGGAGATAATGCCTATAGGATAATTATAAAAGCTTTCTGCTAGAGGCTGTAGTTTACTTAGATTTACTATCCAAAGCCAACATTTTTTATATATATTATATTTTTGTAAATAGATATATTTTTACGTTTTTAACCTCCATGGTAATCAATATGGTTATTGCTTTTTTTTTTTAAATCAATTTATCAAAGTCAACATATTCCACCCAGACTGGGAGGACTTGGGATTGGGTGGCCCTTACAGGTTCATTGTCCGACTTCTCGCACAAATTGAAATACCCATAGTCAAAACGTTGCCCACCCCTACTCTATTGGATACCACTGGTTCAGCACTATTAAATGGTAACCCTAAATGTAGAAGATCACACAATGACTATTAACAAAGGAAAGAAAGCACAGCAGCTTTAATTTGAATCTATTTTGTTCTCAAATTCCGGCATCTAATGAAGCATATCTAGTAGTTTATGTTGACTGAATTTTCAATAACCTCATTTTTAGCAAACTGCATTAATATCCCACGTAGTTACCGCCAAACATTCAGCAGCAATAACTAGAAGGTAGGAGGCCATTTTAGAGCAGCTTGCAGTTAAACAGTTGATTGTTACTTATGGCTGATGAATTTTTGAAATGCAATGCTTTATTTTACCTTTTTATCTCTTTTAAGGAATTGGAAGAAGACTTGAAATCTGAGCTGACAGGGAACTTTGAAACAGTAATTATTGGTCTGCTTACTCCATCAACTCTTTATGACGTACACGAGCTGAAGAAAGCCATGAAGGTAACAAATCTACACAGTGACCTGATCCTACATATGTTTCTTTTTTTTCTTTTTTGAGTCTAAATGCACTATGCAGAGACAGAAGTAATATAGCATATACTGTACACACACACGATTTCAAGGTGAGGCAGGTCCCTAAATGCCTTGACCCTGTCCTCGACTTACTAACCTTACCCATCCCAACTTTAGCATAGGTTCATAGCTATGAAAGAGAAATTAATTATTGTAAGTGATGGTATAGAAACCTAAATTCTGTGGAAAGAGACACCATTAATAATCTTCACTGTGTAACTGATATATCTGTAGATAAAATAGGAATCAGAAGCATACCTGCCTGTCCAATCATTTCTATGGGGTTACTGGGAGACTTGTACTGACCCTCTAGTAGAGATCACCATCATTTACCAGACAGGAAGTGAGGTTAAATCTGGTACAGTAAATATAATTTATTTTTATTCCTGCTTTTGGTTAGAAGGAGCTTTGGGTATTTACATGTTGAGAATATTGCCATTGGAAAATCCAATTGCTGTAAAACAACCACTTCCAAATGGATAGAGATGGATGAACTGTCCACAAGCCAAACATCACATGTTTGCTTATCTTCCCATCAACAAACAGTGCGGATGTTTGACCTGCCCCCTTCACCAGCTAGATAAAGTGTATTGTTCTTCAATCGGCCAGATCGTGGAAAGGTCCGACCGGAGGGATATGGAACACAGAACTATGCGTTACTAATCCATCACTAATAATGGATAATGTATTCTCATTTCAGACTCCTAGGAATGCTATCAGTAGCTTGGTTATGTAGGATAGAGTACCATAAATAGGTTTAGAGCTTGATGCCAATATAGTTTTCTGCTTGTATAGAGAATTTTGGTTAATGAAGATAAACAGGCTTGTCCTGCCTAATTGAAATGGCATGTAGATAAAACTTTACATTAGATCTATTTGATGTGTCTAAATGTAGCTGCAGTATCTGGTCTGTGATATTATTATGTATTGTACGTTAATGCTAATTCATGTTATGTATAAACTTTTAGAAAGGAAAATAATAATAACAACATGATTATTAAACATGTATTACACCGTAGGCATAAATAAACTATAAATAGCCATTCTGAGCGATGTGCAGTTCATTTCAATTAACTCATGGAAATAAGTCTAGTCTGTTGATTTTACTGGTGATGAGAAACCACTTAATAGCACTTATCTCCTTAAACATGAGTGTATTGAAGAGCGGGTAAAGCAGGCGGGTGGATGTTGTCATACACAGATGGCACACACTCGTAAATATATATTATAAAAAGAAATGTAACCAAGGTAAGGAACGTCCTATTAGTTAGTCAGCCAGAATTGAAATTTAGGTAAAATTTATAGCATAGCAGTAAAAACATCCTTCAATGTATTTTGAGGCTAATGCACGGCAACTACATCAGGATAGGTGTGCAGGTTTATGTATTTTGCTGGTTGTCGGGGATGGGGTGGGGGGGGGGGGGGGGGGTACAGAAGACAGAGCTCTAAATATGTATCCTTGTTTTTAGGTTTTAGCAAATATCATTTACAATAGGAGAACTGCGTTTATGAGGGAGCTTCTAAATAGCACCATCCCCTTTAGTACATTTTCTGATTAAAATATGTAAAATGTATGAGATTAGTTAAATCTTCTGAAAAAAAGGATTCTGGGAAAACATTGACAGAAATGTCATGCAAAGATGTAAACTCTACTGTTCTTTGTTTCTCCAATAGAAATCCTTGAATCAAAAATGGCTAAGAAACACATAGAATACATATCTACCAGCAATCATTTTAATAATTTCCTGAATAAACATTTTAACCACACAGTATTTTATTGCTCTACACCAGGGAAGTCACCAATATTGAAAGAGAAGGAGGGCTTGGTCCCCAGGGTTGTGGGAAGGAATTGGCGTGTATTGCGTATATTACTATATTTTTAGGGGGATTGGGATAGAATAGTCCTAATGGTGTTTATACTGTACACAAAGTTAGCCCTTCTCATTTCTGCTACTGGCTGCCAACACCAGGGACACAGTTCAGTCATCATGAAGATCACCTTTTGGCTTCAGTTTTCCTTCAAGTCAATAGTGCCTAGAACTGTATTGTTGAAATTCCAGCTTTTGCCCAATGCACATCTATTATATATGGTCCCTCCGGTTCTATAGCACCCTAGTTCCTTTAAGTCTGTAGTGCCAAGGTCTATCTAGCACACCTCCTGCCCAATGCACATCTAGCATAAAAGAACCCTTGTGCAGCAGCATTAAAGGTATACCTGTCAAACCATTGCAAACTGGAGGTTTGCAAGACAAAAAGCCAACTAATATGCATATGAAGGAAATCTAATACGATACCATATGATGGAGTTGGGCATCAAATTGCATCATTAAAAAAAAAAAAAGCTCACTTATTACAATGAGCAAACCTTTTTCTCTTTTTGCATTCATGTATGACTGAGCAGTTCACAAAGACAAGCTGTCTTGACTAAATACCTCTAAACAAGTGTCATAGTTTTGTATGATTTCTTTACTTTTTGTTTACCACAAAGCCACCAGTATTTTTTCATGAAGACCATAAACGGCATTGTTTTTTTTATATTTTCTTCTATTTCCTTTCTCTCTGCCCATTCCTTATACCTCTATTACTCGTTGGAAGCTAAATAAATGACTTGTTGCCTTTCATTTACAGGGTGCAGGAACTGATGAAGGATGTCTAATTGAAATCTTGGCTTCACGTTCAGCAGAAGAGATTCGCAACATCAATATCACTTATAAACTGAGTATGTTGAGGATTGTATAGCCTCTTTTTCTCTATATAGGAGCAGTTGGTTACTGTACAATCGTACAATATATTTATTTTTTTACTTGGTCTATGTGGAATGGCACCACTAGTGACTATTACTGCTTTAGGATAAAGAGCCTTGTTTGATTTTTGGACAGTCACCATACTTTGACGTCCTGTGCATTGGTAAAGGGTTTAAACTGTAAAGCAGTGGTTCTCAATTTGTGAGTCGGGATCCCCTTGGAGGTCGTAACCCCATTTCACAGGGGTTGCCGAGCTTACTGAAAGCATCAGAGCTGCCGCCCACAAGTGGGGGTGGGAAGCTAGAATGGAGAGTAATCCCCCCCTAAAGCTTCTGCAAATGATGTAAAAAAAGTTAAGGGAGGGGACATTACACTTAACTGATCATGCAGAATGTGGAAGTGACACTCCACACCTGCACTTCCATGTTCCCAAACAGGAAGCAACACTTGGCAACATCACTTCTGGGCTTGTGGATCTACAGGGGTTGAGAACCACTGCTGTAAAGCCAAATGCTTTGACATATGCAAAGGTGGTTAGTGAAATTCAGGATTAAGGCTTTGGGTCAAATGTAACTCACACAGTACAACACGTTTGAACCCCCAGATCGCATACCTCAGTACTACAACCCTGATATTTTCTAGCTTAGTAACTAACCTCGGAGACCTGCAGTCCAAATGTCAACCTTTCATAGTCATATTTCAGCTGTCACACAGTGCTTTTCTTTTGTCAGATATTACCCTTACATATGCCTACTCTGACTTTCATCCCCCAGACTGCCAACACCCTTAGAAGTCCAATCTTTTTTGGGGGATTATTAATTTACATTCCCAATTTCACACCCCTAACTGCAACTTTTCATAGTCATCCATGTTTCCCTGCGGTTATCCAAGTGAAATAATTTGTATACATTTAATATTTAGCTGCGGCCGCCCAGACACAGAGTGCCTCCAAGTTGTTAGTACGCATATGAGTTTTGTAACAACAATACAGGTACGCAGAGCTAGTTTTTGCCACCTTTTGAGTACCAGAGTACTACTTATGGGTATCCTGGGTATTACTTTGCTTTATTTTTCAGCTAAATGTTCAAGCTCATCAGAGTTTTTGCATAGATAATCCATGTAGAAGAAATCAACCTTAAGAAGCATATTTATATTTTTTTAAGCTGAATTAAAGAAGAATTGCCAAATATATTATTGAAATACTTATAATACTTTCTAACCCGCCAGAAGATTTTATAAACACACAGTGTTTGGTTCTGATGTCAGGTGACCATTCCCACCATTCAACTTCATCAGTGAGCGAGATGCTGCAAGAATTTCTGCCCATAGAGAATGAATGTAAAAACATTTTCAGCATTAACAAGCCTTGCAGTGGCAATTCTTTGGCGGCTGCAAGTTATCAGTCTTCCGGAAAGGCTATAAGTCTGTGAGCCTAACCATGCAGCTCGCTGCAGGACAAGCAATGATGCTATAGACTGAATAAACTTTTTCTATATCCATGGTTCAGAGATTATTAAAAGGGGAGTATTTGAACCCCAACCAGGCAAAAAATTATTTAAGAATGTCATTATTATTGTTAGGCTGTCATTCTGTATCCCGCTTCAAGGGGTTGGCAAAAATCACCACCTATGGCACAATGCAAGTTTCTTTTTTGTTTTTTTTGGCCCAAAAAACTCAACCTCCTAGCAATAAACTTCCATTTTACTTTTGGCTGATCTCTTTTACATACAAAGGATGTTATTTCTTTTTTAATGCATGTTATCAAATCAAAGGTTCTTACATTTGCATATTAATATTGATGATGTTTAAATGCTTGTTGGGACATAGCTGGGAACCAAGCCTTTCCACTGCTATTGAGTACATGAAGAATGTGTTCATACAATAGAGCTGATTACACTTTGCCTATAGTAATAATCGGAGCTGGCTTGGCATGGGGGACTTGTATAAAACTAAATATATGGAAAGACCTTAGGTGGAAATGTATTTTTATTTCTCTTAATAATGTATTACCATATACAATTTCATATTCTAAAACTTAATTATTATTATTGTGTAGTCTATTTTTTTAGCCTACACAATATTGAATCCTTCATTACATGGTAAGTAGCCTAGTCCATAAACCAACATTCACGCTATTAGATATTTATGGTACAGATCCTATTTTTAGACCACTGACAAGAAATAAAAGCTTTTTTTAATATCAGTTTCTCTTCCTTTTGAAGTGATCTCTTTTTTTTATCTCCTTTTGTTGCAGCATATGACAAGTCTCTAGAAGATGATATTTGCTCAGACACCTCTTTCATGTTCCAGAGGGTGCTGGTATCTCTGGCTGCCGTAAGTTCCCCTTTGGCTAAGAAACCCGTCATACATTATGAAGGCTCCGCAATCAAAACAATGCTTTATAGTTCTATTTTGTAGGCATAACGCACAGTCCATGCCATCCTCCTTTCATTCAACAATCTAAATCATATATATGAATTTACTTTGTGTATAGCATAAAGGTTGGTTAGTTGCCAGAACTAAAACGATTTTTTCACAAAATGTGATCTAAAGATAAAACAATGCAACTAGAACAAAAATCCAAACAGAATTCAAGTGAGTGAAAAAGGAGATTAAAATGGTGCAGATAGAGACCACTTTATTTGAAAGGCTCTGTTTTCTGTGGGGCCATTCTAATTTTTTCTTTTTCAAACAGTAAACACAATATTAGCATAGAAAAATAAAATTTTAGTAGAAATACCTTTTTTTCTAGGACTAATTTACATCTATATGCAGCATTTGTCAATAACTTATATTTCCTACAGTTAATGCTTCATAGTTAATGATAATAATAGACACTGTTCAGTGCGAGATGGCGCTTAAGTCTGATTTTGCCTCTGACATCTTATGGTGTTCAGACTCCACTAGTGTTCCTGTGTTGGAGGACTAGCTAAAACGGCTAAAGGTGGCCATACACAGTTTGATTGCCTTAAAACTATAGATTTTAAAGCTGATTGAACTTAAATAATTTCCTGCCCGATTTTATGCTTGATCGTACCAGGTGTTCAAAAAACGATCAGACAAATATCTGATGGTTTTTTAGGTATTTCGATCATTTTGTTTACGATCGTATGTAGAATCATAATAAGGATAGTATTTGGAATTGGAATTAGAATCCAATTTATTTGGAACTCCATAGTATTATCGTAACTCGATCGATTTTAACTTGATCACACTGTGTTGTGGTATGCTTAATCGATCAAAGAGTGGCATATGATTTTAAAATCGCACAGCTCGAATCAAAGATCGATTGTGCAAAAGTCAACATGTATGGCTAGCTTAAGTGAGAAACTGATGTCGTAAATGAAGGGTCAAGAAGAGTTCAGAATAGGCTACCTACTTCTCTAGATATGTGTAAAACTTCACATGTTTACTTTATTAAGTCTCCTTATCCAGTTGTTTTAATCACTTATATAGTTTGGATAGGTTTAACATTCAACATTACACACATCACTGCTGTGAAGATGGTCTTGCCACAATGTTTAAGCGCTACATATGTGCCCAATAATATTTTTCAGATCTTAGAACCCAGTTAGACCGAAGCGTTCCTCTTTAACAGGGGTGCCCAACTGGCAGATTGCAATCTACCGGTATTCTTCAAAGGAAGTGGGAGTAGATTGCGAAACCTTGCCTTTCCTTTTTTTGTCTTTATTAACACACTGTAAGATAATGGGCAAAAATATACAGCGTTGCATTGAGCCAAATGTTTATGTGGTTAGGGGAAGTCAAAATGTATATAGAAATCAATATATGTTTACCAATTTTATTGTTGGTTGATCATTTACTTGGTAATTTTTTGCAAGGCGTGTTCTAGGGCACATGCACAACATGTATTCCCCAAAAAGATGTTTCCAGCATCACACAGACACAATATAATCTTAGTCTTCCAAGTATAATGCCCATTCTGTAAGCTCCAGCCAAGGCTCTTGGCCTCCTTGGCTCACTGTCCCCCTCTATACCAGACATAGACTTGGCTCACTTTTCAGATGACAGTCTGTTCTACACAACTGTCTCCTAGGCCACTCAGGACTGGACTCATGCTTTTTGCACATCTACACACATGCTGTTCCTGAAACACTCTTGACCAGGCAGCAGTCCTGACATGTCCATACCAGATTAGGCACTGCCTATATCTTTAACCTTGGATCCCTTTCACTGCCTATTTTCTCAATGACAGATGGATTGAAAAAATTGGAAAAAACCCATATCTTTTTACTGTTGTTTTTACTACAGGGCGGGAGAGACCAGAGTGACCGCGTG
Source organism: Ptychadena robeensis (assembly GCA_036250615.1). Classification (NCBI taxonomy): domain Eukaryota; kingdom Metazoa; phylum Chordata; class Amphibia; order Anura; family Ptychadenidae; genus Ptychadena; species Ptychadena robeensis. Next base: position 118,568,856 of record CM070034.1, read on the forward strand.
GATGACGCTCTTGCCAAACAGGATGCAAAGGTAACTTTTATCTGAAGATTTGTATGTGCTTCACATGAAACAACTGATAAGCTTTTGATCCTTCTCCAAAGTAATTTCATATTCATAACTACCCTCTTGACTTCAATACATTGTCTTCTCTGTGCACCCCACTGGCATCGTTCTTTACTTCGTCAGTACAGTCATCTCTGAAAAGCAAATTATGGGATTATGATTAAACCGCTTTGAGAGTACCATTGAATGAAATCTTGAAAGGATTATTACACTTGCTTTCTTTTTATATATTGCATATCTTGATGCCCGCCTACTATCAAAGATCCATCTATCACAAGATATTATTTCTGCTAAATTATACACTTCTTATTAGCTTAAAGGAAAGGTACTCATGTTAAGATTGGGTTGCTCCATCTGGGCTCAAGTAGTCCAACCGTGAGCAGGTCCTTCAATGCAAAGACATGCCAAACCTCTAATATTCAAACTGTTTGCACACAAATACTTAAAATTATGTATAGGAGAAAATATTGGCTTGTTTCAGCCTCTGCACCCTTAAAACTGTGTAACCTTCTTTAGATTTTGCTTTTCCTGGCCTTTCATTTTCCAATCAAAGTGCTTTTTTGACTTTACTTATTTTAGAACCAGTAACATTCCCACTATTAGGTTTTTATGCTTTCCTATCCAATAAAAGTCATCATGGCTGGTGAGAGAGGCACAGTGGGGTGCTGTACATAGATTTCCGAAAATAGGAAATTGTAAATTATCTGGGGTGCTGGACCTCCATGATTAAAACAAATCACATCCAATGAAGGTTAGGGATAGTCAGGCTGGTGAGGAAAGGACGAGCAGCTAAATGTCTTGCAGAAAATCAGACCAGCTGTATCTAACCTGCTGCTGTTTATAATGTGTAGTGTAAAGGAATACACTTTTTGCTGTATATAGGATTGTATAGTTGATTACACAATCACGGTCAGACAGTTTTTTAGGCATGTGACTTGCCTCTTTGCATATTGGATAGATGATATTATCTGTTTGCATTAAAAACAAGTTCTCAATTGTCCATTCATTTTATTTATGGCCCCTATATTTTTGTATGCACTAATTGTTGGATGTAAAGACTTAAGCTGGCTGTTCGCGATGGCCGAACTTTGGCCATGTCCGTCCGCGAACGGGCGGATCAGACTTGAAAAAAAGTCTGCTGTCTGTCCGTTCGCAGGCAGATTTGTATGTGGAACGCATAGTTCCTGGTTGTGCTGACTGGATGTGATGTCACTGACGTCACTTCTGGGTTTGAGTCGGCTTTTCACTGCAAGACTGGGTTCTCTACCCGGTCTTTAGTGAAAAGAGTCTTCTTCTGGTGGGATCTCTCTGCTCTTAATCCCCCCGGAGGAAGAATAGAGAGCTCCTTCTCACCAGTGAACAGGGCGGGTCGAACACCCGTACTGCTCACCAGCGACAAGGAGAGCGAACATGCATGTTTTCAGCCGAACTGTCCGCCTTGCGAGCAGTTCGGCCATTACTACTGGCCATTGACGATTCGATTTCCCAGAGATCTATTTGTTAAAGGATAGTGACATGAGTCTTTGATCAGTGCACCATTTTTTGGTATCCGATTTATTGGCGATTTATGTGCCCAAATGATCGGTGATGTAACTTAAGATTGGCTACACAAAAAAATGTGAGCGAAAATTATGGAAGTGGAATGAGGCCTGCATGGGTCGATAGAAAGGGCAGATCTTAAAGCCTCCAATAACGTCCTTTGATTCGACAAAAAAATTACAGATATGTCCAATCGATATTTTGTGTGATTTTTCGTCATTTAGGTCAAACATGCATCGATTTGTGAACAATCGATCACTGCGATCGGTCAGAAATTGTACTTAAAATCTAAGCTTAGATTTTTCATATGATTTCTAAATGATCAATTATTCACAAATTGATAGATGTGTAAAGTGTGCAATCGACCAAAATGTCGGAAAATCTTAAAAAAAAATTGATCAGACTGTCCATAATTTTTTGGTTGATCAATCGGAAACGTTATTGGTGACCTTAAGATCTGCCCTGTTGATCGACCCATGCAGGCCTCATCCCACTTCCATCATTTACGATCTGCATTTTTTTGTGTCGTCGATCTTTCGATAAGTCACCGATTGTTTGGTCGCCAAATCGGCGATAAATCATATCCAGAACATGATGCACTTTTCAATTGATGTATGACTTTGGGTCGAAGCCACACAATAGTTTCACAAATCTATTGCGGGGAAATCTAAGCGCCTATGGCCAGCTTAATTATTACACATTTATAGAGATAGGGCTTACACACTTTTGTGTATGTGTGTTGTAGGCTGAAGGACTTATGGCAGCCCATTTCTGTCCATTAGAGGGTTCCTAGAACACGTATGTGGCACTTCCTCTAGCTCATGTAGTTGCATGAAAATAGATCCGCTCAAGCACGGATGAGCAAACATCTAATAACCAACAATGCAATATGATATCTCTTCTGGTATTCTGTCCAGGATTGAGTAATAAATGGTTGTGGGACATCAATGGCAATTCAATGGTTAATTCTGTTCGACATAGAAGTGCAAAGTTTTCTATCCTGTACAGAGATTTTGCCATCTCTTTTAAAAAGATTTGTGTGGCAACAGTTTCCAGCAAGTTCCTGTTCACTTGTTTAGCTGGACTGTTTATAATGATGTTTTGAATTGGCCATATTCCTTGCATTGGATGTGTACAACCAGCTTTAGACCTATCCGGACCAAAAGCTGTTCTCCATTCCCACGGCTTCCCGTTCTCCGTGATCATTCTGAACAACGATTTACTAACTTTTTCTATTCATCTCGTTTAGGAAATCATAATCTCATTAGTTTAACCGCCCTAGCGTTCGGGACGGCACCATCTCGTCCAGCGCTGCTCCTGCTACTATAGCACTGGACAAGATGGTGCCGTCCAGTGAACATCGGGGCTTCGGCAGCGCATACTTACAGTTTTGCACTGTCCTAGTGTCCCCGATGTGACATTCTGCCAGCTCCTCCGTCTATTCTCCCCCCCTCCCCCCTCCGAGTGACATGATGATGTCACATCGGGGAGGTGGCGGGAAATTTTAAAGTACAGTGCATGAAATAATTTTTCTTTGCAGAAAACTGCTTTCATTGTGCTTCAATGTACTAAATATCGCCAGAATAAAAAGTCTCTGGTGCCCCAGATGTGCCCATTTGCAGTAACCCTCTCTTCCCTGGTGTGATTTTACCACATCCATCACACCAGGTTAGAGAGGGTTAACTGCAAATGGGCACATCTGGGGCACCAGAGACTTTATTTGGGTGATGTTTAGTACATAGCAGCATAGCTTTGTGTCCTGATTTTTGTTTTCTCATAAATTTTATTAAAAAAAATTTTTTTTATCTTACATAATTGTTTGTTTCAAACATTCTTATATTCAGGATGTCTTAGGACCCTTGTACGGACAGATTTTGGGAAATTACAGGCCTACAACATAAAGAAAAATGTACCATTGAAGTCTATGGTGCACTTTTGGTACAAAAATCTGGACCTCAGCAGTGCGCTAGGGAGGTTAACCAGTACTGAAGAAAACAGTATTCGTACATTTAAGTAGTACATTTAAGTACTTTTCTTTTTGAATTAACATTTCAGACCAATTAGAGGGCTACTATTTTTATTCTCATATATAATGCATGTGTCCTGATCAGGCAAGGTTAGCTAAGCCCATTTTTCAAACAGACACTATTGAAGTATTCATCAGTGGTGTACAATAGTGTTGAGCTCGAATATTCGATTTTTGAATATTTAGCTCAAATGTCTCTATTTCGCGAATATTTGCGAATATATTGGATATCCGTCGCGATCGCGATTTTTTACGATTTCATTGCGATTCTAAAATCGCAATTTTGCAATCGCGATCCATTGCAATGAATGGGATCGCGATTATATAATCGCAATGCGATTTTTTTAAAGCGGAAATGACGAATATTCTCCCAGTCGAATATCCGAGCACCATTGATTTGCATGCATTGCGCATATGTGATCGCAATTGCGATTTGTAGATCGCAGTTCATGTCGTAAGTGCGGATATTTGAGATTACGAATATGGAATCGAATATTATGGAGGATATTCGTGAAATTACGCGAATTCGAATATCGCCTAGTCGCTCAGCACTAGTGTACAATAGATACTCAAACCTAAATAAACAGAATTTCCTATAGCTATGTAGCGATGACACCCGTGGGTGCTGCTGTGTGTGTACCTTTTTGGGTCTTCTCCTCTGGAAGCTGTGATGACTCACCCCCACTGACCCCAGCCTAACACACCAATGAGAAGAGATTAAAGTAAGTAACAGGTCTTTTATTTACCAAGATCGCCACCTGGTGGTCGTCCCGATATTAAAAATGCAATTCAGAGAGATTTTGTTTCAAGAAAAAGGGGGGAAAAATGCAGTTTCAACAACACATTTGGTTATGCAAGGCTTATAATACTTATGTGAGGGCACTGATTAAATACAGAAGTCAACGTGAGACAGTAAATTACCAAGGAGGAAGATGGACCTAATTGGTAGCGCTATAGAGGTTCCCCAAGCTGGCCAGCTTTTGTTTATGGCTAATCGGTCTGGTACCACAACGTTGGGGCCCTGGCGATGAATGATGCAGAGCACCCGGGCTCTATTTGTAATCCAACAGAGAACGACAACTCCAGGGAGAGTTGGCTACAAGTGTTCCTTACTGTTGAACAGAACCCCAAGAGATGGACCCTGAATATACTGAGTGGATAGCAGGTTGAGATGAAGTATGGGGTATAGAGTGTCTGAAATAAAGGGGCTCAGGTACTGAGCACGTGTAAAGTCCGCCGCTGCGCGTGCTTTATCGCACCCTTATTGAAAGCGGCAGGTATGGGGTATAGAGTGTCTGAAATAAAGGGGCTCAGGTACTTAGCGGCAGGTATGGGGTATAGAGTGTCTGAAATAAAGGGGCTCAGGTACTTAGCTGTTGGATGACCACGTGTAAAGTCCGCCGCTGCGCGTGCTTTATCGCACCCTTCTTGAAAGCGGCAGGTCTGGTCTCAGCCGATCTGTATGCGGAGATTCCCCAGTAAAACTGCGATTTTCACTTAAGGATGGCCTCCACCTTGTCTCCTGTTCCTCTCCAACGAGCCCCCGCTTCTCTCCTCCGTCTCTTAGGTCGTCCGGCTCTCCTCTTCACACACACACACACCACCACGCTCCTAGCTCGTCTCCCCCTCCTCCAACCTCACTTTCGCCCCTCCCTTCCTCCTTCCTGCCCATCAATCCAGACACATCTTTACTCCCCTATATTTCCACTGGCAGTTGTGCTACTGCCATCCAGTGTTCACATCCTAGAATGCAGCCCTATACAATTCACAGCAATAATGTCATTTTAGCCAGGGGCTAAAGCTATGTTCCCACTTATGTGATCAGCTGCTGCATAGATGCGATTTTAGTTGAATGGGCTTATCCCCACCTCTAAACTAAACAACTAAACAACTAAAAGCCGCGATCGGACGCAGTGTGACCCGTGGGAACATACCCTAAGACTCCAGTCCAGAGCACATTGTACCAATATACAATATTCACCAGAACAGTTTTCCACAAAATATAGCTTAGGAAAAATCGTGGTTTAGAGTTGGTTCAGTTTGACATAGATAGTCTTATTCAAACCTCTCGTAAACCATTGTCCTCTCTCTCTTTTCAAAATGTGCTGCTCACTGTCCTCAAAAGAATGTTCGTTTAGTAAAACTGAGAAGCTAAATTTTTGCTTGCTAATAAGCGGTGTCTGCAGAAGTGGCCTCATTACCATGTTTCCTTGAAAGTAAGACCTAGCTCCTATTTTACTTGTGCTTTTAATATAAGCCCTCCCCCCAAAATAAGAACTTCCCTGTCCCAGAGACAGCTGCCATTTTTAGGGAAGGTGGAGGTGTCCTGTCGCATCTTCTAAACCCAACAGGTCCTTTTTCGATTTTCCTTTGCCCCAGCTCTGTCACAGCTTGCACACAAGGAAGATGGTCCAAAATTTTACTATCAGGAGTATATAGAAGTCAATAGGAGCTACAATCCACACACACTAACCAGTTGCTCATAGGATTCGGCTGATGGCTCTCTTACCCAGGGTTTGCAGGAATAGTCTAAGTAGTCCAGTGGTTGGAAAAGCCAAACCGATCCAGCGGAGGTGGAGAGGGGAGGAATCCTGCGTCTCACCCTGACTCTGACACCTCTTGGAAACTTCAAACATCCACAAAATTATAAAAAGGACTGCCCTGGTCCAAAGGGGATTCCTTTTTATTCGCCACAGATATGAAAAGCCCAGGCACTGCAGAGTGGATGGCCAGCAGGGGCACCCAAAAGGAGATGGGAGCACTTGCTCCTAGGTAAGCGGCAGACTACTTGCTGAAACTATCTATGCAGAAAGGATTCAAAAACGGGGAATTTTTTAACATCTGCCCAGTGGTAGAGAATTGACAATAACAGGGGCCGAGTAGGGAATCAAAACAGTGGGAAGAAACCCATTACCTCATCCCCTGGCAACTGCTGTACAGAAAGTATCTTTTTCTTAAAACTATATACACACCTTATACACATGTCATGGCCTGACTAGAATTTGCCTATATATATATATATATATATAAACGATATATACAGTAATAAACCTTTCTTTACATTACACGCTTTGTTAGATTGATCTCGGCTTCTGTACAGCTTTGGAAATGTATACAGGAATTGTACAGGTAATGCTGAGCTGTCTGCAGTATGTGGACGACGTTTGAAGTGTTTTAGAAAACCGCAGGCTTCAGCCTTTTGTTTCCCTCTGAAAAAAAAGAAAAAAAACCTCTATTTTTGACACCTTCCTGCGTAAGCTCGCTGCGTTGCTGTTCATTGTTTTTCCTCTCTGCTTTTTTTGCCCGGTGCCACTGTCAATGCAGACACCTGCCGAGATTTCCCAAGCGCAAAAGATTCCGCTGGTGTTTAAAGCGAGCAATCCTACGTCTCTGCCGGCGAAGAAACATCTACATTTCGGTTTAATCCAGCGCTTTGTACTTTGTCTCTTTTAACACCTCAGGTGAAATTCTGAGCTGGTTACAGGTTTCATCTCTTTTCAGAAGCCACATATTATTCTGTCAGCCGACAATAAAACAATTTGTAAGATTTATATTTTGTTTTCTATCATGGAAGACTGTATATCTTACCAACTTATGTGAAATGGTTGTTGTGGGATTTGATGGCAGTCATTTTGAAACAAGCTGTTCTAAGGTGTTGTATTAAGAACATAGATTTTTATGCCAGACAACCTTTATTTTTATCTTACTTCTTATTATCCTCTTATGACTTTACACAATCGGTTTTCTCTAAAGTTTTGCTGAAATCCAAAGCTTAAGTCATGCTGCCCTGGCACATTAGAAAAATTCTTTGAAATTAAGACCTTGTTATCACCACATACACTTAAACTAGCCATACATGGTTCAATTGACATCAAATCGATCATCAATTCGATCGAAGT
>CM070034.1:118576482-118605428 GCA_036250615.1 Ptychadena robeensis
TTGATCGAATTACATTGATTGTACAGTCAATTGAACCATGTGTGGCTAGCTTTACATTTAGACTTACTTTTACGTACTGAATTTTAAAGACCTAATTCAAATAACAAAATGCCTTTTTGGGCCTCCAGGACTTTTAACTGCAACCATACCATTGTAACATTGTTTTTGCCATTTTCATGATCCCATCTTAGGATTTTTAATATTCCTCTTTTACAGTTGGTTTGTGCCTGTGTGTAAACAACAGAACTAATGTGTTCTACAGGGAAGTCACTATACTATATAGTTGTTGGCAGATCTAATGGAAATTAAGTGATCTAAATGTGTATGGGGGGCTTAAAAATGGCAAACCAAATAGAGATGGTCGAATTATTAGACTAGCTGATTTTGTGAGCTGATTGCAAAGCCCCTGAAAAAGGTATCATCAAAATTGCTGGAGATATAGAGAAGGGTTGTGGGAACATTGGAGAAAAAAGTATTGCTCTAGCACGTGTAGTTTTTGCATAAATTAAGTGCAAAGTCAAAATTTTTTACTTGACTTTGAACTTAACTTATGCAAAAACTATTTGTGTTAGAGCAATATTTTAAGTGTACCCCCAACCCTTCTCTACATCTCCAGCAAGTTTGTGATGATACCATGTTCAGGGGCTTTGCAATTAACTTGAAATCGTCTAAATGATTCGACCATCTCTAAAACCGCAATCGCAAGTATTGGCTATATACTCTTTGAATCTCCTTGGCAGCCTCCTCTCAAGTACAAATGACAGCACATTTTGTTATATAATCAAATCTTGCTTTAAGGGTCCCCCCACACTCGCTCGCAGCCGTGGGTCGTGATCGGCTTCCCCATTCAAACTAACAGGCCTTGATTCCTGTCCAATCAGCAGTTGCCCGAGCGCAGCGTGGTGGTAATCTGTCAAGAACCAATCGAGCCATAGATGGACACCTTAAATGTGACCATAGCACTGAAAGTCTTAAGACAGCAATAAATGCATTGTTTGCTTAACACATTTTTGCTTTGATAAACATGTGCAATTAAAATATAAACTGTAAGTTGAATATCAGTTGATGTGACCGATACAAAACTAATTTCTTTCCAAAAAAGCCTTACACATGCTCCATATTACAATTGGATAAAAATCAAAACCTGTCCAATACCACACAGTTGACTGAGATTTTTCAACCAATGCTAATGCTTGATATCTATGACTTTTGTCCAATTGATTCAGTTATAAATGGAATTGATTTCCTAATGATTTACTTAAACAATCTCTCTTGTGTTTTGTTTTTTATTTTGTCAATCAAATAAAAAATATGAACAGTGCATGGCTTGCTTAAGATTATATCAGAATACAGATATACATATATTGTGTGAAAGAAGTGGCTAGGCCAGGGACGGGCAAACTAAGGCCCGGGGCCAGATCTGGCACGTGTGGTATCTTTTTCAACCCTATGTCACTGCTTGTTCTCTGCAATCAGTGCACAAAATACCTAGAGGTGTCTAAACGTTGCCTTGGGGACGATGCAATGTTGTGATCATGTGATAACACTCTGGGCGCAGCCTCATGTTAAAACGGGCAGCCTCTAGAAATTATTTCTGCTCATTGCAATAAATTTACATTTTTTGTGCAGGAAATATAAAAAGATAACCATGTCCCTGTTACATGTCACCTATCAAACATTACCGCCATCATTAGTGATGCAAGAAATTGGCACACCCATTGGGGGTTTGGCCATAACAGGCTCTTGGTCCGGTCCCTTTATCAAATTTAAGAATCCAATATGGCCTAGAAGTCAAAAAGTTTGCACACCCTGATCTAGGCACAGTCACATATCGTATATTTATGTTATTTTCAAGAGGAAATTAGACAAAATTTAATTCTTCAAGAGTACTGCTAGGACATGTTAACGGTTCTATATAAAACATCAAAACTTTTTGGAGATGCCTAAAAAATCTGCCTTAACAACTAAGTTCTATGTTCTTTCCCTCCTTTAGGAACTGTATGAAGCTGGTGAGAAGAAGTGGGGGACAGACGAAGTGAAGTTTCTCTCTATTCTTTGCACTAGAAACAGGAAGCATTTACTTCAAGGTAATTTTGTCTGTTTTGACTTAAGTCATGTTGCTTTTGCCTCTGCACTATAATTCTGACTACATTGCATGCTTAGTAGCTTAGTAAAGCTGAATCCCAAGGTTAAAGAAGACCTATGTCTATGTCATTTAGCCTATCTTTAGAACATTGGTTCTGCGACTCCACAGGAAAGTGACTATAGAGAAATTATGAAGAATCTTGCACAGCGGAAAGTCCAAAGTAATTTTTTGAATGTGAAAAGTGTTGTGTAGGGAGCTCTGTGGACCTGCCCAATACAGATTTTCTTCTCTATCTGGTTCCCATTTGTCTCTTTTTGATCAGTTAAACACCACGCTGGTGATCCTGTAACACCCTCCTCCTTTCTTCTTAAGCTCCCCATGCAACTTTAGATCACTCCATACAATTTCCTTTAGATCTACCAACAACTATGTAGTATAGTTGTCTCCCTGATATAGAACATAGCCTATTACATGGCTTTGGTAGAACATAAGTTGATTGTACAGATATTGCATGGTAAAATTGTATGGTGACCTTTATACCTAAAGCCAGATGTAAAAATAAATATCACAACCACCAATTGCCATCAGAGCAGCCAAGATTGTTTAATATGATTATATACAGTATACAAGAGGCAAAGAGATAGAGAGAGACGATGCATTTTCCATATGGCTAAAGAGTTTACTGGGCTGCTTGCACAGCTCTCCTCTTTGAAAGCTCTCTAAAAACATCTATCCACTGTTCCTTCTATATGATAGATTGTCATGGGGTAAATGCACTACAGACAAAGAGACCAGACTAAAGGTGGGTTTACACGTGTAGATTTTTTCGTTTCATACACGAAAAACGATCAATTTTTTTGGTTGATTGAACAAAAATCTAGAACGGACAATTTGTTCAATGGATACATTTTGTTCGACCTCGAACAAAAAATCGTTCAGAAGGTCATCAAACATGTTGGTAAATTTGTATCTGTCATTGTAGATAAGAATGTATTTTCATTTAATATTGGGATGGACGAACAAAAAAACTAATGTTACATTTGATAAATGAACGAACAATGTTTAACAACGTCATCGAACAAAAAATCTAATTGGCAGTTGGTTGTAGGAAAAATCTACACATTTAAACCCAACTAGAGACGATTGCACATCCTGCAGCAGTATCTTATACCTACTCCATGTATTTAATGTTTGAAGGTGCCTTGGGTTATGGCTGCTCCTCAGTGAATGTGCCTTTTAGCTTATTGTAATAATAGAGAAATAATCTTCCTATATTCAAGGTTAGTTTTTCTTTTACTTTGTTCTTTTTATTCTGGTCAAATATAAGATCTTTTACCGGCAAGTATATTTTTATTTCTATGACATAAATTCTGCATTATGTTGATCTGTATCCTGTTATTACCCGCTTCTCCACCACGCTGTTTTCCGGCATCCATCTTGCTCATGTTCTTTGAAGTATACGATGAGAGCACAGCTTGAGCGCGGCCTTTTCGTCTTTTCTTTTTACAGTTTTTGATGAATATAAAAAGATTTCAAAAAAAGATCTTGAGGCCAGTATAAAATCTGAGATGTCTGGACACCTTGAAGATGCTCTCCTGGCCGTCGGTAGGTGTTTTGTGATCCTATTATTCTCCATGTGTTTTGTTCTCTGGAGGCACTGATGTACCATATATTTCTTTAGACTGGTTGTATGAAGAGGGGAGGGAAAGGTGGACTGCAAAATGTCTAAAGTAACTTTATTATTGTTATCATGAATTATACCTGATGTGTTCTATTTAAATAGACTATGTCAATGTATATAAAGCAACTCAACATTTCTCTTTTAATATCAATGACCGTGGTCCCTAGGACCCAAAGAGAAGATGAACTCGGGTAAAGGGGTCACTCTCATAACTCCCTATCATCAACTACTTTTTAGAGATTAAGTTTTGACCTTTTGATGTACCTAATTTACCAAAAGATACACTAAAGACACTTAGGGATATCTCTGTCTCTGTCTATCAGTCTGACAAGTTCAGGTCCTTAAATTTGCTATTGGTCCTTCTGTTGACCTATAAATAAACAATGTAAGCTTTCTTTGCTGTGGTCCTGCGTGAAAATTGCTGATGCAATAAATGGGTTGATTAGCACAGACCCATAATTTATGAATAGTGATGGCCGAACTGCCCGCAAGGCGGACAGTTCGGCGCGAACAAGCATGTTCGCCCTCCTTCTCGCCAGCGGACAGTACGGGTGTTCGACCCGCCCTGTTCGCCGGCGAGAAGGCGCCCTTTATTCTTCCTCCGGTGGGATCAAAAGCAGCGAGATCCCGCTGCAGGAAGAATGTTTTCATTGAAGACCGGGTAGAGAACCTGGTCTTTCAGTGAAAAACCGGCTCGCAAACCCGGATGTGACATCAGTGACCGGATGTGACGTCAGCCAGTAAGCACACCCAGGAACTATGCGTTCCAGGTGCTGGATGTGTCACTGACGTCACATCCGGGTTTTCAGATTCAAATTTCGGGGAATTTGAATCTGTCCGCGAACGGGCGGACGGCAGACTTTTTTAAAAGTCCGCTCTGCCCGTTCGCGGACGGACACGGCCGAAGTTCGGCCATCACTATTTATGAATATGCCTAGGTTTCCAATATGATTTGATTAAATTTGTAAGCACCTCCCACCACCCCTCCATTCTCATGTGCTAAAAATATCGCTGAACCTGAAAAGCTTGCAATTTGCAGAGAAATAAAAACAGACAATTGGCACCTTGGCTGACTTTTAATATCAGACGCTTTATAATTTGAAACTCTTTTGTATCCACCTCGAAGTTTGTAATATGCCTCCATAAATTGTGTACCTTCATTGTGGAAAAACTATAAATCACTAGATGAAAACTCCTATATCTATGCATAGAAAAGACCCACAAGGAAAGATCAATTTGTAATGTGATATTGCCTGTCGCTTTGTGTGATTCATTTTCCTGAAGATAATAGGGACACCCAGTACACATAAATCTGCTACCACCGAGGTAGCCTGTGCAGGATACCATGACTACCTAGAAGATAAAATGTGTCCATTACAAGGTGTACTCTACATCTGTATTCTTAGTAGTCAGTGGCTCTTCTTACAATAGGGATGTTAAATGTTGAATTCCCTTGTAATCTATTATAAATTTTCTCTTGCAGTGAAATGTGCAAGGAGCAAGCCCGCTTACTTTGCTGAGAGATTGTATAAATCCATGAAGGTGAGTCATCTACGGCTCAATTAATTCTTTCATTGCATCTTACATCCGTGATGGAATTCAATAGAGGGAGCAAAGTGATGGTCTCTAGAGGTTCTAATCTGAGATCTGGAATATACACTGAGCTTCTGAGGAATGCTCTGTAATTGAAATCATTGTTCCTAAAACATGGATAAGCGGGATGTAGAGATTTGAAATGAAATCTTAAACGCCATCAGTGTGATCCAATGTATATGAATAGCCAGAATACTGCATTGGGCATACCATGTAATCTTACTTCTAGGGTATTTTGTTGTATTAGTTTGTCTTTTCTTTTTATTCTAAAGATCCCTTTAACTTTTAGGGCCCTTTCATACTAGCCGTGCTTCAGCTGTGTTTTTTTACAGACATTGTCAATGTGCGAGATACTTGCAATCTTGTCTGGTGCCGGTATCAAACCATGCGCAAATGCGCTGCACTGTGCATGGCGTCTCCCATACATTTTTATGAAAAATGTCACGTGTGTGGTGTGTGTGTGTGTGTGTGTGTATTACATGGCCCCAGTGGTCCTATTAAACAAAAGTCACTTCAGTGTAATTTACATTTTAATTGGGGCTAAAAGATTATCCATAACTAGCTCCATGATTTATTTAGCATACAAAGTAGAGTATAAAGTTATATACTAGTGATGAGCAACATAGGCAATATTCATATTCACATATTTGCCTAGTATTCGCAAACAATTGGTAAATTGTGATCTCCCATATTTAATAACCTTCATTGTGCAAATCTGCACACATATTGCGAACACAATGCATGGTGGTTATGAACTGATGTAAAAACATTTGAAATATTAGTGATTATGAAGATATAACACTATATTTGAGATATTCATGAATTCTCAATAAAAATTAGCGATTTGCAATCGACACTCCTATACCTCAACTTCATGAATGTTGGAGGTTCAGCACAAAGTCTCTATACAGATTATAAAGAAGGCACCTGGTGGGGATGGCATGGCCTCTAACTTCCAGAATGTCAAGACAAGAGATATAAATACTTTTCTTAAAATATTTTCTTCAGCTTTGTGTCACTTTGGTAACTTCTCCCAGAAGGAAGCAGCATTGTCATATGCTCTCCTGGTAATGTCCGTGTAGTTTACTCTCGCGCTGAAGGATTTGCTCTTTTAAGCTCGTGGAGCCGAACTACATTTGACAAATGAAGAGAGAAGCAACCGCTCCGCTTGGCATTCATTTCATCGTTGCTGTCTGCTCGATGCGAGGACAGAGATAAAGAGATAGAGCGAGCAAAAAAGCACACTCGGGGAGGAATGGAAAAGACTTTACAGTGCATTTCTTGAGCCATCTATATACATGGTTTCTTATATTATGACCTCTGTTAATATTTTTCCTATTGGTATTTTTTTTTTTCTTTCTATATATACAACAGGAAGTTGGAGAACACTCTCCAAAGTATATGAACTAACCTTACACAGTTGTCACTGGAATATGTTCTTGTGACCATTTTAATTTAACTTTCAGTGTTGGCAACATGCACAGCAAAAAACCTGATTCTTTACCTTCTTATTCAAAATATAACAATGCTTTAGGTTTCCATATCTCTCCAGGCCGGGCAGGTTGTCCTTTTCTCATGCTAACATAATATACATTATATTTTGTGTTTGGTAGATTTAATTACACAAAATCATTTGCATTCAGCATGGATTCAAAAAGAGTGTTTTGTTCTGTTTCAGTCCTATTTCTATTAAACACATTTTTCATGTCGCAGGGCCTGGGCACAGACGACAGCACACTTATCAGAGTGATGGTTTCTCGCTGTGAAGTTGACATGTTGGAAATCCGTTCAGAGTTTAAGAAGATGTATGGCAAGTCTCTCCATTCCTTCATCAAGGTGAGCGTTATGTGCAAAGGAAGCCAAAGAGAAGCATGTTGGTATGAATCAAATCCATACTGAACTGTTCTCTAATGACCACTGGTACTCAGCAGGCTCTTTTAAGAAGTTCTGTAAATTACTTGACCCAGGGAGTACTGAGCCATTTTGTTTCTTGGATTTAAATACACCTCATTCATACAAATAACGACAGAGACCATGATATACTCTTTGGAAAAGTTTTATAAACAATTTGAAGTTCAAATTTATATAAAATTTATATAAAAACATGGCCACAGCCTATATACAATCTCAAAACAGTTAAAGGGTGTTCACCCGACAGTGCCACCAACTTTTTCCGAGTTCCTTCCACCAACTATACCAGCTCAGTGGGTATCTTTTTATAGAATGACTTTAAATACTGTAACATTACTGGGGCTTAAGAATACATTTCCACCAGTGTTTGTAACACGTCACAAGAAGCCTTCAAAGGCCGATTTCCTCCTGAGGCACTGTCAAGCTTCCGCCATGCTGTGACAAAATGAACAAAACAGGTTACAGAACACATAATACCCCAAACACCCAGTCCAACCAATCAGGGAGGGAGGGTGAGTGAAAATCCCGATCCGAAAAAGATCTGCCCCCTGCTGACCCTTTCTTATCAAACTTTCTGAGCCTGCCCACCTAGAACACTCCCCCATTCCCTACATCCCCATCTCTATTCCAAAATTAGTCCCCCTGGTCAAGTTGCACTCCCACCTATGCTTTCAGCTGGTTCTGGGCATACAATTCTGCTTAGCATGAAACCCATCTTGGATATGTAATCAGCAGACATCACCGTCCCTATATCCATTTATATTGGCATGCTGCATTCTATGCTGTAAATAGACACTAATTACATTATTTTTTGATTTTTGAACATGTACATTTAAAAATATATCATTAACAATTGGATAATTTAATTTAAAAGGTACCAATACACCAGTCAAGACAAGTGCAATCACATTAAAAGTACCCTGGCAAGAACTCATATGGAAGACATTGTGTGTTATGTCTCCCCCTCCATGCCTGCAAAAGAAATAAGCCTGGGGCTGTACATGGTGCATATGCCTTCAGTTTTTAACATCATTGTTGTCCAAAAGGAAAATATATTTAATGAATTAGCAGTATTTAATTAATTAGTGGCTTGTGATCATATGCACAATGTTTTTATTTTAAAAGATATGGTTTGTATACGAAGGGCTGGCTTGCTATTGATGTGCTGGTTTATGGTGTTGGATGTGGAGCTCTGACCTCAAATCCTATCAAACCGATCCTAGATTGGAGAAACAAAAGGCTACCATACACGGGCCGATGCCCGTGAGATTGATGCCTTCGAGGGCTGAACCCGATGTCGTGAGAGCTCAGGGTGCAGCACTGCTCAGCCGGTACAGGCAGGTAGAGAAGTGACTGGGGGCTTGTTGTTTTAAAGCAATTTTACTTCAATTAGTACTTGTTACATAAATATTTTGATGCTTGTAGTCTGGAGATCGATGCACCTTAAGCAGCCAAATACCACTGGGGATTGTGGTTTCTGTATATAAATATTTTGGTGCATATTATTATCATCTAAAGTATAGGGCAAGCATGATCACACAGACAAATTGAATGAGCAAACTATGTTTTTATATTTTCCATATCTTTGTCTAATATTGTGTTTATGGCTGTGTTTTAATTGCCTGGCATATCCTGATTTCTGTATCTTAAGCTGCAAATAAAAAGGGGTGCTCAGTACGTGAAAAAGTTGTAAGTCTCCTTTTCCAAAAGACCATACATCCTATGTTTGGCCAGGTAATAGGCTTATGAAGCAAATATTTCCAAAGTCTGACCTGGGGCCAAATGCGACCCCTATTCAACAGCCCACAGCCTCAGGGCAGCTGTGGTGCAGTTTCTGGCCAGTGAGGCTGGTTCTACAGCATGCCACCCCAGAAACCACGGGTGGCATTATGAACACATAGGCATTATATGTTCATAGCGTCCCACGGTTTGCACTGTTTTAGGGTGTATAGGGCGCGGTATTCGCCATGTTGTCAGCATTACAGAGTCCTATACTTGTCATTGGCAAATCCCACCCGGAAACGCATGTTTGTGTGTGTCACAAATCATGCCCATTGTTACCAATGGGCATGGTACATGTTTCCACTGCGTCCACCACCGGATCCACAATGCCACAGGCATTAACTGTATCAGTATGTGTCTCTAATACAAGTGTTGGGGAGGAGTGCTGCTCCTCAAAAACTGTTACAGCAGGGCATTTACAGTAACTAGGTACATTTAGGTACACAGGTTTCTATAGTTAACACTAGCTGCGCTGTGGTATGGCTACGCAAACGCTATTGTGAAAGAGCCCTTAAGTCAAAATGTTTAGTGGCATTAATGCATGGTAAATGGATAATAGATTGTAAGAGCGCATGGAAACGCACATTGTGTGTACTGTGCTGTGTGGACCAAGTGCCATGCTATTACACAATGCAGGGTGTGTAGTTTAAAAGGATCCTAAATGTTAATGGTTTAAAGAATGTCCGGCTGAATGGTTTCCCCCTACACATTTTTATATTCCCAAACCTTGCCCTCTGTGCAGAAAGTGTTGACACCCCTGTTATATAGATTTAAGCCAGTCCTTATTTGCATATCTGAGACAATGTTCAGTTTTCCTGGAATTGTGGTTGATATGTTTACATATAAACTAGACAATACATTTGACGAGACATCCTTCAATATTGTTTTTTTTTTACTTTCCAGGGAGATTGTTCTGGAGATTACAGAAAGGTTCTCCTGAAACTTTGTGGAGGAGAAGATTAAGCCTACCCGCCCATACAGATGTCCAGAAGAAGTCTTTAAATACGTATAAGCCCTGCTAACCGTGAAATAAATACATCTCTTTTTATGATGATTTCTTTTGTGGCATTTGATTTTCACTTTTAAAAACAAATAACAATACAGATCTTTTCTGGCTAAGTTGGTTTGAGGACATAAAACGGAACCCCAGGAAGGAGGAATCACTGGTGTCTGAGGATAGTGTGAGTGCAGAGACAGTTGCAGGTGAAGTGAACGTGCACCTCTGGCCTGTGAAGGAAAGTGTAGGGAGTGTACGGGTGGCTCCTCAGCAAAACAACACGTGTACTGGGACCGTGCTGATTGCCTTCCGGTTGCAGCTGCACCAGGAGAAAGTGGGGTGGTCCCTTCCCACCAAAGCTAGTTAGTCAATGCTTAGGAGCGGAAGGCAGCGAGGGCTGGGTGGATTGTAGGAGAATCCCCAAGTTGTTGTGTTTTTTTTTTTATTCCAATAATTTTATTGAAGAATTTTTTTTTACAAGAATGTAGTGCAAAAAGGTACAATACACACATAGTATATGGGTAGCATAGGATAAGGAAAGAGGGTGGGAAAGGGAAGAATGGAAAAGAACCAGGTAAAGCCCCCCCATACACCACATACAATTACCATGCAATTTCTGTACAACCAACTTTTCTTCTACCAAAACCATGTAATATGAGGACCTTTCTACACCTTCCAATCACTATGTATTCTATCACGGAGGTCACTATACTACATAGTTGTTGGTAGGTCTCATGGAAATTGTATGGAGGAATCTAAAGGTGTATGGGGGGCTTTAGAGGACCCAAGTAATAGAACAGCGAGAAACATAATATGTACTTAACAGATGGTCAAAAAATAAAGCCATTATCGGTGAACAATAGTTTATTTAAATAAGCTGAAGTTGCTTGCACTCAGCTGAGTCTTCAAAAAAGATGCCAAAGCAGGCCAAAATTTTTTTTTTGCTATTGAGCAGTTGTTCAATCTTGTGCACAAACTGCAGCTGTCTGATCCAATCCCCCATTTTTGAGCAGCTAGATGCTGCTATAACTGGCAATATGTGGACAGGACCAGAAGACCTGCAAGCGCATGCAGGGGGGGGGGGGGGCACACCTCCAACATGAGGGGACCTCCATGGAAAACCTGTGTGAAAAGGCAGGTGTGTGATACCAAAAGAAAAGTACCATATTTTTCGGACTATAAGACGCACCTGATCATAAGACGCACCCAGATTTTAGAGCAGGAATTCAGAAAAAAAAAATTCATTTGTTTAAATGTATGTGAAAAAATCTCATGCAGTACCCCTATTCAGCCTCTAAAATGGTGTCACTAGAGAGCAGACTTCAGCGTCTCTTCTTCCTCACACAGAGCTCAGAGAGGGGAGGGAGGGGGAGGAAGGGGGAATCTGCACTCTGATCTCCCTTTTTTGCTGCGTGTGTGAGGAAGCTGCCTGCCAGTGCAGCTTGCGCCACACACTCTGCATTGGCTATATTTGCGGGGCTCTGCAAATATAGCCAATACAGTTCAGCTCCCCACAGCTCTCCCGGCAGATACAGATCACACAGCTGACATAGCCCATCAGCTGTGTGATCTCTCGGCACACGAGGTGTGCTGATTAAGATCACACAGTTGATCTCCTCTCCCTCTGCACACAGCTGATCTATTTACCGGGAGAGATGTTGGGAAGCCAAGTTGCGACCGCCTGTGGGTGGTCAAACATTCGGACCATAAGACGCAGGCACTTTTTGCCCCCAATCTTGGGGGCGAAAAAGTGCGTCTTATGGTCCGAAAAATACAGTATCTTGTAGTGGATCTCTTGTTGTCTAACACTCAACATACTTTTATGGGTGGCCAGCCAAGTTGAATCCATTGTGCATTTGGGATCTGAATCCCAACTTCATGCTCCCAGTGGGTTTGGAGTCAAGCATCCTTTAAAATATAGATGTGAGGTGATGGGAAAGATACCATAAGCTCTGGTCTTGAGGTACTCTCTGTACTCCCCACAGATATTGAAAAGACACTACACTTTATCTTGGCCAAAAGGCAGAGAAGCTCTGTAATAAAATAACATCCAGCATTGCCTACCTCACATTCTCTGCGGTACTGTTCCTAGCCTACCCCTTTTCCATTGGATTTTAGTCATGGAGCATTAACACTAAATGCAGGGTTACCACATCTTTCTGCTTCACAAATGTACAGCACACTGTTGTCCCCTCCCCCAACCCAACCATAGATGTCCAGTGATTAGGTCAATGGCACCAAAGTTGGGTATGTAATGAAAAATTTATTTGCATATTGGATAAAAGATAAAAGTTTAGCTTCATGTGACATGTAGGTAGGAGGAAATGTTGCCAATAAGCATTCTACAAACCGTATTGGCCCAAACTATATTTCTTTTAATCCCTATCATTGTTTTGCATGGAATTCTACTTAAATTTTTTTTGTATTGAAGTGTACCATTTATATTACTTATTTAGTTTGCCTACTTCTCCTAAGGTCTAACGTGGCCTGTATTCAGTGGGTTATTAGCAGTGGTGCATTCACTTATCACAGAGGACTTTGATGAATGATAGATGAAAAATAGAGCCCTAAAGCAATCCTTTACTGTGCTGTTGTGAGATCACCTCTAGTGCTTTGGAAACATTCTTTGAAAGCAGGCTTGTTTTCATACATATCATTGTATAAAGAATTCAAGTAAAGTGTAGAATGTAAATAAGCAAAACTTACACAAACTTGTTTGTTTCCTTTCAAGGTCAGATGTTGATGGTTTTGTTTACTCTATGAAAGTCCATCAAGTCGCTGAACCTGGCATTCCATAAAACAAATGGAAGAATGATTCTTCCCTCTTGTTTCATATACCACAGAGAGTCTCCGTTCTACATGGGTCTTCTCATCCTGAAGTCTGCAATATTTATATTTAATGTAGAGTACAATAAATGTCATCTTACAGGCAACCGCTGTTAGAGAAACATTGAAAGCCTGGGTTTAAGCAAAGCTCCATCTTTGGCAGAGTAAGCTTAGTGCTACCTTGGTGGTTACATCTTATTGTTACTGAAAGATTTAACCATTTGCTGACAATTATTGAATCTGCAAAAGTAAAGTGTTTGTCAGTGTTGGCCAGTTTCTGTAATACAGATGATGTACATTGACAGCCCCAGTACCGGAAGAGTAC
Source organism: Ptychadena robeensis (assembly GCA_036250615.1). Taxonomy (NCBI): domain Eukaryota; kingdom Metazoa; phylum Chordata; class Amphibia; order Anura; family Ptychadenidae; genus Ptychadena; species Ptychadena robeensis. Next base: position 118,589,684 of record CM070034.1, read on the forward strand.
CGACCAAGCATTTTGCTCTCCCCAGAATGCTTATCGACTGCCATGCTTAACCTTACAGATACTGGACCATCTTCCCATCCGCAATAGTTGAAAAGCATTACTCGCCAAGGTATTTGTGTCCAAGGATTTCTGATTTCAATGTCCCATTACCATATATAATTGAATATAAGTAGAATGGGCATGCTCCTGATGAGGTGATGGATGGTCTCCTGAGGGATTTCCTCCCACACCTGCACTAAAGCAAAGAAGATTTGCTGTGTTAGTCAGTGTAGTGTCCAGAATATGGGGGCGCTACCAGTACAGTCCTAGCCAAAAGTTTTGAGAATGACACACATATTTTGAATTCTAAAAGTTGCTGCTTAAGGTTTTATAATAGCAATTTGCATATACTCCAGAATGTTATGAAGAGTGTTCAGATGAATTGCATAATCCTTCTTTGCAATGAAAATTAACAAAATCCCGAAAAAAACCTTCAAGGAAAGAGGTTCAAATCTTTAAGAAGGCTTCAGGTCGTCCAGCAAAAAAAAGAAAGAAAAAAGAAAGTCCAGCAGTCCAGGATTGTCTCCTAAAGAGCATTCAGCTGCGGGATCGGAGTGCCACCAGTGGAGAGGTTGCTTAGGAATGGCAGCAGGCAGGTGTGAACGCATCTGCAAACACAGTGAGGCGAACACTTTTGGAAGATGGCCTGGTGTCAAGAAGGGCAGCAAAGAAGCCACTTCTCTCCCGGAAAAACATCAGGGACAGATTGATCTTCTGCAGGAAGTATGGAAGTATGGACTGCTGAGGACTGGGGCAAAGTCATATTATCTGATGAAGCCCCTTTCCGATTGTTTGGGGCATCTGGAAAAGGGCTTGTCCGGAGAAGAAAAGGTGAGCGCTACCATCAGTTCTGTGGCATGCCAACAGTAAAGCCTCCTGAGACCATTCATGTGTGGGGTTGCTTCTCATCCAAGGGAGTGGGCTCACTCACAAAAACACAGCCATGAATAAAGAATGGAACCAAAACACCCTCCAACAGTAACTTCTTTCAACAATCCAACAACAGTTTGAAGAACAATGCATTTTCCAGCACGATGGAGCACCGTGCCATAAGGCAAAAGTGATAACTAAGTGGCTCAGGGACCAAAACATTAAAAATTTTATTCCATTAATCCCATTGAGAACTTGTTGTTGTTCCTCAAGAGGCGGGTGGACAAACAAAAACCAATTATTCTGACAAACTCAAAGAAGTGATAATGAAAGAATGGGTTGTATCAGTCAGGATTTCGCCCAAAAGTTGATTGAGAGCATGCCCAGTCGCAGAGGTCCTGAAAAAGAAGGGCCAACACTGCAAATACTGACCCTTTGCTTAAATCTCATGAAATTGTCAATTGAAACGTATGAAGTGCTTATAATAATATTTCAGTACATCACAGAAACAACTGCAACAAAGATCTAAAAGCAGTTTAGCAGCAAACTTTGTGAAAACTAATATTTGTGTCGTCCTCAAAACTTTTCGCCAGGACTGTAGACAGGCCAGTACATCAGGAGACGTGGAGGAGGCCCAGGCATTGTAATGAGGTCATACAGGCATGTGGAGGCCACACACACTACTGAGCCTCATTTTGTCTTGATTTAAGGATATTGCATCAAAGTTGGACCTGTAGTGTTATTTTTCCACTTTCATTTTGATTGTGACTCCAAATCTAGACATCCATGGGTTGATTGATTTGATTTCCATTAATAATTTTTGTGTGATTTTGTTGTCTGCACATTCAACTATGTAAAGAACAAAGGATTTCATAAGAATATTTCATTAATTTAGATCTAGGATGTCTAGGATTATTTTTATGTTCCTTTCATTTTTCTTTTGAGCAGTGTACAATTTTAAAGCAAATCTGTTATCTGAAAAAGATAATCCCTGCAGAGACTTGATTCAATCTCTGTTTACTTGCCTTAAGAAGGAAATTGTTTATACTTGAAGGCATGGCTGGTAAATATATCCTCAATAAATAAAACCAAAGATTATCTTGACTAATCAGATGTTTCTGAGGTGTACAGTCAAGTGCATAATTATTCATACCCCTAATTTTGACTTAAAGTTACTTTTATTCAACCAGCTAGTTATATTTTGACGGGAAATGACGTAGGTGTCTCCCAAAAGATAATGAGACGAGAGATGTACAAGAGGCATTTTTGTGGAAAAAAATACTCCGCTTTTATTTACATTTGAGCAAGAGGTGTTATGTCCAAAATTATTCATACCCTTCTCAATAATCAGTATTTTTGTCCATTCATCTTTAGCAATGAGCTTCAAATCTTTCAGGTTGGATGGGCCTTCTTGCCGTCACCCTCCGCAGATTCTTAATTGTATTCAAGTCAGGACTCTGGCTGGGCCACTCCAAAACATTAATGTTGTTGTCTGCTACCCATTTCTTCACCACTTTTGCAGTGTGTTTTGGGTCATTGTCATGGTGAAATGTACACTGGTGCCCAAGGCCAAAATTCTCTGCAGACTGCCTGACATTGTAGTTGAGAATCCTCCTGTATTGCTCTTTTTTCATGGTGCCATTAGGTTCCCTGGTCCATTGGCTGAAAAACACCCCCAAAGCATTAGGTTCCCACCACCATGTGTGACAGTGGTGTTCTTTTGGGTTGAAGGCTTCTCCTTTTTTTTTTTACGACAAATAAAGGAAATATCATTGTGACGAAACAATTAAATTTTTCAAAGGGCTTTCACTTAAGCCTTTAGGAATGGCTAAGAGGTCCAAGAGACCTCTAGACTCATTTCATTTTTATATATTTTATGTCCTAATGTATGTAATTTTCCCACATAAACATGTATTTTTAATGATTAAAGTAGAAATTTCTCATATAAAAATTCATCTTTAAATCCAAATTCTTCCAGGGCAGCAGAAATTTCCCAGTAGAAACGAATCTCTACCAAGGGGGTTGAATTTTGAGCAGAAATTGACCACCCCTAGAAAAAATTGCCAATTTTGGCTTATGGACATAGTCAGCTAAATATGATCCAAAAAAACATTACAGCTATTGGAGCAAAAACTGTAAAAAAAATGTTTATAAGAAAGATGCAAAGTAACACTATTGTTACTTTTGATGGTAGTGGCTGCAAAGAAGGAGGGTGGGGGAGTGCCCCAAAGAAGGAGCACAGTAAGGAGTGGAGAGAGAGACTGGTGATAATAGTGGGCACAAGTTTGTGTGATAAGAACTTATGACTTATGTTTTTTGTTGCTGGTTTCAAAAAGTCGCCCTATAGCTAGGGGTCCTTTTTCCCCAGTAACCTTTGAAGAGTCAAGGCGTGTGGAGATATTTTTCACTGTTTCTACGCAGTGGTGATTGCTCTGTTATGACCTATGGGAGTCTTGGAGTTGTCGTTTGCCAAAATTGTGCTTCTGGTAGTATATGCAAGATAACCGTGTAAAAAAGGGGCTGGTCGAGGCGCACATTTGAACAGTATTAAATTTTTATTTATATTTTATTGAAGAATATATAAAACACATAGTTCCCCTCGTGACTATTGTTACTTTACTGTACTGTATTTACCAGTCTGTTATTAACCATACATTTGCTAAAAAGGAAAAATATAACACCATGCTTTCTGTGATTAAACAGACCAGAGAAGGGAACTGGGAATGCTAATATTTGGGTTTACATACATTGTTACAAAATTTTATGAGCTATATCTATAAAACTGGAGATGGCTGCTGAAAGGTCTTGACTACCTGATCTGTGTTGATTCTAATAAATGATTGACCTACCCTGTCCACCCCCTGTGACATATACTTTAGCATGAGATCTGCAGGGTTTACTTCACTTTGCTGCCTCTAGTCTAGATTGTAGAAATATCAGAGGTTATAATGTTATATTTTACAGGAGACTAGGGGAAGACTTTACCGTTTCCATCAAGCTGTTAAATAGTAAAGCGTGATTATACTGTGTAGGCTAAAGTAATCAGCTTACTGCTGACTGGGAAATTTATCATTTCTATTTAAGCTTTTTTTCAGTCATTAAGAAACATAAAAATTTCTAATTTCATTGTTAGCCAGTGACCTGAATCTACCGAACAGGAAATAAATATAGAGGGCATCAGTAGGCAGACTTCCAATCAGCAACTCTTTAACATGTATTCAGATTTCAGACTAGCACCGTGCCTCAAGGCACAGAATGAGTCTATATGTGACTTTTCTAGCTGAACTGCATCATTAAATATTCAATTTAATGACCATAGAGGGGAAATTTGGATAGATTTCCCCACTGTCCTGTGTTGATACTGAGCTGTACAGAGGTCTCATAATACCATTGGGTTCTGGAGCCAATATTCCGGTGCCTGGTGTCAGGATATGAGGGGGGTCCATGGGGCCTTGCCATTTAGTTTTAATGCTGGGACAAGTCCATAGTAGCTTGGTTTTTTTTACCTGTATATTTTTTACCCTTTATTGGTATCGTATTTAGGAAAATTGTATTCAGTTCCTTTACTGGAGTCATACGAAGAAGCAAGAGAAACTCTCACCAAATAGGAGGAAACCTTTGAAGTTTGTTTTCAGAAGAGATGGTCCTGTAGTTTTTCTGCTACTTCATATGTTCAGTGACAATGGTCACCAGGACAAACATGGTGGATGTGCCCAATGGGACGCAGACAACAAAAAGTTAAGAAATATTGCCACAGACCTAACCTCCTGCACACCAAATACATACTCTGCACTCTAATGAATTTCTTGCCCTGGCTTTTTATTGGGCACTCTTTTCATAGAGATTCCCCTTTGCACAATAATGTCATGTCTATTTTAATTTCTTCATTTTATTTTACGGAGGCTTGTTTATTAGAAACTATAGATAAACAAGTTATTAGTTCTGCTTACATTTACTTCACCAAGCTTATCACGTATTATGACCATAAAATTGCTGCACTTAATTTGGAAACTGCAATTACTCCCTTTATACCATTGGCATAACTCTTCTTCATAGTGCTAAAAAGTTATGTAGGAGCCGGAGCTGAATTCCCACTGATATAACATAGATGTGATCTATGCATATTAGGTGGTCCTGCTGAGACCATTATCCTATTTAAGTTGTTTGCTTGTGCAGAAATGTTGTGTGTGTATGCCAGTTAAGTAATGGATGTTAATCAATGCCTTCTATTAATGTGGATCTAAACTCAGGCAGACATTAGGTCTAATTATTCCTCTTGAGATTACCATTAAAGTATGCTCTCAGTATTATGAACAGGAATAGGATAAGTAGAAGAGCATTTCCCTTAAGGCTGGAATACACGGCTCTATTTTTGAGCCGACAGCTCTCGGCAGTAGCGTGATGACGTCAGCCGGTCTACACTATGAATGGGGAACCGCGTTGGTAACCTGTTCGGCCGAGCAAGATCTATTGACCTCGCTAGGAAAACAGCATACACGGTTAGATTTTTTCCTAGATTTCTGCACAGCTCAATGCTGTGAGCGCGCACGGCGCTCGGCTGTGCAAAAAATCAGGAAAAGATCGACCTGTGTATTCCTACCTTTACAAAGATCCAGATATAAGGCAAAAAAGTGAGTGTTCACATACAAAGGGTGAGATTGTTCATGTTCGGTTTGGTACTAAAGGACCTAGTCTAAATCCAATCACTAAAGGTCCTCACGCAGTTGTAAGCTGTTTTATTATACCAGAGGCTTTAACATGTGAAATGCCAACTAGTATGGACGTTGACGTTTTTATGTATCCACCTCAATGAAAATGCAAATAGAAAATTATGCTAACAATACAGTGGCTTGCAAAAGTATTCAGCGCCCTTGAACTTTTCCACATTTTGTCACATTACATGAATACATTTTTTTGGAATTCTACGTGAAAAACCTATACAAAGTGGTGTACACTTTTGGTGAATAGTGGAACGAAAATCATACATGATTCCAAACATTTTTTACAAATAAATAACTGCAAAGTGGGGTGTGCGTAAATATTCAGCCCCCTGAGTCAATACTTTGTAGAAGCACCTTTTGCTGCAATTCCAGCTGCCAGTCTTTTAGGGTATGTTTCTTCCAGCTGTGCACATCTAGAGACTGAAATCCTTGCCCATTCTTCTTTGCAAAACAGCTCCAGCTCAGTCAGATTAGATGGACAGCATTTGTGAACAGCAGTTTTCAGATTGATTTCTATTAGTGTGACTTCGATAAAGATCAGAGCACATTTTATGACAAATTCATGCAAAACGCCACATAATCCCAAATGATTCACATACTTTTTCTTGCAACTGTCAATTACATTCTCTCCACTGGCCACCAATGTAAGAGACATTCTACCAACTGGTCATCAATGTTAATGTTATTGAACCCACTGGCCACCAATGTAAGAGGCTTTCTACCCACTGGTTATCAATATAAATGGCATTATATCCACTGACCATCAATGTAAGAGGCATTCTACCCACTGACCATCAATGTAAGAGGCATTCTACCCACTGACCATCAATTTAAGAGGCATTCTACCCACTGACCATCAATGTAAGAGGCATTCTACCCACTGGCCATCAATGTAAATGTTATTAAAGCCTCTTGCCACCAACCTAAGAGACATTTGACCCACTGATCATCAATGTGAATAGTGTTTAACCCACTTGCCACCAATGTAAAAGTAATTCTATCCATTGGTCATCAATGTAAATATTATTTAACCCACTGGACACCAATTTAAAAGGCATTCTACTAACTGTTCATCATAGTAATTGTTTTGAACCAACGGGTCACTATTGTAAGAGGCATTCTACCCACTGGTCATCATTGTAAATGTTATTGAACCCACTGGCCACCAATGTAAGAGTCATCCACTTACTGTCAATGTAAGACACATTCTTCCTACTGAGATGAAACAATTTTTCAAAGATTTTGAGATTTTGAACATGGTATCATCACCAAACTTGATGGAGATGTAGGGAAGGGTTGGGGGTATAGTACAAAAGAAGTATGGCTCTAACACAAATAGCTTTTGCATAAATGAAGTTCAAATCAAGTCAAAATTTCAACTTTGACTTTGAATTTATGCAAAGACGACATCTGCTAGAGAAAAACTTTTTTTTCTCAATGTTCCCACAACCCTCTACATCTCCAGCAATTTTGGTGATGATACCATTTTCAGAGGCTTTGAAATCAGCTCACAAAATCAGCTAGTCGAAAAATTCGACCATCTCTACTACTGATCAGCATGGTAAGCTGCAGCTCAGCCGATATTGCTGACATCCATAATTGTAAATAAAAAATCTTTTTCTGACAGCAGGAGGAGAGCTTGTTACGAGTGCTCCCCTCCCACTGCCTTAGGTTGCGCCTAGGCAGCCGAAGTGGTGTCTGGGACATCTCTAAATCTCCGACAGAGAAAAGACAGGAGGAGGAGGAGTGGAGGTTGGGGGGCAGTGAGGGTGGAAGTAACTGCAGGTCTCCAGGATCTAAGATGCCAGCATGAGAAATGCAAGCAATTAAAGTGAGTATGGTGTAGGGGTTTTTTGTGTAGCAGTTTTCCAGCATCTGAACTGTTGATAGGTGAGTATTGTGTCATTTGAGTATAAAACCGCTGTAAGCTAGCTATACACTCTCCCTCGATAGATGAGGACCAGACTGCAGTGTGATGATCATCACACTGCAGCCGGCCCCCTTTGTGTGCCGTCCCTATCCAAAGTAATGGGTTTGGCTGGGAAGTTACCAACATGTCGGATCATGTGGGAAATTCCTGGTCGATCTCGCCAGGTGGGCGCACCTGATTTTTGGCGAGTAAAGGTTGAGAGTGGTCGCTGTGGACTAATGACTGCGGCATTGTACCGATCTGATTATTATAAAAATTCAATCATTTATCTCTGAAAATGTGAAAGCATGCAGGTGGTATTTTTATGGAGATGGAGACAAAATAATTTGGCAGAATAAAAATGACATTTTCCCTTGTGACGCAGGATTTGAATTCTGCAGAATTTCATTATTCTAAACATAATCTCGCAAAGCAATTATGTTTCTATTTATTTCTCTCCATTATGCTTCTGTTTTAAACAAAAACCACTTGCTTTCTTTCTTTCCAGAAGTATTACCATGAAAAAGGTTTGTTTCTGCAGCTGTTTTTACAACCTACTCACTCATTAACCTCATTTACTTCAATACATTGTGCTTCCTATATGAGCAATTCCGCTCAATCCTTTTTCCGTTGTACATTTGGAGCAAAAAAAATTGTGTGGTGAATAATAATTTCATGCTTCTCCTAAATATAAATCCACTTCCGTTAGCACAGATTTAAAGGAGAACTTTCCAGTACATGTTAGCTATTTTATTCATATTCATATATAAAGTCCTTTTGATATGCAAGGACATTTCTCCTGTTATGCGAAGTATACAGACACATAGGGAACGAACCGTAGCACCCTCCACAACTTTTCTGGTAGCACCCAGACAGCCCCCCCTTGGTTCGACAGGGAGTCTCCTGTGCTATTCTGACCTCCCCCCCCTCTGATCCCCGTGTGTCATTTTAAGTGATCCCCCCACCCTGATACATCAGTGCCGTATTCTTCTTAATGGAAAAAAAGACATCCCCCGAAAGTAAAACATAGGGTATCTTTGGGAGCATAAATTTATATAAGACACTGTCTTATTTTCGGGGAAACAGGTTCTGATGTCACTAAAGATAGCACCCAAAGTTTGACTTGTTTGTGAGTAAATTGCAAAGCCCCTGAACATGATGTCATCACCATGATTGCTGGAGATGTAGAGAAGCGTTATGGCCGTGGTTGCCAAATGGGGGAATTTCAGGGGGCGCAGCTTGTGGGACAGCCAAGGTGGCACTGGACGCTCTGTGTGAGAATTGTGCTGTCAGCGAACAGAGAAAACTGCAGAACTCAGCTGTCTATTGGGTCTCCCTACTGTCATTTCACTTATCCCTCTGTGGATTGCACACACCCACCCTCCCCTACCACTACCAGCCAATAAGATAAGTCTGAGGGAGGGACAAACAGGAAGCAGACCATGGGGAAACTAGCTGCAGACAGTACGTAGAGTGTATGTAATGTGTGTCTGTCTCTATTTGAATGATTCTCTGCATGATTGTACTTTGTGTCTCTATGTGAATGATGATAATTTCTGTATGGCTGGTGTGTGTATATATGATACAATGATACATCTCTCCAAGACTGGGGTGTGTGTGAAAAAGAGAATTATATTTCAAATAAGGTTTAAGAGGCCATTTCACACTAGCCGTGCTGCACTTATTTGTATTAACCGGTAACTGACGAGCTAGTGGTAAAGCTACCGTGTCCATTACTGATAATAAAACCCTGTGTTTCCACTTTACGCTTGCATCTCACATACAGGTGTGTGGCCCCAAATATGCATTCTGCGGGGTAATTTTCATTTACATGCTGCTTTGGAAACAGAGTACCTAACGTTACTCAATACACACTGTGTAATATAGCTCTTTATGTGTAGTTTGAATGGGGGGGGGGGGGGGCTTGATAATGTTTCTATCTAGTAAAGGGGGGCCCTGCAGGAGAAGTTTAGGAGCCACTGGTTTATGGGAACAATTCTGACTTGACTTAAAAACTTTATTTATACAAAAACTCCATGTGCTGGAGCAGTACTTTATATGTTATGTTTCTGTGTGTATAGATGTGTATACAGTCATGGCCAAAAGTCATGGGAATGACACAAATATTTGAAAATTGAAAAGTTGCTGCTTAAGTTTTTATAATAGCAATTTACATATACTCCAGAATGTTATGAAGAGTGTTCAGATGAATTACATAATCCTTCTTTGCCATGAAAATTAACAAAATCCCAAAAAACATTTCCACTGCATTTCATTGCTGTCATTAAAGAACCTGCTGAGATCATTTCAGTAATCGTCTTGTGGATCCTGGAGATAATTATATCAGGCTGATTGGGTTAGAATGGCAGACTTGAGGATGAAGGAGGGTGAAGCTTGAAATCATTGTTCTTCCATTGTTAACCATGGTGACCTGCAAAGAAACGCATGCAGCCATCATTGCGTTGCATAAAATGTCTTCACAGGCAAGGATATTGTGGCTACTAGGATTGCACCTAAATCAACAATTTATAGGATCATCAAGAACTTTAAGGAAAGAGGTTCAGTTCTTGTTAAGAAGGCTTCAGGGTGTCCAAGTAAGTCCAGCAAGTGCCAGGATTGTCTCCTAAACAGGATTCAGCTGCGGGATCGGAGTGCCACCAGTGCAGAGGTTGCTCAGGAATGGCAGCAGGCAGGTGGGAATGCATCTGCACGCACAGTGAGGCGAAGACTTTTGGAAGATGGTCTGGTGTCAAGAAGGGCAGCAAAGAAGCCACTTCTCTCCCAATAAAACATCAGGGACAGATTGATCTTCTGCAGAAAGTATGGTGAATGGACTGCTGAGGACTGGGGCTCGAAGTCATATTCTCCGATGAAGCCCCTTTCCTAATGTTTGGGGCGTCTGGAAAAGGGCTTGTTTGGAGAAGCAAAGGTGAGCGGTAGAGATGGTCGAATTTTTCGACTTGCTAACTTTGTGAGCTGATTGCAAAGCCCCTGAAAACTGTATCATCACCATAATTGCTGGAGATGTAGAGAAGGGTTGGGGGAACATTTCAAAGAAAAAAGTATGGCTCTAGCACATGTCGTTTTTGCATAAATTAAGTTCAAAGTTAAAGTCGAAATTCAGATTTTCGAAATTTTTACTTGACTTTGAACTTAATTTGTGAAAAGACTATTTGTGTTAGAGACATACTTTCTTTTTTGGAGTATACCCCCAACCCTTCTCTACATCTCCAGCAAGTTTGGTACCATGCTCAGGGGCTTTGCAATTAAGTCGAAACCGTCAAAATGGTCGAATTTTTGAAAAAAAATTTGACCATCTCTAGTGAGCGCTACCATCAGTCCTGTGTCATTCCAACAGTAAAGTAAAGCATCCTAAAACCATTCATGTGTGGGGTTGCTTCTCATCCAAGGGAGTGGGCTCACTCACAATTTTGCCCAAAAACACAGCCATGAATAAAGAATGGAACCAAAACACCCTCCAACAGTAACTTCTTCCAACAACAGTTTGATGAAGAAAGATGCATTTTCCAGCACGATGGAGCACCGTGCTATAAGGCAAAAGTGATAACTAAGTGGCTTGGGGACCAAAACGTTGAAATTTTGGGTCCATGGCCTCGAAACTCCCCAGATATTAATCCCATTGAGAACTTGTCATTCCTCAAGAGGCGGGTGGACAAACAAAAACCACCTAATTCTGACAAACTCAAAGAAGTGGTTATGAAAGAATGGGTTGTATCAGTCAGGATTTGGGCCAAAAGTTGATTGAGAGCATGCCCAGTTGAATTGCAGAGGTCCTGAAAAAGAAGGACCAACACTGAAAATACTGACTCTGACGCTTCAATCTCATGTAATTGAATGAAAGCCTTTGAAACGTAAGAAGTGCTTATAATTATATTTCAGGACATCATAGAGACAACTGCAACAATGATCTAAAAGCAGCTTAGCAGCACACTTTGTGAAAACTTTTGCCCAGGACTGTAGACAATGTTGTGTATGTATATTTGTATAGTCAGGCCGCAACACTCTGGTCAATGCTGTAAATGTGTTTATATACCTTTAAGGTCATTTATCTTTTGCCCAAGCAGCTGCTGAGAACTCTCTGGAGGATGAGGCCATGGCTCCTCTTCCTGCTATTTTGATGCTGTTTTCTGCATGAAAACTGGTTTAATCCCTCCTCTAGGCAGGTTATATAGCTAACTAGCTTACTGTCCCAGGTCTTTTGCCTGGGCTGCTGCCCACTCATTTGCAATTACCTTTGAGGCTTTCCCTCATTATGGAGGGTGTCAATGATGGTTTTCTGCAATGTCAGGTCAGCAGTCTGTCAGGTTTCAAGCCCAGTGATGCCTCAGAGTCAGATGCTTGTGCTGTGCCTGCATGCAGGGCAAAAATGGAAACTTGAAACGCAAATGCGAGACTAGTGTAAGGGCTCCTTCACACTATTCTCCCAGGCTAGGGTTAAAAATTACCCTTCACACTAGCCCTGCACTTGTGTTTCAGATGAAGTGCAATGGCACACTGAAAATGCCTTGCTGAATGCATTATTGCAAGTGCAGCGCAAGCATCTCCCATACACTTGTATGGAAGGCACAAACAGACAAGTAGTGGTAACACCACCGTGTCTGTTATTGGCACTATCTTCTATGTGTTATAATTTGTATGGAAGACGCATGTTTTGCACTCCATTGCAAAGATTTGTGCCTTTTATACTAGCCCTGCGCTAGCCTTTCTGGGACGTGCAATTGCGCGGTTGCCGCGCACCTTGCTGCATGCATTTTCACAGGTCTAACACATGTATAGTGGATGCAAGCGGAGCGCACAGCATAATACGTTTTTTTCCCAGTAACGAGCATGGTTAGCGGACACGGTTGCATTACCGTTATGGCATCCATTATCGCCCTAAAATCCTAGGTGTTGCACACATAGTGTGAAAGGACCCTGAAATGTACACTGCGATCTGCGATGTATTACAGCTGCAGCACAGCTAGTGTGAAAGAGCCCTAAAGAAGCCAATCCGTTTTCAATTAAAAGAAGAGAACTTACATACCCTATTGAAGAATCATTTATCCACATGTGCATGGAGGCAGGAAGAGATGTGGATGGGGAGAGGGAAGTTTGTTCCCCATCCTCTCATACAGAAAGAAAAAGGAGCTCTGAATCAGAGCAGAGCATTTTCAGCACGTTGTGGTGCAGTTTTGCCGCATTGTGGCAGGCGGCGCATCACGTGTGGTGCGGCAGAACGCCCGGCTAAGGAACACTCTATATGTGACACCACCAATGTTAGGGACATTCTATATGTGACACCACCAATGTAATGGACACTCTATATGTGACACCACTAATGTTAAGCACACTCTATATGTAACACCACCAATGTTAGGGACACTCTATATGTGATACCACAGATGTAAGGGACACTCTATATGTGACACCACCAATGTTAAGCACACTCTATATGTGACACCACCAATGTTAAGCACACTCTATATGTGACAACACCAATGTTAGGGACAATCTATATGTAACACCACCAATGTTAAGGACACTCTATATGTGACAACACCAATGTTGGGGACACTCTATATGTGACAACACCAATGTTAGGGACACTATTTGCAACACCACCAATGTTAGGGACACTATATATGACAACACCAATGTTAGGGACACTCTATATGTGACAACACCAATGTTAGGGACACTATTTGCAACACCACCAATGTTAGGGACACTCTATATGTGACACCACCAATGTTAGGAACACTCTATATGTGACACCACTAATGTTAGAGGCACTATATTTGTGACACCACCAATGTTAGGGGGGGGGGGCTATATATATGCAACAATGTAAGGGACACTCTATATGTGACACCACCAATGTTAGGAGCACTATATATGTGACACCACCAATATTGGGGACACTCTATATGTGACACCACAGATGTAAGGAACACTCTATATGTGACACCACAAATGTTCGGGACTATGGGAAATTATTACCATACTTACCGTAATTTTCCTTTCCTGGTCACTCCTCATGACAGTGCTACCCTGGATCCGGCTCCGCGACGCCTCGTAGGACATCCTTCAAGCCTTTAAAGGTCGGCTGCAGCCCTGCCCCCATGTTCCGTTATGAACCGAGCGAAAAACCGAAATCTGGGTGGGAACTACCACTGTCATGAGGAGTGACCAGAAAAGGAAAATTACGGCAAGTATGGTAACAATTTTCGATATTCCTGGTACTCCTCATGACAGTGCTACCCTGGGATATAACAAGCTATGTCGAAAAAGGGAGGGAGATCAACCAACAGCAATACACAATACAAGGCAGGTGCTGCAAGTCAAAATTTAATAAAGAGAAAAGCAACTCAATGAGATGCCGACAAAACAGAACGAGCAAACGGACAGGCTGACCCGGAGACCACAGCCAGGCGGTAGTGCTTAATAAAGTTGTACGCTGAACTCCAACTTGCCGCTTGGCAGATCACTTCTGACAAAACCTTCGCCCTTGCCACCTAGGATGTTGACACACTCTGTGTAGAATGAGCCCTGACTTCTAAAGGCGGTTCTAGCCTGAAGAGTGTAGGAGGAACGAATAGTTCTTAGAATCCAAGAGGCAAGGACTGACGGTGCCACTTTGTCTTTTTTGCAGCCCACTGGGTAGATTAATAAGTTATCCGCCATTTGGAATGTCCTGGTCCATTGCAGGTAAACCTCTAACAGACGGACCATGTCCAGATTCGAAAGGTCCTGGTCTGACGGGCTGCAGTCCGAAGGATGTAGACCAGGCAATACCGTCTCCCAGTTGAGGTGGAATGAACTGGAGACTTTCGACAGGAACTCTGGAGAAGGACGCAGAATGACCCTGTCTGGGCCGAGGTGATCGCCACCAAAAAGACTGTCCGGCAGTTCAAATGCCACAGGGAGCAAGTCTCTAATGGAATGAATGGAGGATTGACGAGTGCCTTCAGTACCAATGGAAGGTCCTAGGAGGGAAACAATATTCTCCTTGGTGGTCGCATCTTGAGTACGGCTCTGAGAAATTGGCGTAGCAGTGCCTCGTTTGTCCAAAGATGCCCAGTGAGAGCTGAGCGCGCTGAAATGTGCACCCTCAGCGTATTATATGCTAAGCCTGAGTCGACTCCAGCTTGCAAGAAAGAGAGGATCTGTGGAAGGGAAGGGTGCGTTACGGCAAAACCCTGCTTTGAAGCGAATGCCACAAAACTGGCCCATATCCTGTGGTATTTGTGGAGACCTTCCTAGCTTTAAGAAGGGTGTCCACCACTTCCGTCGGGAAACCCATCCTCAGGAATTTGTCCCTTTCACTAACCATGCCATCAGACTGAGACGTGCTGGATTCGGGTGCAGCCGCGCTCCCTGGTGAAGCAGGTCTGATCTGGTGGGTAACTTCAATGGTGAGGCCACTGTCATCTGCATGAGTACTGGAAACCATGGTCTTCTGGGCCAATACGGGAGAATGAGGATTGCCAAGGGACATTCGCACTGAAGCCAGAGCACGTTGATGATGAAACCTGGAGAAGAATAGGGGAAGTTGTGCGCTTTCTGGGGTGGCCATCAAATCTATGCAGGGAGTGCCCCACTTGCGGAAGATTCGGTGAAGATATCTGGAGTTGAGTGCCCATACGTGTGGATCCGGAAAATACCGGCTCAACCTGTCTGCCAAGAGATTCTGGACGCCAGGCAGATACGATGCTGTCAGACTCATCAGGTGTTGAAAATTACGGCCACAATCGGCAGCTTCTTGTGCCCCCTTGATTGTCTATGTAAGCCACAGCAGTGGTGTTGTCCATGTACAGTTTCGATGTAGTTTCGACAGTATGTTGATGACGCAGGACCAGGGCAAACGCCAGCAAGGCCTGCCAGGCCGCTCTCAGTTCCAAGGTATTGGATTGGCATGGTTGCGGGTTGGGCCAGCGACCCTGATAGGTTCCACAATGCGCGCCTCATCCAAGGAGGGTGGCATCGGACGTGATAGTCACACAGTCGGTTATCCGAAAAGGCCTCCCTATACAGAGGTTGGCCTCCTTGGTCCACCACTGAAGATCTCGCCGTACAATCAATGGGAGGTTGATCCTCTGCCGCAGGTCAGTCCCATTCCATTGATTGATAAAGTTGTACTGGAACGCCACCAATGTAAGGGATACTCTATATGTGACACTACCAATGTAAGGGACACTCTATATGT
>CM070034.1:118605528-118634024 GCA_036250615.1 Ptychadena robeensis
GGGCACTCTATATGTGACACCACCAATGTAAGGGACACTCTATATGTGACAGCACAGATGAAAGGGGGACTCTTAATCTGACACCACCAATGTAAGGGGCACTCTATATGTGACACTACCTTTGTTAGGGACACTCAATATGTGATACCACAGATGTAAGGGACACTCTATATGTGACACCACCAATTTTAAGGACACTCTATCTGTGACACCACCAATGTTAGGGACACTCTATCTGTGACACCACCAATGTTAGGGACACTCTATTTGTGACACCACCAATGTAAGGGACACTCTATATGTGACACCACAGATAAAAGGGGGACTCTACATCTGACACCACCAATGTAAGGGGCACTCTATATGTGACACTACCTTTGTTAGGGGCACTCTGTATGTGACACCCCAGATGTAAGGGACACTCTATATATGTGACATTGTTGATGTCACATATAGAATCATGTTACATTGCTGTGTCCTGCAGGACAAGTGAATATCACGTGATTCCAGTAGTCGATCGAAGTGAGCACTGACTTGTACGATCTGATACAATGACTATATCCAGCAGCATAGCCATCAGGAACGCCCCGAGCCTATGTGTGGGCGCGTCCTAGAAGTCGTACCAATCAACATCCTACGAGCTTTCACGCCCCCCTCCGTGACGCAGCTGATGGGCGGGACTACGGGGATGCAGCTTCGGCTCACTCACACCGAACTCAGTTCGGAAGTTTTCCGGAAGTAGCCGAAGGCTGAGGGGTCTCGCGACCGGATGGAACGTTGAAAGCTACGGTCAGAAGTACTAGAAAGCGAGGAGAGGGCTGAAGGAGGTTCCCGGAACCCGAATGTTCATGGCTCGCTCGGTACACAGTGACGGAGGAGGTGACCCGACTCACTGGTGAGTGAAGTGTCCGCTGTCTATCACACACCGTGTCCAGTGACAACGGTGTGTAAGTGTCATACTTGTCTTAGTAAGGGGACTCTGCCACCTGTCCAGCCATTACTTGTCAGGACTCAATATGGGGGACGTCTGTGCTACAAAGTACACTGGCTGCCCGTGTTACAGACCCCCCCAACCTTGTGCCAGGATGTGGAGGGACCTGGCTGGCTGGTAGGGCTACAATCATTATTTTATTTATATTGTGCCAGGATATTACCCAGCAATGTACAATAATAAAGGATCAGAAAAGACAGACCAACATAAAACAGCACAGAGAGTGACATAGGAGGAGGGACTGACCCTGTCCCATGGAGCTTACAATCTAACAGGTTGGGGAACAAAGCATACAATACATAGAGGGAGATGGCACTGTGGTGATCACTGATGAGGAGAGACCAGACAGAGGACCAAAGCCAGCCATTCACTGGTCGATTTTTTTTTTTTTTTTTTTTTTTTTTTTGCGGCGATTGATCGGTCTGGAATTAGGATTGACCAGGTCAACACATGCCGGTGTTTTCTGAAAGACCATCATCCAAAGTATTGAGTAGAAATTGATTCCCCAATGTTGTGTGCACTGCGATCGCTGTACGATCGTCAATTTTGCAACCACATGTAACAATCCATCACAGGGCGAATCGTAACATGTATGGCAGCTAGATGATACTATGGACAGTCTATCAGGTTTTGCTTATCATCACCTGTTTGTGTTGGATTTGTGCACCCGGAATAAAAGCAGTGTAGCTGATATTGGTTCACATTCCATGTTTGTTTCATTACATATTTGTATTCAATAACACATGGTGAAATCTTCTATACAAAGTCTTTTTATAGTTGTATATATGTCATCTGTCCTCACTACTTTGTGGGAATGTTACTGCTGAACCCCTGGCACGGTGCGTGTGGGATGCTGGCACATTGCCCCTGCACATATAGGGGTCGGCAGATGGAACCGAGCATTAAAGAAGTGTCAGAATGCACATTACATACATTATTAAGGGGTTTCTTCCTATTGCTTGTGGAAGGTTTAAAGGCTCATTCACACTACCCTGTGTACTGCCAACACATAAACTAATACAGTGTGTAATGTATCTTTAGCTGAGCATTTCTGCTTGTTCTGGAATGCTAATGTGGTAAAAATTATAGTGTGTTACAAGTGTGAGCGATAGAATAGGTCTCCTTTGGGCCTGTCAACTTTGTGTAATGCTAATTGCAACTGAGTGTGTATATAATACTAAGGGCTCATTCACACTAGCTGCGCTGCGATTGTAGTTTTGCCAATAACTGCATCCATTACCAACAAAAAAATCTTGTGCTGCGCTTGCGTTTCCCATGTATGGGAGATCCTTGCGCTGTGATTGCAAGAATGCAGGGCGTTTGCACTAACAGGCGCCATTGTACATTAACGTAAAATGGGGCTAGTTTCTTCTGGTACCCTAGCATTAACCCTAGCCTTTTAAGCCTTTTATACTGCAGTGTGATTCCTGCTCAGTACCTGAAGCACTTGCGGTAACGCTAACCATATCCGCCCTCCAATAAAACCCAGCATTTTTCAATGCGCTGTACTTGCGTCTCCCCTACATGTGTATTGTAGCCTCTTGCACTCACCTGGAAAAATGCATGCTGCGTGCGGTAACAGGCTGCATTGTGCATTACCGAAAACTCAAAGATGAATGTGCAGTTTATATTATCCATTAGAATAAAAAGTACCCTGGTCATAGGAGAATTGGAGCATCACACCAGTGTGGTCAGTGTATACATACTATAATTCAGCAAGAGCGTGCTAACCACCACCTATGTCCTTAGTCAGGATTTATTCTCCATCACATAGCTGAAAATTACTGATAAAGCAAGCAGCATCCAGATGATCAGACACCATTCCTGCTGGTATTTTAGTTTACATCTGTAGGGGAGACTGTAGTGATGTAACACACACACACACACACACACACACACACACATATATATATATATATATATATATATATATCTACAATGTATAGAATGCCCAGCACAGTTGTGTAAAGTTGTGATTACTTTTGTAGATGACGTGTTGTACATGTAGCTGTGCTCTCTCTAGTGGATACAACGGGGAATTCTTTATATCATAACTAATCCAGCAGACCGTTCCTGAGTCGTGAGAGTAGGATATGGAATCCTTTTCATAAAGAGAGACGATGCTTCTCCAAATGTAACTCAAAAGGTCAGAAGTAAGCTCTAGGGGCCGGAGTACATGAGCGATGTGTAGATGAATATTGTATATACAGATACATCAATATTCATGGAATACAGTACATTATTTGTTCATGAAGTAAACACAATCTCAGCATATCCATAAACTGATATGAACAGTGCAGGGACATTTACATAATTAAAACATAATTTACCGTGTACATAAAATCTCGTCTAACAACTGCGTAACCCCCATTGTCCTAGAAGGTTGGTAGATGGAGGGGTTCCTATAAACATCAATGTTGGTAAGCAGTGAAATGTCCTGTCTTTTAGTTATAATGCATCTCAGTGGAAATACATGTTTGGGGAATTTTCCCAAATAAATGACCTTTCCTGAGGTCTTTTTTTATATATATATATATATATATATATATATATATATATAAAATCTTTTCCATTGTCCTTCAACCCCAACACAGAGGGCTACGTTCCTCCTCAATCTAGTGATACAGATGCATCTTAATAGATCTCCATTCATGAGCCACACATCACTATGGGTCCATAGTCCTTTTAGTCCATAGTCTGCCCATACACCTTTTTAGATCTCTTTAGATTCAGATATTCTTAAGATTTATCAACAACTATGGAGTATGCTGCGATTGAACACAGGTAAAGGAGACCTAAAGGAAATCTGACAGAGAAATCTAAAGGTGTATGGGGACCCTAAAGCTGGCCATAGACTGGCAGATTCCCGCCCAATTTTTTGGGTGTGCCCACCTGGCAAGATGGACCAGGGATCTGCTGCATGTCAGATCGCATGGTGATCCGACATGCTGGTTAATTCCCGGTGTTACAGGGCCAGATTTTCAGTATAAACACATGGCCAACACAGGAAGTGAAGGCAAACCAGCACATGGGTAATACATCACTTCCTGTGGTGGAGACCCCACCTCTTCCTGGGCGGGCATCACCGGGCTAGTGAGGTGGGGATGTGGGGACAAGGGTCAGTTCTAATCTTCTAATATCTCCTTTAACACCCGGCCTATCCTATTACATTGGATAGGGATGGCACTAGCAAAGAAATCATGCACGGTCGATCTGCCAACCCCATTCCTGATTATGAACCAAATATAACAACACATGTAGTGTGGATTCTGTAGAAGCTTTGGCAAAACATATTGACATACACGCTTATGCCTGCCATACACACGCGATGTGTGCAGGCAGACTACCCCCGATGTCGCTCCGGGAGGCTAACGTGATGACGTCATCACGTTAGCCTCCCATTGCATTCTGGGGCCCCACAATCGGCCAGGCACCCTTTGTGTGCCGGCCATAAGCAGCGATGGAGACGCCGTCTTCATTGCTGCTTATGGCAATCGGCTCCCATCGGCTCAGACTTTCCGACATGTCGGATCTCTGGCCGGCCGAGAAGTGGGGCGACAGGCATCTGCAGGGATCTAGAATCTCTGCCGAAACTTCTCTGATGTCTTCCTGAAAATGAAGGCCAAATGGTGAAAATATCTTACGTCTTACTTTCACAACTCATCCAGAGGGTTGGTTCTGGGTGATTGCTTGGATTTAGTTGTAAGGCTGGCTATTCTCCATCCTTGGAAGAGCTGTGGCTCGATATCAGGCCAGCTTGTTCGCAGCGTGATGACATCCTTGTCAAACTCGCTAACTTCGTGTTTTTGACCGCATGCTGCCGTGGCCGATCGGCCTTGGCCCCATAGACATAAATGGATGCAGTCAAAAATGTGGACGCGAATTTTAACCTCGTCCATTCATACTCTATGGGATCTGTTGTGGCCAACCGCCCAAGTGGGGACAAGCCCTAAGTGTGTTCTACTTTTCTAGTATGCGACCTGCCACATCTGGGTTACAGGTTTTAGTAAAGGTTTGAATGATCCAATGGCGATCATCTTTCTGAGTTCTGGCTTAATTTGCTGCATTTTTATTCTGGGTCAGTGAGATTCCGAATTTTCATTAGTATGCAAATGATATGCAGACAAACTGAGCCAAAAAATCACAGCAGCTGTTGTACTTAATTGGCTGAGTTTTAGTCCGCATGCAGTTTTCATGCTTATGTCAGCATCTCATTGACCATCTCTATAATTCTGAAAGTTTCATCTTGTAGGCTGCATTGTGGTTGGTGGATAGACTGACTGCAAGTTTACACTACAGTCCACTCAGACATAGTATATTACAATACAGACTAGCAACTTATTATAATGCAAGGAGAAATGGTCATACACCCCCCCCCCCACCCATCGTCTTTTGCCATTTCCTGTTTATTTTCCCTCTTCTCCCTTTTTTTTCTCTCAAATTGCTGAAATACTGCAATAAACAGTTGTGTTGCTGACATGGTAGGATTTAGAGCCCTTTCACACTATGCTTTTTTAAAGGTGTACGTTCTTGCATACCGTGTTTCCCTGATAATAAGACATGCCCATCAAATAAGAAACCCCCCCTTCTTGAAAAAAAGTTTGAAATAATACACCCCTGCAAAGCAGACACTCATCCCTAAAGGACACCCACGATCGCCCACAAAAAATATAAGACATTTTTCACATTACACTTTTGTGTTTTGCGTTTTTGAACAAAGCAATTAAAAACGCATTACAAATGCGTGCAGCAGGGCATTTAAAAAAAAAAAAGCACAATGTAAGCAGTGCTAACAGTGGGTTTTTAAAAACGCAACACATGCTTCGTGAATGGTTACATTGGTCTTTTGAAAACATGTGGTTCCTTTTTAAAATGTGTGTGTTACAAAAACGTGACACAGCGTGCATAGTGTGAAAGCCCTCAGAATCCAGTATCATCTATGTATTGTTTGAGACGTGTCCGACTATAAAGTGGATATAAAAAGCATGCTCACTCTGTCAAATGGTAGATTATTGTGTACTGAAATGAATAAAAAAACTTTTTCTGCCTGTGACCTATAACCTGCACAATTCAATGGAAATGACCAAAAGTTAACCACACTAGCGAAGTATTGTGGTGTCATTATGATGCTGTGGGGTTGGTTTCCTTCAGATGGAATTAGAGCTTAATTGCGCCAAAGCTTAAACCATGAGCTAGAAAACTGAAGAAGAATGAATATTTTGAAGTGACAGCAACCCTAAGGAGACATCCAAATCAAGAAAACAATGGCTTTACCAGATTCAATGATAGTTGTGTTATGGCCCAGTCAGATGCCAGACCTAAATCCAACAGTAAAGCTAGTCACACATGGTACAATTTTAGCGTTCAGTTGATGATTTTCGATGAAAGAAAAGATCGATTGAACATTAATCGATGTACTGCCCACATAGTACAATCGATGTTCATTGTACAATTTTAGTAAAATCGTCGATTGAAAAGTGATTGGACAAGTTGGAAAACTTTGGTTGATTGATCAATGATCGAACTACATTTCTGAAAGTGTTTTGTTTGTTTCGATTCAATCATCTCGATGTGCGCTATTAACATATGACTACTTCCTGGGGAAAAAAAGTTCCTGTTAAAAAAAAAAAAAAAAAAAAAAAAAAAAACATTAATCCAATAGACGATTTTAGATTACTTCGATTTAATTTCAGTCGAAATTGTTCAATTATCGTGCTCCCCATGTGGAGAACTTCAATTAAATGACAATCGATGTTCGATTTTTTTAAATCTAAGTACAAAATCGAATCGAACCTCGATTGAATGATAAATTGTTCCATGTGTGGCTAGCTTAAATCTGTGTGTTGAAAAAGGACTGCGTTCAAGAGATGCCATCAATATATGTCTGACCCTCCGCTCCTGCAAGGAAGATTAGCCAAATGCCATGCCGAGTGACCCCTACCCACAAAGACTGAATGCTGGAGGCCTCTTCAAAAATGATTGATTTTAAGGGTGTACATATTTGTTTTTTCCTTGTGTTTCAGTTGAATTGTACAGGTCACAATTCTTTTTAGGTGGAAAAAGTTTAAAAGTAATTTTTTTTTGTATCATAAAAAAAACCTTGTCATTTAACTGTGGTGCATTCTCTGTTTATAAGGTTTTGTATTTGTCCTATTGCGGACCCTTAAGCTAGCCACACATGGTTCAATTGACGTTAGATTAGATTTTGCAGTTCGATTGATTAATCAAAAATGGATTTTAATGTAATCGATGTACACCACATGGAGTACAATAATTGTTCAATTTCAACTGAAAAGTTAATCAATTACGATTTTAGTTTCAATAGGAAATGATGTGTTAAAGGGAAGTAGCCACACACATCGAGTATAATTGACTTGACCAAAAAAAAGCTGCAAGGGATGTAGTTTGATGATAGTACAATGAACCAAACTTTTCCAACCTGTCCGATCACGATTCAGTCGATGATTTGACAAAAATCAATCAATAATCGTCGATTGTATTATGTGGGCAGAAAAGCGATTTTTCTTTCAATCGATTTGAATTTTTCATCAAAAAACACAGATTGAGCGCTAAAATCGAACCATGTGTGGCTAGCATTACGGAGGGTGTGCAATGGGAAGATATGGGAGCAATGGGAAAAATGACAATTTGTACCTTTTTGTTGGCATTTGTATTTTGTTTTGCTTGTATCAATGTAGCATGTTTGTGTATTTTTTCTGAGACATCACACACTAAAGTGGATATAAAAAGTGTGCTCATCTAATTTTTATTTTTGTGAAAATAATTGAAGCGCAAAAATAATTTAAAAACTTTTCCTGTGACCTATAACTTGTAATTGTAGTAGAGTTTTAAATCATTTCACCATGACCATAAGCGGATATAACATTATAACAGGGATGGAGCAGTACAGCCGAGCTTGGAAGGTGTAAATATTCAGATTAGACCTATTTTTGAATCCATAGAACATCAAATGTTTTCTTCCTCCCAGTTCAGGTCCTCTTTAATTTTTATTTCTATGAAGGATGCTGTGTTTTTTTTTTTTTTTTTTTTTTTTTTTTTTTTTTCCCATAAAGTTTCCCTCAGGGTGTTATCATAGCAGCCAAATTAATCCAGAAATTACAGTCTGTGTCCTGCTGACTCTTTTCTCATTAACTGTGAGTAAGTTACTTTTATTGACATCTTGGTTTACCCATCTGTAAAATTATACCCATCTGTGGAGTGGGGAATTGCAGTTGAATTTCAGGAAACTGTTGTCATGCTGATTATTTGGAAACTATTTTGCAGCAGGTTCTGCTCTTTCATTTACTTGCTATGCCTTTGCTGCTAAAGCGTGAAAGTACTTTGAAGTTATAACTGAACACATCATTAATGTGTTATGTAAAACAAGAGAGACGGGTGAGCACATAAAGAAAGCATTCCTTCCCACTATCTAGTAGTATACCTTAAACACCATATATCAAGGTGTATTATACAACTATTCTTTTTATGACAGAAGTCTAATCAAGATGTGGGCAAACTATGGCCCGCGTGCCATATCCGGACCATTTAGTCTTTTAATTAAACCCTTTGTCACCTTGGTTTCAAGATGGCTTTTTTTTTTTTTTTTAAACAAAAGTTTGAGGAGTGGTGGGTAAATGCACTTGGCATCGGCCACTGCACTTCCCCACATGGACACTAGGGACTTGGTGGGGGACTTTTAAGGCACTGGTTGTGTATAAATAATAATCTTATAAAATGTAAACAATTTATTTAGGCAAAGTAGTAATTAGTCAAGTGATCAATAGTACAGATTTATAGTTATAATCCATATCATAGACATTACGCGTAATACAACAACAGTATTTATCTCTCACAATAATGGGCAAGGTATATGACACCAAATATTGTACAAAATTAGAAACAACATATACTCGACACGTTTCGCCGACTTGGCTTCTTCAGGAGGTCTGTAAATGTTGTTCATATCTAACAGGGTCAAACAATATTATCTTATTAGGTATTTAAACATCTAAGCATAGTTGGAAAAAAGATTTTTTGATCACAAAATTTACTTACAGCCTAGCTGTGTGATTTAATTCAATTGGACAATGGGTTCCCATCTGTAAACGGTTGAGACCTCCGAGGTCAGAGAGGTCGCCCTGCCACCCAACGTCCCTACCGGGGAAGTGTGGTTTACCCAGTGGGTGCTCAACGCCGAGCACCAGCCACCTACGGATGGAGATATTAATTGGATTAGGTAGGTCCATCCCACAGATTGTGGTGGATCGCCCATTC
Source organism: Ptychadena robeensis (assembly GCA_036250615.1). Lineage (NCBI taxonomy): Eukaryota > Metazoa > Chordata > Amphibia > Anura > Ptychadenidae > Ptychadena > Ptychadena robeensis. The sequence goes on from CM070034.1 coordinate 118,614,794, forward strand.
GTACGCCGAGGTCTAGTGTTTCAAGATGGCTCCCCTCTACTTGTTCCCTGCAGTAAGTAGAGATAATGCCTAGAGGATGATTCTCCTTTTAGAGGCTGTGGTTTGCCCATGTCTGCAATAGACTGCAGACATGGGAAAACCATGTCTGCAGTCTATGCAGGAGGGAGTCTGAAGACAGACTCCCTCCCTGGCCCTAATGACTTGTGGCCACGGGAGGCTCATTTTGACAGGAGGCTCAATCTGACCGGACACCGGGTAATTCTGTTATCTGCTCATGATATTGTGCCCTGAGTTAACCCCAGGAAGCCTGGCAGATAAAGATGGAATCTCTCATAAGATTCCACGGAACAGCAGGTAAGTATATTATTTCAGGATCGTGGAGCCCTAAGCCACCAGCATATCAGCTCAGAGGGAAGTTCAACTTAAATTTTTACGAAGTCGATCGTTTTACATATCAATCAGTTCTACCAGCACACAATGCGATAAATTCAAAACCAACAGTCCCTGTTCTAAGCCCCGTGCGCATCGTACAATCAAATACAAAGTGATCATGGTCTATTTGATTTTGGGAAAAAGAAATAGACTTTAATATGATGAGGATGAGTTCCAACCAGGAGGAGGTTTGGAACTCCACAAATCTTAAGTCAACTGAGAGTTGGCGATTTTTACTCCCTATGTGCCACATCCCAAGACAGAACCACTTCTTTATACCTTGAGCTCCTGTACTACAAGCTGTACTCTGACTACTTTACATTGTGTGTCATATGTTTATTGTTGTCCCATGAAAAGATATCAGAAACGAATTACCACAATTGCAGAGGTGTACTCCCTTTTGTAAAATACTGAAAACCCAGTACATTCATAGTTTGTTCTTTAAATAAGCTGGGATCAGGCAAACACGGCAGTTCTGTGCAAGCCTGCAGACATTCTGCCTTGCAGCAGACTCCCTGATCCCTTCCAGCGCTATGTCTTCAGTGTGACGCCAAAGGGGTGGCGCCATAGACCTCCATATTAATTGAGGGGCGTCGCTTTTGCTGGCCCACATCGTCTGCAGCATCGAGATGTGTAGAAAGGAGGGGAAATGGCGAGGAATCTCTCGTATGGTGCCGTTTTGCGCGGGGAAAAAAAGTGTGTGAAGCAGCCGTAAAGCCAGGGAGGTTAATAAATTCACCCAGGGTCTATTAACAAATCAAGTGCTATTTATGAAACTTTTACACAGTATGTGTATGTGTTTCTTAGGGACCCCACCAAGCACTGTCCTAAGGCTATGTTACCACATTGGTGATTCTAATCGCGGTGCGGAGCTGCACGAGATCGCTAGCACCCAGCGATCTCCCACGATTACACTCATGGCTGTGAGATTGCAGCCAGGAAGTGGGGAGGCAGGACATCTTGCCCCACCCTGCCTTATCGTGCCCATAAAGAGTGAATGGGTGCGGTTTAAATGACACACGGTTTTTGTAACCATGCCTATACAGATCTATGGCCACAATCGGGGGCTCTCAGAAATGTGGTGACCCGATCACGGCCCTAAGTTGAAGTGGGCACAAGCCCATTCAACTAAATGGAGGTGATCAGCCACGATCCTCACGCTAGATTAACATCCTAGGCATTATGGGCTTTTCATGCCATTTTTTTATGGTGCCCGTACTGGCTTCCTGCGTAACGCCCAGGAGGTTAAAATCACCTCGGCACAGCGGATGATTCCATAGACGATCCCATAAGGCAGAATTATGTATTTTACACACCAGCTCAGATGTGTGTTGAGATTTATTTGAAATAAACTCTAAACACTAATTTTCTCAACTGACGTCATTGACTTATTTCTATAGATTTTTTTTCTTCTTTCTATTGAGAACTATAATTGGCATAAAACTGTTTAACGTTTTGCAGGTGTAATGTGACCATTTAAAATTTTAGGTTCCTCTTGTTCACTGCTTTTCTCACCTCGCTTTGATTCACCTGCTCCAATTTCACACAAAAATCCATGTCTAAAGCACCTCATACACCTTACAATCTTACCATACAATTTCTGTACAATCCACTTTTCTTCTACTAAAACCATGTAATATGAGGAGCTTTCTAAACCTTCCAATCCCTATGTATTCTATCAGGGAGGACCTGGCACGACATAGTTGTTGGTAGATCTAATGGGAGTTGTATGAAGTGATGTAAAGATGTATGGGGGGGCTTAAGATCTAGATAAAAGTATACCATATTTCTCTTTTTGATTTAATAAAAAGCTCTACTTAAGCTAAATTCACAATTTTTTAACAAAAATGATCTGTTCTTTTGGTCATGTGACTTAACTTTTTTTATTTAATAAAGACTAGTGTGTATGTCTTTTCCACAGCGTGGAAATAGACGCAGAGAGGACACTTCTGATTAATGGGACAGTGTCCACTCTGCGTATTCTTAGCGGCACACCCGCGGTGCTGTTTTGAAGCTGAGCCCTCCATTGACGATTAGTGTTTGGGCACTGATTTTCCGCGTCTTTCCCCTGCTTTCCCTGTCCGTAAGCAGTGGAGAATCCGTCCGGCAAATGTGCGTCCAGCACAGGGAATCTGCAGTGAACACATGCCGTTATGCTGTTGTTTTTGCTCTTAACCGATAAGCCTTCTTTGTTTTGCTGTAGCTATGCAGAACATTGTCAAAGGTAAACATGACAAAATGGGTTTGGATTTTATTTTTGAACAATCTTTCAGAAAAAAAACATAGATACGTATTGCCACATTTCAGACGTGTGGCATGGTTCACCAAGAGAAAGGTTTTTCCTTCAGATTTCTACGGTTTAGGCCTGAAACAATGGAAGTGCAGTATTTCTTTTGCTATAGATCTCTGTGGTGCTACAATAAAATGGAGGGTGAAGGCAGGTAAAAGAGATACTTTGAGAAAAGCAGTACAACAAAAATGGAGAAGGTTTTCCAGCCTTTCACCACTGAGGAATGGGGCTTCTAGCTACCAAAAAGTGATTTCCACTTTCTGAGCCAAAGACACACAAGGACACAATTTGTCCCTTTTAATGGATCAGTCATGGTGTTAAATAATGCAATATAACCTAATTGTCCTGTAGTGGATAGAAACCTCCTCATCTAAGGGCTCTTTCACACTAGTTGTGCTGTGTTGCTGCACCTTTCACACTGGCCCCGGGGCACTCTTTTTTTATTTTTATTTTTTGTTTCAGTGCAGTCTTCTCCTATACACATGTTTGAAAGACATAGTTCAGCTTAAGCCATCGATGTGGTGTTTAGTTTATCAGCTACGCCAGTGGTTCCCAAACTTTCCTTGCAGGGCCCCCCTTTTCTATTTAGGAACATTATCGAGCCCCCCTCTTCAAACACAGGTTAAGAATGAGGGCCAGCACCCCCCCTGGAATACCTTCACCCCCCCCCCCAGGTTTGCTGGCAAAACAAACACATTTTGCACTACGCTTGCATCGGCCATACACCTATATGGGAGACACGCTGCACCTGCAAAAATGTGTGCTGCAGCGCGTGGCATTGCACACAGGTTAACGCAAGCCTAGTGTGAAACCTTGTGTTAATCCTAACCATGCTCCGTTGTCATTTGTGAAACATGCTGATTTCAGTCTATACACATTTCCTCTGGATAGCCCTTGGGCGTCCCTGTCTAGGTGTAGGTTCTATGTGCCCACTTTGTCCATATGGTGCCAGTCATTGGTCAGTTGCAGGGAGCACTTGGCACAGTCCAAGATAGGGAGTAGCATGCAGTTCGCTCGGTGCTGTGGCTTTACTGATGTTGGGTTTTCTTTCAGGCAAGAAGTAAACACATTCTCCAGCTTACAGATCCGGCATTTATTTGTGGTTCATGTTTCTGGAAATGAACTTGTGTTTAGGTCAGGGGGATGGAAGTCATTATTTTCTTTTCGTATGGAAAGGTTATCTCCTCTGCATTTTAATGAGCTGCTGCTGGGAGCCCGGGAAGATTGCTGGCAATTGTCGCTGCTAGACATGTATTGCGCTAGAAGACCGATTTAGTACTGATTTCTCCAGCAGATTCTTTCAGCGTTTGACAACCCTATTTACACAGTAGTAACAGCAAACGGATATACAAACGCTTAGCAAGTTTCCAAGTGTTTACTCTGATGTGAAGCAATATACCTGTACGAGAAAGGAAAAAGTATTGGTACTTTAGTCTTTGTGCAGCTGACCTGATCTGTGCTTTGTGCGAGGTTTCAGTAAAGCAGATCTGATGAATCTTCTCTTTTTAATAACTCTGGCAATGGGTAATAGTAATACTGCCTTGGAACTGGTACTTCAGGGCCAGACAAGCTTTTCTATATCAATACAAATGTCTGCATTCAGCCCTTTCACAGACTTCCCCAACGGTATAATCCTCTGGACTGCCGGGTGCTGGGATGTCGCAGTGCTCCTATACCTTCATATTTTCATTTTAAACATCTCCACTCAACAGGTTTAAAAGTCCAAAGTCTTTATTTAAAAATGGCAAAAATTACATGACACCATGACTCTCCTGTCCACACACACCGCTCCTGATATAACTGCTCCTACTATGGCTTCAAAATAGAGATCTCATGGTGCTCGGACACAACCAGTCTGTCCTGGAACTTGTTACACAGTGTAAAACTGTGGGAGGTTTGGTGTATTCAACCTATTGAATTCAATAGAAGTGTCACACTGACTTATGACTGTTGTGTAAAATATTTGAATAATTACTAGAATCATATAATCTTCTTGAGACTAAGGCTATGTCTCCACTGTGTTGTGTGCTTATTCAGGACCCCCTAAATTAAGCCAGTGCTTGGTGGGGTCCTGACAGAGCATACACAATACCTGCCCGACGGATCCTCTGTTCTCACTTAATTCTGCCAATCCGCAGACCGGAGGTTGACTTACTGCACTACGTTAACCCCTGCATCAGCTGATCGGCTCAACACCATGTAAACGGAGGATTCGTCGGGGAGGTAATGTGTATGTTAGGAATGCAGAGCATACAACGCAGTGGAGACATAGCCTGTTAGTACATACCTTAACATAGCCTTAGGCTGGGTCTACTATACAAATGGGGCGGGCCTTATGGACACATCAGTGTAACATCTGTTGCGACCACCTGCAGTTTGCCTACTATTTGGGTGGGGTTTTCACCATGTCTGCAATACAGCGACCTATTAATTTTCATGAGCAAACGTCACTCCTTAGACCTATTTAACTGACCGCAGCCTAATTTGTGATTTATTTGCTTTATAAATCTCCCTAAATGTATCCAGTGATGTGAAGCAGTGCTGAAATAACTAATAACTAATATATCTGACACAGGTCAGGACCCCCATGATCCAGCGGAATACATGTTTTCCCAGTTATACACATACGCATTTACTTTACAGGGAACGATTCCTCCTGTATTCAGGATGTCATGGATCCCTAACTGGCTAAGAATTGATGAAGAGTAGACTCTTGGTATAAATGATGTGCTAGACTCATTATCTCAACACATTGAATGGAAAAGAAGAATAGTGTCACATTTGTCTCATTTTGCTAAACTTGGCACAAAGCATAGCGGCATCTGTTGTGTTGTAGCATCTCTCTGCTATTCCTAAAGCATTTTACTAGCCTGAGGACTGCCTGGTGCCGCATCACATACAATATACTCTAAGTGAGTGAGTGACACTTACACCTGGGAATAGGAGGGCTGTGTGTCATACAAGCAGGGCTGGGGCATCTAGCACAATTTGGCCAATTACATTTTCTATAATTTTACACAGGTTTGCTTTCTAAGGCTATGTTTCCACTGCATCTTGGATGCGCTTGTGTTACTTTTTTTTTAAATAAATGCATGGTGTTGCGTTTGCATGTGTTTACGTTGCCCCTTTTTTATGCATGTGGTGAGTGTGGGGACCACAATTATGTGTGAGGTTCCCCCCATCACTTAGCAGACCTCCTTTTTGCATAGGGTCTAGTATGCCTGGAAGAGGGGGGACCACAAACGGCATGCGGTCCCCCTCTCCAGTGCACAGGGTGGATAAAAATCAATGATTTTGTAAAAAAAAATCTAAAAAATCTGATTTTTTTTACATTTAAATCAGATTTATTTGATTTAAATCGGATCTTTTTGATTGAAAATTTTTTTTTTACAAATTACACAGATCACCAGTGGGGACACGATCTTCAGAAATCATGTCTTTCACCTAAATAGATCTATGGACGAGTGACCCCTGTGTCCACTTTTATGTCGATTTGGTTATTCAGGAGGACTGATCCCCTTGTGTCGGCTGTTTGTTGTATGTAGATTTGACCTAGGAAATGACATATCGTACCCCCTGAAGAAGTCTTCAACGAAACGCGTGTTGGGGTGAAATTTGTGCCATTTGGACTATTTTTATTGTGTAACAGCACGTGTACAGATGTGTACATCCGCAACATTGTGCATGGTTTGTGATTGATATGATGGTCATTACTTCATTTCTGGCACTGTGTATAATAAATGTGTTACTTTTGTGTCCCCTCACCCATGTCTATTCCAGGGGAAATTTGGGTGATGTGCTTATGTCATCAACGTCTGTCTGTTTGTGTAAGATTATTGGGCAGTTTCTCTGCTACAAGATATTATCGCAGATGCTGGGTTTACTTTCTCAGTTCTCAAAACTAAGTGCAACAGAAAAGTTGTCCAAATATGAATGATTAACCTAAACTGGGGATAAAAAAACTAATATGAAATGTTGTTATTCTAAAAATCTTCATCTACTTGCATTGTAAAGTTATTCCAGCAAGAATGATTGATTTAAATCAAGCCTTACTGACTAGTGATTTAAATCGCGATTTAAATCGGTTTAATTTAAATCAAATCCACCCTGCCAGCGCATACCATTTCCCCTGACTGGCAAGCTTGGTGAGTGTGGGAACCTCAGACAGTATGCCCCCTCTATATAAGCCAGTGGTTTCCAAACTGGGGGGCACAGAGGTATTCCAGGTTGGGGGGGGGGGGGAGTCACAGTTAGGTCGCTAAGAGAGAGACAAGCAGGTTGTACTTGCCAGGTGATAAAATGTCTTTATATTAAGGTAGCCATACACGGTCCGATTTTCTAGCGGCTGGTTGTAGCGCAATGACTTCCTCACGGTCGCTCAGAGGATCGGCGGGCACCCTTTGTGTGTCAGACATTACTTTGGATGGGGACTCTGCTCTTAATGAGTGAAAGATGGTGGTCGTTTTTATCGTATGAAAGAAATAAAGAATTACGGTGGCTCAGGTGGTTAGCACTCTGATCATACCATGCAGCACTAGAGTCCTAGGTTCAAATCCCACTATGTGCAAGGAGTTTGTATGTTCTCCCCGTGTCTGCGTGGCTTTCCTCCCACACTCCAAAAACATGCTGATAGGTTAATTGGCTTCCCAAAAAAAGATTCTCCTATGTTGGTTACATGTGACCTAGGGAAATTAGATTGTGAGCTTCTCTGTAAATCGCTGCATAATATGTCGGTGCGATACATATAAGTAAAAGATATTAATAATACTTTTAGTCCGGAGTGCGGGACATCTGTCTTAATCGGTCTATAATAATTATTTATGAGTGGGAAGTAGAGAATGTGGCATCATGGGATAGCCGGTCCAGCCATGTGAGGGGGTGATAGCCATAGCGCAGTATATCGGTGGAATGGTTTTCCAGGTCCCCTCTATTGCAGTCAGGGGGGACCTGTTCTTGTATTTCACCATATAATACCGACTGTTTGGAGTTCATATGACACCCTATATTGGCTAACTGAAGTCATTGAAAATAAAAATATTGTATAAAGCCTAAAGAAGGAATCCGAGAAAGCTTCACTTTAGTTATCCAATAAACGGCATCACTTTGACTCCAACTCTCTTCATTGATGGCTAACGGTGCAGCACTCGACTATTGCCATATAAACCAGGAATGGCTAAATTTTTTCACTATGACCCAGCTTTATATATTTTTATTTTTCACCTCCTGTTGTTACTGTGATGTAATATCTTTAATGTTATGTGATATGTTTTCTTGACATCTAGTCATATACCTGTGATTCCCAGTAATTTCATGAATGCACATCCATCTGTCACACACACATTGCTCGTCTCCTAGTCTCCCTGATTATAACATTTTCATGTTCTGGTGTCTTCATCTGTATCAGCGCCATGCATGATTGTTAATTGGCTCGTCTGACGCAGATTATCTTTTAAGTTATTCTTTGTTTTATGTAAATGTCATAATCGCTGTGGCACGCAGTTGGAAAGTTCGAACATTTACATTTTAAAGCGGAATACCAGGCAAGCATAAAAACTCCTTTTTAAAAAATGTTTTCTTAGATCTTCAAATACCTTTTGTATCCCTTCTTATTTGTATAAAACAATAGTTTCATTCTTGAATTGTAATGTGAAAAGGAAAGTACATGCGCTTTTAAATTCTAATAAATTGCAGTAAGTTCAAAGCCCAGAACATGATATTGTCAATTGGAGATGTATGGGAGGGATATAAATACATGAAGGAGGGTGTACTTTCTTTCTCCTGTATATTACTGTATTGCACTTCTCCCGTTCCAACTACTTTCTTCCCTCTTATCTAAATTAATTGTTTACTAAGTATTAGCACATATTATTTGTCAATACTATTTATTGAAAAATTGGTGACGCTAGCACCCATCTCCTGCGATTAGACTTGAGGCACAGAGATTGCAGGCAAGAAGTGGGGGGGGGGGGGGGGGGGGGGGGGGGGGTGTGGGCCAGAGGACGTCTTGCCCCACCCTGCCTAATCATGTCTCATTTAAACTGTGCCCATTCACTCTCGGCCTGGTTTAAGTGACACACGATTTTTAACTGCGCCCATTCAGGTCTATGGCTGCGATCAGGGGCTATGAGCCACCCATGGCAAACAATTCGATAGTGGGCCACACCGCATCTGCACCTGATTGCTGACAGTTAAGTTGGGAACAAGCCCATTCAACTAAATGGAGACAATGAGCTGCGATCGTCGCGCACGATTAAAATCGCGTCTGCTCAGTGGCTAATGACCTAAGTGGCAACATAGCCTGACTGTCTTTCTTTGGGATCTTTTGTTTTGTTTTTAGCGGTTATCAAAATTCTGCACTTTAACATGGGGGGCATACTACAGATGTTAAGTCAATATCCATAGTGTGTGTGTCCTTGTTCTGTCTGTTACATGATCCAGAAAAAAAATCTCATTTATATAATAGTATTTGAAAAAATACAGTGTATTTAGTAAAAAATTGTGACACTTTTGTAATATCTCCACAGGAAGTGACTATGGGCTCTTTGAGCAGTAAGCTTCTAGGCCAAGAATCATCTAAGCCAACTGGCTCTTGTGAATGTAGAAAGAGGAAGAGGAGCTTAGAATGTCCTTGTGACAGCGACAGTGAAGAGGACATAGAGGACCTACTCAACACCCCACGGAGGTAGAATTCATGTAGCTCGATGTTTTCTGTATTGCAGACTCTGTGTTGGCATGGTGTAGCTGTGTGTTCCCATCATATTGCTGTCCATGTGTACTTTTTTTTTTTTTTTATTCATTGTAAGAACCGCCGCCGCTAACAACCTCATCTCATGCAGTTTTTAGCGGTGGCCATTCACCCCTATGGCCGCGGTCAGTGCTGGGCGCCCGCGATTCCGCGGACAGGGGACTAGCCCATTGAAAAGAATGGGCGCGGATGTATCCGCGCCGTGCACAACCGCGGGCTTCCGCTTCAAGTGGAAACAAGCCCTAACACTGCTTTAACCCTGTTTGTTTTCAAGGCGGTTGACACTTGGCAGGCAGCCTAAAGATGACACTGTGCTGCTGTGTGCTGGGGTTGCACATATTGTGCAGGGAGACCGAGGTCAACCACTGACAACTGGCTTCATCTTATCCCAATGGGCAACCACACAAAAACTGTGGTTTAGGCGTACTGTCTGAATGAAACCTATCCATATATGAATAAGGAGCCATCATGTACAACTTACTGTAAGTTGTATTACAAATTTTTTTTTATTAAACCCATCTGTATCCCTTCCGCCATGCAGGTTGGGAAACCTGCTGCAAAATGTATCCCTAAGTTACTGTATTCTGACAAACATGTGACATCTGACTTCACTAATTGAAGTCTAGGTGCTTTTTAAGAATGAACTAGTTTACATCACCCTCTGTTCTATTGGCACTGAGCTTTGGGTGTCCATGACCATGACCCATCACTGGTCACATGCTTTTCTATCTTCTGATAACAATTAGTACTTGCCAAAACGAATCCAGAAGTTATCTTTATGATCTGTTCCAACCATCATAATTTGCCCTTTGGCGGAGTTGCCCATTATGTTTCCTACAAACCACCTTCGGGTTCTGAATTTTTTGCTGCATTATATCTCACCATTAAATAGTTGCCATTCTGACATGTTAATCAATGTTCAGTTGATTTATTTTGAGGTAGCAGTGGAGGTTATTCAGTCAATATCAGGTCAGTTACACTTACTAGAATTTTTTCAATGAGAGACACCATTCTCGGCTGTGTAACGCCAAAATAATGCACTGCTGTCTACCTATGTATGTATGAAATGACGTATGTATACATATGTATGAAATTGTAAGCTGACTAATCTTCATCTGGAAAATGGAAGTATTGCTCATTTTGTTTTTTATTCTTCAGAAAGAAGCTGAAAAGTACATCAAAATATATTTACCAAACCCTCTTCTTAAATGGGGAGAACAGCGATATTAAGATCTGTGCACTTGGGAAAGAATGGAACCTGCACAAAATCTACCTCTGTCAGGTAAATAGTCTTCAGATCTGATGCTGCCTGTTCACATCTTGTCTGATAAAGGGAATGTGGTTTATTTGCTGGGGGAGGTGATTTAAATAATGTCCATTTTCATTGCCATCTGTGTCCTCTCGCCACAGTTACCTCCATGAGTGGTCTCATTAGAGCTCTACCTGTGTAGGAATATACTGAACTGTATACAGATACAGCACTGAAAATAACTCCCACTGTAACTTCACTGAGTACTTTAAGCAGAACTCTGGCACCCCCTGCTGGCCAGTCAGCATAAATGAAGTTAGTTGGCTTTTATGCTCCAGAAAATGATTTACTTACATCAACACTTAAAAGTTAACATCTGATTTACGAAACGACATGTTTTATACAGTAGTTAAAAGAACAAAAACAAAAAAAATTAACTTTTTTCTATCTTAACTGCGATGTTTATCTGGATAAGATATGTTAATACACGTTTACCTTATCAATGTTTGTTTTATAATAAGAGATGCATCTAAATCTCTTTATTCAGAAGGTTTGTTTTATTTGTATCACTTATATTAATTGGAACACACCTCTAAATATTGCACTTGGATGTTCCAGTCACTAGCATGGCCACAGGTTATAAAATCAAGTGCTTAAGCTTAGCATAGATTTCCTGTCGACTGCAAAGCCGACCTAGCAGCTGCTAGTGCTGAAAATCAGCTGGGCAACCTTTGTGTGCCGGCCATTACTAATACTACTACTACATTACTAATGGGATCTGATCTAAATTAATGTGCGATCCGACATGACGGCAGATTTTAGGTCAATATGGCCAGTTGGCGCACCTGATTCCCTGCCGATCCGATCAGATGCGGGAACGCGCACGGCATGCGATCAGCGGTTGGGTCAGGCAGGAATCGGCTCATCTATGCCCAGCTTTAGGCATCCAGTCTGCTTCTGCAAACATTTGTGTTAAAGTAATTTCAGCTACAATTGGTGGGCCAACTTAATTTAAAAGCCAAGTAATTTAGAATGGAATGTCAGTTGCCCAATACTTTTGGCAGTTTAATGCATTTTCAATTAACTTGGCTAAACAGACTAAACTTGGCTAAACAAACAGGAGATCCAGTGGAGTGCACACATTTCCACATCAGATGGCAACTATATTTTGAGTTTGCTGTGCTGTTATAACTGAATACCGGTTGCTCAAGCTTACTCACCCTTATACAGCTGCCTCACCCTTATCCAAATACCAGATTTATGTGGGTTTCATTTATAAGGTAGATCTGATGTTTAGTTTGTTAAATATGTTCTTTATGATTAGACATGTAGTTGCAATTTGGTGGATTCAGGTTAGACCTCTTGGTTTACCATACACAATAATTTGAGAAAATGTAACATTCACCTTCTAATTCCACATGTGAACACAGACCTGTCCATTATGGCAGTGAAAGCTATATTAATAATTTTTATCTACTTGGATATGCCTACTTTATTATCATCAAACGTCATCTATTTTAGAGGTGCACGATTGCAAATTTCTGGGTGATTCCGATTTCGGATTTTAGAGAAAATGTGACCTGCCGATTCTGGTTTTGGCATGAATGCATATGACATTCATAAAAAAATAATTTTCTAATCTATTTTCGTTAAATCTGCAGCTGCGCTGTAACAACATCGCTGTAGAAACGTAACTAAAATGGCCATATACACTAACTTTGAAAATTCATATTATACCTTTTAATAGTACAATAATGACACTTTCAGAGTCAGTAATGTACCCCTACTACTACTTACACCCCATGTTTTACTCCTCTAGCTAAGCATTATTTGATAGCTGGACTTTTAGCTGAAGTTTTACAGTTTTGGAGGTAGGGGGGTGAAACTTGGGGTGTAAGTAGTAGTGCTGGTATATATATATATATATATATATATATATATATATATATATATATATACATACATATATATATATACACTAAAAATACTCCATATTTAGTACAGAAGGCAGACAGGTGAAGCGGACCACTCACATAAGCACACCTCTGCCCAGTATACAGTATAGATATATAGACTCCATACAGAGTTTTGACAGTTAGGAGGTGACTGAGTCATCAGCAGAGAGGTACCTGTGGAGATGAGCCTCCCAGTGACACTGACCGTTAATTCTGCTATGGACAGGGGACCAAGGGGGAGGCTATTCTCAACATGTCCCCTGTCCATAACCAAATGAACTGTCAGTAACACTGGGAGGGGAAGGCTCATGTCGAGCGGACACCTGTACTCTGTTAGTTAATATACTGTTGTCACAGGTAAGCTGATTATATACAGTGCCAAAACCCAATAACATTATGATGACCTGGGATCCCACCAGAAACCTGAATACAAAAACTTTTGTTACTTCAGCTGTTATGAAACCACAAGTGCTAGGAATTGTAGTGCCACAGCAGCAAAGATCCACATGGTTTATCCAGGGCAGGAACTTTGATCATGGACTTTATTGTCCCTGACATCCAGTGCAGCACCTCAGAGGTTAGCTTGTCGTCCAGGCAGTAGGAAATGCAGCTAGAAAAGGTTCTGAGTGCAATGCCTGTCCCTTCTCTCCAAAACTTTCTTTCCTTCTCTCTGACTCTCGCTCCTCATACCAGTCCTTAAATGTGCTTGCTGTATTTTTATTTCTTTATTTTTGTTTCGCTGCTATGGATGGGTCCTGTCCAGATCAGCTCCCAGTGTCAAAACCAAAGGGAGGGGGAACAGTTAGCAATGCGGAGGTGAGCATTATCCCAGAGACAGCAATACCTGGTGTGGGGGGGCTCGTATGGGCAGAGAGCTGTAAGGAGATGGCGTCCTTATCAACAGATCGGCTGCATATCAGCTGGTCACCGATCTGGGCTAATTATACAAAAAGACCTGCCAATTCCAATCACTAGCTGATCAATTGGTACACCTCTAATCTATTTGAGTAGGTCGGACTATCAGAAGCACTAGGTAGGGATTTTCTTTGCCTGAACAATATTTACATTAGTAATGGAAGCGATAGAATTCTGTTCTTTCTCTTGTCCTCCAAGTGCTTTTTGGAGGGGGAAGCCAGAACAGTGCTTAACTTTAAATGTGTCTGCCTTTTATACTTTACAGATCCTAGACATTATTTAACTAAATCCTTAAAAATAAAAAAAAATAAAAAAAATTAAAAATCTCACGTTGCTGCACATTAAAATGGAATCGGGAAAATCACTTCTTCATGGATTGCACCCCATTTCACCCCATGTAGAACTTTCTTTCAGAGTACCTTAACCCCCCTAGCGGTCTCCCCGTCCATCACCCATGATGTCATCGGGGTGGGTGCAGAAACTCTGAAATGCTGCTGCAATATGGAGAATCACCGCAGCTTTCCGGGGATGTGAAGACTTGTATTTGACAGACGGGTATTTCAGATTTTCAGTCCATGACTGATTTAGACCTGAAGGTTGAAAGAACTTTCTGTGATCAGTTAACATTTTGATGAGCATTTATGTTCGACTTCCTTCATTTTGCTCCTATTTAGCTAAACACATCCTTTCTTAAACAAATAATGCATCTTTTTCTGTTATGGACCGGTAAGGCCCACAGAATAAGTTTCCATGTATTCAACTTGATGAAATAATTTTTCAGGGCCAATGAGGTATCCCTGTGAGAGTTATTTTACACGTGGAACACCTATAACATGTATTTTATAACATTTTGTGCTCATCCTGTAGTTTGACAACTGAACACTTTGGTTCACAGCTGTCAGAGGGCGTCCTCTAGTGGTCAGAAATGGTAACAAAGTACGGGGGAGACATTAGGAGTCTGAGAGAGTATGAGGTTTAAGAAATACAATCTGATATATACAAATATTATAAATATAGCATGTCTCAAAGTATAGAACTGATGGACTGTTACTTTCATACGGTAACTTCAGGCTCTTTCATGAATTTAATAAAACAAATGGTTGATAAACTGTTTACAAAGATTTTTTTAATTCTCCTTATATTTAGTGTGGAAAGTTTATCCTGAATTTTAAGGCTCCCATCATCTAAAACCTTTAGCGTGGATCTTTGTAATACACGGCCCCTCCTTTTACAGTGGAATCATTGCAAAGGGTTAAGATAGATGTATGTAGCGGTTTCTTTCTCCCTCCACCCTTGTGATGTCTAGAAGAATCAGAATAAAGCAGGGCTTTGTCATATTGGACAGAGATGTTGTCCCTTTTATTTATCTTTCACATGCTGCTGGTAGATTCAGATAAAGGAGATTGCTGTCTGATTGTGAAGATACGAGAGATGCTATGTCATCCACATGAAACACCTGATGGATGCACTGAATGCAATGTTAAGGGCCTACGTGTAATTGGGTCTCTTATTTGTTTTGTTTTTTACTTCTTACCCAGCCAGTAAAGACAGTCATTGACTTGTTATTGTATCCCTAAACATAGTCTTTAGCACAAGCTGTTTGTATATCTGTGTGGGTTTCTTTTCTTCTATTTTCCATCACTTGAAAACAAACCTTTTTATTATCACCTTGTATTGATACAGCACTAACATATTATTCAGTGCTTTATTGAGTATATATAGTCATGTCACTAGCTGTCTCCCAGTGGCTCTCACTAATCTAATGTCATGTGTACCTATCAGCATGTCTTTAGAACAGGGGAAAAAATGAGTACCCAGAGGAAACCCACGCAGACACAGGGAGAACTAACAAACTCCTTGCCCCCTAAACCAATGTTCTTGTAACAGAAAAAGTCAACGATCATTTTTACAATAATACAAACTAGGATTTTTATGCTCAAGCCTTCTGTTTATTTATCTTTTCTATATAACATCATCATCAGAGTTTTACAGTGTATGTGAAAGCAGTACATTAAAGCTGGGAACACACGTGTAGATATGGGCCAGATCAATGGCCCCTTCAAGCGCTGTGGGCGCTCACGGGCATCTACCTGGCCCATATCATATGCGGCCATCGCTGTTTTCGAGCGGGACCAATCAATCCCACTCGAATACAGGGATAAGCGTTATGGACGGCAGCACCTCGTCCAGCGATCCAACTGGTACTATTGCACCGGACGAGGTGCTGCCATCCAGTACAAATCACTGCTGTGGGAGAGCATACTCGCGCTGTCCCTGTGACATGCTGGCGACATGCTGCTCGGCTGCTCGTGTCTGAGGCTAGACCTCAGCAGTGCGTTAGGGAGGTTAAACAAGTGGCAGTGCCATCGTGTGGATGTTTTAGAATTTATTTTATTTATTTTACTAGAGATGATGTCATTACTTGTTTAAAAATTGCACTGAATAGGTGAGTTAATTACAAATTCATTCCTGAACGATGGACCCCAATATAAGCAATTACAAAAATGTAGCACTATATTCAAGATCTGCTGATATTGCCAATAATAATTTGAGATTCAAATACTCGGGCCCAACACTAGTGTTCAAACAAGTCAGGATGGATAGGACGTTACCCCAGGGTGTGAGCATTTTGCCACTTCTGGGAAATGTCTTTCAATACTTGTATATGGGTAGGAGTTGGAGTTGGAGCGGGCCTGGCTTGTCTTGGACACAGAAACCAGAGCAGTCATACCATACCAGACTTCCAATGTAAAAAATCAATGCAAAACATACAATCCACACAGAGGTTCTAAATACTCTACCCAGCTGCAACAAAAAAAACTCTTGAATTGGTTGAACTTGGGCTGTAAAGCCAGCATCATACTAAAATAACAATCCCTTTTGAAAAATAAAAAAGCAGTTTCTTCTTAAAAATCCACCAGCTTGGGTTTTTCCTGCAGAAAGTTACTCCACTGACTAGATGGTATGAGGGAATGAGGATCAATGTTATTTAACCTCCCTAGCGCACTGCCTGTACTGCACCGTTTTTAACAGTGTGGTACAGGCAATGGCAGCAGTGTACGAGGTACACTGCCTGCCATTTCCTCCCTCCCCTCTCCACACAGCCAGTGTCATTCATGACACCAGTTGGGAGGGCTGGAAAGCAAAGGCCCCTCCATTAACATGGAGGTCTATGGCACTGCTCACCCTCGCCCCCTCAGTGAAGCCGCAGAACCCCGGAAATGCTGCGGCTGGAAGCAGCATCGCCATAGCTTTCCGGGGATGTGCAGCTTTCATGGGAGCCCAGCTCATCCAGAGTTTGTTCTTCACACAAACTCTGGACGAGATGGGCTCGTCATGAACACTAAGAAGGTTAAACCTCATTCTCTGAGCCGCTGCTTTTTGCCACATTAAAACTGACCCTGAATATACTGATATCCGTGGAAGGACAATTCTTCAGTGTCCCTAGGCTAGATGAGAACACTTACGATGACGGGTGGATGGGTTGGAGGAGTCATGTAGAAAAAAAGGTTTATCTTATATTGGGTGTAAGGCAAGGTGGTCTTGCTGTAGGTGGGCTTTGTTCTCAAAAGAATCCTATTATTATCATCATTTATTTATATATCGCCAACATATTACAGAGCGCTGTAGGTTGAGACAACATAAGAAAACACACAGGTACAGGTTATGATACAGGAGAAGTAGAGGACCTTACCTGATCAGGCTTAAAATCTAATCATAGTGATTAGGTATCCTGCAATTGTTTTGTGTACAGCTCCATAGGTTTCCCGAACTTGTCTTAATAACGTTAAGAATCTGTAGTATTTTATATATATATTCTATAAAATTATATTCTATAGGAATATATTATATTATATATTCTATAGGAATATATTTGTTTTTAAGTCCTCATGGTTATATTTTTTCTTTTGGCAGTCTGGATACTTCTCCAGTATGTTTTGTGGCTCCTGGAAAGAATCTAGCATGAATGTGATAGAACTGGAGATCCCTGATCACAATATTGATGCAGAAGGTAAGGAACATGGCTATTGACAGACAACTGATTGTTATGATAAGCGCAAATTGTGGTCTTTATATACACTTTTGACCTTTTGCATACTTGTGTACCTTTTTTCATTTATTTATTTTTTCAAATCTAAAATAGGACTAGCTCTTAATTACTCTCTTTATTTAGAATGTCTTTTTTTGTGGTAAACTATGGTGCATGAATTTTCTTTCAAGGATTCACTGGCCTAATTAGTAAGTTGGGCACAGAGTTGCTTTAGCCAATAATTCGGAGGGACCAAAAACCCAGCTTCTATATTGTGCAACCAGTGGAACATTATTAGTCTATTTTAATACATTTTAAAAGGGCTCATCAATCTATACATACAGATTTGAAAGCACAGTAAATATATTACCTGCTGTGACCTGCTGTATACCTATTTACTCGGATGTAGGGTCAGAGCTTCCAGCCGGAGACTCAGAGTGCGCAGTGTGGAAAACTGTTCTCCATTGTTCTGTTTTATCTAATTATATGGGGTTAAATAATGAAATGTATAAACAGTATTTTGTTATATATGTTACTAGGAAATTTACTGAGGCTTACAGTCCCACAAACCTAATTCTCTATAAACTGATAGTAATTCTAAATGAACTAGTTATAAAATATATCAAGGATAACTGGCAGTTTACTGTATTCTACTATATACCTGTGTTACACATGCCACATACAGTGGATATAGACCCCAGGTGCCCAACCTGCGGCCCTTGGGGTGTTCTTAAGCAGCCCCCCTTGGTCCCTGAAACCTTACTGTTATTGCATAGGCCATTGGAACACACCTGTCTGCCAATCCTCGGCTGACAGGTCCTCGCCCGGGAACTTCTTAGAGGAGGAGAGGCGATAAACTTATGTGATAGCCGTACATAAAAACCAGACCCAGAGGGCGCCTAAGCAAGTCCCTCTCCTCTAGTGTTGGTGGGGCATCAACAGACAGGTGAGTGCCTATGCTCCCTCTATTTCACCAATGAACATGGGGTGATTGTATGCGGCACATAACCTGAGAATAGGGGCTTTTTAACCTCCTGGGTGCTATGCCCGAACTCAGTTCGAGCGCAGTTTGATCGCTAATCAAACTGTGCCCATGCCAGGATCGGGCACAAACGGTGCCTCTGTGTGTGCCTGCGGCTCTGTAGAAGGGCCACTGACACACTGAGCCTTCTGGTACCATGTATTCGGCATCATCTGTGACGCCGAAGGGAGCGGCGCGGCGCCATAGACCTCCATGTTAATGGATGGGGCGCCGCTCTCCTCCCCACACACCGCCAGCGTCTATTTGACACCGGCGGTGTAGAGGGCTGGGCAGAGACCAGACATTGTACTCAGCCATAATTGCGGGAGAAATGGCTTTTCGTGCCATAAACAATGGCGCGAAAAGCCCGTAACGCCCAGAGGGTTAAGCAGTTAAGGTTGGAAATGTTATGTGCGGCCCTTTAGTGACGCACTTGTGGCCCTCCATATCAACTCAGTTGGCCACCACTGATATAGGCCATGTACACACCCCTTCATACCAGTAGTTTATGGCAGATAATTTATTTATTTATTGTGACCTAAAACCTATACAGCTCCATGGAAAAACAAGTTTTTTAGAGGGGGGGGGGGGGGG
>CM070034.1:118634078-118644122 GCA_036250615.1 Ptychadena robeensis
TCTGCCCTACCAGTGCGGTACGGACAATTGCAGCAGTGTACAAAGTACACTGCATGTAGTTCCCACGCTCTGTCCTGGCAATAATGATGCTGGCTGTGTGGGCTAGAAGCCGACACCTCTCCAGTAACATGGAGGTCTGTGACATGGCCCCCTTCTGCGTCACCGTGACACAGAGAAAAACACCGTAGCTTTTTGCAGATATTGTCGGTTGTCTTTCAAACAAAGGACAAGTTGGGCTCGTCATGAACGCTAGGGATGTTAAGTTTAAAACTTTTGATTTCATTTTTGCATTTAATCTATCGGTGTCTATACTTCAGTGACCTGGCAAAATTTGTCCACTCTTCCTTGAAAAAGCGCTCCAAATCTGTCAGTTTGGCAAGTGCACAGCCCTCTTTCAATCACCCTCACACCTCTCACCCCCTGCTTAAAATAATAAAATATACTGTAATGTTTTTCCCCTTGACAGATTTCTTATTTTTGTTTTTCGATTGAAATCTACAGGTTGAATGTAATTTAAAGATGGGGAAGATTAATTTATTTATAAAGGTCTAGTGTATTAAATCACAAACACTTGACATTTTAAAAGGGATTTAATATTTGCCATAACAGGGATGTATACTGCACAGATCCTCTGTGAGGAAACCACGCGGCACCAGCAGCTGCTATATTTTTTGCCAGATCCCATGTTGGAAGTTATGCATGTCACCAAAGTTAAGTTGAAGAGCTAAAACTCTGATAAACTGAAAACTGGCTGTATGGTTTGAAATGAAATAGAATTTGGCCATTAGATGGCGCTATTGTGGTGCATTACATGTAGTTTTCCTGCTCCAGCCAACAGTAGACCATTGTGTCTATGCAAGAACTAAGAAATCTTGTATTACTCCAGGGGTAGGGAAACTTTTTGGCTGAGAGAGCCATGAACGCCACATATTTTAAAATGTAATTCAGTGAGAGCCGGAATTCACCTCACTGACATCACTTCTGGCATTTGGAATGCGGAATAACCACATTTCAAATACCGAAGTGACGTCACTGCTGGTATCGAATTTAGTTGATGGCTGATTCAAGGATGCTAATGTCCCACTCTGCTTGTCGCTGTGAAGCCAATGCCCCTCTATTAACATGGCGGTCTTTGTTGCCATGACTCAATCGGGCAGTCGCACAACCCCGGAAATGACGCAGATTTCCGGGGGTATGCAGGGTTTTTCAAACTTATGACTGGACAAGCTAGGCTCCTTATGAATGCAGCCATCAAAAGAGCCACATCTGGCTCAACAATCCATAGGTTCCTGACCCTGTATTACTCTGAACAGATTTGATAAATTAAATTTTTTTTTTTTTTATTGTATTCGAACATTTAGGTTTCCTGTAGGGTCAAGAATGACTAGTAATAGAGCATCAATGGCTTTATTATGTATATTATGTAAATTGTCTTTCTATTAAATGTCTGCATCCTTTGCCTTCACTTATAACTTGCTGGTTGTGTCTAACCATCTCCTGCAGGTCCTGTGCAGTATGACCACTTTCTGTAGCATTATATACAATAATTTTTTGATGAATAGGCTGCACCAAGGACATAACACTCAAAGGTTAAGATGGTCAGAGATTGCATGTTGTGTTTGAGGAAAATGTACGATGGAAACAGTAAAAATTTGATTATCATACCTTAGTTGGTTATTGGACTCAATGTATATTTATTTCTTAAGCTGAGCATAGACGTCTTGATTTTCCATACGATTTATGTGCGTTTATTCCCTTGAATCGATTGCCGCGATCAATCATAAATCAATGCATGCACAAAGTGATCAATCACATTGAGGGCTCTTTCACACTAACCATGTTAAGTTGCTGTTACCGCATTGCAGCACGCTAGGGTTACCACATGTAACCTGTTGTACCTTTTTAAACTTGCATGCCTTGCGTTATGGTTAACACACTGCCCATGCATATTTATTCTGCTGTGCAAGCGTCTCCCATATAGCAGTATCGGAGGTATAACACAGTGCGTTGCGGTAAGGCAGTGTTTTGTTTACCATCAAGGTGGCTAGTGTGTAAGGGTCCAAAAGACACCTGGAGATGTCTGATTGCTTGTTGTTGTAGTTTCATAATGCTTTTGAAGAACCTGTAAAAGAGCTTAATGGCCACAGCATGGGAACTGGTGCACTTCCGGTTGTCAAGTCTGCCAAAACTTGGTTCATTTTGTTATTTTGCATATCAAGTGTTATAATAATAATATGAATATACCAAAATTTTCACACATAATTTTATGAATCAAAGTCTTGCGATCTGCTACTTGATTTAGAATACATATGACCTGGGCTGTTTCTTGCACTATGTGAGCACATAGAGACCCAAGCGGCGCAAGCCTTCATAAGATGGGGTGGTCGATGGGATGTGTCCTCTCTCCCCTTTGCTGGGTGCGCTGCGATGTGTCCTCTTTTTTTCTCTGCTGAGGGGGGGGGGGGGGGGGGGGGGGGGGGGGGGGGGGTTGTTTGGGTGGTAAACAAGTGATTACTGCAACGTGGCATTTATTCTCTAAATGCCCTGAACAAGTTTTCAGGTGCTCGCAGACAGCAGCACCTGGTCGTTTTTGACCATGTAAATGTAGCCTTACGGTAACTTGTAATATAATTCACTTGCTTGTCCTCTAGTTTATTCATATATTGCGTGTTAGTCTAGTCATTTGGCTGTGTTAAGTCTGGTATAACTGGTGCTGTCTGCCCAGAGTTCTCCGAGGACTCTTATCCCTTTGGGTTGTACTTCGTGTAACTTTCCTTGCAGAGTAATGATGATTTCTGATTGCCGCTTTCTAGTCTTCAGGGTCCTTATGGTTGATCTGTTCTTGTAGCTCTGCAGGTGGCATTTGGATCCCTATACAGAGATGATGTCTTACTAAAACCCAGCCGCGTCATCGCCATCCTAGCAGCCGCCTGCATGCTCCAGCTGGTAAGTGTTTGTCTATGAGATGTTTGTTTCCTCCTGAGACTGTTCCGTGTTGACGTTAAATATTGCCTGTCTTTATTAATAGAGCAGCCACTGGCTGTACAATGTCTGCTTACGTATGATGTCTGCATGTCATTATACAAAGATTTGTCACACTTGTACACTTTCAGGGTACATGACACTTCTAATCAAATGCTGATTCTTATCAAATGCTGATAGTTCTTTATAAATTTCATTTATACTGATTTAATGTACAAATCGCAAGGGCACATAGATTTAATTAAGAAATATGCCTTAAATTTGTTACACTATATTTTTAGAGACAAAAACTATTTTATTAGTTGTGGGGCCCAGAGAGCTCCAATGGACAGTGATAATCTTACATCACATATGGTAATATAGGAAGACATGATCTTGGTAGTGATATTTTGATTTGGTTTTGTAGAGCGACCGAAGACTTTCCTGTGATATGTTGGAGATTATCTACCATGTTGGCAGGCTCACTTGTCTGAGATTTAATTATGTTGTATCTGTAAAGCAACAATGTATTTGGCCATTACAGGCTTCCAAATAGCATTGTGTGTATTTTAATACACACACACACACACACACACTATAAAAAGTGATAAGATGTCAGCTTCCTGTGCTGTACAAAAATGAGACAAAGATAAATCATTTCTAAACTTTTTCCACCTATAATGTGACCTATAATCTGTACCACTCAAATAAAAAATACACTGAAATCTTTTAGGTGGAGGGAAAAAAATATTTAAGCAATCACATTATTTTATTTTTATAAGTGCACACCCTGTCTTCACCAGAAGAAGATTAAAGTTTTGGAATGGCACAGCCGGAGATCAGACCTGAATCCGATTTGAAAATCTGTGGGGTGATCTGAAGAGGGCTGTGCACAGGAGATGCCCTCGCAATCTGACAGATTTGGAATGATTCTGCAAAGAGGAGTGGACAAATCTTGCCAAGTCAAAATGTGCCATGCTGATAGACCCATGCCCAAAATATGCCATGCTGATAGACTCATACCCAAAATATGCTGGGCTGTATGTGGAAAAAGTTCTGAAATGATTTATGTTTGTCTCATTTTTGTACAGCACAGGAACCTAACATTTTACCATGTAGACTTTTTATATACACTATATTACACACACAGCTTTATTTTTTTTATTCTTGGTTATCCTGCCAGTCTTCTTCATTTCCTTTCTTCATGACTGACTGATGCTCCTACAACAGTGTCACCATTCTGGTCTTGCTCTACTTCGGTATGCATTTTGAATGTGCTGCAATTTGCAGTTTCTGTACACTTGTATTGGAGTGTACTTTATATTCCTAATTTATTAAAGGTGGATTTATAAAGTCTAGGCTTCTAAGAGAAGAAATTGCCTCAGTTGGGAAAGAGCTTGACACAAGACATAACAAAAGCAAAATGAGGCGAGGAAATAGATGAATGTACTATCCATCAAATCCTACCACAAAATGGAGACTAGGACTCAAATCATGACATTGTAGTTTTTATTTTCAAAATGAGATTTTCCTCAACGTGTTTCACACCAAGCAGTGGGCGTTTGGGTGGGGCCATACATGGCCTTTCATGGGTCTGCCCTACTTCTGGGGGGTTCATTGTGAGTATATGAACACAAGCATGTTTATGATCGTAGTAAAATGTGGAAACCTGAGAAATGTACCCTGCTTCATGTCAGCAATGCTGAATTTAGGAAGCAAGAATTTGAATTGTGTTGAGTAAAATGATCAGCATTGTGTACTTTAAATGTAAATCAAGAGTTGCTTATTTGGGTGTGTCATGTATACAAGACGACATTGTTTTGAGGACATTTAACCCTCTGGGCGGTTTGAGCTTTTTGCGTAATTTTTTATGGCGCAAAAAGCTCGTTTTATCGGCAATCGTGGCAGAGTACACTGTACTCCGCTGTGCTTGCCGGCTCTCCGCCCAGCCCTCTACACACCTCTGACGTCAAATAGACGCCGGCGGTGTGTGAAGAGGAGAGCGGCGCCCCCTCCATTAACATGGAGGTCTATGGCGCCGCCCCCCCCCCCCCCCCCCCCCCCCGCCCCCTTCAGATGACGCCGAAGACACAGGGCCGGAAGGGCTCACACAGGGAGATGGCGCTTTTGCCCGATCCCGGTACAGGCACAGATTGATCGGCGATCAAACCGCTAGGGAGGTTAAAAAAAAAAGTTATAATATTTATTTTGTATTGATTAAAATACAGTGGATATTTCATAAAAAAACTACAATTTGATGATTTGTGCCGTAAAAGTCTCGGAGTCCTAGTCTCCATTTGTGGTAGGATTTGATGGATGGTACATTCATCTATTTCCTCACCTCACTCTTCTTTTGTTTTGCTTTATCACTATTGTTGGGATGTGGCACATGGATTAATTATACTGGGAAAGGAATGACGAAACACATTCAATTTAACACTTATATGTTATCCCAATAGACATTTTGTCTTTTATAAACTCCTGGCTGTGTTTTTCTTCCTCCTTAGGATGGTTTAATTCAGCAGTGCGGAGAAACTATGAAAGAAACAATCAGCGTTCAGACAGTGTGTAGCTATTCCACAGCAGCTGGAGTCTACGGGTTAGACTCTGTGAAGAAAAAGTAAGTGAAACATCTTAAGATGGATGGGCTCATTTCTGTCTTTTCATTTACCCCTTTAAAGCTGTACAACAAATCTTGGTGTAGTGTGGTAATCCGTGCGCAGTGGTGCTCATTGTATTTAGACCTCAGGACAGTTGCATTTTGGTTAACCATGGAGGTGTACCACCTCTCTGGTCAATATCTTCGGAGGGGGTGTTTAAAAAGCCAATCATAGTTTCGCCAGAGCCTAAATTCTGATTACTTTTTTTGGGGACACAGCAGTTTCCTCCCTTGATATAAGGAAACTGAAAATGGCAATGTGCAAGAAATCACAGATGAGTCCATCTCAGAATCATGATCGTTCTCTGCAGAACGCATAAACAGAATGAACTCTGGGGTGCACCACGTTCTCCATGCCCACCCTTCTGGAATATGACTCAACTGCCGCTGACCATGGGTGTTACCTTGCAGACATGCATTTACAGCTGTCAGTCATGGTTTTGACAGAAGAAACTTTACATTCTTCTTTGTCATATAAAGAACTTAACTTGTCAGTAAATGTTACTAAATTAACTGCAGTTTTTTTTGGTTTTAAAATGTTTTTTTACCCTCTCTGGTTCCTTTCCTCTGTCAAGTTATGACACCATAAAACCCCCTACAGGTTTCTAATTCTGCATTAACATATTCCCTATTTCAGGTGCCTTGAATGGCTTCTAAACAACCTAATGACTCATCAAAGTGTTGACCTGTTTAAAGAGCTCAGGTAAGAGAACAATGACAAATTGTTTTAAGAAGCCTTTCTACTGCCCAGGGTTCCGAATAAAATCAGTGGTGTTTCTCATCTTTTTTTGTATTCACAGGACCTGCCTGTCCTAACTTTTATGGTTCTTTGTTACATTATTGAGCATTATTGTAAACCTTTGGCAATAAATAGCTTGCAGTACTCATGCTTTCAAGCTTTTAGGGGTTGCCATGTCTTTGGCTGCTTAAATACAAAAACTATTAACATCTCCCTGATATCGAATGTTTGTATGTATTGCCAGTATTCAGCCAGCATTATCCAAATTTTTGGACAGCCAGCCATTTTCTTTGTTTCTCGCCTAGATTTATAGCGGTCAGTTAGGCCGAAACTATTTTAAATTTGCAGAGGTGGTGGTCGTGGTCATGAGCACATAACTTTTTTGTGAGCTCCTCAGATGAGTACCAGGAGATGGTGTTTGGTACTCACCCCATATGTAGCGTGGTCTTCCTAACGGTCTCTCACTCTGCATCAGCTTCCTGCATGGTAGATTCTGCTGCAGATGGACCTCCCTTGATTGAGCCTCCGATATGTTGTCTCCATCAACAGCTAGCTTTGGGTCAAATGTAACTCTAACAGTACAACACGGTTTGAACCCCCAGATCTCATGCTTCAGTAGTGCAACCCTGAAATGTTCTGGCTTAGTAACTTAGAGACTACCTTCAGTCCAAATGTCAACCTTTCATAGTCATATTCCAACTGTCACAGTGGTTTTCTCTTGTCCAATTTGTCCAATAGCCGTAGATGGCCGATCATGCGCTATTGCTCTCACGATCGGGAGCGATCGCCAGGCGATCTTCACCTGCGATTTAAAAAAAATAAAAAATCACACCCATTACAAAAATAAATTGCGTCCATAGAGAATGAATGGACGTGATTTTTCGATCTCATCCACACGCGAGCAAAAATTGCGTCCATTAATGTCTATCGACGCGATTTAAATATAAATAAATCACGGGTGAGACAAGCCCAATCAACTGAATGGACACAATCAATGACGATTAAAATCGTGAGCGCTATTAATCGCCTATGTGGAAACCTAGCCTTACATATGCCTAATTTGACTTTGAATCTGACACAGTTTCTTCCCACTAACTGCAAACTTTCATTGTCTGTTTCCCTTCAGTTATTCAACTAAAATAAATTGTATACAATTAACAATAAAAACTGAAAGTATTCTGGTAATCTAAAAAATTTTACTTTTACATTCCATTACTCTGTGTATATGCTATAATAGCAAATATTTTAATTGATTTGCATGCTAACCTGTTGTTTACAGGACAGAAACTTGATTTATCTCCTGCCACATGATGGTGGGGAGGCGGCTTCTGTTAACTAAACCTGTGTTGAGTAGAGTAGTGTAGGGTCCTATTTGGTTGCTTAAACAACAATTAGTCAACATAGAAAGATGTTTCATTTTCCCATTTGTTTGTATTACATGGACAGTTATCCCTTGGTATATGTTTTCTTCGATGGTTTAGTAAAAGCTCAGGTAGACCAAGCATTTACTGTAGTAGAATTTGGAGGTAAACCCATCAGGCTAGGGAGCACTTATTGTACCTTCTGTCTAATAGTTGGGTGGGTAAAGGTAAATCTTTAGTAATAGAAAGTTCACTCTTTTTCCCTTGTCAGTTTTTCTCCACAGCTTAATTGTCCCTGACCATACTTAAAATGCCCACTCCTCTAATTTAAGACACTTTGATACTGGCATAACCTCTCCCAAGGTTCAACCCATTGAATTCATCATGGTTAGGAGCTGCAGTAGGTTATGTAGAGCAGTGATCACCATCATGATCTACCTACATTGCAAATACAGCAAAGCACACTATTACGTTATTGGATCTACATCAAGCCATGACATCAGAACAGTGGCTACAACTGTTGCAGTCTGCTGTTTTCTTTTTCTAAGCTTGCACCAAGTGAGATGTTAAAGCGGACCTACCACCAGGAATCTATGTTTTCATGAATGGCACTAGAAGTGCCAATAATAGGGAGGAATGCAACCCAAAAACGTACCTGTAATGAGCAATTTAGGAATATAATCAGCCATTCTTCTTCACTTCCTGGTTAATGGGCTCAGCAAAACCCGGCAGCACGTTACAACAACACGTGATTTTTCAGTGTACATGAAACACATGGTGGGGCAATATCGCAGGTGGCCACTGGGGGCGTTCAGTGATCTTCAATGGGAATTTTCAAAGCAGCTCACTGAAAAATCACGTGCTGCTGTGAAGTGGTGCCGGGTTCTGCTGAGCCCATTAACCAGGAAGTGAATAGGAATGGCTGATTATATTCCTAAATTGCTCATTACAGGTACGTTTTGGGGTTTTTTCACTGCATTCCTCCCTATTATTGGCACTTCTAGTGCCATTCATGAAAACATAGATTCCTGGTGGTAGGTTCGCTTTAACTGGTAGTTGTCATTTCTATTGTTTTTAATCCTATTACAGTTTGTAATAACAGTATTGTTATTGGAAGCTTTTTAAACATGGCTTATAGTGTACATTTATTCTCTATTTTTGATGCATTTGATTGTGATGAGTGATATTTGTTTTGCAGCATTAATATGATGAAGCAGCTGATCTCTTCCCCTGATCTTCTTGTAATGCAGGTAGAAATGGATGTATACACAGCTTTGAAAAAGGTAACTAAAGAATGTCAATTTATCAGCACATAGAGAGCTCATTCTGTCCACATCTGACCATATGGTGAATACTGACTGTCTTGACACTACTTCATCTTCCATGGACATCAAACTTTGAACATGTTGGCTAACAGGCTGTGTCAGCACTCATATAATACAGTATTGTGCTTTGTAATCGTGTTATCTGCCACAGACCTTCATAAAATGTTTTCATTGCAGAATTATCTTGAAGACTGAAAAGAAGTCAAACGTATCAGATTCACAGCTGTTCTTTTACTTGGCAACAAGAGAGCATTTGCTAACATTCAATAGGCTGAGAATTTCATTAAACAAAATTGCTGTGATTACATGTGATGTCCTTTTCTTAGCTTTAATTTAGTATACTTCTCCGATAGTCTGATCGTTTACCTTTGTATCTTTGTAGCTATACCTTTGTACCTGCTCTTGCATTTGTGCTTTTCAATCCATTGGGAGTGCAGACACAAGCAAAATCCATTCAGCCATGGTAAAAGCATACTGGCAATACACACAGGTCTCTCAGTCTGTGCCATCTTAAGCCCCCCATACACCTTACAATACTATTTCTGTACAATCAACTCAAAACCATGTAATATGAGGACCTTTCTAATCCTTCCAATCACTATGTATTCTATCAGGGAGGACCCGGCACTACATAGTTGTGGGGAAATTGTATGGAGTGATCTAAAGGTGTATGGGGGGCTTTAGCCTCTATTTAGGTCTTTAGTGCTTTATGTTTGATCAGTTATGAGAACTTCCATTCTGAGGGCTCAAATAAGCTCACTTCAACTTGTATATAGCATATAACTTCTATAACTACTTTAGAAGACAGGTTATATTGGTGGATGTTAAATTTTCAGACATTGATGCAAATTATAAGTGGTTGGTGAGGATGTCTTTATTCCTGACCCAACTTTTACATTTTAGTAGACGTGTTTTAATGATAGACCCCATTCAAACTTATCCATATTAACCTCCCTAGCGATATGCCCGAACCCAGTTCGGGCAAAGGCACACTGCAAC
>CM070034.1:118651331-118663819 GCA_036250615.1 Ptychadena robeensis
CACTTCTAGTGCCATTCATGAAAACATAGATTCCTGGTGGTAGGTCCGCTTTAAGCTGGGAATAGATGGTACGATTTACCATCTATTCCTTATCCGATTCTCAGCACTAGGGGGCGTGATGACGTCCTCACGCCCGCCCGCTAGTGTTGAGAATCGGATGGCACTCTTTGTGTGCAGCTCATTACTTCGGCTGGGGGATAACTGTGCGATCCGGCAGGACTGATTTGAGCCCAATTTCTGCACGACCCCATCCTTAAGGGATGCGGGACCGTGCACTGCATCGGATCGGGGATCAGATCATGCAGGAATTAGACCGTCTATGCCCAGCTTTAGGCTGGTAAAGTTAAATGAATAGAGTTTTGTGCTTTGAACTTGAATCTGACTTTTTAGCAGTTGTCGGTGTACAGCAGAGCCCAAACTAGGAGAGGGAGAAGCAACGCTAGAAGATATTTAGCTGTTCAATGGACTAACTAAACTTGCTGGTAAGGGGAGAGAGTAGAAAAATATTATGAGTACACATCTTTTCATTCAGTTGTGGTGTGCATGTGGAGCTCTTGAGAAACTATTGAAGTTTACAAGCAGTTGGATCACTGTGATATTTCATATTGATCCATTACCTTCTTTTGCAGATAGTATCCCAGTTATTTTTGGGAGTTAAGTTTTTTTCTCCTTAAGTGTCTGCTGTGTAGTTGTGTGTGTTTTGTTCACATGCTTTTGTAAGGTCAGTAAGCTTTGTGGTGGTTAAGCTCTCACACACAGAGGGTTAATTGCTGCTGTCCCCATATTCACAATGCATAAATTTGAGGATTCGACCAAAGGTTAGAATACCAGAGGTGGCTAGCCTCTGGGGATTTGTCGTGGCCAGAAGCCATACAAACATGTGCGGTAAAGATAAAACAGCAACTTTTTATTATACTTTTAAAAGGCTAACCACCACTGGATAGGATTGTAATTGTAAATGATGCAAAAAAAGACTGGGTACGTAGAGCCAAGCCCATTAAATGGAAAATTCCGAAACCAGTTGAGACATAGGAGGGAGAAAAGAAACCACAAATCCTGTTGGTTATGGGAACTAACACACTGCTTCTGTTCACCCAGATGACTACCTACTGGACTACTTACCTTTGCCAATTAATTTAATTTGGGTTTTTACCCCTGCTCCTGAATGTGTAAGTTGGGCATTGGTACTACAGACATTGTGGTTTCTTTTCTCCCCCCTATGTCTCCACTGGTTTCTGATTTTACGTGTAATTGGGCTTGGGTCCCCTGTCTGTGTACTAACATTTTTGCATCATTTGTTGTGGCCTTTTAAATGTGCACTGTTTTATCTTTGTGTACGGCTTCTGGCCACTCCAAGTCCCCTGAGGCTAGCCACCTCTAGTATTCTAACCTTTGGTTTATTCCTCTTGTTTATATATAGTACAGGGGCCTTCCTGGTTGGATACAGATTGAGAAGATAGTTTACATAGTTATGGTAATCTTTAGGGTTTGGATAAATACAAAAGCCTCTTCTTTCTTAAGATCATGTTCACTTATGTGGAGCAAATTTCTTAACTTATTTCTTTGTTTTACCTAGAATTGGAAGAAAGTAACATTACGTTCCTAGAAACTGAGCAGGGCTGCCCATTTGTGCCAGTCTTCAGGTACTTGCGAATGCAGTACATCATCAGTGATCTGGCCTCCGCAAGAATTATTGAACGGGATGCTTTGATCCCTTCAGGTAAGAGTTAGAGAAATGTTAATGTGCTGCGGGAATGGGAAGAGCAGAATGAATGAAGTATAAATAGATGGGAAGCAGCAGACAGGCCTTGTAAACTAGTACATATCATTAAAGTGAAGTCACAAAATGTAAAACTATCTAGGCTCCTCATTC
Source organism: Ptychadena robeensis (assembly GCA_036250615.1). Lineage (NCBI taxonomy): Eukaryota > Metazoa > Chordata > Amphibia > Anura > Ptychadenidae > Ptychadena > Ptychadena robeensis. Next base: position 118,653,205 of record CM070034.1, read on the forward strand.
TTCGCTATATTATAGGGCTGGTATATCTTCTTCATCTACTACTTCCTCTGCATAACTATTATAGGACAGAGAAGCCTACCTAAAGTAATTGTACAATTAAACAACATTATCTGACCCAGATGGAAGGGGGAATAACTCCCCCATGCTTTAAATGAAATTGGTATTGCAGGGAGATTGAGATTAAAGCAATTTTATGGTCAAATGTATACAATATATACATGTCCAATGTCCCATAAATAACAGCAGGGAAACATTAATAACTATGAAAGGCAGATAGGGGAGTCAAATTGGGAATATAAATTACTTATCACAAAAAAAAAAGATTGGACTTCTAAGGTTGTTGGAGATTGCGGTTAAAAGTTAGAGTAGACATAAGAGGGTGGGCTAAACCTCCTGAGCGATATGCCCAAAGCCAGTTCGGGCGCAGTTTAATCGAGAATCAAACTGCGCCCGTGCCGGGATCGGGCACAAAAGCCGCCTCTCCGTGTGCCTGCGGCTCTTCTACAGAGCCGCAGACACTCTGAGCCTTTCCCTGTGTCTTCGGCGTCATCTGTCACGCAGAGGGAGGCGGCACCATAGACCTCCATGTTAATGGAGGGCGCCGCTCTTCTCCCCATACACTGCCGGCATCTTTTCGACACCGGCAGTGTGTAGAGGGCTGGGCAGAGAGCCCAGAAGGTTAAATGGCGAGAATATACTAAACTCTATAGACGGAGAGCAGGCTACCATGTTGCAAAGTGTAATTGCCAACATCCCAATAGTATAACAAAAACAATTTGAGGTGGGAACAAGTCCTATCCTCATAGCACCTTGAGTCACTATGTCAACTGGCATAGGATCCAAACATAAGGGGACTTTATAGGCAATATCGTGAAACGTGTTATACAGTGATTTATTTACAGTAACATGAACAGTTAATCAAAGAAAAGGACTAATGAACTAATCCCAATTTTGTACATAATAGGTACATTATGTTACTATTGTATGTAGTAGACAATATTAATGTGGTGCCTGGCTAACACGGTAGGTCACAACAAAAGTAATTCACCTGTATGGGAATTTACACGGAGTCTCCGGCGTCCAGGAAAGCAGGGTAGGTACGGCCGGGGAGTGGCAGCGGAGGGGAACGCGGTGGTTGACCGGAGTAAAGCCTGTCGCGGGGAACGAGGAGCCGAATCCCAGCGCCGAGCCAATAGTATATGTATGTATATCAATTGATCATAGATCCAGGTGTTCCCATATAGTACGGGTCCTTACTAATGTAGACGTATTTTTATGAGTATCATTTGTTGTGCGTGCTTAAAGAAACCACCACCTTATACTAAACCAATTATAAACCACCTTATATTTTAACTGGAAAAGTTAGGGTCGCCTTATACGCCCAGTCGTCTTATATGCCAGAAAATACAATACATATAAAGCTTATAAAATCTTTATTTGATCATTTTAAAAGATTAGTCCACCAAATAGTTCATTATGTCAGACATATGTGGATCTTAGAAAATAAGTGTCAAGATTTGAAACCGGACAGATAAACAGTCCTTGTATCGCCTGTCTGTATAGGGCTTTCTCGGGACTTAGGCTGTTAGTAGCCAATTGATGACACAGATTCTGAAACTGTGAATATTGGGACAACATTAATAACAAAGAGATCAAAAAGAGGAAATAAAGAAATAGCTTGAAAGGAAATTATAAGATATATATAGAGAGCAATATATTTTTTTTAGTCTAACATTGACATACTGTGTTGTCCAGCGATCCCGTTGAATCTTTGGGTCCCTGTAGGGGTGCATTGTGAACTGGTTGTTCATACACCTGTTTCGAGAACTGAGCTCATTTCTTGCCAAGGTACAACCACTACTATATATGTATGATAAAGATCCTCATTCACTCACTTTTTGTTTATTCACCTTTGGCAGCAGTTACAGCCTCAAGTCTTTTTGAATATAATGCCACAAGCTTGGCACACCTATTATTGGCCAATTTCGCCCATTCCTTTTTGCAGCACAAGTCATGTTTTTCCTTTATCCTGACTAGTCTACCAGTCCCTGCTGCTGAAAAACATCCCCACAACATGATGCTATCACCACCATATTTCACTGTAGGGAAAGTATTGGCCTAGTGATGAGCAGTGCTTGGTTTCCTCCAAACAGAACATCTGGCATTGACACCAAAGCGTTTAATCTTTGTCTCATTAGAACCAAGCATTTTGTTTCTTGTGGTCCGAGAGTCCTTCAGGCGCCTTTGAGATAACTTTGGCCATAACCTGGCCATTCTACCATACAGGTCTGATTGGTGGATTGCTGCAGAGATGGTTGTCCTTTTGAAAGGTTCTCTGCTTTCCACAGAGGACTTCTGAAGCTTTAAGAGTGACCATTGGGTTCTTGGTCACCTTCCTGACTAAGCACTGTCCTCCCCTAATCGCTCAGTTTAGATGGCCAGCCAGCTCTTGAAGACCCCTGGTAATGCTCTGCCAGGCCTCTACTGCAACTTTCTTCAGTTCCTGCTTGTTCTTGGGGCATTTTCCCTTCAGTTTTGTCTTCAGCAAGTGAAATACATGCTTAATTGGATTCAGGTCAGGTGATTGTTTTGGCCATTGCATAACATTCCACTTTCCCTTAAAAAAAACTCTTGGTTGCTTTTTGTAGTATGCTTTGGGTCATTGTCCATCTGCACTGTGAAGTGCAGCCCAATGAGTTCTGAAGCATTTTGCTGAATATGAGCAGATAATATTGTCCAGAATTATTCCTGCTGCTTTTGTCAGCAGTCACATCATCAATAAATACAAGAGAACCAGTTCCATTGGCAGCCGTACATGATCACGCCATGACACTACCACCACCATGCATCACTGATGAGGTGGCATGCTTGGCATCATGAGCAGTTCTTTAGCAGTGTTCCAGAATTGTGAAGGCTTTTTTAGATGTCGTTTGGCAAACTCTAATCTGGCCTTCCTGTTTTTGAGGCTCACCAATGGTTTACATCTTGTGGTGAACCCTCTGTATTCATATATACACCTACCTCCTGGAGAGTGTTCATGTTGTGGCCAACTTTTGTGAAGGGTGTTTTCTTTACCAGGGAAAGAATTCTGTGGTCATCCCAAATGTTTTTGCGATCTCTCTGATGGGGTTTTTTTTTTTTAGCCTAATGATGGCTTTCTTCACTGATAGTGACCGCTCTTGGAATCTCATCCAAATTCAGATTCCAAATGCAAGTAGCACGCTTGAAATGAATTCTGGACCTTTTATCTGCACATTGTAATTGGATTTGTAATTGTAACAAAGAGGGAATATCACACACCTGGCCATGGAGCACCTGAGGTGCCAATTGTCCCATTACTTTTGGTCCCTTAACAAGTGGAAGGCACTTATGCAAACATTTGTAATTCCTACACCGTTCACCTGATTTGGATGTAAATGACAGTCTGACATCCCAAATCGTGGTGGTGTATATAGCCAAAAATGTTACAGTTGTGTCAATGTCCCAATATTTATGGACCTGACTGTATATTCAGTGAAGGTAAGCCAGATAGGAATGCAATTTGTGAGCTTAAATGTGTGAGAGACATGGACATGGTGGTGAGTTTGTATAGTTGGAAATTGCTCTTGCATAAATGAGACCTGTATGTGGAAATGGGAGCTCTACCAATGACATGTAGAAGCAATGTTGTACCTCATTGCATACAAATACTTCTGGATTAAGAATGTAGGAATTCTTTTTTTTATTCTGTATTATGATGATAATCTTACCGGGTAATTACATATGTAACCTATTGTATATAATAATGGGTTTGTGTTAAATTACAGAAACAGTGAGATAAATGCTGGATACGGTCAGCCTGTTCCATTGTGCCCGCCAAATGAATCACAGAACTTTTGGCCCTGTAAGAATTTGATTTCATTCAGCTTGCTGTTCATCCTTTTTCTGGTCCAGTATATTTGATGTGTGATGCATTCAATTACACGGTGGTGTGGAACTATTGTGTATAGGCGCTAAATCAAGAAATCCTCCTTCCTGTAATAGAGCTGTAACAAATGCCTTATATTTTCCTTCCTCAAAAGGCATTTGAATCTCTCATTTCAACCCTAAAGCTAGCCATACACGTTCGGATTCCATGGCCGCTCGATCACCTATCCGATCGATTCTGCCGGGAATCGCAGGTGTGATCGATCGGCCAATTAAGAGTATCTGATCGCTGCATACCACCTTGTCCAACAGATTCCGGGACGATTCTGTGTCCGATTGTCCACCTTACAAATGGCAACTCCCCCTAATGTGTGCAGAATTGGATCCAAAAGACCAACATGTTGGTTCTCTGTCGGATCCGATTCTGGGCCCCGGATCAATCGGACGTGATCGATCGGACAAGGTGGGTTGCACACGATTCCAGCACGATCGTTTCGCGTGCACGCGCCCGGAATCGATCGTGCCGGAATCCGACCCGTGTATGGGGGCCTTAAGGCTTTCCTGGCTGTTTTTAATTACAAAATCATTAATTATTTTACAATTTAAAAGACCAGTGATTTTCTCAATTGGAACTTTTTTTTTTTTATATAGAGTTGGGGCCAAAATTATTAGCCCCCCCCCCCCCCCCCCCCCCATGAAATTAGACACTTGATTTCTCCATGATAAAGACCATTAAAATCAAGTGTTTGCCTTTTTTGAAACAAATACATTATATAAAACAATGTCCACTAAGTTTTATTCAGATATGTTATTGATACACCGAGTTGAAACAAGGGCAAAAATTAGTCATCCAAAGTTATAAGTCCCCTTATTAGTCTCTAACAGTTATTTACTAGGTTGGCACAGGTATTCTTGCATGGTTTTCCAGCATGAATATTCACTTTGAACACCAACCAAAGCCCCTTAATAGGATTAGGGTCTGTGTGATATTCGTTTTGGTATCCTTGAGCAACTGTTGGACCAATTCCGATCATTGGGTCATTGTATTGTTGGAAGACCTAGGAATTACCCAAGTCTAGACTAAGAGCAGGTTTCTGCAAAATGTCAACATCATTTTCTTTTTTCATGATGCCTGCACCCAAACAAGGCTTCATGTGCTTGAGGCTGCAAAACAGCCCCACAGCATGATAATCGCACAACCATATATAACTGTGGGAACTGTATTCCTAGAGCTAAAGGCCTCTCCCTTTCTTCATCAAACATAAGCAACATCCAAATTTCAGTTTAGTCTCATGAATCCAAAGCGCAGACTTCCAAAACTCATCTTTAGCTTTCAACTGTTCATACCATGCATCAGTCGGGGTGGTGATATGCTTCTCTTTAAGTAAAGGGGTTCTTCTGGGATGATGGCCCTGAGGCCTACCACGATGAAGAGCCATCACAACTGTGTTCCTTGAAACATGAATTCCAGCAACAATCATATGGACAGATGTTCGGGGCTGTTTTAGGCACTTTGATTTGCTTGGAAATGACAGTGTAGCCCTTATCATGTGCCTCTACTATCTTCTTTCTGAGCTCTAGGCTGATTTATTTTGTCCTTGGCATGGAGAGTGAAGCCACTGATACACTGTTCGATTTCATCATATTGTGCGATTCAAATATCTATAGTCAGTCTAACATCGATTGAAACACCACTTGTGTGTTCAAGTGCCCTTGTTCCTTGAATCTTTTATGCACATGGGCCCAATAACTTTGAACACCCCACCACACCATGTCTGGGGGTCCACGTCCATAGCGTGAAGGAAGACACTAAGAGGACACTTCCCATTCTGTTGAATGGGATAGTATCTACTCTGCATATTGCCAGCTGCACGCCCGCTTTGGGCTGCCGTGTCTTCAAAGCAGCACCGTGGGTTGCTGCCGTAGACACCTCCATTGAAGATCAATAGAGGTGTCTCCAAGGCGCAGCAAAATAGTGCCCAAAGCTGTTCGGGTGCTGATTTTCCCCATCGCTCCACTGCTGCATGGATAGGGCGCTCTCTCCCTGATGCGTTAAGAGTAAAAACCTAGATAAGTCAGACTTGCATACCATCCATTGCTAATTGTGTTGCTGTATTGGCTCAGTCCTGTATTATGTAATATTTGCCTGGTTTCACTCATGATGTATTGTTTTTGTAGCTTGTAGGTATTTCTAACCTCATTCTTTCTATCTACTGTCTTTGGGCCAAGTACCCCCAGTATTGTATCCAAGCTTACAAACAATTCACAGACTATATGTTGCTTTATGGAAACATCACTGTAAATATAGTAATGGTATTTAAGGGTTGGAGGGATTGGGGCGAGGTAAAGCTAAATATTCTTCTAAAGATTTAAGGATTTGTGTGGAAAAGTTTCCCATATTTTTTTTTCATTTAATGCTACATTACTGTTACACTAGATGGTCATAATAAAATGGGAATATAAAATATGCCCATTTTATTATGACTATCTAGTGTAACAGTTATTCTATACCCTCGGATCAGACTTGTTGTGGATTGTGTATCTACAAAGATGTAGGAACTAGTCGGTAGCATCCACGCGTCTTTTATCCAACTGGCTATATGCTTTTGCCATATGTGGCTGTTTTTTGTGTGACAGGAGGAATCCGGGGTCAGGTACCAGTGTAATGTCTGGCACCAATCATATAGAAACATTCATCATTCACATACATACACAAACACACACACTACATTCATGCAGAGACATGAAAAAAAACACAGAGATACATGCGCTCTACTTACTGTCTGCAGCTAGTTCCTCCATGGTTTGCTCAGTACCCTAGTGCCCCCCCCCAGGGGACTAGGTAATTGATGTTTGGTCTTCCAAGGATATGTGCTCTCATAGCCTCACTGACCCAACACCAGAAAGATCAGCATAATGTTTTTCACCATCACCAGTAAAGCAATAACACATATATCTTCAAAGACAAATAGCCGGAAGCAGGAAGAGTTGTTTGTTATTTTGGGAGGTTTGGGGTTCTCAAACCCATGCTGTAATAGTAAATCGGTTTATGATGCCACTCAGTAAGTTATTTATAATCATAAGTATAAAAGCCTTAAGTGGTCTTTAAATTGTGAACTGGGAAACCAGTTTTAGAAAATAACTTTTGCTAATAAAATGTCTGTACACACAGTAAGCAGCATAGAAAGTAAACAGACCGTTGCTTATGATATAAAATACCGATCGGATTTTCCCGGCTGTTGTGCTGTAATTTAGCTTGTTATATAATTATTGTACTAACTGCACAAGAGACCTAACTGTGCCGCATGCATTTCGGCAGCAGCTGTTATTGCGCTATTTCCATATCCTCTGTTGAATAATCGGTCTGCGATGTGTATGCTTTCTGTTCGCTCATTGTGTGCGGAGGAGAAGACCGATCTGCCGTCATAGTATGGAGGCCATCTTTTAGGACACATCTGGATGAGTGCACAGTCATACATTTACTGATGGATGGCAACAGTGGGACATGTTAATAGTCGTGTATGAAATTATATGACAGATTTTCACAAATTGCTCATATTTATATTGGTCTGTGTGCATATGGAGAGGTGGTTACACATCTAAAGATGCCATAAAACTAGAGCCGTTATATGAAGAATAGCTTCGGGCAGCAAGAAAATATTTAATCTGAAACTACTAACTGTACCGTAATAACAAACTGGTATGAAGTGTTGATAATAAAAAATGTTAATGTATGACAGCTGGCTGGTCCTGGGTGTGGTGTCTGCATACATTTTCTGTTCTGAACCTTTTTTTCCTTATTAATTGTTTTTATTTACCGTATTTGTGGGACCATAAGACGCACTTTTTCACCTCCAAAATTGGGGACAAAAACTGCCTGCGTCTTATGGTCCGAATGCAAGACCCCCGCGGCCGAGTGGTCGTGCACAAAGATTAGCCGGGTAGCTGGAGGAGCTGTCAGTTGAGAGATGCCGGCCGGTGTCCGGCTCTGTACTGTATAATTGCCTAAGCCAGCAAAGCTCAGAGCCCTGCTGGCATAGGCAATGAAGAGAGGAATAGATAAACTGGCATCTTTCCCCCTCTCCATCCGTGGAAACTGCAATCACTCTGCAGCTCCCATGGACACAGTAACAGCAAGATTGGCAGAGGAGAGTAGGAGACTGTGCAGCTTTTGGCCCCCCCTCTTCCTCTCGATCAGTGTGGAGAATGACGTTGTGCCGAGTGTACTGCTGCTAGTGACACCTACTGGCTGAATTGAATATTTCATTCATTGAATTCATTGCATTAACCCAATTAATGTGAAAACTTATTAAATCTTTTTTTTCTGGTTTTGGTCTTGTATTGTTTTTCAGAGTGGCTGTCCTCTGTGTACAAGCAGCAATGGTTTACTATGCTCCGTGCTGAGCAGGATAATGACACTGGGTGAGTTGATCATACATCTTGATGAATCCTTAAGCTGGCCATATACCTTTAAGCAGGGTACACACAGCTCGATGAAGAAACAGATTAGAGAAACATTGGGTGCCGTGCGCGCTCACTGTGCCCGATGTTGCTCTAATCTGTTTCTTTTTTTGAGCCTTCCACGGTTCCTTTGATCAGGATCAATGGATCCCACTCAAAGGAACTCGACCAAATAGGTTTCCAACATGTTGGAAAACTTGGGTCAAAATCCATTACTTTAAAATGGGGACTGCAGGTCTCCATTGAATTAATGGATGGGCTGCCAGTCTCAGAAGCGCTGTGGCTTAATTTGGGGGCAGCTCCAGCCTTGACGTCTTCGTGCTTGGCTGGAGCTTCCTCGAAACAGCGGTGTATCAAGCTGTGTGTACCCAGCTTAAGATCTCTGTCAGATCTAATTTCGATCTACCAACATTTATGTAGTATAGGTTCCTCTGCGAATAAAAACACAGGTAAGTTGTGTTCATATAGGGTTCAGAAAGTCCCTCATATTACATGGTTTTAGCAAACCAAAAGGAGGTCTAAAGGAAATTTGACAGAGAAATCTGAAGGTCTAAGGGAACCCTTAAGGTCCCACACACACACACACACACGTATTGAGTGGGGACCGTCCGATAAGCTGTGGAGAGCAGCGTGATGACGTCATTCTGCTCTCCATCGCTCACAGCATCGACAGGCACACAAATGAATGGGGATGCCGGTCCCCATTGAAACTAATGGCATCGGCCAGAGATTTACGGACATGTCCGATCTCTGGCCGGCTGAGCTTTGGGGCGACATGTGGGCACCCACATTTTGCCAACGGCCGCGCGCATGCACATCCGTCGGTGGCAAAATCGTCTGCCCCTCGTTGCATGTGTGGGGACCCTTAGTGTGCGGTGAAGTACAACACAGTGCTATTGCATGGATTTTTGTGTTCTTTTAATGTATTTTGTTGAATACCGTATATTTTTTGTTCTATAGGCACAAAAAAAGGGGGAAAATGTCTGTGCGTCTTATCGTTTGTCTTCCAGCGGAGTGTGCAAAGTTTGAACATACTGTATACTAGTATTCTTTCGGGAGTAGAGGCAGTACTGAGAGTACTGAAGTCACAAAGACTAGCATGCTGTAAACTGTTCCAGGGGGAGGAGGTGCCTACATCTTGTGAGTTAGTCTCTAGGCTCTCAACACTGCCCCTCCTCCCAAGTAAATACCGGTGGGCAGCATGTTCTAGGGGGCTTAGGGGATGTGCTAAAAGCTTGGAGTAAAGGTATCTATAGCAATATTTAGAATGAAATCCTTGTTTGGCCATTTCTGCTTCATAGGAAAATGTATCTTCTACTTTAGCAGAACAAAACTTGGATTGAATTTACATTTGAGCAAAAAGTGTCATGTCCAAAATTATTCATACCCTTCTCCATAATCAATAGGAAAGCTTTTATTGGCTATTAGAGCAATCAAATGCATCGTATAATTGCAGACCAGCTTTTCCATGTCTCCACAGGTATTTTTGCCCAGTCATCTTTAGCAATGAGCTCCAAATCTTTCAGGTTGGAGGGTCTTCTTGCCGTCACCCTGATCTTTAGCTCCCTCCACAGATTCTCAATTGTATTCCAGTCAGGACTCTGGCTGGGCCACTCCAAAATGTTAATTTTGTCTGCTAACCATTTCTTCACCACTTTTGCTGTGTGTTTTGGGTCATTGTCAAGCTGAAATGCCCACTGGTGCCCAAGGCCAAGTTTCTCTGCAGACTGCCTGATAATGTCATTGAGAATCCTCATGTATTGCTCTTTTTTCATGGTGCCAATTACTGTGATTATGTTTCCTGGTCCATTGGCTGAAAAACACCCCCAAAGCATTAGGCTCCCACCACCATGTGTGACAGTGGGAAGGTGTTCTTTGGGTTGAAGGCTTCACCTTTTTTACACCAAATGAAGGAAACCTCATTGTGACCAAACAATAACATTTTTGTTTCATCTGACATTTGCAAGCAAGCTTTTGTGTGCTTCATCTGGAGAAGTGGCGTCCTCTTTTGTCTGCATCTGTGGAACCCAGCAGTGTGCAGTGTCCGTTGGATTGTCTGCCTTGAGACATTGCCATCAGCAGAGACCAGATTGACCAGGATGGCCTTGGTGTTGATCCTTGGATTCTTTTTCACCTCTCCCACCTCACCACTCCGAGCTTTACGTGTACATCGCCTGTTTTCAAGGCTATCTACACGTAAAGCCCAGAGCCCCGCAGCGCTCACTTACCGGCGGCGGCGGCGGCGGCT
>CM070034.1:118663919-118690910 GCA_036250615.1 Ptychadena robeensis
ACACAACACAATTTACATTTAAATAAATGTTTTATTATATACATCAAACAAAATGAAAATGATACTTGAAATAACTTTTTTTTTTTAATGTAAATCTTTTTTTTTACTAAAAAAAAAATTTACATTAAAGTCTATGTGCGCTTTTGGTACAGAAATCTGTACCTATGCAGTGCGCTAGGGAGGCTAATAATACTTTGCACTGTAGCCACTGGAACTTGAAACATTTACATATGGCCTTGTAGCTCTTTTCTGACTTGTGAGCAGCCAGAATGTGCAGCCGCAGGTCCTCACTGAGCTCCTTTGTCTTAGCCATGACTTTCCACAATGCAACTGTAGAGAGCTGCTGTTTTTCACCTGTTAAGTTGATTAAAACAGCTGTTCCCAATTATTCAGGGTAATTAGCATGCTTTAGAACGGCTTGGACTATTTGGAATGGTATAGATTTTTGGATCTTCCCAGAGACTGTGACAGTTTTTTTACTCAAATGTAAATAAAAGTTTCCACAAAAATGCCTCTTGTACTTATGTCATGTCATTTCCCATCAAAAAATAACTTGCTGGTTGAATAAAAGTAAATTTAAGTCAATATTTTACAGGGGTATCAATAATTATGGGCTTGACTGTTAGTGTTTTTAACGTGATTAGAGGCTGGACAGTTTTATGCTTCTTTGGGCCACTTCTGCTCTTTAAAATGTAGAAACCCATCTTTGATCTTTAAGTAACAAAACCCTTTCTGTAGCCTTTCAGCACAGCTTTGTCTTTATGAATAATTGAGTGGCTGGAAATTTCCCAGCACACTTAAATACTTCCCTTGTAACGGTTAGATTATACTTGCGTCTAGCTGCCAGCACTGTCTCGCTCTTATTATCAGCTGTGTCTTCTTGTCGGCATCACATGAGTTCAAAGAGTAAAGAAGTGTTCAGACTGGTCCTGTGGACAAACCGTTGGAACAGAGTTCCAGAAATAGTCACCTCATTTCACCTGTGAATAATCTCATTACTAAGCATCGGAGGCGCTACAATTCAATGCGGAATGTGAAATTGATAGATAATACAGAGAATTCAGAGCCGCTCTGTGTAGTCATTGGCTCGCCATGAAGATTTGTGATAAAAGTGCAGACAAATATCTCTCAAATATCAGTTGTTACAATACTCTGTGCCGGAGCCGTGGCTAACCTTTATATCAGTTCTTCTAAATACACGTCTATTTCTGAAACGTTTTCATTTCAGAATTTAGAAATTAAAAGGTTTTAGAAATAGCTGTGTATTTAGAAGAACTGATATAGAGGTTAGCCAAGGCTGCTACAAAAATAACAATTATAGTTCACTTGCCCGGACTAAGTGACTCACGTTCTTTGTTTCTCATAGGACCAAATTGCCCACCTTTTATCTGAACTTTGTATAAGGAAAACAATGTTTAACATCTTCCCTGATATATTTTGCCTAAAGCTAGACATACACTGGTAGATTCCCATGCAATCGGCCCCTGATCAATCACAGCGCGGTGACGTCACCACACTGTGATTGTTTGATTCCAGTTTAATTGATCCCCAATGTGCACCACAAAGGTACATCGATTCCTGTTCAATTGGGACCCTGGGGAGAAGTAACCTGCCTCTCACAGCTTCAGAGACAGAAGTGGTGGCTCCGCTCCCTTCACACTGACAGCGGATCCATGCTGCAGCAGCTGCTCCAATACTTTGAATGTAGACTCACGTCTCCATGCAAAGTAATGGAGATTGAATGGGGGTTTTCCAACATGTTGGAACCCTGTTCAATCGAGTTTCTTTCAGCTGGCTCTATTGATCCTGCTTGAAGGAAGGCACACACAAATAGATTTGTAAACAGATTAGAGTACAATCAATCACCGTGACCGCGCATGTTGATTGATTGTACTCCAATATTTTTACAGATCTACCCGTGTGTGGCTAGCTTTAGTTGTGTTTCAGTTTGAATTTACACCTATGTCCCCTCATAATGTCCAATGTCTTTAGGCATTTGGGCATTAACAACTTAAGATTTTATAAAGCCGAGTTCACAAAAGAGCTCATTAGGGTGTCCACCCACTTACCCACGGTGCTTGATAGATGACCCGTTCAAGCGCTGCATTGGGACGCCAAATTGACTTTTAAATAGGATTAACAGACATTAACATCACCTGCTCCATAAACCTGTCTTCGAGCTGGATCAACCACACAGCATCCACGCCTAGATTTGTTAATAGATTTGAGTACAATCGAGCACAATGAATACGCATGTTGCTCAATTGTGCTCTAAGCTATTAACCTCCCTAGCGGTTTGCCCGAACTCAGTTCGGGCACAGTTTGATCGCCGATCAAACTGTGCCCATATCGGGATCGGGCAAAGCCTCTGTCTCATCTGTGACGCCGAAGGGGGCGGGGGGGGGGGGCGGCGCCATAAACCTCCATGTTAATGGAGAGGGTGCCGCTCTCCTCTCCACATGCCGCCGGCGTCTATTTGACATCGGAGGTGTGTAGAGGGCTGGGCGGAGAGCCAGCAAGCACGGCGGAGTACAGTAAAATTAGCTTTTTGTGCCATAAAAAATGTCGCGAAAAGCTCAAACCGCCCAGAGGGTTAAACTTGAGCCATGGATGGACACATTAACTGCCTTGCATGCTTCACACAAATAGAGGGATTAACCGCCCCATCGTTAGTGATGGCACCATCTCGTCCAGCGCTGCTACTCCCACTAGATGGTGCCGTCCAGTGAACATCGGGGCACCGACAGTGCATACTTACTGTTTTGCGGCTGGAAATTTGAAAGTACATTGCATGAAACCAGTTTTCTATGTAGAAAACTGATTTCAGTGCTTCTATGCACAAAATATCGCCAAAATAAAAGCTTTGTGCCCTGATTTTTGTGTTTTCTCATTGATTTTTATTTAAAAAAAAAATTCTTGTTTTACATAATTGTTTGTTTCAAACATTATTCTATTCAGGATGTCTATTAGACACTTGTACGGACAGATTTTGGGAAGTTACAGGCCTACAACATAAAGAAAAATTTACCATTGTTGTCTATGGTGCACTTTTGGTACAGAAATCTGGACCTCAGCAGGGCGCTAGGGAGGTTAACTTCTCTGGCGTTCCAATTCAGTCCAATTTTCTGTGTCAAAAGCCATAGTAAAAATTTACCCACCCTGGAAACACAGATTCCTGAACCAAAAGGTACATAGGCTAATTAACTTGCAAAGTCAGATAGTGGAATATTCAATGTGAAATTCAACCATCTCAAGAATAAAATTAGCAGAAGATGGTGCTGCTGCCTTTTTGTTTACACTTCACCAGCCGAATGTGATGTCACCCCGAGCTTAAAAAAGTCCCCTCCCCACCAATCAGAAACACAGTCTAGTTGACAAGTTCATGAAAGCCCTATCAGCCATGTACTGTACATGTTCTCTCCTAAACTAACTTTTGTTTCTCATGTACATGTAATCTAGCAACCTGAGTGGATTATTTGGTATCTTTGTCCTGGTTCCAGTTCCAGTAAACTTGCACACTGATTCCAGCTGTCCTTTGGAACATTTTAGATGATCATGGCTGCCGGACCATGGTCATCTAATATGATCATTTCTGAAACCCATGGGTGTCTAGGATGTTTCTTTGGCATGAATATTTCACATTGTTTGCAGAGACTTCATGACATTTTAGTAATGGGCAGTAATTATTAGAAGCGACATACACTGTTTGACCACTTATGTAGAAGTGTACTTTTAGAAAGCAGCTTATCTAACACATTTTTTCAGAACTGCTATTTAACCTACCACCCACCTAAAAGAAAGTATGTCGTTCCGTCTGTGCTTTTCAATTAAATCTGATTGCAAAATGTTATAATCTTATTACTTGTAAGCACTGCATTTAGCTTCCCCAGAGCATTTTTAGCAGAAGGATATGAACAGTGAAAGGTTACACCACCATCAGCTAAATATGTAATTGGTTTTGTTTGCTCTTGTTGTTGGGGATTTTTTCAAAAGCTATTTTGCAGGTTAATTTCAAAGTTCCAATTAGCACCGGCCCCCCTGATACCTTCTGGCTTCCAGCATTTTTAGTGTACGACTGTGTGACTTTTTTGTGTGCAACACATGTGTTACAGACCAATATTCCTATTATCTGTTGTAGGCCTCAGGAAATCAATAAAGATGAACTGGAATGCAACAGCATGCGATGTGGCAGAAGGCTTACTAAAGACGGAGATGTAAGAATATCTATGAAAGCGCTTACCCCCCCCCCCCCCCCCCCCCCAATGACATGCATTTATGTCTAATTGCTCATTTATTCTCAAATGCTTCTCTTTTGTGTTTATCTTCTACCATATGCTTTATGAAAATAATTTCCACAATGCTTTATAGCTGTACATTAAATATGACATTTCAATTGGGCAGTTTAGATATGTGAAGGCAGCCTTTATCAGAGAATTCATGTCCTGTATAGGTCAGAGTCGCATAGAAAACATTAGGAAAAATAGTAAACCATTTATGGAACTGCAATCCAATAGTCTCTGAATAGGAATTGTACCTTTTATTGGAGACCTACCTTTTTTTCAATATGACATTTTAAACAGGTAATTAAGACAATTTCCCCTTTAATCACTGATGTATTCAATGAAATACCATATTTTTCAGACCATAAGATGCACTCAATTTTTAAAGCAGGAAAACAATAAAAAATGATATTTGAAGTGTTGCAGCATTAATCTCAATTAGGGAAAAAATCCATGCAATATAAATTTCAACCACAAGATGTCACTAGTGAAAACTTGCCATCAGCATACAGGTGAAGTCTTCGGCATTCTTCTTACACATAGGGGAAGATCGGGTGGAGGGGTACACTGCATGTGTCTCTCCCCTCTAAGGCTGGCAGCAAGACTCCACAGAGGCGCGATCTAATAAAACTTAAGTATGTACTCCCTGGACTATGTGTGTCTATACTACCCTGATGGGCTCCTTGCCTGCCTTTCAGGGCACTGGGTGGCATCACATAGTCCAGGCTGGCCAATAAAGAGGCTGACTGGACAAACCCATGCAGGTGCATGATACTCTCCAAAAAGTTATTTTACCACACCTTCGGACCAGAAGATGTTTCCTCATTTTCCCCCTGGGGAGAAAAAGTGCATCTTGTGGTACACAAAATAGGCGCCATGCATACTTGAGTATAAGCTGAGTTTTTCAGCCCAAAAAAATTGCTGGAAAAGCACCCTCGGCTTATAATTGAGTCAGTCAGGGTCCCACTCACCTGTCTGGTGGTTCGGTTAATGCTGGTTCCCAGGTGCCAGCAGCCGGCGTCGGTGCCATCCAATTGGTGATTTGTTAATTTTTACTAGAGAATCGCTACTTATGGTTCAAACATATAAAGGAGTTTCCGTTCTATGTATTGGTCCCAATAATAATAAAAAAAATTTTTTAACTTTCTTTCATGTTTGAATCACAAGAATTACCTTGACAACCTATCCTGTAATAACAATAAACCTCTGTTTTCTTTATTGAGGTTGTGGCACCAAGATTTACCTGTTTGATTCATTCCTAGAGGCAATGATGCTTTCTCCATATTTTCTCATTTAGAAAACTCCACTAATTGACCCTCGGTTTATACTCTAATCAATAAGTTTTCCCTGTTTTTGTAGATAGAATTAGGTGCCTCGGCTTATATTTGGGTCGGCTTATATTTGAGTTTATATTGTTTTTACTTTTTGCTCTTGAAAATAAATTGAAACCCTTATGTCTTTACTCACCCATGGCTGTACTCACTTTCGTAACCCAGCTAGTGTAATAAACTGGTATTCATGGAGAAATGTCATTGTTGCGGTTTGCCTTTAGGCTCTCTAGAACCGTGTCAGGAGATTTTGTGGCCTGCTCCCGCACTCTGACTCTCTTATGTTACCACCATAGTTCAGACTTGGCCTTGTGTCACATTTGATGATTTAAATGCATTCCATGTGCAGCTTCCAGATTGCTGAATGCAAATTGTTCATCCATTATTTATAGTGTATTTTGCCATTAAACATAGAATTTATAGTTGTGACCATAAAAAATATTTGGTCTCTCCAAAAGACATTGTTCAGGCTTGTCTAGACTAGATACTTTCACTTCATTATTCTCAATTATAAACGGTGTCAGCTTGCGTGTATATTATCCCAAATAGTGGTATATAGACTGTCAGTATGTGACAAAGAAGAGATTTGTGTTCTGTTGAGTAAAACAAATAAATATCAGTTTGAGAACTTTTTACAGGAACTGTATTTGACAGGTAAGGGCAGACATGGGCAAATTACGGGGCGCGGGCAATATGCTCTTTTTCGCCCCTTTGTCACCTGTGTATCAAGACGCTCTGGTTCCCCTGTCCTTGTTCCATGCAGTAAGTGTAGATATTGCATAGAGGATGTTTGTTATGGTCTCCTCCTTGAGGCCGTCCTTGCCCATCTCTGCTTTCTAGGAGATCCGAGGTTAAAGAAAGAAAAATACTTACCTGGTAAAATCTGTGAAAATGTGACGTGTAGCCAACAATGGCCACAGCAGGAAGAAAGTGGATTTAAGGAACCATAATCCCTGTGTGCCTGGCAGCCAGCCAGATCCGAATCCAGCTGATGCTGGAGGGGAGAAGCTTCACAGGATTCAGATATGGATTGGTGGAGAGAGCGAGACCAGAAGAGTCTTGCTCCTCCATCTTACCTACTGGAGGATCGAGGATCAGACACTCCAGGCATGTCAGCACTGGAGGAAGGGGGGGGGGGGGGGGGGGGGAGTAAGTATGAGATTTTTTTTTTCAGGGATTGTCTTGCCTGGATCAAGACCATGTAGGTGAGTAAGGTTATTTGTTTGTTTTTTTTGTTTTGTTTTTATGTAGAGTTTAAAACTTTTAAAAGCATTTTAACCTCCCTGCCAGTATGACTATTACACTTTTTTTCATATGAAGTCATATTCATATGAAAAATATATAAATTTAAGCTGTTTAAATTTCCCACCCAGACTGGGAGGACTTGGGACCTTACAGATTCCTTCTCCGGCTACCACAATATTCCAGCTACCCCTAAATGCTTGTTACCGTAGGCTCTGTGTATCTATCTGCTTTTTATGCATGTGCCAACAATGGCTAATATTTGTCTGCACACCAAATCTCACTTAAGCCTGCCATACACCCACTGAGCAGCGGCCGATTTTGCCACCGACCGATGGGCGTGCGTGCTCATGGCGGCAAAATCGGCCTCTGCTCGGAGGTGCCCACATGGGGTGCCCGCCGATTCTGTCATCTCTGGAGAGCAGCGTGATCTAAGCAGCTCTGTCGGCCCCCACTCGATGGGTGTATGGCAGGCTTTATACTTGTGTGTTACTGCTTTTCATGTTCTCCTAAATGTACTTGTTACAAAGTTGTTAGCAGAATGGATCTGCATCTCAATTGTTACCCCATCCATAAAGACATTTTTATTTTGATTTGTTTTTTTTGTTTGTTTTATATTCTCTATGTTCGTCATAAAGACAGTATCTTCTTCACCTAGGCTAGTATCAGAAATATATTCACTTCTCTTTAAAGTCTGGTAGAAAATGTACAGACTGAGAAGTACACGCTGTCTGACTTTTTATTCCTTGTTTATGGCTTAGTTATCAGAATATCGAGTATTTGTGAATGATAAATGGACAGCACATAGAACAACTGACAAAATAGGTCACAGAGGCTTCATGTGCTGTCTGTATATATTGATTGGATAGCTTGACAGTAAAATGTTCACATTGCAGGTACATCACTCCAACATGTGCATAGCTGATAAAACTCCTCATCTATTTATAATGATTTCTTTGTGTTCCTGAATGCTCATTCTTTTCTTTTAGTGCTGCAGGAAGTAAATTACACTTTCAATACAGTCAATACATGACAATACGTAACAAGCATGTGGCAAATGTTCTGCTTTTTAAGCTTCTGCCCATGTTTTTCAGGCAATTGTGGTATCTATAAAGACCTCCAACAGGAATCTGTATTGTTTCATGTATACACCAGTTGTGTTATTGCTTCTGCAATGCTAAACTCACCCGAGAACTCCTGTCCTGCTAGTCCAGTGTAAAGGTTATAAAATGTGATTTATGCAACAGCAAAATGATTTCTAGCAATTACAATGTCCACAATATGAGCAAAAATGAACATATCACCTTCATAGGTAGACCTTACAGGTGGCATATTCAAACTGGGGGTGAGAGGCAAATGCTCTCCCATGATTCCTGCCCTCTATTGTGTCTCATGTATGACAGCTCTTTATCATTTCTCCATATTCCTCTTCTTCCCTTCCTCCCCTGCACCATGTCTCCAGACTCCTCTTCTGCATATACTTCACATTTCACACCACTTGTCGGCAGAGAAATTATAATTGTATGTAACTGTAGTAGAAACATTGGAAAAGTCTTTTGTCATGTTAGATAATGTCGATAACTTTGTGTTCTGTAAAGTGTAAAGAATCTGGAAGTTGGATCTACTGTATAGAATATATATAATATATGTGATTTGAGAGAAATGTGTTTTCTTTTCCTCTAGTACTGTTGGCGATGGACTGGATTTAACTTTGGTTTTGACTTGTTGGTCACATACACAAACCGCTATGTAATATTTAAAAGGAACACTCTGAATCAGCCATGCAGCGGCTCTGTCAGTCTGCAGCAACAAAGGAACATTGCTTACAGGTAAGTTTAGCTGTTTTCTGATGTGAATAATCCTTTAAAATGACAAAATAGTAAAGAAAACTTTATCATTGTTTAAATTGCACTTTCATTTCACGTAGATTAGGAAACCAAAGAAAAAAAGGCAACCTACATACATATATGAAATGTATAGTAGATACCACTTTTCTTTGTCCAGTGGTTAGATTTACCTACCTCTCCTATACAACTAAAGCAGGAAACACGGCTAGATATAGGAGCCGTCCAATGTTCCCTGCAGCAGCGTGATGACTGCTGTCTCTCCAACTCAGCTGATGCTTTGCATGGAGACCCTGCACGGCGCTCAAAAGTGGCCATCGATCAGGCTGCGTTAACCTGCCTAGCGCACGCTGAGGTCCAGAGTTCTGTACCAAAAGTGCACCATAGACTTCAATGGTAAATTTTGTAGGCCTGTAACTTCCCAAAATGTGTCCATACAAGGGTCTAATAGACATCCTGAATATAAGAATGTTTGACACAAACAATTATGTAAAATATTTTTTTTTGTTTTAATAAAATTAATGAGAAAACACAAAAATCAGGGCACAAAGACCAATTCAATGCAAGGTGTCATTTGAATGATATACCTCTAAAATACTTCTTTTGTATGATAAATTCCCAGATGTGCCCATTTGCAGTTAACCCTCTCTAACCTGGTGTGATGTAGGTGGTAAAATCACACCAGGGAAGAGAGGGTTACTGCTAATGGGCACATCTGGGGCACCAGAGACTTTTTATTTTGGCGATATTTCTTACATAGAAGCACATTGACAGCAGTTTTCTACATAGAAAACCGATTTTGTGCTATTCACTTTCAAATTTCCTGTCGCCTACCCGATGTGACGTCATCACGTCACTTGGAGGGGGGGGGGGGGGGGGTGAGCCAGAGGATCCAGCAGCCATGTCACACCGGAACAGCGCAGAACAGTAAGTATGCGCTGCCGGAGCCCCGATGTTTACTGGACGGCACCATCTCGTCCAGTGCAATAGTGATAATAGCAGCGCTGGACGAGATGGTGCCGTCGCTAACGCTGGGGTGGTTAATGCCAATACAGCTTTTAATGAGCCATGTAACACTGGCAATCCGGACTCTTCATGGACGCATCACACTGAGGTGAACATGATGTCAAGTGTAGACATGCCCTTAGCCTTCTGCACTTAATACTTTTCCAAATCCAGTTTCTTCTTTGAAAAAGTAGAAGCGATGTTGTATAAAATTATGTTTATATTTACAGGTTACGCTTGTTGTCATTTGATAACAATGGTAAAGTCATCTGCAACAAATCAAGTGGCTATCAGGTCCTCAGCCTTGAGAAAGATCAGGTATATGTTTAGAAATCCTATAAATTGTATGTAATGTTTGTGTTTATCGAATCTTTAAATCAAGTAAATTAAACCTGAGATATTTGGAATGAACGCAGCAGCTAAGGCTCAGCAGTCATAACAAGCTCCCCCCCAGCTGTCAGAATAAGATTTTTTACAATTAAGGATGTCAGCACCTCCCAGGTGGTAGGTCCGCTACAAAGCCCCTGAACATGATGTCATCACTAAAATTGAGAGACATAGAGAAGAGATGTGGGAACATTGTAAAGAAAAAAGTATTGCTCTAGCATATGAAGTTTTTGCATAAAAAAGTTCTTATTTGACTTTGAACCAAATTTTTGCAAAAACGACATACGCTATAATATAAGCAATAATTCAAATGTTCCCACTACTCTTCTCTACATCTCCAGTACATTTAGTGATGATAGTGTGTTTGGGGGCTTTGCAATTCACTCATAAAGTCCACCTACAAAATGCAGCGATTTTTTTATTTCTTGACCCAAGTATAATAATTTGGCTTATATTTGAGTATATACAGTAATTCATTTTGGTCACTCTACTACTGATAACACACCAAAACCAGCATTCTTCTTTATAATGTAAAAAGGGAAAAGGTATCAACATTTCTTCTTGGGCTGTGAGGAAACTGAGACAGGGCACTGCAATATTTTTACTGCCAATGCATGGAATGTATATTATCAAATTTGATGCCTTATGGAAGCAAAGCTAGGTACAGCGATGAGGATGGCTGAATTGTTCCCTAGAGCTTTGTGGCAACACAAATTAGATTTGTGGATCTGCTCCGCACACAAACTGACTAAAGAACTTTTTTCACACTTTGTCAAGAACATAATGTGCTTTAACATAGAAAGGTAGTTCTCAGAAAAACATTGTGCAATGCTGTGTATAGCAACATTATATACTTTGTCTTGGTTTTATGAATTCCTTTTAAAAAAAATTTTTTTGCAAAGGTTTTACAAGAACTGTCTGAATCTTTTAAACATCTGAAGAATAGCAGTGTGCCTCATAACTTTCTAAAATGTTTAATAAGAAGCTGTGCATTAGGCACTAAGTTCTCTCCTCAGAAGTTGGTCCTGCAGAGTTGATGAGGCTCTCAGCATGTGATCTAAATGAATATTATGCAGAACATAATAACAGGAAAAATTCATCTCCTGTAACGTACATTTTGGATGTCTGGCAGGAGAATGTTATTTCTTGACATGCATTATTTATCATCATCTTTTCTGCTAAGCATGGTCATCTGTCTTTTTATTTTCAATTCAGCTGAAGAAATTTATACTATACAATGAACCTTCTTAGTACTGGGTCAGTGGCACCAATTACCATACAAAGTGCAGGATTGTGATCATTGCCTGCTGAAAACCAATTTCTGTGAGATGTTTACCAGTGGATAGCATTGTTCCTGTATTAGTGGTCACTTATTGCAATGCTTAGGGACTATAGCTTTTATTCACCTAAACACTTAGGCAGGGTACAGACCGCTCGATATTCGAGCCGTCCGAAGTACCCTGCAGCAGCGTGATGATGTCATCACGCTGCTGTCAGATATCGGAGAAGCTATGGAGAGCAGAACCCCGGCTCCTCCTCCTCAGCCAAGCGTGACCTGGGTCTCCAGGCAAAGCATCGGACATCGCCGTATTTACGGTCATGTTCGATAAGGCTGTTTTTGAGCTGAATTGATTTGTCCCGCTCGAAAACAGCGATGGAAGCAGATTATATGGGTCAGATAGATGGCCGTGAGCACACACAGCGCTCAAAACGGGCATCGATTTGACCCATAGCTCCACGTCTGTACCCTGCTTTAATTTCTTGAGCTCAAAAATATTTGGACAATTGAGTCTATTTCATGGTGTGGACATTTCCTTTATTTATTCTTTATCACTTAAGCAGATATATCCATACCCTGAGCTGGGGTGCTTATGTGTGTAAGATTGCTGTGAACAGACAACATGTAGTCATGCTCTGTGTGGGTGAAAGAAGCCATCCTTAAAGGTTTTAAACACAAAATAATAAAACCCCTGTCAGCAGTTCAGATCCTGAAAAACGACAGAAAAAAAAAACATGCTTGCCTCACGTTTTTATTCCTGATGCTAGCTAGCCAACCCCACATTTTTGGAGCAATATGTAAAAAAAAAAATAAAAAAAATTGTTGCCTGTGAGGCAATACCTGTAGAGTTCACCCCTCCTATTCTGTGGATCGATCTCCTTATCGCCAGGGAGCTGAGCTCTGGCTTCCGACATGCTTTCTGCAGCTATTCCCATTGGTTTTTTTTCCTGCTTTCACTTTGTGTCCATTGACTAACATTGTATCTGGTGGCCCCCGGTGCCCACTGGCGTTATTGCAGCCTTAACTCATTATATATTTTGTAGGTTTTTTAGCAACTTTGATCTATTGGGACAGTTTAGAGATAAGTAAAAATGTAATAAAAAAATTTTTTATTTGTTTTTTTATTTTTGAGTTTAGGTTCGCTATAAGTTCTGGCAAACTGAAGCCATTTCTACCTTTCATCACTGCAGCAAACACACCTCCCCCCACTCCTACAGAGATGAGCCTCTCCGTTTCCTCTGCCAGAGAGCTCCGTTGGGGGGCTGTCAGCTGCACTGATGATCGGTGTCTCTGGAGGGGAGAGAGACGTGACTCATCACTGTAAGTCACCCAAGTCTCTCGCATGAGACGCTGACATCACAATCCCTTGAGACTGGGTAGGTGTGATTTCCTACAGCCGCAAGGGCACTTGGGACAGATGTCCCAAATGCCATTGTGGCTTTATGACATTGCGCCAAGGCCGAGTAATTATAGGAAGCAGATATAAAGACAAGGTCATAATTACACAAGGTAAGGTACCCCCATTCATTGGGGAACGCAGGCAAGGTACCCCCATTCACTGGGGAACATGGCTTTTTTTTAGACTCCTGGCTGTATCACAATCTGCAAGAGTAGCACAACAGGTACAACAAAACTGGAGAAACCCTGGTTTTCTTCAAGTAGCTGGTTGGGTAACACATTTTCACTGTCTACTGTATTCAGTAACCTTACTAGTACTAGGTTGACCACCATGTTGTCTTCATAACTGCAATTTATTTTTCATGGCATAGATTCACTAAGATGCTTGAAAAACCTTCCTCAGGCCCTTTAGTTCATATTGACATAAAGCTCCATTAAGGGAATCAACTGTTACTTACATATTAGATTAAGGTTTGGTGACTGCAGAGGCCATGTGAACACAAAGAATTCGTAGTCCTCTCCAAGAAGGCACTTTGGGTTTGTGGCTTCCTCAGAAAGTGTAAGAAGACTGCACACTCTTCATCTTCAGAGTAGATGTTAGTGTTCGTTTTTAGTAAGGCGGTTCAGGGTATGCCTAGAATTTGGGGACTGTACTCCTGCAGAGTCAGATTTTTAAGGTGGTTTAGGCAGCAGTAACAAATGCCTGGTTACGAAGTATTGTTTCTTTAGAGTAAGCCTATTTTTTTCATTCGTTTGAGAGAGAGGTTTTATAGTAAGTACAGATAATAGATTGTCTTATCCCTTTGTGTCCTTGTACGTAGTGAGCAAGATCTTCCTTTTGTCAGATTTGGTTTTGAAAATTACACAACACTCTAGATTCCACTAGAAAACACTTATTCTTGCAATTTATTGATTACTGCTGATGTTTAGAAGGAGAGTGTCTTCCAGGAAAATGTTAACCATTAATTAGTCCAAACAAAGAAACCGAGTACACGACTACAGCGATGGGCCTAGCATGCCATCATTTCACAGTGTTAAACATACAGAACAATTATATATACAGCTCAAGTATCAATTCCCAGGATTTGCCAATCACAAGCTTAGCATGTACAATGTCAAAACACACACCAATTATTTCTGAGCGATACCTGCACACTGGTTTAATGAATATTCATGTGTGTGAGTGATTTTAGCACAGGAAACAGTTTAATCAGCTTTTCCTCCTGATCTCTACATGCTAAATTCCCTACTGTTTCATCTTCCTGGCATAGTCAGTGATGTACATACTGGGTGGTACAAGGGATTCTCTGCTATTTTGACATTTAAAATGGAGGATAGAAACAATGTTAATTAAAGCAGGCTGTTTCTAATTACTTATATTACTTCTATTCTATTACTGAAATTTCTCCTTCACTAGCAGTTTAGACTCCTATACTATACAAATGAATATATAGAGGAACACAAGTGTCCAACAATGAACAATTTTTATATAGAGGAACAAAAGTGTCCGGCAATGAACAACTTTTATAAGTTCCATGTAAAGCCCCCCCATACACAGGTCAATACCTGCTCGATCAACCCATGATCGTTCGCAGCACAATGAAGTCACCACATTTTGCTAAATAGCAAGTCAATCAATTGATTCCTGCTCGATGGGTACCCTGGTCCTGTGTACACCCAGTGTTGTGAGATATTTTCATGCCTGTGATAATATCACAGGGTAGTAAAAAATATCTCAGAACACCGGGAGCTGCTGACAGGCAGAGCTGGGAGTGGGACACAGGATGGCTGCAAGGAGGTCGGCTCCCCCTGCATTGTGCAACAGCAGCCCGTGCTCCACTCTGCCCCCTTTCCTGTGCCCCAGTTTCTGGCTCTATGTCAGGCAGTGCTGGCTGTTCACTGCTTCTGTGGTCCCCATCCATGATCGACCTATCTTCTCAATTCACGTTTAAAGGCAGAGGTGGCCGTGTGATCGAGCGGCTATCTACATGTGAATGGGTACATTAACATTATCAGTCAATATGACAACAACACATAGGCTCATTGAATATTGTAATAAAATGAAGTGCAAAACAGAAAGTAGGAACAGCCTAAACCATGGCAGCAAAAGCACACAGAATGAGTCAACACTGCACTGTGATTCACAAAAGAGCTCATTGTCATTATAACTAATAACTGTAAATCTACTTCATATACTCTGGACGTGATGACTGGTGGCAGTGCTGCACTACCTGTGCTCCTGGCAGATGCCGTTTCAGGTGGTCGTGTGTAACGGTAGTACTTTTATTGTAGTACTTTTTAACACGGACCTGCAGGTCACTGTGCGATTTGTGTGGTGAGTATTTCCATACTTGTGTCACCTTTTGCCATGCCTCTAGTTTTATGTCCTACCCTTATTATGAAGTGGCTGTATATAATGATTATGTCAAGGAACGTGTGTCTGCGTAAGCCAAACATAGACTACATTGTGTTTTCAAATTTGCACATAGAAAAAGGTAAAAAAATGCACAATTTATTAACTTCACAACTCCACTCAGGAGGCATAGACTTGTGCCTCTAAAGTCCAGTCGTGGACTCCTCCAATAATGCCCTTGTATATATGTATAGTTCTAAACCAGGGGTGCATAACTCAAATTCATAGTGGGCAAAATGTAAAATGCCAAATGTTGGCAGACAGGTGAGTGCCTATGCTCTGACTATTCCACCAATGAACAGGGGTGATTGTATAATATATATTGCGTCACATAACCTAAACATAGGGGCATATAACATTTGAATCAAAGGTTATGTGCCCCATAGATATTCTCAAAGGCTTTGATGATATCTATGAGGCACATAACTTATGACAATGTATATGACACAAAATGTGCATTACCATACTACAGTGTTCCCTTATAAATGAAGTATCATTTAAAACAAATTTTGTTATTTAAAAATGAGACATAATGTCTTCTAGCTCTGCCTGCTGTAATTTCTTTATTATACCATGCTTATACGAGTCAGTATAGTTTGAAAATGTTAATATAATCCCAAAAATATGGTATTGTGTAATGTCTGCCCTATTGTTTTTTCAATTATTTTTCAAATATTGCTTTTTCAATTACTTCAGTTAAGCTGGGCATGCACAGTTCAATGTTGTCATCGATTTGAGCACAATCGGGCGTGTTTCTTGAATCTTTTACAAAATTTGAGCCATCCATGCAATCAATCGGTCCCACACAAAGTAGTTCGGCCTAAAGCTGGCCATACACCTGCAGGATTCTCTGTCAGATTTCCTTCAGATCAGATCAGATCTACCAACAACCATGTAGTATAGTGACCTCCCTGATACAATAGATAGTGATTGGAAGGTGTAGAAAGGTCCTCATATTACATGGTTGTTGGTAGATCTGATCTGATCTGAAGGAAATCTGACAGAGAATCCTGCAGGTGTATGGCCAGCTTAACAGGTTTCCAACATGTTGGAAAACCTTGTTTGATTCCCATTGCTTTGTATGGGGACCGTGAGACCGATTATAGATGAAGCTCGCGCACAGCATAATTGTATGCATGTATGCCAGCCTTAACCTCCCTAGCGCTCTTACTATACCACGCTGTTTTTAACAGTCTGGTATGGGCAATCACAGCAGTGTACACAGTACACTGCCTGCAATTCCCCCTGCCACACAGCCGGCATCATTAATGATGCCGGCTGTGAGGGCTCGAAAGCCGACGCCCCCCATTAACATGGAGCTCTATGGTGCCCTTCCGCGTCACCATGACGAGATCTGTGATGCTGCACAACCCCGAAATGCTGCGGCTGGAAAGCCGTAGCTTTCCGGGGATATGTGGCTTTCATGGGAGCCCAGCTCATCCAGAGTTTGATCTTCACACAAACTCTGGACGAGCTGGGCTCGTCATGACAGCTAGGGAGATTAAGCCAATAAAGGCGATCAGTTGAACTCCAAACTCTGTTTATATACATACTTTTGAAAAATTGTTCCTTTTGTCTTTCTAAATATCAGCTTTCTCATCCTTCTCTTCCAGGAACAAGTGATTATGAACCTGGACAGTCGCCTGCTGGTCTACCCACTGTACATCTGCTGCAACTTCTTATACACATCTCCTGAGAAACGCACAGACTTAGAAGGACAACTAGACAACATTGACAGCTAAGACGGCTGTGCACCCAACATCTTAGTATAAAGTCATTACAAAAGGGAACGTTTTTATTTTTCTGCTGTAATGTTTTATTTTTCTGAAGTGTCTGTGCTCCAGTGAAGGATGTGTGTGATGTCACCACTTGTATGTGACTTCTGCTGCATTACTTTGCAGCTTGTTAAGCCTTTTATCCTGTTACCTGTGAGCAATGTAACCTTTAACACCCCAGGGCTCATTTATGAGTTCATGGGCAAAGGACAAAGAATGTTGTGTCTTATTTCTAGAATTCTAAGAAATATTATTTCCAAGGAATTTAATAGAAAACCAGAAATTGTTGGAGACTAATCCCTATAAGAAAATGGGGGTCCTTACTTTAGCACTCCCCATGAAGAGAATCATACTGCTTAGTCCTGCTACTGTATCGGATATAAGTCCAGGCAAAATCAGCAAACATCAGTTCCATGTTTGGGTAAACTCTCTTATGGGCTGTGTGAGAAGAGCAGTGTGTTGTTTTTCTTGTCCTAGGACAATTCCTGAACATATTTCTGAGTAATGCACTCTGGCATTAATTGTTCTAGGATAGTAATATCTGTTTAGGTTAAATCCTGTAGGCTGTATGAGAAGAGGACGCCTTTATGGCGGGGCAGTGTGTTATTATTCGAACGACTTGGCTCATGTATTCTTAAAGTCTTCATTAAAGGGGAAAGTTCAAATGTGCCCTGGAACACATGATCGTCCCAGGACAATCCCTGAATATTGTTCTTGGGCATTATCAGTAATAGAATTGTCACAACTGAGCCAGCTTCACTGGTCTGGAGGAGATGATTTATTAGCATTGCTGCATCCCTAATGGAAGATTTTCAGTTGTCCCAACTCCTCTTTATAATTGCTGCTTACAAATCCAAAGCAATGGCCTGACCGAGGCAATGTAGTTCCAAGTTGTCTTTGCTCTAGTTCTCCTAGTAAGCCAGTTCTTCTACAGAATGTAGACCATTGTGCCGCAAGTGCTGATTTAACATCGCAAGCCAAAAAGTCACCTTAAATATATATATTTATATATGATGTTCTGTTCAGATTCATAGCAGGTGCTTATTTCTTAGGTAGCTTTTCCAAGGAACGCAGCGATCTGCCATGCAGGTTTTGTTTCTACTTATTTTGTAATAATTTGGGGTTGCCATATAAAGCCCAGTGCTTATAGGTAAGTACAGGGTTGTATGGGGCTTCTCCTGATGGTGATAAGCTTCTGAATGTCGGAAGAACATATTGTTTCCGGTCTGTACATTTCAGAGGGATCTGCTATAGATCTTTTCTATTAAACCGAAGGAAAAATGCTAAACTCGTGGGGTTGCCAAACAATGACTGGCATGCTGTTCAATGCCTAGTATATACATAACAAAGTAGAAAGGAAATGTGAACGTTTTGTTGTCACAATGCTGTTATAACTTTTCATGTGCTGTCTTTGAAAGAAAAATTATTTTGTTTAGTTTTTTTGCTTTTTTTTTTTTATCCAGGCAAACGTTTTCTTTTTAAATAAATATAGTTCACCTATAAGCCTTAAATATACTGCAGGCCTACAAAGTTTCTCATTTGTAGTAATGATTTTTTCTTTCTTCTTGGTTTGAAATTATGCATGTTTCCCACACTTACCAAATACTGCCTTACCTTACCTGAGCATACTGTGATCCAGCAGCCCAGCTGGATCCACGTGAAAAATGTCATGGTCGGTGCCATAGTCAGCCATTACTGCAGGCATCTATGTCTTGTGTCCATGCATCAGGATCCCTTTCTTGTTTTTTTTTTTTTTCTTATAGCTTTAATCAAAAAGATCCGTGAAAGCACAGTGATTGACAGGTGAATGAGTGCAGGGCGTCCCATTCTGCCAAATTTAAATAATTCTGGTTAAGAAATAAAATGTACCTGAACACAAAAAAAATTTAAGACTATACTTTTCCTCTTGTTACTTAAGCCCCCATACTCCTTACAATCTTCCCATACAATTTCTGTACAATCAACTTTTCTTCTACCAAAACCATGTAATATGAGGACCTTTCTAAACCTTCCAATCACTATGTATTCTATTAGGGAGGACCCGGCACTACATAGTTGTTGGTAGGTTTAAGGAAATATTATGGAGTGATCTAAAGGTGTATGGGGGCTTTAGAAATTGTATCTTTTTAGTTAAGAATTGCTTTTGGGGCACACTAGGTTAGGGTTAAGGGGAAGGTTGGAAGTCAGTCATGTCTGCAGAACTACCATTGTGGATCTTCCCTTAAAGGTAGCCATACATGGGCTGATTTCCCAGTGACCACCGGTCACTTGCCTGCAAATTATGTGTGCCCACCTGGTCAGATCGACCAGGATCCTCCCACATGATCGCTCGGTGACCTGACATGTAGGTAAATTCCCAGCCCATCCCATTACTTTGCTGTCCCCATTCAAAGAAATGTCCAACACACAAAGGGTACCCACCAATACTCAGGGGCCAGCCACAGTGTGAAAACGTCATCACGCTGCAGTCGGTCCCTCATCAATCGAGGGAGAATCTGCCTGTGTATGGGCACCTTAAGTCTTGTCATCTGATGCTAAGCAGAGAGCCCATTATGCTCTGTAGGAACCTCAGGTGTATGTGTAGCAGGTATGAAGAACTCTGTATTGTCTGGTTGTCATGGAGTGCTAACTATCCTATACATAGAAGAGCGGTTATCTTGCATGTAATGTAATTCTTTGAGGTAAATGAAGGGGAATATTCCATTGTCTAACTTAAGCAACAATTATCCTTTAGGATAAAATCCTGCCTTAGTGCATTCTTCTGGAAAAAATATCTGCAAGACGCAAGACTTCCCTCTGTGAGCAGCTGGTGTAATTTACAGAGATATATGTACACTAATGCCATACACATGCCGATAAGCGGGCGATTTTTCACCTGACCGACGGGCGTGCGCGCTTGCGCCATCGGTCAGCGGAAAAATCGGCCGCTTATCGGCGTGCGCCCACATGGGGCGACAGATGTCTGTCGCCCCACAGCTCGCAAGCTGATGCCATTAGCTTCAATGAAGACCGGCGTCTTCATTGAAGCTAATGGCCGGCACACAAAGGGTGCCGGCCCACTGAAGCAGCCCCATTATGCACCAGGATGCAAACGTGATAAAGTCATCACGTTTGCATTCCGGTGCATATCGGAGCATGTCTGTCGGCACCCATCTGTGGGTGTATGGCAGGCATAAGAGAATAGTTCTTCATCTCTTCAGGATGTCATATTTTATTTGGGCAATTTTGATGATCTCACAAAAGTATCCCCCCCCCTCCCTATCTTTTCTTGGGACAACACTGAATATATGACACTTTGATGCAATGTCTACAGTGTAAATTTGTTGTCCCCTCAAAATAAGTGATCACACAGCCGTTAGTGTCTAAACCTCTGGCAACAAAAGTGAATAAACCCTTGACATTATGGTAAATAGTCCATAGTTTAATGAGGCAACACTGAATATATGACACGTTGCTGTAATGTGTATAACATATATAATAAGTGTAAATTTGTTGTCCCCTCAAAATATTCCACACACAGCCAGCAATGTCTTAAATGCTGGCAAAAGAAGAGAGTACTATTTGTCACTATGTCAGGGGTATACTTTTGTGAAATACTGCATATATGTGCCCCACTGCACAATGAGACAAGTGTTCCAATTTGCCATTTATGTCCTAATAAGCTTACTTAAATCTCTTGGCGAAGTAGCCAATGAATCTGTGTCCATATAGCTGGGTGGTGACCCTGGAAATATTTATCTGTCCATTAAACACCCTCCATTCTTTTATGTTGCGTAAAGGAAAGCAGACGCAGCTAACCATGTGGTTGTGAGCCACAATGCGGAGGTGCCAATAAAAATATGGTGAGAATGTAGATAATGGTGTCAGAAAGAAACTGAATCCGAGAAATGTCCTTTCCAGGGTATATTGGCGAGGCCTTGTCTTCATTTGGCATCATGGACACATCAGAGTGAAGAGTCCATGATGCCCAACCTGCAGTTTAGGGTGCGTTCAACATCGTAAAAATAGTACTACGTACCAATAGTTCCTTACCAGACACACCTTGATTGGTAAATGTAGAATAACTTTTTACAATGAGAGTTTAATAGCACATTAAGAACAAGTACTCTAGTGTAATCGTTCTAGTTTAGAATACTTAGTCTTTCTAAATGTTAGTTCTACTTAAGTTTTTTACATAAATTGGCTAAATCAAAACATCGAAGTTTAACTTTAATTATTCCTGCTTTCTGTATCCTGTGGTGCTCAGAACATATGGCCGGTGTTAGATAATGTACAGTTATGAAATTGCCGGGAACACGAATAACATAAATGGCACAGCACATTGTATTCGCTTCTGTAACATTATTGTCAGGACTTACGTGCAGATCTTACTAATGATGGCGGACTGCAGGGATGTAATTGCAGCCACGTAGCTTATACTGCATGCCGGTCGCGGTGTTTGCCTTACAGTAGTTTTAAAAGATCAATTGACTAATCAGTTGTTGTCACTGGGGAATCCCTCTTGTAGCAGAATGTATTAGTGAATATTTTACCCATCTCGTCTGTTGGCTGTCCGGCTGTTTTAGCTTTTTTTTTTCTTGGGTATAGTACTGTGAAATAAAGGAATTTAATCTTGTATCAATTACCCCAGTTATCCAAGCTGTTCAAAGCCATGATGCTTTTTTATATAACATTTTTGGCACTTGGAGATTTACACTTATTTAAGGTTTTTGGATTTTTCTCTTTAAGGTTAACGATTGTTTACCTAGAGTAGAGCATGAACATGTGTGGCCATTTGCACTTTAAATCATGTATGATCAGGTTAGTTATTGATCTGTTCATGATATTGACTGGTTATTTGGATAACCACCACACACCACTCAATAACGCATATCAAGCTGACAAGCAGCCAATAGTCTTGGTGACGATGGTAATTTCACCATACACCTTCATACACCTACATTTTCCTCACCCATTTCTTATAATGGAAAACCATGTTTAGTAAATCTCTAGTTCAAGGGTGGGCAAGCTTTTTTTTTTTTTTTTTACTTGTGGGCCACAATGGGTTTTTTTAAATTTGACACAGGGGCCAGTCCAAGTGCCAGTAAGGGATGCTCAGCAATAGGGGTCCTAAGACCTTGTAGCCAGGACAGGAGATTTTAAAAAAATATATAAGATGGAGAAACTTAAAACATTTGCAGGAAAACTATGGCCTCTAGGAAGAGACCCAAACAATCATCCCCTAGGCATTATGCCCACTTATTGCAGAGAACGAGCAGAGGGGAGCAGGAGCATCTTGCCAAAGGGCCAAATTTTAAGACTAAACTGGTAGTTTGCCAACATCTGCTCTAGAGTTCTCATTTGAGGATGTGTAGCAAACCAGTGTGCAAACATAGTCCCTGCAGGTGCCACCTGCTCAACCTACCCATAGGAACAGAAAAGATGCTCGGCTGTGCTCAATTGAAAACGCCTAAGGGACCTGTAACACTATGCGCACTGTGCCTGTGGTTGCGTTTTTTGCCGTTACTGCTACCTCATCCGTTACCAATACTTGTACGATCTACTGAAATTTACCAACATGTCTGATCACTTTTCGATCAATCTTTTTGTTTTTGGGGTCACTTTTGGTCAATTGACCTAAAAAGGATCAACTTAAAAGGAAAGTTTAAGTCCATCACACAGAAGGATCAATCCGCTTTAGAGACAATACACCAGGAAACGGCTGCAGTAAAGCTTTGTTTCTGATAGCTCACCATTCCAAGTCTTTTTCATGTGAGTATTTATCATCCTAGCGGAGCCTGTACTTACCTGTGTAGAACATGCAGAAACCCGATTACACAATATAAATAAACCCTTGTACAAGGCCACTGGCGGCTTCTATTCTTTAGTATAATTCATGTTATTTATACTTTAGAACATTGTAGAGCGGTGGGAAAGCTTTCATAAATCCCGGTGCGTTTGGCTGCCTCATGGCTCAGTCTTGCGGGTAATGAGCTGTAATGGTTGCAGGGATCGTTGGTGCGGAGCCGCTTCTAAAATCTGCATATGAGCGTGTAGATTACAGGAAATTAGTTTTCTGTCTATTGCTTTTTATATGGTGCTGTGTTTATTATATTGCCAGAATGGATGGAATCGCTGCTGTACACTGTAGCAGAAGGGGAAGTGAACCAAACTAATAGGAGCATGATCCTTCTCAGCCTGCTAATGGATGTGTAATGTCTGGTTACAGATTTTACATCGACATTCCCCAAAAATATTTCATTTTCTTTATGAAATGATGTTTGACACTTTTTCTTATGAGTTGGAATTTCATCTCTTTTGTTGGTAGCCTTTTCTGGCCTTACTAGATGCAAAGGTTTAACCCTATAAGCAACACAAATACTCCTGCTCCTGCATGGATCACAGAGGTGGCTGGACAGAAATGAAGATGTGCCTGACGCCTCTGTATCTGGGGACTCTGGGGCAGACCATAGATACTTTATCCTGTTCATTAGAGGTGTATACATAGTTATAATTTTACTGTACAGTAGTTTTGCACTGAATGGGCTCAAGGGTCTATTTATCTTTAAGATTTCTGTATATACTGGAGCTGAAGCCTAAAGCGGAGGATAGGCGT
Source organism: Ptychadena robeensis (assembly GCA_036250615.1). Classification (NCBI taxonomy): domain Eukaryota; kingdom Metazoa; phylum Chordata; class Amphibia; order Anura; family Ptychadenidae; genus Ptychadena; species Ptychadena robeensis. The sequence continues at coordinate 118,687,466 of CM070034.1, forward strand.
TTTGTTTTACCTACGACTCGGCAATCAATCTGCAAACTAATAACTCATTTTTTTGATCTGTCAAAAATTTATAGAAAATATCATTTAAAACAGTGGTTTTCAACCTGTGGGTCGGGAGCCCCTGCAGGGTCGAATGATCGGGGTCACCATGCTATCTTGTAGCAGCGCTGATGCCTACAAACGGGGTGAGAAGTAAGGAGGGAGGGTAATGCCCCCTCCCTCCTAATTTCCCATTCTGCATATTATCATCACAAGTGTGGGAAAATAGGAGAGGGGGACATACTTGCCTGATCATGACGGAAGTGACTCTCTTCACTGGAACTTCCATGTTCCAAATACAGGGAGTGAAACTTTGCAACATCACTTCCAGGTTCGCAGATCTAAATCGGTTGAAAACCACTGATTTTACAGTGACTTGCTCCCTAATTATTGGCGCAGCTGATATATCCTTCTAGACTTCTAGCAGGTGAAATCTACCTGGTTAGGTTTCAAATGACTGAATGATTCACGTGGATAATTGTGTAATTCAATTATTAACTCGAGGTAGAAGTCCTCTCATCTGTAAAGGGATAAAGAATAATTACGTTTTATCTATAGAAAGGCTGTTGGTATACCGGTATATCATTGACATATATACTATCCCCTTATATAACATGGTGAAAGCAATAGAAGCGCCCTGTATACAGCCACCTTTATGTCACTGACACCCTTTAACAATTTTTGTCTATTTTTTGTGTTTAGGTATCTTCTCTTACTCTTATTCTGTCAATGAAAACTTATTTATTTGGGGGGTTTTTTCATCGCCATGTATTTATTTTTGGCTTAAATGACTGTTAAGAATTATCACTGTGACAAGGGAAATGAAACATGTGTATGTAAATAAGAAACTTGCTGTCTTATAGAAGTAATGTAATATAATCTTTTATTCCCTGGCTCCATTATGATTGGGTTTTGTGTGTTTTTTCAGTGTAAGTTTATTTTTCTTATCTTCGTTTGCCAATTCTTGCCTATCATACAATTCTGCTCTCAAAATGCTGGTTTCCTGGCTGTTATGTTTTCTCTCATTTTAATATTATCAATAGATGACATCAAATACTGTATTTTTCGGACTATAAGACGCACCAGACCAAAAGACGCATCCAGTTTTTAAAGCAGGAAAAAAAATATTTCATATAGAATAGTGTTCCCATCAATATTAATGCAATATTAAATGAATGCAATATCAGATTCAGCCAGAAGGTGTCACTAGACGCAGTACACATACACACTCACGTCTTCAGTGATCAGGAGGAGGGGGTCTTCTCTGCTCTCCCTCTCCTCTCTGGCTGTGTCCATGGGAGCTGCATTGATTGCAGTTTTCTTGGACACGGAGAGAGGGATAGATAGCAGTTCATCTATCTCTCTCTTCATTGCTTATGCTAGCAGGGCTCTGGGCTCTGTTGCCATAAGCAATTATACAGTTCAGATGGGAGATCCATAGGCGGTTCTTACATTTTACAGCTCCCCGGCTAATCTACTTGCCGGGAGAGCTGGCGGAGAGCCAAAGCAGTGGTCTCGCATTCAGACCATAAGATGCAGGCACTTTTCCCCCCACGATTTTGGAGGTGAAAAAGTGTGTCTTATGGTCTGAAAAATATGGTAATTTGCTATCTTCCTATTTACCATGAAGTAGTGATTCAGACTTTATTATATAATTTCATGCAGGTGGGGAGAAGGGGACAGACAGGTAGTGTGGTGGTAGTCCGTGTTGGTGTTCATATCATGAATGCAACAAGCTATTTTGTCCTCTTACCTCTCTTTCATTATATATATATATATAGTTGGATGGGACACTAAAGGTGGGCATACATGGGTCGATTTTTCATGTTTGCAGTGATCGATTGATCGTGGCCTCGATTGATCCCGTTCAAAGAAAGCTCGATCCAACATAGAACCAACATGTTGATTGTCATTACTTTGGACGGGGACCATTAGCAAAGTAGTAAGCATTGATTCGGCATTCAAACGATGAACGTTCAAGCTCAGCATGGTGACGATCTCACACTGCGCTCAAGGATTCATTGATTGCATGGGCATCAACCTGTGTATGCCCACCTTAAGAAAGCACTCTCTTTCTGATCATCACTGTAGCTTCCTACCTGCCAGTCAGGCAGAAGTCCCTATCCTTGACACAACCTCTTAAAGTGAACCTATCGCCCGCTTGTTGGCACCAGATGTGCCAATAATAGGGCAGATCAGATCTTAAAAATAATAAAAACTTTCCTGTGTGAAAATCCTGTAAATTCGGCGATGCTCTACTATTTAAGTGACTCCTGGCGGTACAGGACTTGGAAATGTAATCATCACTGAGATCTACCTTCCACCCTGCAGCCCACCTCAGTGTCACTGGAGGGGGGAGCGTTGCCGGATTTCGTTGCAAGAGTGTGTGTATGGCCACCTTAACCTTGTGTATGGACATTTTTTAATCAGAGTAAAGTTAGCCATAAACGGATAGACTTTTCAACATCGATCCTAGATTCACCTGACTGAATTCCTTTCCTGTGTGATGCTCCATAGTACCATCGGATACAATTCCATCACAATTACTAGAAAACCTCTCAGACACTTGTACGATCTCCTGAAATTTACCAACATGTCTGATCACTTTTGGTCAATGGGGACAGGTCAAAAGGAATCGATTTCCAAGTTATTGACTTAAACTATTTTTTTTTTTTTAATTGATAGAACAAAAAAATCATTGCATAAACCATATGTTACCTAAATGATGATATAGGAAGAATGTACTGTAAGTATATGGTATTGCAGTGCAGTGGGATAAGTCTAGACCAGTGGTTAACCTGGGGGGGGGGAGGTATAATAATGTTCTTATCTGGAGAAGGGGGGCCCTGCAGGGAATGGGAACCACTGACCTAGACCTACATGACAGGCAAGAAATGAGCATTTTTAGCAGAGGTCATCAATCATTGCCATTATAATGTATCTGTGCAGGTCATCTTGTAATAAAGAACATACATGGTGATGTATGATTTATACAGATTCTGGGGCAGTCTGCAACGTGAGATGTAGCGCCATAGACTTTATTCAGTAAACCAGCCCCAGAGCCTGTTCACAAGTCTCTGAATGTATTGTGCCGTCCTAGTTTTCAAAACCCTCACATGGAGCACACCAACAGATATTTGGGGCCTGCTGATCATTTCATTATATGTTTGTCTGTTACACATTTCATGTTGCTGGATTAGCAGTACATATACAGGATATCTCACTGATGCTGAAGGCTGCAGCATCAAAATGGATCACAAGGTTCTACCAATTTCCTAAAACAGAGACTTATTGATTTCCAGCAGCATGTTTTATTATTAACATGAACCACATTCTAACTGCAAACTCAGTTCTCTGATATACTTTAAAAAAAGGAAGACAATTGTGAAAAATGGACTGTACTCTG
>CM070034.1:118733010-118743300 GCA_036250615.1 Ptychadena robeensis
AAAAACTAATAATTTAATTTCTTTTGTTAAGATGAAAATGTCAAGAGACCTTTTACAAATTATAGGAGAATGTAGTGCTGGAAAGTAACATTTCTCTGAATCTTTTTCAATACATTACTATAGTGCTGGGTGCTTAAACTTAAATTTTTTTTATCACATTGGAGTACACTATGTTTTATCACCCCTTTTTTTTTCAATCCCACTAAAAGATAGACCAGTCCAAGAGGTAATGGACATGTCCATAAATTTTTGCCGATCCCATTCCTTTGAATGGGGACCAGGGTCCTCATCAACAGGAGTGAATGGGAATCAAGCACAATTGATGGACGCTCTAATCTCTTGAGTGCAGTGTAGTGACATTGTTGTGACGTCACTGTGCTGTGCTGGAACGTTGATCTATGCGTGGAAACTTTACTATTCTAACTGTGGCATCGCTTTTTATCTAAAGGGACTAAAATGTCCAGTATTTTTTTTTCTTTTTACTTTTGAAATCAGGGCGTATTACTAACTAGGGAAATGGTATAACAATAGCCATTGTGAACTTTGTGTGCCTGGAGGGGAAAGGTGCCAAATTTTGAAGGCTGTTGAGTTAATCAGAACAAATATAATTATTATTATCATCATTTATTTTTATGTAGCACCAACATATTACATATTAGCTCTGTACAATAAATTAGAGTTGAGACAACACAAGATAACACAGAGGTACAGGTTATGACACAGGAGGAGTGGAGGACACTGTCCGATCGGGCTTACAATCTAATAATATAATTTGTGTGTATGTCAGTGGTTCCTAAATTTCCTTGCAGGGCCCCCCTTTTCTAGATAGGATCATTATCGAGCCCCTACCCCCATACAATCTACACTGTTTTGGATTGAGGGCCATTTTACACTTGCCATGTTTGCATGGCAGTATTGTGAACTCTTACTAGTGTGAAATGACCCTCAAATTTTATGAGACGTGCATCATATATACACACACCAATATTCACACAGAAATATTCATCATTCACATAGAGACACACACATACATACAGACACACACACACACACACACACACACACACACAGAAACACACACATTACATGTACTCTATGGTAGGCTTCCTTATTGTCCCTCCTAGCTGGGCCCCCCCTTGGAATACCTCCGCACCCCACCCCCCCCCTGTGTGGTTACCCACTGGTGTATGTGATGATACCCTGATGTATTACTGTTGTCAGTGCCCCGGTACCCCCTGTAAAATTCTTCAATAAAGTAGAGCTGATGTCAGAGGTAAAAATGAGAGTTAGTAATCATCCTCACTAGTGAGAGTTTAAACCCCTTGTTCTTTTCGGTCTGTGTAGAAAGGAGATTTTGTTGGGCTGTGTAGTTGTATAGATCGCTTGCCTCTGAGCTTATGATTATTAACTCATTCATATATGGTACATATACTGCACTTACCTTGTAAATAGATTTTTTATGGTGTGTTTTTTAAGCCTAGTTCACACCTATCTGCATTACTTTAATTAACATGCATTTTCATGTGAATAGGCCCAATTAATATAATATGCATCATTACATCTATACCAGGGGTCAGCTACCTATCTTACTATCAAAATAGCCCCTCTTTGCCTACAGAAAACTGGAGCCGCAAAACATGCACACTTTCACACACTGTGTGCAGATCTGCACACATTTATACATACAACATAAGCCTTCCCCATACACTTGTATAGGACGAGCTGACGCAGTACATGTGGAGTGTAATTTGCAACATGTGCAATGCAATGACGATACACAACACAAGTGCATACAATTTGAAAGAGCCCAAAGACAGCATATAGTAAGGTGGCCTTCTGACTCTCCTCTCCAGTGTTTCCATCTCCCTGACACATACAGTTGAGCCCATAATTATTCATACCCCTGTCACATTTTATTTATTCAACCAGCAAGTTATTTTTTGATGGGAAATGGTATAGGTGTCTCCCAAAAAATAATAAGACGATGTACAAGAGGCATTATTGTGGAAAAAACATTTCTCAGCTTTTATTTACATTTGAGCAAAAAGTGTCATGTCCCTTTACATACCCTTTACAATCTGTCACAGTGTCTGGGAAAATCCAAAGTTCTATACCATTCCAAATAGTCCAAGCTGTTCTAAAGCATCCTAATTACCCTGATTAATTGGAAACAACTTAAAGGCCCCCATACACGTGTCGGATTCGCACCGGATTCCGGCACGATCGATTCCAGGCGCGTGCACGCGAAACGATCGTGCCGGAATCGCGTGCAGCCCACCTTGTCCGATCGTCCGACATGTTGGTCTTTCTGATCCGATTCTGCACGGATCAGGGGGAGTTGCCATTTGTGAGGTGGACAATCGGACACGGAATCGTCCCGGAATCCGTTCGGACAAGGTGGTATGCAGCGATGGATACTCTTAATTGGCCGATTGATCACACCTGCGATTCCCGACAGAATCGCCGGAATCGATCGGGTGTGTGATCAATTGGCCATGGAATCCTGCACGTGTATGGCTAGCTTAACAGGTGAAAAACAGCAGCTCTCTGCAGTTGGTTGTTTTCAAGTTCCAGTGGCTACAGTGCAAAGAATTATTAAAAATACAAGATGCTCCCCACTGTGGAAAATTTCAGAGGACGTGGTCGGAAGCCAAAAGTGACACCTGTGCTGGCCAGGAGGATAATGGGAGAGGTGAAAAAGAATCCAAGAATCACCACCAAAGTCAGCCTGGTCAACCTGGGCTCTGCTGGTGGCAATGTTTCAAGGCAGACAATCCAACAGACACTGCACGCTGCTGGGTTCCATGGATGCAGACCAAGGAGGACACCACTTCTCCAGATAAGGCACACAAAAGCTTGCTTGGCTCTTGCACATGCTGATCTGGACAAAGAAGAAGAGTTCTGGTCTTCTGTCAGATGAAACAAAAATGTAATTGTTTGGTCAATGATGTTTCCTTCATTTGGCATAAAAAATTACTTGCTGGTTGAATAAAAGTTTGTTCAGTCCTTATTATTTACATTGATTGCACCAGTATTTGCTTGCTCTAGGAAACTAGATGTGAAAAAGGGGGAGCAAAAGCAGTGGGGCCGCATGTTGGGCGAAGCGTGGAATAAACCTACAATAGTAACCAGCCAACCCCAGAAGGGCCCTTGCCTCAGTGATGGTCTGAGGAGAGGCCCAGTCCCGTATGACAGCTACTTAGTTAGGATTAGGGCAAACCCTTTCTTTCGCCACTTCGTGCCCTAAAAACCCAATAGTGTTCTTAAAGAGGTGGCACTTCTTTGGCTTGAGCTTGAGCTCATAGCTTCTCAACCGGGTGAACACCTGGTCCAACCTTTTCAGATGTTCCTTGAAGGTCGTGGAGAACACTATGATATTGTCAAGATAGACCGATAACTGTTCTAATTTCATGTCCCCAAAACAATGCTCCATGGTACGCTGATAGGTAGCCAGGGCATTGTTCAGTCCAAACGGCATCCTTTACAGTCCCATGGGGATCACAAAAGCGGTCTTGGCCTTATGGAGATGAGGATCTTCCAGTAGCCACTAGCCAAGTCCAACATGGAGAGATAACGGGCCCGTATCAAGGCCATGAGAGATTCCTCAATACGAGGCAGAGGGTAAGCATCTCTTAAGCTCACGGCATTTAGCTTGTGGTAGTCCACACAAAACCGCAGGGCCCCGTCCTTTTGTTTTACCAGAACTATTGGTGCAGCCCAGGGGCTTATGCTTTCTTCCACCACCCTCTGCGCTAACATCTGTTCCACCTCTTGGTATAGGTGGTGAGGAATACTCCGGTATCTTTCCGGTATGGGTGCGACCTCCCTGGTTTTGATCTTGTGCTCAATGGCAGTGGCTGTGCCCAAATCGTGCTCCCCTCACGAAAACACCTGTGCATGTTGACTGGCACAGGGTGTGTTGCTGCTCTGGGGAGAAGTCTTCCGCAAGCTCAGGCAGCTGCTGCAGGATTTCCCCCCCCCACCCCAGTCTCCCCTACTCATGAAAAACATCCAGGCCTCATCTCCTTCCTCATTGCTTCCTCTTAAGTTTCTTCAGCAGGATTTGGGGGTCACTGGGCCCGTCTACTTGCGGTTCAGCGTGTAGATTGTCAAGGGGGTGTCCAGAAACCCCATCTGGACAACCCTCAGTGCCCGGCTGGCCTCTCTGTGGGGGTCACCCCCCTACAGTCCCATCACCATTGGGATCCTCCCATTGTACCCACATAATCTTGACGCTGTGGTGTCCCCATGACAATGAATGGAGGGGACTAGAGCATTGGACAGGCTGCATTAAACAGCTAAATGTGCTGGATAAGGCCCACGGACCATTGTTTGTACATAGTATACTGGTATATAGTCATTTTATACAGGAAAACTGAGACTTATTGTAAATTGAAAAAATGTACATGGACTTCAGGTTCATTGCTTTAAGTACTTTCTTGATATGATGGTAGAAGGCTTCAAATGCTAGAAAACATATTTCACTTTTGCTCATCTCCATCTTTTTTGGTCAATCAATTCAGGTAAAAAGGAATCAATTTTCAAACAATCACTTTTACTGTGTATGGGGGGGGGGGGTATCAATGGCTGTATTGTTCTAACAGGAGGCCATGGTCATAGCCTATGTTCCCTGCATGGGCTGCCAATTAGAGAACGTGAAGTAATTTTTATGTACAATGCCTAAGAATTCATGAGTAATAAATACATTTTACAACATCCTTGGTTGTCAGAAATATAAAAATTACATTTTAATTGGGTGCAATGAATTGAAGCTATTAACTTTGCTTTTGGCATATAATGTAAACATTCGGAAAATAAAGATAACTCCAGTTTCATTGTTTTTATTGTGCTGTGAGTAAATTGGACTGATTTTCTATTATATTTCTATTATGAATGCATAATCGCTGACATTTGACTGGCTTAATAAATAATTACTTTATAGGAAGTAAACATCTTAATGTCAGAAGTCTTTAAAATAATAAAATGTGCCTTAGTGGGGAAGAAGGAATAAGAGACCTTGATAGGTAATGCAGAGGTTTAAAGCTTTATGCTTGTCCTTTAAACGAGTCCCAGCGCCTGAATTATTCCCGTAAAGTCATACCATAACGTTGATCGGTATTTCATTAGCATCTCAGATATGATCCTAGGCCTCAAAGCAGCAATCAATGCGCTACATCTTCCTGCAACAAAGTAAGAACAAGAAACAGACTATATACTGTAATGAGGCATAAAGCCCTTCTGTTCGTAAGGCTAGCCTTAGGTAGTTATAATGATGGCACAATAAATTTTATCTTGTTTGAAACAGGGAATCGGTGTCATCATTTTTTCTGTTAGATTTACAAATGTGCCACACCATTCGTAGGCTTTTGGATATATTGAAGATGTTTATTCATTCATCTGCATCAAACTAAAAGAAAAAGGCGAAATATATTGCAATTTTCTTCTTGCTAATATAGGTTTTGAGTTTTTTGAATTTGATCTCCGTGAAGAAGGACTCCAGTCAAAAATATGAAGAAATACTGAGACTAACATTGAAAGATGCAATGAGAAAACTAGTCTTTACTTTTATTCCAAAATAGTTCATACCCCTTGTTTTCTGCCACTAGATGTCCTCATGGAACTACAGTCCTGATCAAAAGTTTAAGGCCACTTGAAAAATGGCAAAGAATCATATTTTACATTGTTGGATCTTAACAAGTAGAGCTTCAATATGCAACAAGAAGAAATATGAGTGAGACAAAACATTTTTTGAGCATTCAATTAATTGAAAATAACAATTAAACATACACAGGCTGTTTTACAGCTGATCAAAAGTTTAGGACCACATGCTTTTAAAAGGCCAAATCTGTGCAAAGATGTGGATTCATTGTCATTTTCTGTCAGGTAGTCAGTCACGCATTGTGATGGCAAAGGCAAAAAAAACTCTCCCTTTATGAACGTGGTCTGGTTGAACTGCATAAGCAGGGTCTCTCACAACACGCCATCGCTGCTGAGGTGGGACGCAGTAAGACAGTCATTTGGAATTTCCTAAATGATCCTGATGGATATGTAACAAAAAAGTCAAGTGGAAGACCCCAAAAAATTTCACCAGCACATCCCACCAATTGGCTGTCCATCAAGACACTGGATGATCCTTGACCCAAATTAAGGCCCTTACTGGTGTTGACTGCAGCCCCATAACCATCAGATGGCATCTGAGACTAAAGGGCTTCAAAAACAACAACTGCTTGTTTGGACTTTGCAAGAGAGCACCAAACATGGGACATTCAAAGGTGGAAGAACGTTTTATTCTCTTATGAGAAATTTTTTTACCTTGATGGTCCTGATGGTTTCCAACGTCACTGGTACGACAAGCAGATCCCACCTGAGATATTTTCTACGGGCCACAGTGGAAGGGACGCCATAATGGTCTGGGGTGCTTTTTCCTTCAGTGGAACAATGGAGCTTCAGAAAGTGCAGGGGATCTCAGTGCATTTTACCAGTGTGTGTGTTTGGACATTACATTTTTGTATACAATAATGCAGCAGAGGCCTTGTTAAGCAGAGGCAGAGGCCTTGTAAAGCATTTAGGGGGAATTGACACAAGCTTCGGGAAGACGCAGAGCTTCTGACAAATAGAGATGGTTGTGAAATATTCTCAAAATTGTCCCTAGTTGACTTTGTGAGCTAATTGCAAAGCCCCTGAGTATCATCACTTGCAAGAGATCAAGGGTTGTGGGAATATTACAAATACTACAAAAAATACATTACTCTTAGCACATGTAGTAAATGCGGAAATAAGTTCAGAGTCAAACTTAATAAAACTGTTCATGTTAAAAGTTCAACTTTACTTTTTAACTTAATTTGTGCAACAACAATGTGCTTGGTACTTTTAATGTTCACATATTCAACAATTTTGGTGATGATTTGAGATGGTAGAATTTTTCTTTAAAAATTCGATCAAGTAGAAATGAGAGGAATGCGCATAATTTTTTACCACTATATGAAATTATTTACCCTCTGGTGACAACTAGTTTGAATTTCCCAATAATTTTCTATCAGGGTAAAACTACTTAGACAGCAGTAATCACTTTGATTGAGATCCTAGTACTTTCCCAATCTACCCAAAAGAAAAGTTACTTTTATATGAAATCTTTGGTTCACTGACACATAAAGCCGACCATAAACACCTCGATCCATGGCCGGCTTGTAGCAGACGTCACCACACTGAGACAGCTACAGAACTAACGGGAATCCTGTGTGCTCCACTAACACAGGCGATTCCCGTCAAATTGTAATTAACTTGGAGGGGGAGGAGACTCCACCCCTCCCTCCTAAGCTAGCTGGCTACTAAATTGGAGGGAGGAGAGATAAGCCTCCCGATACATCTGTGACGTCACTTCCGGCCCATTTTTTATTATTCAAAAAGGGAAAAGTTGGCAGGTATGATTATTTTTAATGTTACCACAGCCCTTCCCTACACCTCCAGCAATTTTGGTGATGATATTATGTTTAAGGGCTTTGCAGTTAACTCACAAAAACAGTTATTTAAAACGGAAATAAATGCAATCATCTCTAATGGAAATCTGTAAAAAATATTGGAAAAAGAAACCTTACCAGTAAATGTACCTCCTCTCCTTCCCTCTCCTCCAATGATGGTGGCTCCACTCCTGCTAGGCACAGAGAGTTTTTGGGAGTGAGAATCTCTAGAGAAATGTTTTTTTTACTAATGAAAACAATTATCTAGCGCCATCTAATGACCATTTAGTGTATTGCAGAAAGAAGTGTTACAGGAAGATTGGCAAGTTTGCCAAATCCATTATGAGGTTCAAGGGAACGGCAGGTTAGTATATACTTTTGTTCTCCACCCTAGTGCCATCTAAGTGGTAAGTAAAAGTTTAATTTAATTTAGTGTTTTTTTCGTACTATAAATCTGTTTTACCCTATCCCTTAAAATGAGCTCTAAAAATTAACTTTCCTTAATAATCTCAGTCTTAACTGTAACTCTGAAAAAAATATCCCCTAACACCCAAACTTTTCTACAAAACGGATCAATTCCCTACCTTGAACTAACAGAAGAATCCAAAACATATTGTTCTAGGAATTATACTATCTTTAAATAAAAGTGTAAATACTGTAGACACACATCTAATTCAGCTCTGAATTGAAGAATACTTGAACACATTGTATATTGCATTGAATACTATCTTCTTGTTGTCGAGGATGAAAAAATTCCTTTCCCCGAGACAAGTGATATACTCCACAGGTACTAAAGAGGTAAGCAATTCGGAATCCATGACACAGGGATTTGAGGATTATCCATGAAATCTGATGACTGTTTTTGAGGGTTATTTAAGAGACAGCTGGATAGAAATGAAATGTTTTTTACCTGAGATATCCCATCATTCCAAGTAATCCTTCTTGAAGAAGATGGGCGGAAGAAAGTATCAGATTCCTGGAAAGACAAATCTAGCTGATGTTTGATATAGACCTCATACATACCGTATTCTGTTCATGATTTCTTACCTGTTTTTGTTGCTCTGCAGATATTTAATAATATTTAAGCATATTCTGTGACCACCAGTGATACACATGATACTTTATAATAAACCTATTAGCTTCCATTTTGTATTTTATTGATGCAGTACAAACCCCTTTGTTATATCTATTCAATGAGCGCAAAGGAAGACCTGTTGATTTTCAGTAAGTTGGTATCTTCATGAGTGAATAGTCAAGCTACAATGTCCTTCAGCTAACTATGAGTTAATCTTATTCAGTTTGTAGATCCATTTATCTGAGTCTGGCACCTTGTTCTTCTGCATATAAAGAGGCCTCATTTCTATCTCGGTGTACTTCTAGCTGTATGCATGTCGTATCATTAGATTTAGATCTCTTCCTTTAGGTAAGCTCCTCACACATTCCATCCATGGTTGATTCTTTGTTATCAAAAGATGGAGATAGACTGAAGATTTCCTTCTCCCTCCAGACAGCGGATTATCACCGCAGGCACTAAAATGGAAATGTAACTCTAAGCAGATAACATTAGAATGGGAAAATTGTTTATAAATGTGATGCCCAAGTTCTTGGGCTATGCAACACACATTCATTAACATATTTTTCAGATTTTGGTTAAAAAAAAAGCAAAATATAGAGATTTAAGGTGGCCATACACGTTTCAATATTTTCGACATGTTGGTTAATTTTTGATCAAATTGGTGACCATTGAATGTAAATAAAACATGTCAAATAATTACATTTGATCTTTTGTCCTATCTAAAAAAAAATTAATGAAGCTTAAGACTAACCAATAGGAATGAAAGTTTGATAGCAATGAGATATAAAATAGATTGGTTGATTTCAACAACAGTATCTGCACATAAATTGCAGTCTTTGCATTTTTTTTACCTAGTCTCCAGTCTGACCTTCACTCTAGCACTGGCTGGAGGACATCCAGAATCATTTAGCTGCTGAATATTTACCTGTTTGGGTGAAAATTGTTAACATTATTCAAACATATATACAGTATTTTTCAGACCATAAGACCCACTTTTCACTCCCTACTCCATACTACTGCTAGTGAAACCTTCTGGCTGAATTGAATATTGCATTCACTGAATTCATTGCATTAACCCAATTGATGTGAAAACGTGATAAATCTATTTTTCTGGTTTTTCTGCCCTAAATACTGGGTGCGTCTTATGGTCTGGTGCCTCTTATAGTCCGAAAAATACTTTAATTGAACGAAGTTTACTTCACAAAAGTCCCCAATATGATTCTAACATGTTTCACGCTTTCGTTTGTGATTATAGGGGATTTTTTTGTATTAGGGTCTTTTCTGCTGCAAACCTCATTTAAATATACAGTGGCTTGCAAAAGTATTCGGACCCGTTGAACTTTTTCACATTTTGTCACATTACAGCCACAAACATGAATCAATTTTATTGGAATTCCACGTAAAAGACCAATACAAAGTAGTGTACACATGAGAAGTGGAATGAAAGGCACACATGATTCAAAAGATTTTTTTACAAATAAATAACTGCAAAGTGGGGTGTGCATAATCATGTCCAAAGGACAACTATTACTCGTTGCACAAAGTTGGCCTTTATGGAAGAGTGTCAAGAAGAAAGCCATTGTTAACAGAAAAGGATAAGAAGTCCCATTTGCAGTTTGCCACAAGCCATGTGGGGGACACAGCAAACATGTGGAAGAAGGTGCTTTAGTCAGATGAGACCAAAATGGAACTTTTTGCCCAAAATGCAAAACGCTATGTGTGGCAGAAAACTAACACTGCACATCACTCTGAACACAC
>CM070034.1:118750784-118769625 GCA_036250615.1 Ptychadena robeensis
GAAATCCTTGCCCATTCTTCTTTGCAAAACAGCTCCAGCTCAGTCAGATTCGATGGACAGTGTTTGTAAACAGCAGTTTTCAGTTTCAGTCTTTTGCAGGCTCCAAGAGGTTTTCTTCCAAGATTGCCCTGTATTTGGCTCCATCCATTTTATGGCCAGCTTCCCTGTGCCTGCTGAAGAGACGCACCCGCAGAGCATGAAGCTGCCCCCACCATATTTGACAGTGGGGATGGTGTGTTTTCCGCCACACATAGCGTTTTGCATTTTGGCCAAAAAGTTCCATTTTGGTCTCATCTGACCAAAGCCCCTTCTTCCACATGTTTGCTGTGTCCCCCACATGGCTTGTGGCAAACTGTTAACAATGGCATTCTTCTTGCCACTCTTCCATAAAGGCCAACTTTGTGCAGTGCACGACTAATGGTTGTCCTATGGACAGATTCTCCCACCTGAGCTGTAGATCTCTGCAGCTCGTCCAGAGTCACCATGGGCCTCTTGACTGCATTTCTGATCAGCGCTCTCCTTGTTTGGCCTGTGAGTTTAGGTGGACGGCCTTGTCTTGGTAGGTTTACAGTTGTGCCATACTCCTTCCATTTCTGAATGATCACTTGAACAGTGCTCTGTGGGATGTTCAAGGCTTTGGAAATCTTTTTGTAGCCTAAGCCTGCTTCACATTTCTCAATAACTTTATCCCTGACCTGTCTGGTGTGTTCTTTGGACTTCATGGTGTTGTTGCTTCCAATATTCTCTTAGACAACCTCTGAGGCCGTCACAGAGCAGCTGTATTTGTACTGACATTAGATTACACACAGGTGTCATTAGACTGACATTAGTTTACACACAGGTGCACTCTATTTAGTCATTAGCACTCATCAGGCCCATGTCTATGGGCAACTGACTGCACTCCCAATGCACACCCAACTTTGCAGTTATTTATTTGTAAAAAAAATTTGGAATCATGTATGATTTTCGTTCCACGTCTCACATGTACACCACTTTTTATTGGTCTTTCACATGGAATTCCAATAAAATTAATTCATGTTTGTGGCTGTAATGTGAAAAAATGTGGACAAGTTCAAGGGGGGCAAAAACTTTTGCAAGCCACTGTATATACCTGCCATATTTCAGGATTTAAAGCTAAACTTAGGAGGAAACATTTCTTCCCCTACCTCACTGCCTGGCATTAATGCTTGTTAGATTCTAAGACAGGAGTGTGAAACTCAAAAACAGAGTGGGACAAAATTAAAACCATGGACAAATTTAGGGGCCAGTCCGGATTCATTAAAAAAAAAGTTGTGTAGACGTTTTTTAACTTGTCTTTAGATATAACGATGAACATTTTATATGGAAACCAACTAAAGTTTTGCTTAAACATCTAATCTGGAACAAGCAAAGCAATATACTCAAACTCATTAAGTGACATTAAATGTCAAATAAATTACACGTCTGTGGGATTCATTTCTTAGCAAATGTTTTAAAAACTTTTAAAATCTCACAGTCCAAATATAATTACAATGCGGGACAGATTTGGCCCATGGCTCAGAGTTGATGCCTCTGTTTTATGGGGTGCTACTTTAGGCTTGTGTGCATTGTGGGGGACAATATAATTGTCATAATCACTGAAAGCAGGGAGGGAGACATATAACAAAGCAAGGGATCATGTAAGGCCTTGTTTCCATTGATGCGTTCCCGTGCGGTTGTAACCGTGCGGCTAAAACCGCGAGCAGGCATGGCATAGTTTTGCACGTTTACGCGAAGCGATTTTTTTTCCAAACGGTTGTTTGCGCGGCCGCGCGTTTACCGCACGGTTACAAACGTGCGGAAACGCGCGGGATCGCACCAGTGGAAACAAGGCCTAAATAAAGTCCTTGTCCTGCATCCCCCAGACCTTAATAGGCATATAGCCCTTATAGTGGGATGGGGGACAAAAAACCCTGAAAGTCTCTTCAGAGACATTGTGCTATTAAAGTGGTGTGCTTGTGACCAATGTATTAGGTATTAGCAGACAACTGTTCTTTTATTGTCCTGTAATTTTTGTTAAATTATACGGTAATTGCTAATAAGACGCTTGAGGTAATATATGTTAATTTATTGCTTATAGTGAGTGTTTACTTTATCCGGGGGTTTTAATTTAATTAGGATTTCAGTATTTGAATTGTACAGATTAAGCAGGTGAATCAGCTGGAGTTAGTACATGTAAATTATTCAGTAATGTATGAAGATGAATCTCATTAGGCAACATATGTTGAAATCTCTTTTTTTGTTGTGTAATAAGCTGCCATTTATTAGCTTGTGTAGGTAGGTGCATAGTTTAAGGTATAGTATTAAGTAAGAATGTGTAGATCAGATAGTGTAAGTATATTTCATTTTTTATTTATTGAGAAGGGTATAAATAATTTTAGACATGACACTTTTTGCTCAAATGTAAATAAAAGCTGAGAATTTTTCTTCCACAAAAACGCCTCTTGTGCATTGTCTAATTATATTTTGGAAAACACCTATGTCATTTCCCATCAAAATATAACTTGCTGGTTGAAAAAAAGTTTAAGTCAAAATTTGCCAAGGGTATGAATAATTATGGGCTCGTCTGTAGTTCTTGGTACTGATTTAAAAAATCTGAAATATTCACGATTACGAAGATATATAGCACTGTATTTGAGATCTTAGCGAAGTGCTGATATTCACAATCAAAATTTGCAATTTAAATATTCGCGAGCAACACTATTGAGGTATCATGTAGTTTCTAGATAGTTTAAATAGACAGGTCTTACTGGGGTAGTGTAAGTAATTAAGAGTAAATAGGTCCACCACATACAATGGCAATGTTAATAAGAAGTCTCTATTAGGTAGTGTAAGAAAGTGCATGGTATAAGGTAAAGTAGGTATGTGTGCCTTATTAGGCAATGTTAGCTAGATGCCTCTAATAGGTAGTAGTAGTAGGTGCATATTATTAGGTGCCATAAAAATACATGAATTATATGCACATTTGGGTCCTTGTAAAATTAAGTACAGAAAACACTTACAATATTTTCATTATAGTTAGTTAAGGAAAAAATTAATGTTTGATATTTTTGCAAATTTTCCCTTATTAAAAATTTAATTTTTAGATTTCAACTATGACATTAAAATGGTTAAGCAGATGTGCACAATACATCACAATACTTTTGATGCACATAACTTACTGTATTCAAATAATATGTGGACCACATGGAAGGGAGCCCAGCAGGCCGTAAAGAAAAGGACTACAATGACCATCATCATGACAGCTCGCTTCTTCTTTCTGATAAAGAAATCACACAACATGTTTTAGAATTTAGTAAATATGAGATGACGAGAGTGCATTGTGTAGCAATGACTTTTTATGAATATCATATATCTTCATTTTACCAAAGGTCAACTGTGCTGCAATAAATGTTAGGAAATAGAGTTATTCTATCATAATGTAGAACTTTTCCTCCAGAAGATGAACAAAAAGGTTACCAGAGATACTTTCACTTTATAGGGTCATTTACAGGTAAAATTGCCACTAGATTGGAGCATCCACATCGTTTCCTGCAATCATTACAGTGACAGTTACATTTTTAGTGGAAGAATTGCTTTGCCACTGCCTCTGCTTCCCTCATTCGTCAGTGTAAGCTAGAGGTAGGAATAGGCTATAAATGTACATTCACTTAGCAATGTATCGTTGTTCTTGTCACTGAAATCCTTTTGAAAATGTGATTGGTTAGATGACTGCTGCAGATTCTTGATTGCGCAGCATCATTTGGCCATGTGTTTGCATCCATCTTTGCTATAACCTATTCCAGGCCATCTTTAGGTACTGCTGCTTAGAAACAGTTGATCTTCTGTCCATTTTCTTGGAGGATGCTGGAACCAGTTTTTAATGTTGCTTTATGCCATTGGAAATGGTCCCTGAGACATTTGCGGACATTTTAGGTGGTGGTAAAATTTCAACTAGTTTATTTGGGAGTTCATTGCAAAGCCCCTGAATAGGGTTCATCAAAATAGCTGGAGATGTAGAAACAGTTGTGGGAAAAAAGTATTGTTCTAGGACATATAATTTGTAATGCATTTCATTTATTTATTTATGTAATTTACAGTACATTTAGTTCAAATTCAAGTTTAATTTATGCAAAAACTACCAGTGCTCGAACAGTTCCCTAAACCCTTCTCTAAATCTCCAGAAATGTTGTAATGATACCATGTTCATAGGCTTTGCAAATTACTCACACAATCAGCTAATTGAAATTGCAAAAAAAAAAAAAAATACATTTTACCATTTCTATTGGACAATATGAGAACATTCATATTTAACAAAATTTACAAGAACAGTTAAGGTGGCCATACTCCATGCACGTTTATGGTGGTCAATTGTACTTGAATTAATGGCGGCCAGCGGTTTCTTCAAGCAGGATCAATTGAAACTTGATCGAACAGAGAACCAGCATGTTGGTAAACCCTGTCCAATGCCTCAATTCCAATGTCCAATTTGCAATGCTTCAATTTTCCATTCAATAGAGGAGGCTCGAGCATCACACTGTGCTTGAGGGTTCCTCAATTGCAGAGGCATCAACCCATGTATGGGCTTCTTTACAGTTAACCAGATTCAGTTGATTCCAGGTTTGGGACATTGCAATGATTTCTATAACATTTCTTAAAGTTAAAGAGCATCATGGAACAATATGCCTTCTAACACTATGAAAGTTCTCTCCAAGAAGTAGTACAGGGCAATTAGGAGAGTTTGGGGAATAAGGGGTAGAACTCTGGAATAACTGCATGAGCAAAAGTGGGAATTCATTCCACTCCTCCTCCTCTGATGGTAGAAGCAAACTCATACCAAATTACGTTTATTTGTTCTTGTTATAGCTAGTCTAGTACTCACCTTGGGTCTCCATTTATCTCAAGGCTTCTTGGCATTTACATGATCCTATATCCTTGTGTTGCTGTAACACTGAAGCTTCCAACTTAATAGGGAGAGACATGTCTAATTTGTACTCTGCAAATTTTCAATTACACACATGTATAAAATACTTTTAGCATAATTCAGAAACAAGCCCAATCAATCAGCACCTATTGCACATTCGTTAGTGTGCTTTTCTTATGTGATTGAAAAGGTAGATGTTTGCTGTATATTCAAGCATTATTACACTTGGAATCATTTACATTCTAATATCCATATTTGTTTCTGAATATGTTTCAATCTGTATCTTATTGTAGCCAAATACTTTATCTATTTAGAAACCAATCACATTATCATATCAAAAATAACTTTTAAGTATATTGCGCATCCTTACTTTAGAGTCTGTAATATGAACAAAACGGTACATACGAGAGAGCAGGTAGTAATTTGTATGGCCATTCCATTCCTACTTTCCCAATAGTTAAACTAGAGCCTTTAATTAAAAGTCTGGCATTCATTTTCATTTTATAAAATAAAGAAATGAAGTAGAATTGAAGGGTTTGATAGAAGACAACAAAAACACAGCTTTTTGCATTGCCAAAAATTTCAAAATACATGAAAACTAACATGGCCATTGTGTGTGAAAAGTGGCATGTGTGTGGTACTATAGATCTAGCCATCAAAATAAACCTTCTCTGCATCAGTCTGGTTATTGTTAGGTGCTGATATGACCTCAATCAACTATGGTATGAATTAGAGCACTGCAAGCTAGTTGTTTATTTCCAGGTCTCACAAGTATCGTATATGCCGGCGTATAAGACGACTGGGCGTATAAGACGACCCCCCCAACTTTTCCAGTAAAATATTAGAGTTTGTTATATACTTGCCAGATATAAGACTACCCCTTCTTCCAACGCACACCAAATAAAAAATGTATGTCTACTCTGACTTTCAACCACAGATCTCCAACACCCTTAGAATCTGATCTTTTTTGTATTAGTAAGGATTAGGATAGATGAAAGCATGTATGCAGCAGAGTAGTGATTTATGCTAATAGGGAGCAATATTTATAGGGGGCTATTAGTAGGAAGGATTATGCTCAGGGACCTGAAATTTGCATGGATAAGTCTTAGGGGTTAACTAGTAAAAACCACAACAGTTCAAGGTTCTACCATGCAGGGATTTAAAGATATATGTGTTCAATGTAGGCAAGTTAAATGTTGCATATAGGAGTGATATCACTGCCATGAAAAAGCATTGTCTGGTGCGCTGGAATTTAGCTGAAATGTAACTTATAAGTATTTTTTTCGTAGAGCTAGAGTGGGAACAGTCGGGGTGTAAGTAGTAGTAGGTGAGCATTACTGACCCTGAAAGTTTCATCATTATACTAAAACGTTTTCCTGCTATGAATGTTCAAAGTTACACAATTCTACAGACGTGTGTGGAGAGCATCCTGTAGCCATGGGAACAATGCTCTCTCACTCACTCACTGTTCGTTACATGTATCTCCAGCCAGCCGCGCAGCTTCAGTTAGTTACCGGCTCCATAGAATCTATGGTATGGCAAGATGGTCCCCTGCACCCCCCTGGCTGCAGCACCCGGCGGCATAAGACGACCCCCGACTTTTGGAGGATTTTAAGGTACTGAAAAGTCGTCTTATACGCCGGATATACCGGATCTCCTTATTGAAAAGGTGCAATGTTAAGGAGGTTTCGAAATAGGACATTGAGTGGAGCCTGACCTTGAATGGGACCTCACCTAGAGTGGTGCCTGACCTTTGCTTGTGCCTGCCCTTGTCTGGTACCTGCCCTTACCTTGTGAATGTCCTTGTGTGGTGCCTGACCTTCTCTTGTGCCTACCTTTCTGTGGTGCCTTACCATAACTTGCACCTGCACATGTGTGGTGCCTACCTTCATGTGGTGCGTGCCCTTGTGTGATACCTGGCACATACACGAAAAGTCCCATTAGAGCAGTAGGTGCACTTGGCACATTCAGATTAGATTTATTCACCCTCTGTACCTTTAATAACAAGCTAGTGGTGACTTCAATATTTCTGTGCTCACAGCTTCACTTTAATGTCTGAATATTACAATACTCTCAAAACTGAGAATTAGGATTTTTATTTTAATGATAAAAGTTATCCTGCATATGTAGATAATAGATCCATTTTTATCATGACAGATAAAAACAACCCATATAGAAGATGCATCTTTGAAATATATAAAAGGAAGATAGGCAGATGAATAAATTGATAGAAACTTCATTTTACAATCAAGTCTGTTCAGCAGTCATTATACCTGGTGATCTTTGCCATCTCATTACGGCTCAAAGTGTTCAGCACTGAGCAATCCCCAATACGCTTTTTAATCCACAACTCGTACCCGATACGGGTGTACAGGAGAAGCATGGCAGCAAGTGGCACCAGGAACAAAGCCACCAGGATGAAGATGGCATAGGCTCTGCGCAGTCCAGCATGGCTCCAGGACTCCAAGCAGCACACATGATACAAGTTATACAGCAAGTCGTATTTCACCTGCAAGACAATGTCCCAAATTACTAATTGTGCCAAGTTATATTCAACAACTACAGGTACTACACAGACAAAAGGAAATGTTATTAGTAATACAGACAGTATAAGGAATTTTAAATATATCCTTCTGTCCCTCTGTCCTAAAGTTTGTAATGATTGTTAAATATAATGAATAATGTTCCAATGTGAGCACATTTTATTTGGACCACCATCTGGGGATTGGGGAGTTCCGCGCTACTTTATCTGCTTTCTGGCTTACTGGGCTTGGTATTTATCTGTTGCTGACCTGACCTGGATCTGCTTATTCTGCCTATATGTTGTTGTACCAACTAGTCCTTAAAGACAACATTCTCAGATTTTCCCCAATGTGATATTGGCCTCCTTATTTTCTCTCCACTATTGCAGGGTTGTTTGGACCAGAGGGGCGTAAGGGAAGCCCTCTGGTCACTTCACATTCAAACCGGTACTCAACACTTACCTCTAATGTTTGTACATGCAGCATTGGAGATCCTACTACAATTGCGATGGTCCACACAAACCCTGCAAAAGAAAGAAGATGTTTTATTGTAGAAGAGTCGGCAAGTGTTGACATTTTCAAACATGTGTAGGGATGTAGTAATATCCCTTAAAATTGATGTTTGTTAATATACCGTATTTTTCGGACTATAAGACGCACCCAGTTTTTAGGGCAGAAAATCCAGGAAAAAAAAGATTTTATACGTTTTCACATCAATTGGGATAATGCAATGAATTTAATGGATGCAATATTCAATTCAGCCACAGGTGTCACTAGCAGCAGTACACTCTCAGCACAACACGTCACACTACACTGACCTGTTCAGTGTTCTGTGTTCAGCCCAGCATTTCGGCAGCCCCTGCACCCTGGCCTGAGCCATCCATAGCCGAACTGAACACAGCCCACAGCTCTCCTCTGTGTTCTCCTTGGTGGGGATGCAGGGGATGCATCTTTCTTCTGAATCTTTCTTCTGAAATGACAGCTGCCGCAGCTCTCCTCTGTCGGGAGAGCTGGCGGGAAGCCAATGTGCGACCACCGGCGGCCGATTGGCCGCAGGTGGTCGCACATTCAGACCATAAGACGCAGGCACTCCCCCCCCCCCCAATTTTGGGGGTGAAAAGGTGCGTCTTATGGTCCGAAAAATACGGTACATTCACTGCAATCAGTTGAGCTGTTAGCTTTTTCTAGAATGTACCTTCTGCTGCAATCTGCCTGGGTGATGTTACATTGTAGGCTGCATGATGCTCTGGTGAGTCTTGCAGGGAGTTGATAAATACTTTGACCTTTAAGTGGTGGGAGGAGAAAGTAAGGAGACAGGAGAGAGACAGGAGTGTGTCTTCTGTAAGGGGGGCCTCCCCCCCCCTGCAGGGCTGCAGCCCAGATGTCTGATACCTAGGCCTCAGGCTTGTGGCCTAGGATGGAGTGTGGCAAGGATCTCCCTTCCTGGGAGAAACCCTTGAAGATTCTGGCTGAAAGTGATCCTGTTCTGGCCTAGAGGAAGAAATCTACATGGCCCTCCCCTAAAGGAACTGGTGAGTGGATGTTAGAGGAGAGAACACATGGGAACCTCTCCAGCTGTCCTGCCTTGAAGTCATATGGACTGAGAACACACTAGAACCTCAGTCATTAAGGAGCCAAGTCTGTGAGTAAGATACCAGCAGCATAGTTATATAGAAAGAACCCATCTGAGAGAGAGTGATCATACCTGAGAGGATATCCTGACATCTTTCCTATACCCTCCTCCCCTTATCTATCTGTTATTATACTGGATTAAAGACTATATCTTATTTACTAAAGCAACAGAAGTATCTGTGTGATGACCTCTGCTCCCAGGGGCCCTGTCCTGAGTGAAGGCACTGCCATTTGTGTGTTAAGAATCCCAGACTTCCATTTTGCGAAGGCTCAGTCTGCCTGGAAACCTACAGGTTGAGCGCCGTAGTCTATGAGGAGATGGGGTTGTCTCGCATGACCCCCCCCCCCCCCCCCCCCATAACAGCGCTACACATGACATAGTAATCATCCACCCAGGTCCATGCAAGTATTGCTCCTACTGGGTAAATTTGTTTCTGCTAGTGTACGCTTAGGGATGACATAGTGAACAGTTAAGGTCTTGAGGACACGTAGGCCACATTGGGGAGTTGGGTTTTTAAGTTTTGTGACAAATTCGATTTGGCAGCAGCTTTGTTTTTATTGTTTTAATCAGAATCCCTCTCTAACTCCAGAATGTAATCAAGAGACATTCCCAATTTCCCAGTGGTAAACAGATAATTCATCAGTGGGATCAGAACATCACGCTCTGCATAGTAAAGAGCTTGGAGATAAATTGGTGTAAATTACTTCTCATTTACAGTTTACAAACTTGTGTTGGCCTCAGTTAGGAGCCTGATTAGAATGAATCATTTAAACATTTATACAGAACTTCTGGGCAACGTTCTGACAGCAGAGACTTCCCTTTAGATAAGTTCCTCAACAATTGTAAAAACTGATGCAAGGTGGAGCTTGTAATATTTCATATAGAAGAAGATATGATTGTAAGAAAATAAACTTTAAAATAAACTTTTTTGATACTACAGGGTGGGTCATTTATATGGATACACCTTAATAAAATGGGAATGGTTGGTGATATTAATTTCCTGTTTGTGGCACATTAGTATATGTGAGGGGGGAAACTTTTCAAGATGGGTGGTGACCATGGCAGCCATTTTGAAGTCAACCATTTTGAATCCAACTTTTGTTTTTTCAATAGGAGGAGGGTCATGTGACACATCAAACTTATTTCACAAGAAAAACAATGGTGTGCTTGGTTTTAATGTAACATTATTCTTTCGTGAGTTATTTACACGTTTATGTCCACTTATAAAATGTGTTCAATGTGTTGCCCATTGTGTTGGATTGTCAATGAAACCTCTTCTCCCACTGTTCACACACTGATAGCAACACCACAGGAGAAATGCTAGCACAGGCTTCTAGTATCCGTAGTTTCAGGTGCTGCACATCTCGTATCTTCACACATAGACAATTGCTTTCAGATGACCCCAAAGATAAAAGTGTAAGGGGGTCAGATCGGGAGAATTTGAGAATTTTAAATTGCTACATGATGATGTGTTTCCCTCTTTATGCACTGAAGCTGGCACGTTTCCTGAGTTTTTCCAGCAAGATGGTGCAACAACACATTATGGGTGTCAGGTCCGAGCATTCCTAGATGAACAGTTTCCTGGAAAGTGGATTGGTCATCAGTGGCCAGTTGAATGCCCCCCCCACACACACACACACATTCTTCCTGTGTCTGTGTGGGGGTTTTCCTCCAAAACTCCAAGGACAAGCACATAGGTTAATTTGCCTCCCGCAAATAGATTCTCCTATGTTGGTTATACATGACTTTGACTGAATGAGTTAGTTACATATACATGACTTTGGTAGCGACATTAGATTTTGAGCTCCTCTGAGAGACAGGAAGTGATATGACTATGTGCTCTGTAAAGCGCTGGGTAATATGGCGCTATATAAATACAAAGACTTTACAAAGCAGCTGATTTTATACAGATTATCACCGAAACTGTCTGCTAGAAAAACTGAAAAAAGTAAAAATTAGTCAAAGCACAGAAAAGCACAAGTCACTTTGACCGCCCCCATTCACTCTCTATGGGCGCGATCAGACTGGGTGGGGCAAGATGTCCTGTCCCACCCCCCACTTCCTGCTGCAAGTGCCAGTGATCTTCATGCCGTCTCCGATTGTAATCGTGCAAGATCACTGGGTGCCAACGATTAGAATGGGAGCAAGTCACCCAAGTAGGGACATGGCCTAACAGGAACGTGTTCAAAGAATTAAATAAAAGTCCTTGAACGAAAGTTGAAAGTTGTGGAACACCATTTTATTCCTGTTCTTATGACAACACAGAATTTGTAATTTGTCAGTTTAAGACCTAGTAACAATATGTAGTAAAATCCTTATAAACTTTCTTCCTCTATTTTATTCTCCCTAAAACTAAAATAAATATATTTGGCAATACAAGTTTAATACAGGTAACCAGGTTAGTAAAGTGTAACATCCAGGGCCGAAACATAGAGCCATAGTTGAGATAAAAATAGCAGAAAGCTAATTATAAGCCATGAAAATCAGGAGCATATAAACATTACAACAGGAATGGAAAGTGCCACAGAGGATCAAAGGGAAGACATTTCCACAGTTATGCTCTAATGCAACATACAGACATCACTTTCCAGTAAAATACTTGTTTGTGCTGTACTGACGTGTATCTAAGAATAGGACATCTACCCTGGTATAAGGGACACAAAGTCCCCACTTATATATATATACAGATAACTTGCTGTCTGTGTGACGTAAAATTGAGCTATATAGGTCTTCACCTGAGCTACCCAACTTTATGAATATAATTTTTTTGCGTGTCATTAGCTTCTTAGTTGGACATGTGGTGGAATGACACTAATAACATTGTTACAATGACTTTCAGAACAAAATAATCTATAGCTGTGATTAAAATGTAAATGTGATACCATGGCCATATGTGCGTGTTCCTCTGATGAATTCCATAAGTAATAAAAAAACAATGAGCTGGATGATGGCAGTAATGTACATGCTGGTAGTACAGACTGATCTTTTTACGAAAAACCAAATGACATATAGTTGCATAAAGTACTGTTTATGATAATATTTATTTTAATGGATATTTTTTTTTGCATATTATGTTTGCTAATAGCAACTATCCCCATTGCGCTCTATAAGTGCTGGCTTCAAACCAGGACTACAGGAGGCGGACCCCTGATGTTTTATTGCTCTCGTTGTGTACAGCTGGGAGATTCTGGGTCTTCACATATCCTTTGTTCTCTGGGAACATAGTGTGCCTTCTGCTTTAGCTAGGCACACACGGGTAGATTTGTAAAATGATTCGAGTACAATCAATCAACGTGCGCGGTCACGGTGATTGATTGTACTCGAATCTGCTTACAATCCTTCCTGTGTGTGCTGTCCTTCGAGGGGGTTCAATAGAGCCCCCTCGAAGTACCTCGATTGAACAGGTTTCCAACATGTTGGAAAACCACATTCAATCAATCACCAACACTCAGGGAAAGCCGACATCTTCACACAGAACTGACAGCTTCAGCAGCAGAGTCTGTGTGAAGGGGGCGGAGTCAGCACTCTTCACTCCAGCCAGCCAGGGAGAACGGGGAGAGAGGCTGGATTTCTCTTCAGCTTTAGCTTTAGAGAACTGTAGCTAGCCGGAGGTCTTCATTGAACGGTAATCGATGTGCCCATGTGGTGCACATTGATTTCCGTTCAATTGATCCCCGATCAATCACAGCGTGGTGACGTCACCACGCTGTGATTGATTGGTGGTCGATTGCACGGGAATCTACCCGTGTGTGGCTAGCTTTAGTCAACAAGTGGATTGGCTGAATTTCAGAAGCCTTTGAAGGGTTTTGATACAACTCATACTACATACATATATCTCTTCTGATAAGGAACTACAAGGCATTGAATACAAATGATAAAAACTGGAGCATCAATTACTGGTGTGTTTGAAGCATAATGTCACCACATTAAACCATATTTACAAACAAAATAAAAGTTTACCAAGGGCTTCTTCCATTGTAAGCCGGGACCCCTACGCTAAGTGTATACGCTTAGCAGGGGTCCCGACGTATCTCACAGACTCAGCCTGCCGGCGGATGGTCTGTTTACACATCCGCCAGGCTGAATGTGCTCGACTACGTTCAGCCTGACACCGGCGGATCGGCTCAGCGCAATGAAGACAGACCCGTCCACCGAGCAGGTAAGTCTATCTGTTACGTTGGGACCCCCCGCTAAGCGTGTGTTTAGCGGAGGGGTCCCAACGCAATGGAAACAAAGCCTAAAACCCAATTCCATGGATACCTGCCTATCCTAACTAAATCATCTTATATTTACTTTAACAGAAATATTGTTGTTTTTATTGTTGTATTTATTGATATGTCTATGCTTTTATACAGTTTATACAGTAAATCCCAATCTGGTCAAGTGCTCTGGGTGCTAACTTAGAGGGTTACCAGCCATTCCACAGCAATGAGTGGCTAACTTATTATAAAACTTTTATCCTCTTACCTGTGCACTTAAACATCTTCTGTTCTCCATCACTGACTCATTGCACCCTACCCTGACTCCTCTATCCTCATATATCCAGATCTAGTGTTTCTGGCTGTATCTACATTAAGAGGGGGATTGTTATATCTCCCCCTCGATGGCGATACATGTGAAGATGTCTGCCCTGGTCACCATTTTGCATGCCCAATCTCCCGGGGTCTCACCATTGGGTCGTGTATGTGTGCCATCTGGATGTAAGTATTTGAAAGTTTACATACAAATATCAAATAAGTGACAGTAATGGCCTTATGCATTTGCATATGAATCCACAGAGATTTACTGCACTGAATAATCATAGACATAGCTATACCCCTATTTACGTACAATTCTAATGTATGATTTTGTTGAAAATTTTTTTTTTTGTATTATCAGGAATACCCTTTTGATTATATGATCATGTGATCCACATCCGTTGGGACCCACTCCGCTAAGTGCATTGCTTGGCGGGGATCCAGACGGAGCACATAGACATTACCTGCCCGGAGGAGCAGTCAGCATCCACCCAGCAGGTAAGTGAATGTGCTCTTCCAGGACCTCCCACCAAGCAATACGCTTAGCGGAGGGGGTCCTGACGGATGTGGAAAACCCCCCTCTAAAATCAGGGATAATGGATGGAACTGTTGTTTATGTATAATAAATGTGATTAATGTCTAATGTATAACGTTGGAAAAGTTATAATGATATGTGTCCTCTTATCTATAATAATTATTTAATATTGACATGACATTATATTTTTATCATCTTTGTACAGTAAAACCTCCCTTGAAGAAGCCCAAGGTACGAAACGCGCTGGGAGTACTGTATCAATCATTATTGTGATATCAACGATTCACTGTGAATGTACTACTAAACAATTAATTGATCGATTTTAACAATTGATCGATTTTATGTGTTGTCATTGTTCTGTTATATGCATATTGTGGTCCTAATATGTAATAATAAAGACCTTTTTTTATCAATTATTGTAAACATTTGACGTCTTAGTTGCACTACCATGTTGTCTTAAAAAAACAAAACAGTAGTCTTTAAATGGCCCTGAGCCAGTGTTATGTTTATTCAAATATGTTGTTTTTGTACCTTTATGTGCATTCTGTGTTATCAGGTTGGAAATATTTATATTGTCATAATGAAATATCAGTGCAAAGCATACTTCTATGCATCTTCATCTATTTTTGTATTTATCACTATCTCAGTTGTGGATATATGTGTTTACTACCATTGATTGAGTTTACCATTGAATGCTAAACTCAAATCAAATCCTACAAGAGATTCTTAAACTTCTCACACTTGATAACTGTCACCCAATGTATCCTTATCGCTTTGGACAAACATTTAGCATGTGTTGGCATCAGTCATTTAGTGATCAGCAGTACAGATCACTAAGGGACCAACATGTCACCTACACATCATCCTTTACAGGCCAGAAAAACTTATTTTAATAATGTTCTGCTTAAAAGTGAATAAATGCTCTACAATGTTCAGCTTAATAAAAATAATCTTTTTAGAGAAAGCATTATATTATTTGAGGCTCTTGTAATAAATGCAAATAGGATAGGCAATATTTGCTCCTCTTTGCTTTGAAGGGAACTATGATTGTTTCCCATCTTACTATACACTCAATAAAGATGACTTCAATATAAAAAATTAACAGAACAGACATTTGATTTTGGAGCTGTTAAGGGGGTTAAATAAATGAAAAACTAGGACCCTTGCCATTTCTGCTTCCCTGACAAATAGATCTATTCTGAGAGCACCCTGAGCAAGGCTTCAATTGACTTAACTTTATTGCTTCATTAAAATGTAACCTCATAGAATAACCAAATATTAAGATATTCTTACCAAGCATTTTGTAGGCCCTTCTGTTGGTATACTGCCTCTTCATTTTCAGTGGATGGACTATGCCTTGGTACCTCTCTACAGCAATGCAGGTCATTGTTAATGTGCTGGCCACAACGGCTGTTGTTTGAATAAAAGGAACCATCTTACAGACAAAGGGTCCTAAAAGCAAAAAAAAAAAAAAATACATAATAAGGAAATGTTATTGATTTGTGTCAAATTCTTAAAAGTACATATAGAGACATTTTTTGGGATAGGCTATGTGAGCAATAAAATGTTATTTCCTTGCTGTGTGTGTATCTCATTTGGAAGTGACGGTTCACTTCCTCTTTTTCCATCCTCAACTATGTGGCAGAATATCTTTCCACTGTGGAGTAAATTTCCTCTTAGTCAATAGTGATTAGCGGCATAGGCAACATTCGTATTCGTGGCATGCCGCGAATTTTATTGAAAACATTCGGAAAATATTCGCATTCGGCAATATTCGGGGTTTCTTTTTTATTGCGAATATCGGCAGTTTTTATTGCGAATTTCCCGCGCGCAATATATGTTTAACATGGCGCGAATTTTTAAGAGAATTTTTAAAGTGACGATTTTCGCCATGGATTGCTGACAATTCCTCAACTCAACCTTAGCAAAACAGACTCATCATCTTTCCCCCATCACCTTCCAAGCCTCCCCCCCCAACAGCGCACTTACGTAACTCACACCATCAGCTCCCCATCTCCCCCCCATTCCACACGCTCGCTGCCTTGGTGTCACCTTCGACTTCTGCGCTCTCCTTTCTCCCCACATCAGAACAACATCGCTAGACTCCTGCCACTTTCCATCTTATCTCCGCAACATCTTCCCAAATCCGCCCCTTTTCTCTCCCCAGAGACCCCAAACTCCCTGGTACAAACGCTCTCACTCATCATCTCCGTCTGTACTCCTGTAACATCTCCTCTCTGGTCTCCCTCTCTTCTAGACTTCACCTCTTCATCCATCATGAATGGGCTCTGCTAGACTCATCTACCTCCTCTAACCGCTCCTCATCTGCTGCTCCTCTCTGCAATCTCTACACTGGCTTCCATTGTCCCAGAGAATCACATTCCAATGTCCTTGTGGCCTTGCTTTAAATCACTCCACACCTCCCTGCCCTCAAAAAATAGAGAGTCTGGTCCTCCTTCATCTCCAACTGGTAACAATAACCCCTAACCGCCCCCCTCCGCTCCTCCTCCAGTGACCTTACAATGACATCCCACCTCATAACCTCATCACATGCAAGGCTTCAGGACTACTCTAAGGTAAGGGCCGCTCCTTACTCTCTGGAACACTCTCTCCCTCGTCCCCATTTAGACTTTCTCCTACTTTTGGGCACTTTTTAAAAAAAGTCCTAAAACCCACCTCTTCAGTCTGCCTATCCATCCTCTCATTCCTAATCTCACCACCAGCCAGCCCCATCCCCCCCATTGTATACTCTGTTCCCCCACTATTAGACTGTAGCCCAACCGGGCAGGGTCCTCTATGCCCCTGTTTCAAGTACCTGTACCTGTTTGTTTTGTGTTTTGTCTCTTCCCTCTAATGTTTGTACAGCTCTGCTTAATATGTTTTGCTCTATATAAATCAATGATCCTAATAATAATAATATAATATTAAGACTTTGGTCTAGTTAACTCTACATGTATAAAACATGTCAATAGCCCATTATATTAGCTTTATTGGTCCTCAGGGGATAATTATGTCTCTTTTCATGTGGATAACCCAATTGTTCCCAATCCCCGCCTCGCAAATGGGCGACATAAGTGCATCTACCATCTACCACCCCCAACTTCAGCTGCCGCCCCCATAACGTAATGTGCCACAAGTATTCTCCCTTAGCGCCAAGAATACTGATACCCCCATTGGATCAAGTCCAAAACCAGCGGAATCCTGCAACAGGAATGATGAAGCAGGCCAGGATTACATTTTCCAAGGATTAAATCTAATACCTACTGAAATTGCCACCTCGATTGTGGGGTTACTTTTACTTTTCATGCCATGGGTGGTCCAGTCCCCCCTGTGCTTTTCAGTAAAGCTCCATAACCTTCTGCTTGATCTAATCTTCTCCAATAAAAATCTGTACAGCTTTTATACTCTGCCTCAGTCATGGGAGAGTGGGACACATACTTGTAGCTAGCATACACCAATACAAATATGTACATAGGTTCTATTGTACAAATGTGTATCATTTTCACTGAAAGATCAAAGTTAAAATACTAGACTTTTTCGTTATCCACACCACAAGTATCCCAACAACATATAGACGTTCTATTGTACACTATACAGGCTTGTAGTACCTCTACCAGCAGTATCCCTCACCTATCAAGAGGATATATGAGAGTAGACGCACGAAATTATCACTGGGAAGCAGAGGGTAGATATACAAAAGCTATGTCACGGTTGTAAGACAAACAAATACCAACGTGGCCTGTGCTTTCCCTGTGAGATTAGCGCTATATATCTTAACTAATACTCACTGGAAGTCCATGTTTACTCATGCCAAGCAATCCATGTGCCTTCTACAACTCCAATCCGAAGGACAATTCATGCAGGCAGAGTTCAGAGAATTGGTTTGGATACCACTTACACTTGTACAGCCTTTTTTATATGTATGTATATGAAAAGTATGTACCCGTTGGGATGCTTTGGATTTTGCAATGAAGTGGTCATAAGTCACACAAACCAATAGAAACACAGTCTGATTTACAAAATACTACACATACTTATATGTTTTATGTTTTTATTGAACATAGTGTAAACATTCACAGTGCAGGTTGGAAAACGTAGTGGAACTGTTTGGCCTTAATACTGTTGGCCCTTACCAACATTTGCTGCAGTTTTTCAGATCAGACCTACACAACGATCTGAAGTATTTTGGACCCCAGCCACTCTTCACAAAAACTGTTTCAGTGTAGCAATATTCTTGGATTCCTGGTGTGAATCGCTCTCGTTAACCTCCTGGGCGTTTCACCCTTTGCACGTTTTTTTTCATTACCGTGGCCACGGGTCCTGCTCAGCTGAGGACCCTACACATAATTCCGGCAATCACTGCAGACCCGAGACTTACGCTGAAGCAAGCGACGCCACCTCCATTAGACGGAGGTCTATGGCACCGCCTCCCCCGCCCCCTTTGCGTCAAACCGTGACGCAATCCCGGGGCGGTACCCGGAAGCATCGCATGACATGCGATTCTCCCACCCGCCGTACGCAAAGACGGGCGATACCTAGAGCTCGGCCTCTAGTTAAACTGGGCTGAGTTTCATTATGCCTGAAACTCAGCCCGAGTTAACTCGGCTGAACGCTCAGAAGGGTAGGTCTGCCACAGCATTTTTAATCTGGTAGTGGTCAGGACTTTGATTTGACTGGGCCACTTCCAGAAGGTGATTTTGTTCGGTCGAAGCC
>CM070034.1:118769650-118780670 GCA_036250615.1 Ptychadena robeensis
AAGCCACTCTTTTGTTGAATGGCTTATATGCTTTTGGTCATTGTCCTGTTTTTGCACCGAACCTCTGCGGAGCTTCAGTTGATGGACAGATGGTCTTATGTTTTCCTGCAAAATGCCTTGATAAACTCTGGAATAAATTTTTCCATCAATGACAACAATCCGTCCAGGTCCTGAGGAAGCAAAACAGCCCCAAACAATGATGCTCCCTTCACCATATTTTACAGTGGGGACGAGGTTTTGATGTTGGTGTGCTGTGCCTTTTTTCTCCACACACAATGTTGTGTGTTTTTTCCAAACAACTCAATTTTGGTTTCATCTGTCAAAATTCTGTCAATATTTTGCCAGTAGTGCTGTGGAACATCCAGGTGCTCTTTTGCAAACTTCAAACATGCGGCAATATTTTTTTGGACAGCAATGGCTTCCTCAATGGTGTCCTCCCATTCTTGTTTAATGTTTTCCTTATTGTAGATGTGTCAACAAAAATGTTACAATGAGCCAGAGATTTCTGTAAGTCTTTAGCTGACACTCTAGGATTATTCTTTAACTCATTAAGCATTCTGCGCTATGCTCTTGCAGTCATCTTTACAGGACGACCATACCTAGGGAGAGTAGCAACAGTGCTAAACTTTCTTCATTTGTAGACAGTCTGTCTTACCATGGACACATGAACATCAAGGCTTTTTAAAGATACTTTTGTAACCCTTTCCAGCTTCATGAAAGTCAACAATTCTTGATCGTAGGTCTTCTTAGAGCAGACTTTGTTTTTCTATTGATGTGACTTGATGAAGATGAGATGAAGATCAGAGCACATTTTATGACCAATTCATGCAAAACTCCACATAATCCCAAAGGGTTCACATACTTTTTCAACTGTAGGTTAGGATATTTAATTTTTTATATGAACTCACCTTTCTATTGAACCACTTGATGACAGTTGTTTGCCTAAAGTGGTCATCTTATGTGACTACCTAATACCTAATGTAGCATGCAATGTAGCAATCAACCCGATATGGAGCATTGTGCTGCTAATAGCAGTAAAGCTAGGCGTACACGGTTCGATTTGGTTCGATCGACTTAAAACGATCAAAGTTTACATCGATTGAACTTAAATCGTATATCAAAACATTAATCGAAAAGGGATCGGACATGTTGGAAATTTTTCGTTGATTGTACAATGATCAAACTAAAATCGTAGCATTTTGTTTGATAGTCGATTGTATTTAATGAACACATTTACATATGAGAATATATAGCGTGTGTTTTTTAATAAAAAAACTAAAATGGTCGATTTTAGTAGTATTATGATCAAACCTTCCACGTGGATCTACTTTAGATTCGATTATGATCGATGAAAAGATCAAGATCTAAAATCAAGCTGTGTATGCCTAGATTAAGTTCCTAATACACATGACCCTCTCCTGATCCCCATGTATAGCAATCTCACTTAATAATGGGATAACCCCAGGCAAGGATTGTGATAACAAAAATCACATGACAGCACTTAACCTTTGTCCATTATTTTATTTTTGTCTCCATTGTCAAACCACTGCTTTTCCCCTATTAGGAATGGGTTGTCATCCAGCTCTGAACATGCAATTACTACACTACACAAATATAATATGATTGCTGCATTGGCTGGAACAGCAATGTCAAATGAATGGGGTTGCAACAATATTGTTTTTTTACTCTTCTCTAATGTGTTTGTTACTTTGAATCTACTGTACATTCTAATAGCTATGTTCTGCTATTTATATATCTAAAAAAACTCTGCTGAACAGAGTTCCTTTCCTATGCTGAAGTTCTCTGAAAATGTATTTATCCACTGACTACTGTACTTTTCTGGAACCTGCACAGAAGCTTTTCTGACACACAATGTCACCTAGGGTTATTGCAGCTCTAGAATGTATTACATCTTTCCTTGATTTATTGTCAACCGACCTTTTAATGACCAAATTAGCGACACTTCAGCAGCGTAATAGAGTTGATCCAGGATCAGAGGTGAAAAGAAAATAACCCTGATCAACCATTATTCCAAGAAGACTAAAAATGTAGCTGAAAAAAGACATTCTACTAAACTCCTCTAAACTCTTTACTAATTACGTCTACAGAAATGTGTTCTTTTATGGAACGTAGACAATAATATTTTCCATAGTTTTAGAAGGAATTGCACAGGTTTCACTAATTAACTCTCATTTTGACTATTGTCGATGTTTTCATTAGCCTGTCATAGGTTAATTAAAAGACGAGAGAAAGTATAGGTGCATCGAGGTCATCTTTTCACACATGGATGGCAGCAAGGTAAAAAAATAAATACTTTAGCCTCTTTGTTGTCCTAAAGGACTAAAGCAAATTATCTCTGCTACCAAGAGCCCACATAGTTTATCTATAGATGGTTCAAAAAATGACTAGTTCATTTGTGAGTTCATTTAAAATTATTGTTCTAGCATATGTAGTCTTTGCAGAAAAGAAGTTGAATTTTAAGTTGAAATGTGATGCACAGCCCCATTATTGCGCCCCAAAAACTTCATTAACTTTCCCAACTGAGTTAAATTTTCCCTCATGTCTCCCTTCACAATACACCTTACATTCTTACCATACAATTTCTGTACCATGTTCAACTTTTGTTTTACCAAAACCATGTAAGATGAGGACTTTTCTAAACTTTCCAATCCCACCAGATGGGAACCTTTTTTCGGTGATTATGGACTCCTGAGCGAGTGTTGCAAATGTGCACGGCAGTCGATCGTGCGCAAAATCAACATGATGGATGCGTGTATGGGGGTCCTTAAGCTAGGCATACACGGCTCGATTTCTTAACAGATTCTAGCACAATCGAGCACTGTGCGTGTTCATTAAGCTTGTTTGTGCTCAAATCTATAAAAAAAATTTTAGCTATCCAGCCTTCCTTCCTTTGATTGATCCCACTTGGTTGAACAGGGTTTAAACATGTTAGAAAACCCTGTTTGATTTCCTCTACTTTGAATGGGGACCAAGGCTGGCAGCAGCAGTAGTGCTGTGGCTCAATATCGGGCCAGCTCGTCTGCAGCAAGATGACGTCATCAAGCCACTGTAGGGCTTCCTCCATCTGGAGGAAAGTTGAGCCAGTTCATGTACAATTTAGCATTGTTACAACACTATCACTGGTAAAATCGTAAAGTATTTTTGCGACTCTGCAGAGAACTGGACAGATACATTTCATATGTAAAGCTCAATTCAGATTGTTGGTTGCAAACATTCTGCTGGTGGTCAGCAGGCAGGCAAGGCAAATGCCTGAAGCATTCCCGGCCAATCTCCTGAATAAAGCCTTCAGCTGGCCGTATACGGGTAGATTGCACAGGTATCCACCCATGTGTGGCCAGCTTAAGGTTTTAATCGTGACGTGGTGCAACACTTTGGAGGATCAAGTCCTGGCCAATGCTTTGGATGAGGATCCCTGGTCCCCATAGAAAGTAATGGTGATCAAACAGGGATTTCTCGACATGTCAGATCCCTGTTCAATCAACATTTGTTCGAGCAGGAGGTGGTGGGCCGTGTATGTTTCCCAAACGATCATAAGCTGAACGATCAACACAAACGCACATGTCGATCAGTGCTTCAGGTATTGATTTTTTTTTGTAATTTCGTTGTCAGCAAATTTAACTATGTAAACAACAAGCTATTTGATAAGAATATTTCATTCATTCAGATCTAGGATGTCTTATTTTTGTGTTCCCTTTATTTTTTGAAACAGTAGATAGGTATGTAAGTACTTTAACATTTGTGGCTCATAGTTCATTAAAACTTCCTGATTTATGTTTTACAGCAATGTTTCCCGTAAGAGTAATAAAACATAAGGCACAATTACATGGATTGACCCCATTGGCAAATAATTACCAGTGTCAACATCTAAGCCAGCCATGTCTATCGGTAATTGTATATAGAACAATGCTCAGTTTCTGCTAACAATAATACTGCTTCATAACAATTTAAATATTGCTTTTAGAAATTTTTATTTAGAACCATCGCAATAATTTTGATACTGCTAAGTTGGAAACTCGGTATCGCAGCTGTCACACCGAACGCAAATTAAATATTTATTTTTGCAAGCGTCTACCCGTCAGCACTAATGATCTCTACAGGGTATGAGACAAAACTTCCCCACACTCAGGGAGGAATATATATTCCATATTAGTATGATTTCATTGGTGTATTACATATTCATTATGTCATTATATTATTATATAAAGTATTAAAGCACAACATATTACAAAATAGCAAACAACATGACACAGTACTATAACAAGGCACTGACTGAGAAACAACAATAAATGTAAGATCACTGAAATGTCTTCATTAAGTGGTGATCATCAAACACTCATTATATCATGCTGAAGTAGCAACAAGTTACGTTATATAATAATTATAAATGATATTTCTGTAATCATCACATCCCATGGGGCTGTATAAAGTGCAGCAAACAAAGATGAATGATATAGATACCTGAAATGCTTACAGGTTTACTTCAAACATGCACAGCATGAGCTAGATAACAGCCTGAGGGGGTGGGAATGAGCAGAAGAACTACATATCTGGTATTTTAAAATTAATAAGAGCATACACTTGACATATTGTAGTTTCTTATTGCTTAAAGTAGTATTTTGTAGACTTTAAAATTTATATATACATGGTGATCCAGTCAGTAACATGCATCGTGTCTTACTGTAGTTCCACTCAGTTTGCTGTATCTATAAAATAAGAATGTAGCCACCTATGGGTGCCGCATTGTCTTTCTGTGGAGATGGTAGTGTCAGATTAAGGCCTGGTTCTCACCTATCTACTTTATGTCCGTTGAGATGTCTTTCCAAGTGTTTTTATGTGAACAGCCCCATGAGATATTATGTGAACTTTTTGGACATGCTCATCATGCATTGTCCAATGTATGTGTGTGTGAACCAGGCCTATACTTACCTTTACTCTAGTGTTCTTAGATATAGAGGCTTTGTGTGATGGTGACTCACACCAAGAAAATACTATTTATTGTAAACATAAAATTGCAGATATTGTAATTCTTTATTTTATTTCCATAGGTTTTACTGTACTGAACCTATGGTCCCTCTATGACAACTCTCCTAGACCTGCCAATGGCTTCTGTTCCCAAAGTCTTTTTTAGCATTTGGTGTGGCAGTCTACGTGCAATACACTGTAAAGGAAGCAAGGAACCTACCCACCACCGAGCACCAAAAGAGACAGGAGCATAGAACTAGGGAAATTATTCTCTCTTATTTCTGGGCAGTTTACAGTGGTTGGGTTCAGGGTACATTCCGCTATAAATTCAATCATGAACTTTTGCCTCAAGCTGCCTGTGATTGTAAAACAACTAGATACATGTTCACCAATAAATCCCTGCCGATTTAAGTGTGCAGGGTCTACAGTAAAGGTTTATGGACAATAATCCTAAATTGTGAAAGCCTTCTGGGTATTTCTTTGCCCCGCCTTGAATGACCTATATTCCTTTAGGTGCTGCTCTTATAGTAAAGTTCATCTTGTTCTTATTACTGCATCTTCTGCATGTTTCCTTGCAAAACAAGTCACCATCACTTCAGATGACTCTGTCGTGTTTCTCTGGCCTTCCTCCTCCTCTCTACACATGTGGGTTGTCAACCAACACCGCCTCCTTAACATGTGGTCAATTGCTCCGCCGACCCACCTCTCCCCCTTCTGGATCTCTATGGAACCTCACCTGAATGTCCTGTCCAATCAGGTCACATGATCCACTATTTAAGGAAGTGCCAAGCTTAAAGAACTTTTGCACTATGTTGCCAAGACTCTGCTTTCTTGTTACCTTTACTTGGACCATTGGACCTTCCTGACTGCTCTTTGTTGCCCATCCTGACCTATTGCCTGCCTTTTGACTTCATCTTTGTGTGCTGATTCAGTACTGCACCCCTGTTTCTTTTGCTGTTAGCAGTTGCCAGTGGTGCAGCTGAGGGCCACAACCTTAGAGTCTCCAGCAGCAAAGTCCATCTCTCCATGCAGGGTGCTCTGGTGAATTTCTTAGGCTCTGTGCCATTGTCTGCCTTTGCCTGGTGACACGGTGGCTCCACTACTCCAGCCTGTTGAACTGCAACACCATATCTGTATAAAATAACTCTCCCCCCCCCCAATTAAATTCACGATCTAACCCCCACTTTAATTTCTGCGGATATTGGAAAGCCATCTTTTGTACAGTGACCAGCCAGACAGCAAGATACCAATAAAACAATCTTAACTGCTTAGCTCTCTGGTAGTTTCAATACTGTCTGAGTATCTGACCTAAAAGAAGCACTTCAAGCTAAAGTTATAAGTTATATGTGCTGCATTGTTTGTTACAGGTCAAGTATTTTGAAATGAATAAAGCAAGTGTCAGACAGTCAACTAGCAATTTCTTATAAAGGTCAACAATAGCAGCCTACATATTTCCCTTATGACAGGTTTTCTTCAAGATCAGATTGGATAATAGAAAAATGAATGAAATTGTTCTCATAGGACTAAGACCAGTTTAAATTATATGTCATCTAGGCAAAGGTTCATGTACTGTATGATTGATGGACTATCAAAGGGATAAAAAGTGACGAGTAACTTTTGAAATGGAGTCTTGGACAACAATAAAAAGTTGACGAGTAAGTTTTGAAATGGAGTCTTGGACAACAATAAAAAGTTAACATTTATTAATTATTAGAAAGTGAAAAAAAGTTTACTGAATCAAAGTTTTGTATGGTAATGACATATTTAATATGTCAGGTAATTTTTATGCTTAGTGTGATTTTATGAATACATAAAGTATACCGTCAGTGTTGCCTTAGCGTACAACATATTCAATACGCAGTGATATTTTTCTTAAAAAAATATAAAAAGTTGAAACTAACACTTAAAACTGAAAAACAGACAAGAAAAATATACATTTCGATAGATTTTGCTACTGCAATATAAAGCATGTGAAAACGAGTGGAAAGGTATAAATTTGTTTACAGCACTTTGCCAAGACATAAAGTATCTGTAGTGAGAGATTTACAGTCATATAAAGGACATTGCATAAAATGTAAGATATAAAAGAGCCCCAGAAGATGGGAAAAAGAAAACATGGGTTTAGCTTGTTTAGTCATTACTTATATATGGTACTTTTACACAGTATCACAGACATATATATGAATGCAGGATTGGTAGATCCAGTGGCGGTTGGTGTCGGGGGAATCTATTTGGGTTCCATCCATAAACAGTTTGGTGAAACCTCTGTCAAACACAAACTTAACGGCAATTCCCAGTAACTTGTTAGGTATGTGAAGGTATTCAATAAAATTTTTAGGGTAAACATAGCTTGACTAGGCCTTTAAAACCTCTACCAATTGAATCAGTGTCTCATGACAAAATGTGGTCACTGATGTCACCCAGAGTTCCCAAAATTATTAATGATTAATTGTGATGCATAAAGCTGCTGTACGGGCGATTGCGGCGGAGTACTCTGTAATCCGCATTGATTCCCTGCTCTCCCCCCCCCCCTCTCTACCTAACGTAACTGTCAATAAGACCCCGGCGATGTGGGCTGGAAAAAGCGGCCATTAACCTCCTGGGTGTTTGGCCCGAGTTAACTAGAGAGCTACTTCGCTGTCCGCCGGATTTCTCTGAACCTCCGGCTGGGCAGGCCATCACGGCAGAGCATGTTGTGCTCCGCCGCAATTGCCCGTGGCACGGTTATAAAAAAAAACGCGCTATGTGTGCAACGCCCAGAAGGTTAACATGGAGGTCTTTGAAGAACAAACTGTGACCATACTGTGTTCGGGCATAATGCCAGGGAGGTTAACATGGGAATGTAATATGTTAACATTAAAATGCAGACAGGAGGAATATTTAACATGAGCAGAGATATTGGTAGTGTATAGTGTTAAGCTCGAATATTCAAATGGCGAATATTTTTTGCGAATATAGTCAATTTGAGAATTCGCAAATATCTTGGATATGGCAGATAATATTCGCAATTTCAAATATTCAAAGTTTTTTAAAAAAAAAGCATGATCCCACACGTCTGGCCATGCATCCCAATAGTAATAACTTGGAACTCCCTTAAAAGCCATATGTTGAAAAACCATCTGATCAAACCAACACACAATGGATGGGATTTATCTATATGAACCCCCCCAAAAAATAATGGTGGATTGTTAGCAAAACATCCACTGGTAAATGTAGGGATATTATAATGTAAAAGCCTTTGTCTTATAGACACTGGATTAGCAGTTAACTTTGCAGAGCCCTTTCCAACTAGACAATATAAATTTGCCTTGGACTGTCCTCAACTGAACAGGGATCTCAAATGGACAATTATCTGTTTGTTACAAATTGAAGGTCTAGCTGTAACCAACCAGTCTAAAGTGCATAAAATCCTTTCCATTAATTGTTCTTCATGACATGGAACCTCTATTGTGTAAGTCTGGACTGCAGGTGGGGGGGCACATTTTGGATGAAATGGTGACATTGAAACTGGTATTGGTAACCTGATGACATATTGACACCATTGAAAAAATTTATGATTTTACAGGAAGTGATCATGTCAAATAAAGTGCAGACATATAAAGTGTACAAGAGAAATTTGTTAAATTTGTAAATTATATTATTAATTCAGCTAGAGCAGACTAGAGCAGAGTAGAGCTCTGTATACCTCTGATTATGTACTCTGATTATGTATACCACCAGGAGACAGTCTGCCAGCATACATAAACCTCTTAAGCTAGGCATACACGGTTCAATTTTAGAACAATCTTTTCATCGGACACAGATCGAAATTGAATCCAAAGTAGCACCACATGAAGGGTCTGATCGTAATACACCCAAAATTAGTTTTGATGAAAAAAACAGCAAAGAGTCATATATAAATGTGCTCCTCGAATACAATCGCCCCGACCAACAAACAAAATGCTACGATTTTAGTTTGACTATTGTACAATCTATGAAAAATTTCCAACATGTCCAATCCAACCAATCGAACCATGTGTGCAGTATACGATTTAAGTCCGATCAATGTAAACTTTGATCATTTTAGGTCGATCAAACGCTATAATCGAATTGTGTATGCCAAGCTTTAGTTGGCCAAGTTGAATATAATATATATATATAATATGTACTGGGAAGTTGTCGCAACTGCAAATAAGCAAAGAGTAGTGATGGCCGAACATCAGCTGTGACTGTTCGTGAACATGTGAATCGAACTTCTGCAAATACCCGCCGTTTAAATGTTCGCGGCGAACCTCCATTGACTTCAATGCAGGGCAAACTTCTCAAACCTTCAGGTCATAATTGTAGCCAAAATACCAATAAAAAAGTGTTAAAAGGGTGCGACCACCTGGTCAGTGCCATGCCAGAGGGGGATCAATGTCTAAACTTCCTCCAAAAAATACAGATTTTTTTTTTTACAGAAATCCCATCTAGATTACAGATTTTGCCAAAAGTTAGCTGGAGTGGGCTGCCAGCCTGACAGAACTTTCTGCAGCACATCACATTTAGTCAGATCTCTCTGCAATGTCCTGATTTAGTTTGTGATGTGAAAAACAACTACCAGCACACCTCAGTGTGATGTTTATACCTCTGACCTGTAGGTGTCACTATTACCATGACTTTGCAATATCTCTATGGTGTATATATGATTTCCTGTTTCCTGTAGCTCTCTTGCTCTGTATCTGTTTGTAGACTACACATGTGTTATGGCTGTCCTGTTGGATTAAAGGTTATAAAATGTACTCTGCCTTCCTGACTGCAAGACACAACACTCAGCTCAGGATTATAACACAGGTCCCATAATACAACATACCCCATCCCCCAGAGAAGGACTTTTGTGGCTCAGTAAAGATGAACTACATGTAACCGAGCACCTTAGCTATAGCTACAGATCACTGGATGGAGTATAATAGCAAAGTAGCTAAGCCATCCCTCAATCAGCAGCAGCTCTCCCTATCTAACTAGTACTACAGACAGACTACAGACATGATAAATATAAAATGGCTGCTGGGCTGCTTCTTTAATAGAGGGGGGGGGGGGGGGGGGTGTCCTCCAGGAGGCAAAATGTGTAATTGGCTGTACTGTGATTTTTTTTCTGAAATTTTTCGGCCATCACTAGCAAAGAGTAGGGTCTTGTTCACAATAAGCCATTCAAGCAGAGGATACTTTAGACTTTGTTGGTTCTATGATTAGCTTGATTTTTTACATTTTTTACATTTTTTTTACAGAGTGTCAGATACTTGGCAATGGAAGGCGTATAGGTACAACAGAAACAAAAGAAAATTCTCTCTTACAGCCCTTTCACACTGTGCCTGGTAACCGCATTCGTTAAGAAAGCATTTTGCACTGCGCTTGTATAGGGGTAGTTTGTACTGCACCTGCAAATAATTTTCCAACGTGGGGTGAATGGTACACAGATTTCCTATGTGAGGTACAGCTGCAGCATGGCTAATGTGAACGAGCCCTTAAACATGAACATGGTTTGCTAATGCCAAGAATAGAAGAATAGTTAACTAAGTTAAAACCTTTCCATTGTTTCTCTATAGTTGGTATCACAAGTGCTTATTTGAAAATTCATTTGAGGCTGT
The DNA here is from genome assembly GCA_036250615.1 of Ptychadena robeensis. Classification (NCBI taxonomy): domain Eukaryota; kingdom Metazoa; phylum Chordata; class Amphibia; order Anura; family Ptychadenidae; genus Ptychadena; species Ptychadena robeensis. Next base: position 118,780,240 of record CM070034.1, read on the forward strand.
AAAAACACAGCATTTATGACCCTATCACTATTGCCCCCAGTACATATATGCAACTGAATGTTTGGGTTATGTACTGTATGGGACATGTGAAGGGTGAATTTTCACAGTGTGACTCTTTATGTAGAATCATATATGTTTTATATAGAATCATATGTATGTATAATCATATGTTTTAAAGCCATGTAAAACATCTGGTATATTGGTATATGTGAGATTAGGGCAAACTGGACCCAATTAAAAACTAAGAAAGTCTATGTTTATTTATTAAAAATTGTTTATTTGGGTGGCATCTGACTTTGACAAGGTAAATAATATGAAGGACTGGCTAGTTCTACAGGCCATATATCACAATTCTATGTGTGTATATGAGAAGAAATATACAGGGAGTGCAGAATTATTAGGCAAGTGGTATTTTTGAGGAATAATTTTAT
>CM070034.1:118797585-118809479 GCA_036250615.1 Ptychadena robeensis
TTTTTATGCTTCTGCGCATGCCTGCTCAGCTTATTTGAGGACATACAATGGAAGCAAACATGACCCACATGTCCAATAGTGAGGAAAAAATGCTCCCACAACCTACATATGGTACAATAAGCGCTCCAATGAATAAGAAATAATCTAATGCTTCTCCATTACATCATCATCATGATCCCCAAGAATCATCAGTTCACATGATCCCATCTTTTTGGTTAAAATATACAGGTTGATAAGGGTTGGAAACAATTTCCCAACCCTTATTTAAGGGTTGGGAACAATTTCCACTGCTCTCTTCAACTAGAAGAGGTGTTGCCCTTTAAGCACATCTACGGGTACTGGCAGGTGTTTATAACTGTATGAGCATTGGCAAACACCTATATGACATTGGCAAACACCTATTCTTATTGTAGTAATGATACTGCTGGATTTTCAATCCACCAGTTCAGTTGCATGCTCCTGAAATGACCATGAAATGACTCCTGAAATGACCTGAAACGTCAATGAGAGATACCTGCCGGGAGTCAACCCGCTATAAAGATGAGTAATTATTAATATACCATGATGATTTATTTGGCTTAGGTGCTGATAATATTAGTCATTTGGCGTTATTAATTCTCATAAATTGTTTTAAGGCAATGCGCAAGGAAACTTTAATTAGCATGGGTTCAGTGTCTAGTAAAGCATTCTCAATAACTTATCCAAGCAGAACAGACAAGTTTTAATATATCACAAAGCAGATTTATTGGAAGCCAGGATATGCTGCAGATAAATCTTTGCCAGTCTGGTTAAATCTGAGCTTTAAATATTGAATACACCCCTCAGCAACTTTTATTCTTCTTATTCTGAGGATAAGTGCACTTATGGCCCCCCTGATTGTGTAAAAAAATTACTTGAAAGGTTAAAATGATCTAAATAAGGCAACACTCCAGTCATCCAATGATGTCGCGATGGGCTCACTGTTAAGGCGTCAATACTAGAAATTGGACTCAGTAAGCATGGCAGCACAGGGAGCGAGGAAGAGGGGAGTGTAAGTATGTAATTTTTTAGGATTGTGTAGTGATATACCTAGATCAAGACAGCTGATAGGTAAAATTTATGTGTATTTAATGTATGTTTTATGTGTGTATATACAGTATATTGTTTTCTTTTTTTGCAGCACAGAACTGCTTTAAAATGGGAAGACTGGACATGTTTGAACCTGCATTTTTAATTATGGTCAAATCAAAAACTGATTATGCATTTTTTGACAGATATGTATACTATGGATATGTATACTATAGATACACACACACACTGCTTTCATACATAAGTTCATTATTACATCTCTATTACAATAGAGTTATCTTGGAGGAGCTTGAGGAAAAGCTGCCGCCTACAACATCATCCAGCATGTCCAGGTTGGCAGTGGGTCAGTAATGATGTGGAGTGGCATTCAGCTTTATTTGAGGGTTTTCTAGCATGAACCGCCTTTTTATGGTCATGCCACAACATCTCAATAGGATTCAGGTCAGGACTTTGACTAGGCCACTCCAAAGTCTTAATTTTGTTTTTCTTCAGCTACCAGAGGTGGATTTGCTGGTGTGTTTTGGGTCATTGTCCTGCTGCAGCACCCAAGATCGCTTTAGCTTGAGTTGACGAACAGATGGCTGGACATACTCCTTCAGGATTTTTTGGTAGACAGTAGAATTCATGGTTCCATCTATCACAGCAACGCCTTTCAGTCCGAGCAGCAAAAACCCAGACCTCACACTACCACCACCAGATTTTACTGTTGGTATGATGTTCTTTTGCTGAAATGTGTGTTGTTACTCTTTACGCCAGATGAAAGGGACCGCACCTTCCAAAAAGTCAACTTGTGTTCGTCGGTCACACAAGTATTTTCCCCTTTGGCAATCATGAGTGTTTTTTTAGAAAATTGGACCAGCTTAATGTTCGTTTTGGTTAAACAGTGGTTGCGCCTTGGTATCTGCATGTGCAGGCGTGTTTGCCCAGGGGGTCTTTCGTATGGTGGTCGTGACATGACCTTAATTGAGGCAAGTGAGGCCTTCCGTCTTCAGATGTTGTCCTGGGGTTTTTGGTCATTCTCGGATGAGTTGGTCTGTGCTCTTGGGTAATTTTGGTGGCGGCAGGCCACTTGGGAAGGTTCACCACTTGTTCATGTTTTGCCATTTGTGGAATAATGGTTCTCACTGTGGTTTTTCGTGGAGTCCCAAAGATTTAGAAATGGCTGTTATAACCATTACCAGACGAGATCTCATTCTTTGTTCTCATTTTTGTCTGAATTTCTTGGATCTTGGCTTTGATGTCTAGTTTTGAGGGTTGGTGTTTTGTATACTTCTTGTGAAAGGAAGCTATTATTTAAGTGGTTCTTGATTGAAACAGGTTGGATGCAGTAATCAGGACTGGGGGTGACTACAGGATAATTAACTAGTGTGTGATAAAACCACAGTAAGTTATTGTTTCACAAGGGGGGCAATCACTTTTTTTTCTCACAGGGCCATTGTCGATTTGGAGTTTTTTTTTCTCCTTAATAACGTAAACCGTCATTTAAAACGGCATTTGTGTTCAATGATGTTATCTTTGACCAATAGTAACGGTTTTTTTGAATTGTGGAAACTGAAAAACATTTAGGGTGACAACTATTGCAAAAGAAGAAGAAATCAGGAACGGGGAAAATAGTTTTGCACACAATGTATATGCCAGTGAGCATAATGGAGGATTCCTAATGTAAATTTCCGAAACTCAAATGTAATTTCAATTATTTATATCTTAATGTTTTCATCTTGTTTAGGACATTTTGGTTTACATCATCATTGACAGTTTTACATCATCACACTGGATCTAATCTAATGATGGGGCTCCTCTAAAGGATATTGAAACATACAAACATTGAAGAGATTATATTACCATGGTAAGTTCATGAATCAATGATTTTCAGGTTTGCGAAATAATTGTGTAAATGTATCTTTGCAGTGAATTGCAAAATAAAAAAAAAATCAGAAATTGCCAAAATTACCACAATAGTGTCACGAAGTAAGACGCACTTGGATCTATTTGATTGTTACCTTTTTATTCTATCCAGAAAAGTATTATTAATTTAGAGGGGACCTAGTAAGACTTTTTCCGTCCCATTTATAGACCCATAATACAGGGAAATCCATATATCATTTTTTTTTGCATTGACCCTTCATGGAGGTTTTATTTATAATTACTAGGAAATTTATACACAGTTGGTATTTGGATGTTGGTATTACATATTATGTTGTAGAAGAAAGTAAGAGGAATTGTGTCTATTGTTTTATCCTACTGTGTCATGTCAATAAGCTTTTATATTATAACGTCTGTAATTCCCCTCAATTGGTAACCTGTCTACCTAAATTAAATAATGAGTTGTTAAAGTTGTACATTTTACAGCACTTTAGAGTCACATAGATGGAAAATTCAGCCTAGAAAGCTGTGAAGTGGTAGACAGAAGTCAAGGCTTGTTATGCCTCCTACCATTGCACTTCAAATTTGGAAGACCAGTTACTATTTCAGCCCTGACACTGACATGCCTTTTATGATATCAGAGGACTAGTAAGTGTAGTGAAGTGGTTTTACACTTCTAGCTGTATATAGCTGTTGTATACATGTGTTGTATATAGACCATGGCATGCTGTGTAAATGCTGTGAATTTCTGTGTATATAGCTCTAAGAAAAGTATCTATTTTGTACAGCAGCTGCCAGGGGGTGAGGTCATGGCTTTTCTTTCCTTCTCTTTTGATTAGGTTTTCTGCCCAGAGACTGTAAATACCCTCCCACTGGGCAGAGTCTATATATTGGTTGTTAGCTCTTTTCCCAGGCTTTTTGCTAGCAGCTTACCTTGGAGCAAGGTGCTCCCATCTCCCCCCCCCCCACCCACTGTCCACTTTGCAGTGCCAGGGCTAGACCCCCATCCATGGTGAATGAAAAGGACATCCTTTGGATCAGTGTTAGTCTCTTCCTCATCTTGCCCAAGTGGATAGATGCAGCTTTCAAGAGGTGTCTACCGAGTAAGGGTGAGCCGCAGCATTCCTCCCCTCTCCGCCTCCACTGAACCGCCATTACTGCTTACTGAACTTTCCTCCTGATCCTGAGTAAAAGAGTTATCAGCCGACCCCCTGTGCAGCTGATTAGTCTATGTCTGTAACTAAAATTGTTGTAGTTCCATAGTAATCTGATCTCTACCCTGTTTACCCGAAAATAATACATCCCCCAGAAAATAAGGCACCCCGGAAGATACGGTACTGTAACTATGGACAGGGGGGGATCAGAGGGGGCAATCAAAATGACACAGGTGGATCAGAATGGGTTACTAAAATGGTATTCCCCCCTCTGATTCTCCTGTGCTATTTTAATTTCCCCCTCTGATTCCCCCTGTGCCATTTTAAATGATCCTCTCACCCTGATACCCCATTACTTCTTCATGGAAAAATAAGACATCCCCTAAAAATAAGACGTAGGGCATCTTTGGGGTAAAAAATTTATATAAGAGGCTGTCTTATTTTTGGGGAAACACTGTATGTAAAATAAAATACAAAAAAAAAATAATACTGACCTTTTTCAGCACAATTAAAAACATCATAAAAACCTTTTTTAATCATCAATTCAATAAACAATAATAGTGGATGTAATGCAAAAATAAGTGCACTCTTGACCTTAGATGATGATAATGGCCATTTCAGCTGAAATTACAACTAGAATGAAGAATTTCATATGACTTTATGATTTATTTGTTGATAAACATCACCATTTCTTCATACCTTTATAATGCTTTTATTAGACAGTAAAGGCTTTGTTCTCTGCACTTTACTCATACTTAAATTGGTAATTTATTTCCAATGCATTTAATTGTTTCTAGACTTCATTTAGCACCAGATGGTAAGCTCATGTGCTGATTTTGTAACAAATAGATTTATTTTTACAGTAGAATGAATGAGTTAAAATAATCTGGGAAATTTTGTAAATCCCATGCCAGATTCCTATTCATCTTTCTTTCTGAGAGCCTTAAAAAGTTCTTTGATCTTGACATAATGACATCACATAAATAGCAAAGAGAACACCAGATTCTAGATATAAGAGGTTTGAATAAGACATGTCTCGCTTGCTCATTCCCTAAGGAGAATCTAACCACTGGCACCTAAACTGGAACATCTGATTATAATTTCATAGATTTAAAGTTGTGGAAAATGTAGAGGAATAAATATTTTTTTTTTGCATGACTAATCTACATTTATATTAACTTAGATTGTTAGAAATGTCATTTAATGTCATTTTATTAAGTTTATGACCCTTTTCTGTAGGTACTTTTAACATGAATATACATGTTCAGCATGAATTTAAACATTTTAATTTGTACCCGACTGTGACAAATATATGTTCCCGATCTCACAATGCAGAATGGGATGGATGTCCATAATGGGTTAATGAGTTTTAAAGTGAAGAATTGAACTCCAAATGTAACTGTGGTCTCTCTGTAGCTGATCCCTTTCCTATTAGATCTGTGTTGACTGGTTTTATATTCAAAACTCTTTGTTCAAATAGATTTTATATACCCACATAAGTTTATAGGTAATAAGCAGTGCAGAATTAGCTAGCGGGAGGACACTACACTTGGAAATCAATTCCCAATTATCTTGATCCTAACCAGAAATGATTTCCATCAGCAAAAACACATAGCCCATTAACCAAGGTTTTAATTCACTTAGCATGCCTTGTTCTCCAACATGTATGTGTAGAAGGGGTCACCCTAGCAAAGGGATGCATTACAAATCCTGCTTTTACTTCTGTGCAGTTAAACCCCCTAAAGCTGGGCATACATGGGTAGATTCCCTTGCAATCGTACAGCATCATGCTGTGATTGATCGCGGGTCAATCATATGGGAATCAATGTGTACCACATCGGCACATCAATTACTGCGCAATGGGGACCTGGTTTCCCTGTGGTCCCCCGAATCTCTGCTTCTACCCAGCCAGTGACTGGCAGAAGCCAGAAGCAGAGAGAGAGGCCTGCACGCCCGCCCCTAACCTTGAAGAGAGACGTCCTGGCTCCTGCCCTTTTCACACTCCCGGACTGCAGCTAGCTGATCACAGCCGTCTGTGTGCTGTGCAGCTGGCAGCCGTCCATTCCATTGGATGGAGGCCCGCTGTCCCCATTCAAAGTAATGGATTTCATGTTGGAAACCCGTCTGGTCGAGTTTCTTCTAGCAGGATCAGTTGATCCTTCTTGAAATAACCAAGGATGGCTCAAATCTTGTAACAGATTAGAGCAACATCGGGTGCCATGAGCGCGCCCGGCGCCCGATGTTGCTCTAATTTGTTACAAGATTTGAGCCGAGTATGGCCAGCTTAACCCCTTCTCTCAACGTGTTACACACTCTTGACCCTTACATTCTGAGCCTTTTAGAAACCTGCACTCCACATGTGACACATTGACCCCTTCTATTCTTTACCTTTTAGAACCCCTTATTATACACTACTGACCCTTGAATTCTGTGCCTTACAGACCCCTGCACTTCACATGTAGACACTCTTGACCATTTGTTTCAGTGTTCTACAATATGTGGGTCATACATCCTTGCACACCTAGGAGAGTAAGCATAGTTTCTATTTAATTAAGGCCATTTAAGATCCTCTGATGTTTCTAATTTCTGTTTCTAATTTCTTTTCCATTAAGAGTATGCTCTCAGTATGAAAAACATATAAAATGACAAAAAGTGCTTGTATAGCATGTATTATACTAAGCGAAATTAAATTGTGTTTATTTCACCATTCCTTCCAAATTAAAGGAATAATTTAATGGAGTGTAAACTTTCGGTTCACATCATAAGGTAGCTCTCTGGTATGTGGTAGACCCACAAGGCTACTTAACAAATATGAAATATAATTAAGTTATGATGGGGTGCCACAACATATTTTGCATACTGAGTAAAAGACATCTTATATTTCAGAAACTCTCAACCAAAGTTGGGAACACACAATGATACATGATGTCTTACTCACCTGTTGACTTGCCTATAGGTAAAGATATTGGGGTATTAGACTTAAAAGGAGATTGCTGGAAACATTTATGGTGATCATACACAGGCCAATGTTTGTTCAATTGAGGAACCCTGGAGTGCAGCCTGATTGAACGGAGAATCGATGCACGCCACATCATCCAAATTAGTGGCAATTGAACAGGGATTTACCTATATGTCGGTTTCTGTTCTATCAAGCTTTCTTCGAGCGGTTTCGAGTGTTTGTTCCTACTGGAGCCTTAGGGCTTGTCCCCACTTAATTACAGCACAGAGATTGCAGGAGATAGCAGGCAGGAAGTGGGGGGGGGGGGGGGGGGGGGGGGGGGGTGAGACAGGAACCCCGCCCGATCACCCCTGATTGCGCCCATAGAGAATAAATGGGTGTGGTGAAAAATCAATGAATCAATTAATTGAGACACGATTTTTAAATGCGCCCATTCATGCCTATGGCTGGGATCAGGGGTGATCGGTAAAATCTACTATATATTTTTTTTTATCTACACAAACAATACTTAGTCAAACAGTTACAAAAAAAAACAGATATGGAAAAGTGAGATTTTCTAAAAACTAATGACTTAAATCTAAGAAGCACGATTTTGCAAACAGTAGTTCAGTAGTAATCGTTATTTAATTGCTCACGCAACTCTCTGTGGTTTAGAAACATTCATAATAAACCTAACAAATACACCAGTGGATTGATTTACATTGCAAAATAATCCTGTGTTCACTTCAAATAGCCAATCAACCATGGAATGAAAAATGTACATTTCCTGCACAGTACTGAATGTCTGGAACAACCATGCACTTAATTCACTTAGAGGGAAAACCTCTTATTTTATAACCGCCCCTAAATATTCTATTCCATTTATGCAAACATAGGAGATTATTTTTTGCTATCTAGTAGTACAAATTTATGAATATTGCTGATAACAATTTGTTTTGTGTATACACAAGGCCACAGGAGGCATAACACTAGAACACATGACGTTTCGGTATAAGCTGAAATACTTCCTTGTAGAAGACAAGAACAAAAGGAGGGTTTCTAAATTAAAAATTAGTTTCGGTCTAAAGTCAGGACCCAAACTGGGGGGTCACAAACATGTTTCTATTGGATGAAACATGACTATACAGTAAACTTTGCCTAGTTTGCTTCTGGGTTCCAGAAATTATAACTAAACAAAATACATAAAAAAGGACATTGTCAAAGGCTCATCTTCCTTTTAATACACACCTTTAATACACACCATTTACATGCCTATTCATTTCAAAAGGGTATATCCCTTTGTTGTGGCAAAACCCGGGAGGGAACCCTTTAAAAATGATTGAGGGCATGCAAAAGAAGCTACAGTTTTGCCATGTTTTGGCAAAATGTAGTTGAGGGGACAACTGAGACTATTCCAACCCACTGATAACAAACTCTTGACCAGTTTGCAGTGTCATTCCATGTTCCTGACATAGAATTTTGGAGTTCTTCAACAGAGTGAAGAGCAGGTAATGAAATTACTGCAGAACCTTGAACCTGGAATTCTGCAAAGCTATAACCCTCCCCCCTCAAAAACCCCACTACTAAATAAGCAATGGTTATGGAACATTAGCTTAAAAAAACCAAGCTGCACTGCCAATGATTATCTCCCATGTTAGAGGACGTCTCTCCCAATGATCATATCCTGAATTTACAGGACATATTTGTGCTAATGATCACATACTATACTTGTAGTATATAACTATGTCAACGATCATGTAGGGAGGCTTCAGTAGCCAGAATAAATTGCTGAAACTAAACAACAAACGTAAGCAGAAGGCATTTGTGCATTTTCTGCCAACTCTAATGGCTCATGTTTCATGTGTTTGAAAGATACTGTTCAGTCTTGGGAAAAAATTCCAATTAAAGCAACAGGCCATAACTTTTCTATCATAGCATGTTGTAATCTTATTGAAAATATATATATGTGCTTCTATCTTCAGAGGTTCCATTGTTGAAGTAGAACATCCAATCTAAACCCTCCACTATAAACACATATGCACTCACAGCCAGAAGCCAATTAACCTACCTGTGTGTCTCTGGATGAAAAGAGGAAATTAGAACTCCTGCCGAAGTAGAATATCCAGCCGCTATTCAATTACAGCCCATGAGTTACCTACACTTCATGTAGAGGTGGCTCTGCCTTAGGCTGAACACAACATTAATCAGCATCTGGGTTTTCTGCATAATTTACATATGGGAGCATTGCAGCATTATGCTACTCCGTTCATCCCCTCAATTCAAAAACCAAAACTTTCAATGTTGTTGCTTCCAAAAAATTTGAATCCTGGTAACTTGTGTTCTGTCCTGGTAACTTGTGGCACTAGGAGAGTTTCAATATTGGCCCCAAATATTGGTTAACTGGTGCCTTGGTCAACAGAGCCAGGAAGTGAGAAAACAGAGACATGGTCAGCAGTAATTATTATCGTGCCACAAACCAATACTTGGACTTTTGATTTAATATTTACACCGGAAAATACTGAAATAACTAGACATAGTAGTCCCCAAATGTTGCATGTTACCCAATGGCAGGTACCTTAAAATAGCTGGTTATGTACAGAATAATATAGTTAATTGTAAAGGGTCTATAAATGTATTTACTAAATGAACTGTTTGTCAATAAGTTGTTGAAATAATTATACTTACTTATACTAACGTTGGAAGTGCGTGCTAAATATGTGAATTTATGAGTTTTAACTGGTGGCCAGGTCCATCCACTAACAGGCAGATATGAATCTAAGAAACCGGACAAGACGTCACTGACGTCACTTCCGGTACCTGGAACACACAATTCCCAGTTGCTTTACCTCGGTTTAAGCCGGGTTCTCTGTCACAAGAGGCTTGCTTCTCTAGCCGGTTTTTGGTGAATGAATACTTCCACTGGCCGGATCTTTCTGCTCCTGATCAGGCCAGCAGAAGAATAGTCACCTTCTTCCTGTCAGTGAACAGGGCTGATTGAACACCCATACTGTTTGCCGGGGAAAGAAAATGTCATGTTTCCTGGCACTGTACAAAGTTCAAGCCCAGATAATGATAATATGTTTATAAAGATATTTGGTGAACTTTCTACTTTAGGAACCATAGTGATTTGCTAGAAGGTTGACTCAGGCCTCTACATATATTCAAATCAACCAAGCAGAGAAGGTTCCTTATTAAAACTTTATAATCTGAACTCCAGCCCTCTTACATTCAGTCATATACAGTTATCCAGGCTTCTCTACTGTACTATATGCTTTCTATGATTTGGCATTTCAACCTTCACACAATGTGCATTTCAAGCTCAAGAAAGATGTAATTTACATATTAAGTTTAAATCTGGAAAACAAATTTTTTTGGAAGCTTGTTGAGTAAAGTAAACTTATTATTTAGTCATTTTAATATTGTCTTGGGTAGTGGAATATACACTAGACCCAACCACATACAAATGCATGTTGCATGTATATTGAGCAACTTTCCCATTGGCTCTTTCCACAAACCAACCTTTCTCTATTGTATATGTAGAAAACAAAGGGTGTTCCATACAAGCAACACCAATGTGCTGAGGTCTCCTTATGTCAGATTTGTGTATGAAGTGGTCACAAGGCAGGTACTCATATATGAACAGTGGTTTAGAAGTTAGCTAGGGATGGGACTACGAATTATTGGGCAAACCAAAATTTTAATGCTTCTGTCTCTAAAGAAGCCCTGTTTTCATTTCTGTTAACAGACTCCCTGATGTAGCCAGCTCCTATACTCAATTCATTTTAGCAACATTAACTGTATACATTTTCCTCTCACCAATTAAAACACATTGCTAAAATAATCTGAGTGGGTATTGCTGAATTAGGAACATTAGATTATACATTAATCTGAGAAAACAAAATGCAAACATTTTCATTTACTTTTAATCTTTTTTAAGGTTATATTAATATGGTAAACAGTTTTAAAAGTTTTAGCTAGTTCTATAGCCCTATCTAAGCAACCAGACTTTTTCTTGTATGTTTGGAAACCTACATATTTTATATATATTCTGATTCAGAATCCCACTGATTTCCAATTTAACAGCCTAAGGAAAATACTTAATAATTCATTATAATAAATATGTGAATTCGTGCAGAAATCTAAGACTTTATTACCTCAACGATCTTAGAGTTTTAATAATTTGGCCGTGTAGGATTAGTTTTGACTGTTCTTTCAAATGTTATTCTGTGGGGACTGGCAGAGCTGACAGCAAAACACCACTCAGTTGTTCCTATGGGTAACATTAAAGATGAACTACAGGATAAGTCAATACAGCCCAAGTACAAGGGTTCATCCATTGGTCATCCATTGGTGAGAATAAAGAAGAAAGGGAACAACAGTGGGGCTCTGTGGAATGGCACTGTAAATATATGGTTTGGCCAAGTAAATTTTGAAATGTTATTGTGTGTGTGTGTGTGTGTGTGTGTGTGTATATATATATATATATATATATATATATATATATATATACCGTATATCTATATCTATATCTATATATATATCACAATCAAGCCTTCTTAAAACAAAAGGTATTTACACGGCCCAATCCAGCACAAATCCCAAAACTTTAGGTGGAAGCCCTAGTTTTGGGACAGTGGGCGGAGCCATGCAAATTATTCCTTTTCGCCCCATCAGCCAAATGCACATCCAGAACCGCTGGTGTACAGTGCAAATATAGCCTTTTTGGTACAGAGCCATTTATTCCAAATAGGAAAGGCTATATTTGCACTGTACACTAGTGATGGCCCGAACTGTTCGCCGGCGCACTATCTGCGGCGAACATCGCATGTTCACGTTCGCGCATTTTCGCAAACATATGGCGAGTTCGACCC
>CM070034.1:118809579-118829528 GCA_036250615.1 Ptychadena robeensis
TTGTGGCCAGAAAGGGGTTCCTTTGTTTTTTAAAATTCGCCTCCCATTGAAGTCAATGGCATCAATGGGTTCGCAAACTTTTGCGCTAGTTCGCGTTCGCCGTTCGGGCAATTCCGGGTTCGTGCCATCACTTCTGTACACCAGCGGTTTCTGGATGTGCATTTGGCTGATGGGGCGAAAAGGAATAATTTGCATGGCTCCGCCCACTGTCCCAAAACGAGGGCTTCCACCTAAAGTTTTGGGATTTGTGCTGGATTGGGCCGTGTAAATACCTTCTGTTTTAGAAGGCTTGATTGTGCTATGCACTGCTCGAGTTGAGGGCTTTTTGATTCCTTTCATCCCTTCTCACCATAACCTTCATGGGTACTTCTCTATATATATATATATATATATATATATATATATATATATCATATATTTGAATCTAACTGATAAACGTTGTGCCATGCCTGTCAGAACTGAAAGAAGACATCCTGACAGATAAATACAGATATCTATCTGATGAGGGAAATCTGCTGAGAATGATGACAGAGCCATGAACAGGAGTATGTGTCTGAAATTGTCTACAAAGGATTTACGGAGTCTTTTCTGTGTTTCTAGATTAACACATGAAAGAAATCAGACTTATAAAAATATTGTTTTGAATAAGTGTTACTTTTTAAAATTGCATTTACATGTTCACTTTGTAGTTATAAACAGACAAAAAAAGTACACCATCATTCAATTCCAAAAATCATCTAGTTACATATGTTGTTTTAGAAAGCTCCAATTGATACACAGGGACTGGAGCTACCTATCTGCACTTGACAATAAATACATGCCAACCAATGCATTTACCTCAACAAGAGCTTCTTCAGGGCTTAGCAGGGCAATCATTTAACAGCATAGTCCTACGAACGTATTCTCCATTAATTTCTTGTATGTTGTCAATATATTCTTGTATAGAAATATATATGCTTTCTTAAGATTCCATTGTCTCCTTTCAATGAGTTATAACAAACGGGTTTTGTATGGAAACAACTACAATACTTTCATATGGAGCTTGAGGTCAACAAGGAACTTCTAATATAATTTTCAAGTAGCAATACAACACATGTAACCAGTTTTTTACCTCAATTTTCAACATACGTAAAGAACACACAGAAATCTTTAGAAAATTAAGCAACCATAATAAAACACATATTTGTACAGTAGCATATGCAGGTTTATATGGTTTTATCTATCAAATGGTAATAACTCTACAGGGAAAAAGAAACACAAACTAAAATAGATATGAACTGATTTTTAACTATATGATATATGTATACAATATAATGTCTAAATTATAAGCAAAGAGTTTACTTGGGCAAACTATGTATCCACAATACCAATCTTAAAGTCCCACTGTTGTTCCATTTCCTCTTTATTCTTTTCATTATTCTTATCATACATATTGGGTACTGACACTGAAATAATAACTTTATAGAGTATCCCTTAACCTTCCTATTCCCTTTCTGTAAAATGAGCAATGATGAGCTCCAAATATTTCTCTACGATATTTCTCTACGATATGGTAGTCGGTAAACATTTCTGTTCTAGAATATGTTGTTTCATATACATATTTCAAAAGGTAAATTAAATACATCCATACAATAGGGTCCAAATGTGTCAGACAGAAGAGGTAATATTAGCACATATGAGCAATGCTGTCCTGACCTCTTGGATTATGCTGTACTATTATGCTATATGCATTGACGTGCATTTTATAATATAGGATTTTAATAAATAAAATATTATTTTGCACCGCCTTCTTCATTTCTCCACCAGCTGAAACACTCATGTGAGACCCTCCCCTATCCACATATCTCAGCAGGTGGTGGTCCAGCTCACGACAGGCAGTCAAAACCCGACAGCACCCGGGGTGCAACGCTCATATGTAGACCTGGTTTCCCCAATCAACATTGTCAATTTTACTGATGTAGGACCCAGGTAAGTTTCTATGACCTATGCATTAATAGTTAGGTTTTGGGGGCCGCATGTGGAGGACCAAGGGAGGCTGGCAAATAATGCCCAAAAAGCTGCATGTGACCCCCGAGCCGCAGGTTGGGTACCTAGGGCTTAAACATTGAACAAGTAAAGTGTAATACTATAACACATATACATTAAACATGTAATATCAAATGTCAAATAATTACAACACCTGTGCTATGCATTTCTAAAAAAAAATGTAAAAAAACAAATCTCACTGGTCAAATACAATTACACCGCTGGCCAGATTTTACCCTTAGGCTGGAGTTTGACCCCCTGCTGTAGAGTAAGCTGTACCCTCATGGTTTATATTCCTTTTATGTCTGGGGGTATGTAAATATGAAACTGAGAAGATTTTAATATTATTATAAAAAAAGATGTGAAGAAATTGTATGCATCTGTATGGCCATACACAGGTCGCTACCCGTGCAATCAACCTGTGATCTATCGCGCTGGGGTGACTCAATGAATCTCAATCGATCCCTGGCCGATACTTTAGATGGGGACCCTCAATCCCTATTCAAAGTAATGGTGATCAAACGTGGATTTGCCAACATGTCGGATCCCTGTTCGATCGCCATTTTTTTTGGAAGGGGATTGATCGCTCTAGGTGGGCAGTGTTTGATTCCTCAACGACCTTTCGCCCAAAGATCAGGAATAACGCTATATCGACCTGTGTATAGCCAGCTTTAAGGAGTACAACATAACAAGGTTTTTCTTAGGACCAAGGTCAATGGCAAAGATAATGAGCTTGACATCTTGACTTCCCTTAGATCTAACTGATAAACGTTGTGCCATGCCTGTCAGAACTGAAAGAAGACATCCTGACAGATAAATACAGATATCTATCTGTGAGACTGATAAGGGAAATCTGCTGGAGATAATAAAAAATCATTTGATCCGTAACAGGTTCTAAAATTATTTATTAACCTCGGAAAAGAATGCACCAGTCATTATTTATAAAACAAAAAGTGAAGCTAAAGCCCCCATAGACTCATAGATCCTGGGGCGATCTTCCAACGGCCGATGATGTCATCACACTGCGGCCGGTCCTTCAGAAAATAGTAGTAGTAGTGCACCATTTCTGTGCGCTATTCGCCGGCCGATACTTTGGTCCCCATCAAAAGTAATGTGAGCGACCAGAAACAAAACGGTCATATCTGTTCTCTGGCTACCCAAGTTGGCACTATCGATCCGTGGGCAATTTGCAGCTGAGTGATCGATGGCCTCCATGGATCTATGTTTGTATAGGGGGGCTTTGGATAGAGGAGATGTGTTAAAAACTACTACACCCCATGATTAAATAGCTTGTAAAACCAACCGTTACCATTAATTACCTTTACCATTAATAACATGTTTTCCGCTTGGTTTTATTATTCTCTCACAAAGTTTCAACATTTCTTCAGTTCATTGATGTTGGCTAACATTCAATTATGCACAGATTTGGTTGCCACTACAGGCCTTTTTGTTATTATAAACTAAAATGTATGAAGCAACGACATAATAAATAGGGTTTTACACAGCACATTGGAGCTCACATACTAATGAGTTTAGTTGGGTTGAGACCTGGACATTGATTGGGCCATTACAACAATTTGATTCTTTTTTATTTTTATTTCATTTTACTCTTGTAGATTGGGGTGAGGCTCTGACTATGAGCCAAAGTAGCCCAGATGTCATTCCCATTCGCCATCCCAGCGATCGCCCCCCAGTCCTTCATGCACATAGGATGATATCTGGGACAGGGATTGGCAAAAGACCAGGAGCCTTAAAAAAATCAAACCGTTTGGTTGCTGATTATCCCTGAGGGAGGAGCGTAGTCAGGTCCAAGCAGGGTCATAGCTGGCAGCAAAGGATGGTAGGGTCAGCAAAAAGGCACTGAGTAGGGCTGGCAGGAGACACAGAATATGCACAGGCCAGATTTCAATAAACCGCCAAAGAGATCACACCCAGCAGTATAACAGGTATAGAAGATAATTTGGAATCTCCCTGTGCCTGCATTAAGTGCACATGAAAACTTGGCATAGATCAGAGACACTTTAGTAACCAGAGGCTGCAGTGACAACACATACTATGTCATTGCAATCTGCCTGGTCGGGTGGACTGCACTGAGGAGTAAAATGGAGTAATGGGAGCGCCCTCTCATTGTTTTCAGTTCTATATTCATGGAGGTTAAGCATCACATATGGTGGTTATCAAAACAGACACACATTGATGATGTCACTGGGTCTAAAAATGATATAATAAAAATTGAAAGTGTTATTTCAAAATGTAATTTGTTATTGCTGATATTACAAGACAGTATTGAATCTTTTGGCAGCATCGGTGGAACCCTGACTATCCTTGTCCAAAAACCACACAAAAGACTAAATAGGACTACAATACACATAATATGTTAGTTGTTTTGTACCCCTGTGTACGGTAAAATTGGTGCTTTCTTATTAGAAATCAATGTGTCTGCTGGAATTAATATAATGAATCAGTCGAATGATCACAGGAATTCATCAAACAGCCATAAATAAGACAATTAAGGGCTACATTTACAGCACTATGAGAATTAATGGCTGTCTATTTGACAAAGATTTTGTTTTGTTCTCCCCTGAATTAAAATAAGTATAAATTAAATTTACCTTGATGAACTTTATATAGTGGAAACATTCTGTAGACCATAATATAGATTTTCCTGTTCTACAGACTGTAAGATCGATAAACACAGGAAGCACTAAACAGCACAGTAAACTGAAACAAACTTTATAAGTAATGAAATTAGCAAAGTGTAGATACCTACAGTCATCAAATCCACCTTCACTAAAATGATTGGTTGGTGTATATTGATGAACCCTGAAGTTCCACTTTGCTTTTTACCCACTTGATGATTTTTCTTTCAGGAAAGGTCCCCACCTACACAGTGTGGTTAATATCAGAGATAAGCATTGGCTGCCCATGGCAATGAAGCTTAAACAATTCTAAATAAACCTTTATAAAATATTAAGTATATAATGTGTTATATGTCTTTTTTATGAATGTCTGAATAGATGCAATTTGTATTTTATCGACTGACATCATACATATTGCAGATTTACAGTTTTGCTATTCTGAAGAAGCCCTTACAGAGTGTGAAACACATTGATTCTCAAGGGTGTTTTTTCCAGGTCTCTGTTAAGATATCCTTTGTTTCACAGTATCATTGATTAAAGGAAAGTCAGCACACTATATATGTAAATTGTTTTTTATTTGTTGTATGTTTATGTCAAAAACACTCTAATTCTGCTGTACACACTATTATGTAAATACATTAAATGTGGTTATTGTGGGAATAAATGTGTAAATTTTTTTTAAATTAAACACTTCTACCTATAAAGGCCCTGGAGACTTGCCACCTCCATTTGCTAATAGCTCTTTTGCTCTCCAAAATATATTTAGGGTGTTAATACAATTAGGGTTAGGTGCCCCATTTTTAAAACTATATCTAATCCAATAGTGACCTTCATTTCATAGATCTAATATGAAGTCTTGTTTCTCCCTATAGTGATAGAAGAAGTACATGAAGATCATCTAAATGCTTTTTGCTGGTGGATTAACTGATTGGCTCCTTGTACTGCTTTTTTCATGCTCAAGCCCTGCTCTAAAGAGACCTGCAAGAAACTTCACATTTTCATCAAACTTTGCTCTTGGAGAACACTATGGTAAACCTAATGGAAACAGTAAGGCCTAAACACCACTGCATTAAAATCACTGTGTTCAGTGCATGAACACAGGGAATTCACCGCAGGGAACACACTGCCTGCAGTTTTCTATGGGCCATGACTTACCTGTATGCACACCTGTATAAAATGGATGTGGGCAGTGAAGCATACATCACGCACCTGTTGTTTTTCAAAAGCATTCTGCACACCTTATGCCCATATATTTTAAATGGGCTTGTTATTGTAAAAACGTTGATCAAACGTGACGTAAGCCAGTGAAAACCACATCCTGCTGCCCACTTAGCATCTTTAATCATTACAATTGAGAGCCAACAAAGAAAATACATAAACATAGCTTGCATAGGCAGAGACAAAGGCCTGGAGACATTCTGCCTCTAAAAAAAGGTTTTGATGCTCAACCAACAGATGTAAACCATGTAAACCAAGTGTATCTTGAGATTCCAAAGAGTACAATGTATGTGCAGATTATAACTAAAATCTAAATCTAAAGGTAGCCATAGGCATGTCTTTTTTTTCCGATTTGAGCACGGATGCAATTTCTTTTTGTGATTCTAAAGAGGTTGTAAGTCAAAGTGCGATCGATTCCTAACCAATCACGTTCGATTCCGAGTCGATCACTGTGCTCATGCCCCATAGTACCATCACCTCGAAAAACAATCACATAATTGAATGTTCAACCAAAAAAAAACACATGTCTTTCCTTTTATCTCTTCTTCAATTTAGTTTTTTTTCTAGTTGATCACACCAGGTGGGCAGGAATCAATTTCCAATTGATCTACTTTAACGATCAAGTGGAAAAATCAACACATGTATGGCTACTTTTACTCTGCTAAGCAATGATGGTCCCTGTATCCATGGAAAGTAAATTACACTCCTGAAAGAGAAATCATGGAGAAGGATTGCATCAGCTGATTAAGTTGGCATTCCCTGATTCCCTAATGTGATGTTACTGCTTCTTTCAGAATTGGAGCATTCCCAGTTACAATAAGAAAAAAACAAACATATTTAATATTGTGGAAGATCTGTGCATGCTCAGGCTGGTGGCACCTTTGCAGAAGGAATATCAGCCTGCACAAATTGGAATAATGAGAAAGCTGGCATTCCCAGTTACAGTAAGAAAAAAACAAACAAATATAATATTGTGGAAGATCTGTGCATGCTGAGACTGGTGGCATCTTTGCAGAAGGAATATCAGCCTGTACAAATTGGGATAATGAGGGAAAATCACACACCTTGCCATAGACCAGCTGAGAAGACAATTACTTATTTAATTTTTTTTTACTTTTGGTGCCTTAACAAGTAGGCGGCACATATGCAAACTGTTGTAATTCCTACACTGTTCATCTGATTTGGATGTAAATACCCTCAAATTAAAGCTGACAGCCTGCAGTTCTCTATCTGGATTCATTCCAAATCCTTTGTGGTGGTATAGAGCCAAAAATTTTAGAATTGTCCCAATATTTATGGACCTGACTGTATGTTTATGTTTTATTTCTACTTTCTGTGTAGGCTTAAACAGGATTAGTTTATGCATATTATTCAGCTAATTAAATGAATCATTGCTTAGTTCCTACTGCGAGGAAATTTACATTATTTAACAAATATTCTTTGGAAATTACCGTCCCAGACTATTTTCCACCAATCAGTTATCATGCTCGCATTTCTCTCATAATGAGATTTTAATCTGACACATAAGACACACAAAGACTTTATAAAAAGAAATTCTATGTGTTTCTATAGTGTTGATCAGAAGAATAAACTCGACGACCACAGCTGCTAGGAGCACGTGTCATGAGGTAAATATTCCTGCCTTCTAGGCAAAAAAAAAAAAGTCAGCAGTAATACTGATTATTGAACAGAATGTAAAAACTTTGAATATATTTAAATGTCATTAATGGCTAAGGTTGGACATAATGAGTAAATGAAGGGATGAGGCTATTTGCTGAATACTTTTCTCATTGAGATGACATCAGTAAATAAAACGTTATACGTTTCTGCCTCTACCATGCATACCACCATACTAATTAACAGAAAAGAATGTTTTTGGGGTCTCTCGTGTCATAGTTTAAAATGCAATTATCTAAAAAAAGTTTTTATAATTATAATCGTCAATAACTACTCACATTTCACTCACATTTCATTAAAAATATATATATATTAACCCCTGCATGGGCGCATCGGCTCAGAGGATCCGCCTGGTATGTGCTCTGTGCAGTGCAGTGCAGTGCAGTGGAGACATACCCAAATGACCTAGTCTGTGGGTGGGCCTAATTTGATGTTACTGCTCCTTTCAGAATTGGAGCATTCCCAGTTACAGTAAGAAAAAAACAAATATGATATTGTGGAAGATCTGTGCATGCTCAGACTGGTGGCACCTTTGCAGAAGGAATATCTGCCTGCACAAACTGTCACCAGCAATCAGGGAGACAGGTGAGTGATGTGTAGCTTCATCAGGCATTTCCCTTTACAGAAAGGGTTTAACATCAAAACAATTGCACAAAGTAACGTACAATTTTTTTGTGCCTGGAATTACACAAAACAAATTTGTGTTTGCTGACATTTTAACCTTTCTGTGATTTCCCAATGTAATGAGTCAGCACTACTGTTGACTAAGCTCATTTAACTCATGTGTTATCTTCGGAGATGTGCATGACTGTAAAGGCTGCCATACACGGGTCGATGCCCGTGAAATGGATCAACCTTTTATCGAAGGAGCTGGAGGCACAGCACTGCTGTGTCATCCAGCTCAGCCGATGCTTTGCATAGGGACCCACGGTTCCCATCCAAAGCAATGGACATAGATGGACTTACGGTCATGTCCAATATCCCTGTTTTCGATCACGATTGATCCTGCTTGAAAAAAGGGATGGTGCATTAGATATGCCCTAGACACATGACCGTGAGCATGCATGGTGCTCGAAGCAGCCATCGATCTAGCACACATCTATGCGTGTATGGACACCTTAAACATTGTGAGAATAGCTCAGTTCTAGGCTTTGTTTGCAAAAACATTCCTGAGCTCAGGTACACTTTGGGATAAGGTAAGTACAATTGTGATGATCAAGGAAGCAAACATACAGAAATGTTTCATAAGCCAATCCTCAGATCAAAAGTAAAGCTAGCCATACACTGCACGGATTCCATGTCCGATCGATTCATCATCCGATCGATTCCGCGATTTCTGCCGGGAATCGCAGGTGTGATGAATCGGCAATAAGTGATCCGAGCGTGCATACCACCTGTCCACAGGATTCCAGGACGATTCCGTGTCCGATCGATCGGACCCCCCCCGCCATGAATCGATCGGCCCTGACCTCATCAGGATGGGAATATCCATATCCCAGCAGGAAGTCAATAAAGAGGCTGTGAGGGTCCCATCACTTGTCACCTTGTTCAGCACGGGACAGCATGTCTGATTTCAGGACAAAGTTGGCGGCGGCAGCACTCCTTGTGTGACATGGAGAGGGGGAGAGGAGGAGGAGGAGGAGGAGAGGAGAAGGCTATGGGCCAAGTCCTGGCTGCTGAGGAGGAAAACATATTCCACCATGCCCTCCAGACACCTCAGGGACAAACACCCTCAGGACTAAAGGAACTACCTGCGGATGACTGAGGCCAACTTCACGCTATTAGAGCGTCTGAGTCCCAGGATCACCAAGAGGGACACCGCCATGCGGAAGGCCATCCGCGGAGGAAGCCTGGTAGCCACCCTGCGCTTCCTGGCCACAGGACGCTCCTATGAGGACCTCAAGTTTACTGTGCGATCTCAGCACAGGCCTGGGGCGAATTGTGCCAGAGACCTGCCAGGCATCGTGGTGAGCTGGCCGCCGACTACATCAAGGTAGGAAACCAATGTGATATCATGCATGTTAAGTCAATTACTATGTAATTAAGCCATGTGAATCAATGTATGCCGTACCAGCAACAACACCCTCCAAACCCAAAGCCACCAACCAACCACTCCCCTCACGCCACCATTCATCAAATAGAGCTACTGCATGTGAGCCCCAGTGCATAAACTTGGTCAGGGCCCCAAACGCTTGTGAGAACCATTGCCCATAGGTGAACCATGCTGCCTCTGAAACAAACTCACCCCAGTATGAACCCCCCCCCCCCCCCCCACGGTGAACTGTAGTTCCGCAGGGGTGTCACGGCCACGTCCCCTGGGGGGAAGGGGATGGCCACATCCCATGCTGACACACCAGTTGCCTGCTCCTACCACCCATCAAAACAGTACCCACCGTCCAGGGTGCCACATCCTCGGATGCCACATACATGCCCTTGTATGCACAGGCCTCATCCAATACATCCCCTCTCGAGATCCGAACCCATTGATCAGTCAATTTGTCATGTGTTGAGTCTGCATACCACTAATGTTTGTTCACTGTCTTCCCAACTACCCACCACACAGAGGAATGGCGTCTGGTCGGCCAGCAGTTCCACGACATGTGGCACTTCCCCAATGCGGGTGGAGCCCTGGACGGAAACATGTCCGCATCAACAACCCCAGGAACTCGGCTCATGTCTTCTTCAAATATAAGGGCTACTATAGTATCGTCATGATGGCATTGTGAACGCCAAGGCTGGAGTTCCTGATGGTAGACGTGGGGAGGAATGGGCGGATATCAGATGGTGGGGTAATGGCTGGCACTGAATTGTGCGGCGGGATTGAAGGGGAAGCTCCTCAACCTACCCACCAGACACCAACGTGGGTGGGCTGAACTTTGTTTTCGTGGCCTGATGGGCCTTTGCCCTGGAAGAAAACCTCCTTAAACCATTTGGGATGCGTTCTCTCACACCTGAGAGGCGGGTATTACACTACCGCTCTCCCGGGCCCGTAGGTGGTGGAGAAACGCATTCGGGGTTCTCTCCCAGCGGTTTAGGGTTTCCTCACCACCATCAATTTGGCCCCCCACAGAGTGGACAAGGTAGTGCTGGCGAGCGTGTCCTCCACAACTTCCTCCGCCGGCACAATTCAGTGTCCTATGCCCACCCCGCATGGTGGATGCGGAAGGACCTATCCCACGGTGTGGTAAACCCCCGGTTCATGGCGGAAATGAACCAGGGGCCCTCACTGCATGCCGCCAATACCACCGCAGGACCAATCCCTGCTGGCCCACGCCAACCCGCGAAGGCTATGTGGCCTACTTTAATGGTGTGGGGGGCTGTCTCTGGCAGCATGACCTCACTGCCTAATGCCCCCATGACCCCAGTTGAACAGGCCAAAGATTAGGCTAGACTGAATTTTTTTTTGTGCTGTTTATTTTTGAAAATAAATAATTTACTGTTAAATCACAGTTGTGCTGTGTGTATATTCAAAACAAAAAAAAAAAGGGAAAAAACACATGCATGACAACATGGCCCTAACAAAAACCCTTTTGCCCTTCACAGTCCAGGTACTGGTAGCTGTAGACCACCTCCTCGCTTACAGGAGCGCACATACGGCTCTGGGGGCTGCTGCACAGCGCAGACGATGGAGCTGGGTGGGTTCCCGCGGGAATAAAGGTATGCGCCAGAGCCACCGGGGGGTTATCCTGTCCAGTGGCCCCTGCAGTGCTGTTCGTCAGCAACATCATCAGCTCCATGCAAGCCCGCCGCTGGCCCACAGATGCGCGCGCAGCCTCGGCAGCAAGGAACAGACCATAGGCCTCACATCGTCTGCCCTTGCTGCCAGGACATGCTGAGGGGTCTGGGCGAGGTTGTGTTCTGGCCTCGTGCTAACTCTCCTCCTGCGGCCACGTGCGAGGCGCGGGGAGGGAGATGGATGGCCGACGACCTCCCATCATATAGGGACCAGGCTCCTCCTATAGAGGGTCCGGCTCTCCTCATACGAGGGTCCAGGCTCCTCCTCATACGTGGTCCAGCTCCTCCACATACGAGCAGGACACGGTCTGTCCTGGAGTGAGAAAAAAACTGTTAGTGACACGCATACATATTGGCAAAACACAGAGCATTTACATACAAATACCACTATCAACTCACTGCACTGTCATGGAGCTCAGGAGTCGACCCATCCTCCTGGTATGGGCACGTTCCCCGGCCCTACAGGCCCCCCACCCTAGGTTCCTGTCCCACGTGGAGTGGCTGGCCTGGGCCTCCGGTCCTGGACGAAGACAAAGGAAGGTCGACAACCAGACCACAGCAAACCCGAATGACTCAAAAACAGCCCCCGAACAGCCTGTTCGCCACCACCCTATCCTATGTGGGACTTCTTAAATCAGACCGCCAGGTTGCGATATTATCCTTAAGTTAGCCATGGGGCGTTGGGCACAAAGCCCCGGCAGAAGGCCAACAGTTGGTGATACGCCCGGGTCCTTGGCGTACTTGTTCAGTACTCGGGGCTCTTGATCTTCCATAGGCAGGGCAGATGGCGGGTACTGTTCGATGAACTCGTCCAGCTGCTCGGTGGTCATCTCCAGGGTGGGCTTCCTCTTCCTCCTTGGGGGCATGGCTGCTGTACAGAGGAGGCACAATGTAAGTAATGTGCAACAAGTCCCATAGTGGAAGGCTCAATGAGCAACCCACATGGACTCCTGAGGAATATCCTGGTTTCTCCTCTCATTCCCATGCCCTGGGGTCCCTGAGTCCAGGGGCATGGTGGGCCCCCAATGGTGGAATTGCCTACACCATACTACAGCCGTATAGTGACAAGGGTCCATAGGGACATCCACCATGTCCAAATGGCAACCAGAGCACCCTGACCCATGTATCTGAACAATCGGTCCAGTTCTACAATGACGTCCCCGACACATGCATGCTGTCACGCATAATACCTGCATATTCTACTGCTGTATGTGAGGGCCGGCTGCGGATGTCCAGGGATGCACATGGCCCCCCCCCCTTCAACAACTCAGGTGACCCCCATGTGCCCCCACTGATTCAAACATCTCTGCCACATCACATATTCAAGGGAATGGCACAAATACCAAGGGATCGCATGCACAGTAGTACATATAGGCCCAAGCCCAACAACAACAATATCATATACAAACATACTACTGGTGATTGCACCAAGACCCAATCCCACCACAACTGCACATGGCAGAGGTCACACACTGTGGATCAAGAGCGTGAGGTCCTGAGCAGCAAGGGCGTATCACCAAACCGAGAGGGGGGGGTGGCAGCTGTGGAGCAAGGAAACGGCATATCACCAACACATCACACAATAAACGCAGTTGAGGTGCTCATTCGTGGCAGAAGGCATGTTTGCTACTCCGTGTGGATGTGGACCAGGGAATCGGCGATGGTGTGGGATCGCGGGGAGTAATGGGCGCCAGCAACCCGCAAAATCTGCAAACAAAACGAGCAAATGGAATCGGGCGAAAAACATGGAAACGGCATGCGTGTGTGAATCGGCGATGCGTGTGTGAATCGCCGGGAGGAATGGGCGCAGCAAAGGCGAAATTTGCAAACAAAACGAGCAAATGAATCGGGCGAAAACACTTAGCACATGGGAGGCCTCAGCACATCGGCCGAAGTTGGCCAAACACATGCTTGCGCTACTAAATGGCCGGAGATCGGCAGGGAATCGGCGATGCGTGTGGGAATCGCGGGAGAATGGGCGCAGCAACAGGTGAAGTCTGCAAACAAAACGAGCAAATGAATCGCGGCGAAAACACTTAGCACATGGGAGGCCTCAGCACCATTCGGCGAAGTTGGCCAACACCATGGCTTGCGCTACTACATGGTCGGAGGAATCGGCGTGGAGTCTTCGAGCCACGGAGCGCATCACCAAGGGGAGCGTCCAGGAATCGTCGGCGTCCGGGGGCATCGACACTGCGTTGCAGCCTCGTATGGGGTCTTTTTATAGCCGCCGCGAAACACGCCCCGGGGACTTCGCAGCCGAAATGTAGCAAACAACACGGGGGCCGCCCAGGGGAGGTCGCGACGGCCATCTGGACTGGGGAATGCGGGGAACAGTGCCATTGCAGATGAAGCGAGGTGACAAGATGGAGGCACTGCGATATCCGGCAACGATCGGCGGAAAGGTAGGTGATCGTGAGGGCACAGGGTTGGGACATGATGCCAGTGTGGACAGTCAATGACATGTGGTCCTGATGTGTTTTCCAGGGAAAGAGAAGAAGAAGAGCCGCCACCCACCAGGGACCAGCACCTGTGAGCCCCAGACGGCGAGCAGCCATGCACTTCTGGAGGTAGGCGACTTGGAAGGCCGACCAAAACACCACAAAGAAATCACATGAAAAAACAACCCAACAACGGCTACCAAAACAAAAAACCATGGATTGTTGAATATCAAAAGCTGACACCCCCACCAGGAAAAGACAAGAACTGCCCACCAAAACAAACCACGTAGAAAGAGACACATGACCGGAGAAAAAAACACACCTGAGTAAAAAAGAGCAAAGAGACAACAAATACAAACAAAACAAACCAATACAAATGAAAACATGACAACTAATGCAAACAGCGAACCACATTAGTCCAGAGGGCCCAGATAGTTGTAGGCCAACACACAAAACAACTACAAAAAAAAAACTAGAACCGTAGACACAGAGCAACATAGCAACCCAAAAGACCAACCAAACACACGCAAAAATAGCCACACAAAGAAAACAACACCCAACAAAGAAACTAGTGTCAAAACTCAGGAGGAACAAAAAAACCACCAAAATGCTACGAGCCACCAGAAATAGACCACACACAGCACAATGTGTGTAAGGTAGATCACAGAGACCCAAAACAATATGACAAACCGGAGACCGACCCAACTGAATCAGAACCCAACACAACAGTGAAACCAACCACCACCCCACCAACCAGGTCGCAAAGGGATCCATATTCGATACAAAAAGTGGACACTTGAACCAAACAAAAGCAAACACTTGACAAACAAAGAAGAAACGCACAAAACCAAACACAAAACCCCAACCACACCACCACCTGTGCTATCGGATACGGCTATATGTGGTTGATAAGACAGTGCCAGTGTTGTGTCCATATTTGTAAAATGCTTCCATGACCTGCCCAGAGTGTGTTGTGTAGGCCTTGTGAACCACTGAAATTGTGACATACTCCAATTGGTGGCCAGTGTTTCTGTGTGTCACTGCTATTGTACGGGCAGAAGTGCGGTCACTGTAGCCCACTCTCTGTCCTGCCCAGGTGCCCAGGGAGCTGACCAGCGGAGGAAGGAGTGCATGGGGGGCATGAGCCAGGCCAGGGAAGCTGCAGGAGGATGTGCCAGGCCACTGTGGGGTGGAGGGAGTGGGACCTGTATGCGCGTACACAGAATCATACCTTGAATTTGTAGTCCACAGGATCCAGTGGGCCCAGTTCAGGCCGTGATGGCGGCGGAGATCCGGCCGGGCGAGGGCGGGGCAACTCCTCGGTCAACCTCTTCGGGGGAGGCATCGTTACGCAACACCCACCCCAAACCCCCCAAACACCGCCCAAGAGAAAAAAAAAAAACACAAAAAAAGAAAAAAGAAACAAGACCCACACACAAAAAAAACACAACCCCCACCGACAACACCCCCAACCTCCCCCGCCCAACGCCACCCGGAAAAACCACCGCTAAACGGACCCACGCCACAAACAAACACTCACCCGCAGGAGAGGTGAAGGAGGAGGGGGGAGGAGTGGCCTAGACCAAACGCGACAACAACCAACATGTGCACACCAACCCCCAACACCAGCAAGAAACCACAAACAACCAAGGCACCGAAAGAACTTCGGATATGCAGATGACACCTGAGGCCCCACCGAGGAGGGAAGAAAGAAACTGAAGAAACAAAAAAAGGAGGAACAAAGGAGGGGAGCAAGGTTAACAAGAACAGGGAACGAGGACGGCAGAGGCCCCCTGCCCACCGCCACCCAGGGCCGGACTCAGGAGCCGTGGGGCCGCCTGTTTTTTTTGCCCACCCAGCCCACTCAGCGATGGAGGAACGGACAAGCAGGGAGGAGGCCACCTAGGGGCCTGCGGGAACAACATGCTCCATGGAGCGCGGGCAATATCCTTCCAGGCGGTGGCGGGTGGGACACAGCTGCCCCCAAGTGAGAATGACAGGAACACGGGGGGGACAACAGTGGGGCAGGATCCTGAAGAAGAAATAGGGACCGGATGGAGGGAATGGAGGAAATCCACAGCAGCGACAGGGAGTAGAGGATGAGAGACGAAGTTATGGCCCCGCTGCTTGCAACATAGGGGACCGCGGAAACCATGGCCCATGGAGCAGGTCTGCATCTGGTGCGGGCTTGACACCGGGGGATACGATGGAACGGACAGACCAATGATGGATTGGCCCAGGAGGAAGCGGGGGCCCTGATTGCCAGGGTTCCAGGAGGAGATGCAGGCGAGGACGTGGGGAGGTCGTACCACGTGTACCGGCTCATTAAGGAAGGGGTACGACCTCAAGCACCGCCAGACGGAACACCACTCGCCAGACGCAAGGGCCATCATCAGGCGGTTTTCGGTTGTAGTGTTGACAATTGTGAAAGGGTGCCACACGAATATGGGAAACAGTCTGGGAAGGGTTTCATTTGTTCTCCTTTTCAAACAGAGCCCGCAACAAATCAGGAACGTCCCCAGGGTCGAAGGACAGGAAGGCAGACACCCAGGAGCAAGCAACCAGGAGCAAGTACCAAGGAGCAGCACCAGAGCAGGCACCCAGGGTAGGTAAGCAGTCACCTGACACAGACCACCCCCCTCAAACGTGGCGGCCTAAAGATAGGGGGACTCTGAGCTTAGTGGGAGGAATGTTTGATGGATAAGCTAGGGCCCAGCAGTTGTTAGGGGGTATGAGGTGGGGCACAGGGGCTCACTTTGAGCAGGAATACGGAGATCTCTTCCTGTTTTACCAGGCCTATTTTCCTGTATGTGATTGGTGTGACCAACGGGGGACAACCATTGCCAAGCATCCATAGGCCCACATGTTGCACTACAGGCCTGATTAGCAGGCCAAAGTTTGGGGATTTGTGTTCGAGCAGTGGAAAATGATTCTTTGTTATTCTTTTACAGAGCACACGGATGTGGACACGGGGAGCATGCACGCACAGGAAACTCGAGGGTGACGAGCAGCCGGGTTGCAGCGGTTGGCAGGGACCAAGACTGAAGGTAAGGGTGATG
Source organism: Ptychadena robeensis (assembly GCA_036250615.1). Classification (NCBI taxonomy): domain Eukaryota; kingdom Metazoa; phylum Chordata; class Amphibia; order Anura; family Ptychadenidae; genus Ptychadena; species Ptychadena robeensis. The sequence goes on from CM070034.1 coordinate 118,826,374, forward strand.
GAGGGCCTGGGCAGCATCCGGGACACCCTTGGCGGACCTGCGTTGCGGGAGCATGGAGGACGGCGGTGATGGACACTGATACCCCTTCCCGCCCCCCCCCCCATCTCCCATTAGGTCACTGTTCCTGGTTGGACCCTATGGGTCTGTTAGCTGGTGTGGGGTGGCCAGCAGTTTGGAGCCCCCATGCCACCGGTATGTTGCCATGTTAATTTGTATTTTTTGTTTTTTAATAAAAAAAAAACACGTGCAGGGCCATCCGTGCAATTTTAGTGTTGAAAGATTTAAAACCCTTGCCCTGATTCCCTTTTTGTTGGTTGTGTGTGTTTTATTGCTGTGCATGGGTCGGGGAGAGGATGGTGGTGGGGTGTTTCTACCACCAGGCAGAGGAATGAATGTGCCAAGGGCCTGCCGGATAATGATATGGTCCAATGGTTTGCAAATCTGCTGGTGTCCATCTGTAAATGTGATGTCAAACCACACCGTTGCACGATCGGCTGAATCGGCCCTGGATCAATCGGATAGAAACCAACAGTTGCTCCCTGTCCGCGGATTTGGACCCTGATCAATCGGACGCATTCGATCGGACAAGGATGGGCTGACGCGATGCCGGCACGATCTTTCGCGGGCACGCGCCCGGGAAATCGATCGAATCCGGTGGGAAACTGACCTGTGTATGGGAGCCTTATGATGTGAGAAGTGCTGCACAGGAATCCAACTAGGTTTCATCTTTTAACTCTTTAGAGTACTAGCAATGACAGATGTCAGCTGAAAGTAACCTTTCATATGCTCTATAGTTGGTAAGAGGGAAAACCCTGAGTAGCTGAATCTTAAAGAATACATCTCCAGACTAAAATTAGGATAGTAGAGAGAGCACCAGGATCCTTGTAGATTTTATCCTGCTTTTCATAATTCAATTTCTGGGGCAGTCAGTTAGGGTTCACCTTAAATTATTAATTTGATTAGGGCTTTGTTATTTAGGAATGACATAAGGAAATCCTCTTGTTGAGTGAAGGAGATCTCTACATTGTTCTCACTTCTCGTTTTCATATATGTTACAACCAAGCTGACTTTAAGTAAAGCAATGTTTTGAACCCAATGAACCCAAGATAAAACTCTCATGGAACAAGGAAGAACAGGCACATTTACAGAATACTACAATACCCTTCCATATGCTCAAAGATAAATGTCAGGGTCAAAAACAACAACTTGGATAACACATAGAATTATCTGACAAGGTGATCTAAATTATTGGAAACCCATCACAACTCATATTCTGTAAGTAAAAATAGTGTGCGTAATAGCGTACTACACCGCCCACATGAATGCATACAGGATGTGCATCTTTCAATGGTGGGCATCATATTGCCAAATGTAGTGCCGGTACCCCACATGGATGGTTTATGGATGGTTTACAGCACAACTATAAGAATCCTGTGACTGCCTTTGCTCTTCCTAGCATATGGATAGCCTGACTAAATACACAGATGACAGGAATCTGCTCTACTCAAGGACAATTGCTGGATAGTCAGGAACAACCGTGGCATTGAGCAATCAGTGTGCAATCATCAAGGGGTCTCTTCAACCGGTTAATTGTTACAGATGTAGGAGAGGTGATTCTCAGAAGCACAGTGAATACAGAATCAGCTACATTGCAAAACACTCAGAGGCAAGGACCCCTAAGAACCAAGAACATCCCCTTACAGACACAGATACGATGATGGGCAGAAGGAAAAAAATCAATGAGTAGATGATGATTGTTGCCTTTTGGTTGGCAGTGGGGTAAATAAATATTCAGACAAAGAAGACAAATGAAGAGCTGTAGACAGACAGCACACGTCATATTATTTGCTTTGCATGAGCTCCCAGCGTGACAAGTCACTATGATTGCTCTACTTATATCTTTATCTTGCCAGGATGAAATCTCTATGCCTAATTAATTTTGAAGGATCCCATGGATTACCACAAAAGAAAATGACAAAAAGGAACAGTGTGAATGATACAAAGGACAGAAATCTCATCTGTGACCCAACAGTGACTGAACAACTATACAGGAGTATTTATCATCAGCTAAGCCGAATGGCATGGTATGCTGGGAATTATAGTTCAAACAGAGCTGAGGAATTTTATGCGGTCTTTGCTTTGTCTACCATGACAAGTAATGACAAATATTCAACATATAATTATGTGGGCTAATTAAATACGACAGCAAAAAGAATATTGATGTTCAGTAATCCAAAGGAACATGTCCACACTTAACCTTCAGATGGAGTCTTATGCTGTAAGGCAATACCAATGAAAATTCATTTTTGTAGATATTTTGTTATACCGGCAATCTAGTGACATCTGGAAAGCCACATCATATATTGTTTTATTGTCGAACAGATTGTTTTTATAAAGCATGCTGTGAATTTTGTTAATTACAGTAGAAGATTGCAGACATGATAAGGGTAATTGCAAATCTAATGTCCATTGACCAAAACAGTATTATGTGTACGCAGTTATCAGGTACTCATCAGGGGATTCAGTTGGCTCAGTGAGAATCTACCATTATTGTTGTTTTGTTCTTCCATAGAATGAGAACTACAATTTAACCCATATTATATCTTTATAGCTTAAAGTACGTGAACAAGACCAAGTGGATAGTATATAATAAACATTTCCCTGGTTTTGGTATCTTAGGTAAATGACATATTTTACTGACAGAGCAAAGAGACATTAAGTTTTTGTTAGATAAACGCTATTTAATTACAATGATGTATTTATTTATTATAACATAAACTTTGTGAGTCACAAGATTAATAAAAGTCCTGTGCTTCGTTGGGGATGCTTCATGCCCTGCTGGCTGAGTCACCTTGTTGTATTATTCTAAAAAAGGCAATTACAAGGAAAATGTAATGGGTTGGAACCAGGTATGAGCTCAAACACCATACCTTGTCATTGTACAGCTGATAGCAGTTTATGACACAACATTAGACAGCCTGTGTAGCCATCTGGCTTCTGTATTCCTAGTGTCTTCATATTGAAGTTCTACAGCAGCTTGTGGATTCTGTAGTGTTCTATATGCGTCCCCTCTATTGTGTTTTATATTAACATTTGTACTTGAGATAAGACAAGGATCTACAGTAAGGTGTAATAAGGAAGCTGCAGCAACCCCC
>CM070034.1:118829538-118841222 GCA_036250615.1 Ptychadena robeensis
TCTGTACATTGTGTCTATGTCTATACATTGTGTCTATGTGGGAGGGCATATAGGGTTGTTGCTGTTCAGTCTCAACAGTACTGGTTTCCATTTAACTACTCCAATGCCAGGTTCTGATAATATTTTTTGAAGTCAACAATAGAAAGTAAAAGTAGAAGATGTATCCATAGAAATCATACAAATTATTATTCCAATTTGTGAGTACAGGATTTAAAAAAAATTATGTTTACTGGTAAAATTAATGAAAAATGAAACCAAGGTTGGAATGTTGCTGTCTATGAATTGATGCCTTATCCCAACTACTGTTGAGGAGGTGTGCTCGCTTAGTTCCCCCTAGACAGCCAAACTTGGTAGCAGAGGCACTACCTTCAAAACCTTCATGCTATAATGCAACAGGCATGTCGTTTTGTACGAGCCCATTAACACATTCATAACCCTAATGAGTAAGCTAGACACAATTGCTATTGATTCCTGAATCGACTTGGTATGAGTAAAAATTCACGGTTTTAACTTTTAACCTTGTGTGCAGCAAATACCACTGAGCACTGATAACTACAGTGCAAATATTAAAAAAATCCAATAATATATAATAGAGGTACAGCTGGTCTATCTAGTCTGCCTACTGGACCTAAAAGTCATTCTCAGCTTCATCATCATTTGCTTTAATTCCCTTCCAACTTTACTTTTGATGTTTCCTGTGCAGTTAAGCAAAGCACCCTTTATCTTAAAATTTCCCTTCTAAAGCTGTAGAACACAGAATAATATACAAATACATTGTAAAATTTTGTTCAGATTATAAAAAGAAAAGGCACCACTTACCTCCCAGCCACTCTGATGAGATATTCTGCAGTAAAGTGAAAGGGATGCAAAAGAAAGTTACCAGCAAGTCACTGCAAGCCAGAGAGCAGATAAAGATATTAGTGGCTGTTCTCATTGCCTTCTTCCGTATAATGATATAGACCACAAGGCTATTGCCAAACAGAGCTAAGATAAAGATAATGATATAGAGAACCAGAAATATGACCTTGGCATTAAGGGGCAGCTCTGGGATGTAAACCAAGGGCTTGAGTCCATAGGCTGCAATAAACTCCAGCCTGCTCATATTGTGCTCTTTCAGCAGTTGGTTGAAGCCTTCTGGAGTGATGTTGAGTCTTCTGTCCATGGTGCTGAAGTTCCTGGCTGAGACTACTGTAATCAGTTCCACAAGTCCACCTTCTCAACCAATCAGTCTCACATGGCTGGTCCAAGACCCATGTGACCAAAATCCAGATGTACAGCAGGAAAGACCTGAAAAGTTTAAATGGCATAGTAAGTGAGTATTTCCATCCACCAATCCATCACCTGCCAGCTGCTTTAAGTGGTCCATAAAGTAGGCACTTTTTTATAGTGCTGTTCCGCCAATATGACATTGCTCATAGTTTTTCATAGTGCTGTCCAAAGAGTGATGGATTGCATGTCTGTTCTTCCTACAGGGCAATGTTACTCGTGTTTCCCTCCTCCTCTTCAGGACTGGGTATTGTGATTTTCCCTCCTCCTTCTTCTCCCTTTTTATGCCTTGCAGCAGCCCATCCAACAGTGTCTGTGTTGCGGTGCTCACCAAAGAAGCTCTCGGTGGCTCACAGAAGACTGAGCATCTCGTGGCAGCATCGCTGCTTATATACACAATAAGCTTCTATTAGTTGGAAGGATGACTGCAAGCCTGTGATTAAAATCCTGCTTTATATGGCCAGAGGTCTTGTGTACATTCTGCTCAGTAAATATAAGACTGCAACGGATGGGGGGAAAAGCAAGGAAGCAAATGAAGAAATTCATATTCTATACCATAAAATACAAACATTCCCTGGGTACTAGCCCCATCCCTGTCCTCCATCAGCTTATAAGAATATGATTGATTCATAGGAGTCTTATACTGCAAATGTAGCACTAAATCTTGGACAGCAGAGAAGAATTATAGTGACTAACTTTGGAAAAACTAGAGGAAAAAGTACAGGGCTTGCCTATAGCAATACAAAACTCAACATGAAATATACAAAAGAACAAAATCACTTTCTTTCCTTTAGCTGTAATATGTTCATGTCATTTTACAAATCATTCCCAATATTTACAAATCTGACATGATGGATGGACAATCAGGGTCCTGGTTCAGGTATTTTGTTTTATCGTAACACTCTGTCTTCCAGTTGTTCTTCTAACTACAAGTTACTGTACCAGTGCACCCTTTGTAAGTAGGTCCATTGTCTCCATCGGCAAACCACTGGAGTCTGGGCAGAATGCATGTATAGCAAATGTAAACAAAAAGACTACAATAGATAAGCAGTTTTTGAATGCAATATTATAATAAAACGTACTGTATTTTTTCACTATAAGACATACTGGCCAAAAAGTCAGAGGTGCAGCCGTTCTCATATAAAGTGAATATACAGAATGTTCCAGCAAAATAGGCCGGACTGGACCATGCAGTATTCACTCTATGTTCCTTCAGCAAAGTCAAAAGGTCAGTGCCAGGAGGAAGAGCTTAGTTCTAGCAGAGTGTGCAAAGCTGAAACTTTAGCGTCTACACTTTCTATGTTCTGAAGCCACTAACCAACTTATGAAGAGTAGTGATGTGAACATAACATGTTCGTTTTTTTTCCCCTGGCGAACATTATGGGTGCTCGACCTGCCCTGTTCACCAGCGGGAAGAAGGTGACTATTTTTCCTCTAGCCGGATCGTTCCGAAAGAATTCTTTCAGGAGAGACCGCAGACAGAAGCCGGTCTCTCTTGAAAGAAAACCTCACGTCCGGGTATCAAAACCGGGAACTGTGTGTTCCAGGTAACAGAAGTGACATCAGTGACTGTTTTAAAAGTCCGATCCGCCTGTTCGTGGACGTCCCTGGCTGAAGTTCGGCCATCATTAATGAAGAGACACATTTGACAATCTGCCACTAACATGAGCATCATTAACCTCCTTAGTGTTCATCACGAGCCCATCTCGTCCAGAGTTTGTGTGCAGAACAAACTCTGGATGAGCTGGGCTCCCATGAAAGCCTACGGAAAGCTACGGCAATGCTGCTTCCAGCCGCAGCATTTCCGGGGCTCTGAGGCTTCACTGATCGCGTCACGGTGATGCGGAAGGGGGCGAGGGTGAGCAGTGCCATAGACCTCCATGTTAATGGAGGGGCTTCTGCTCTCCAGACCTCACTGCCAGTGTCATGAATGACACTGGCTGTGTGGAGAGGGGAGGGGGGAGGGAGAGAAAATGGCAGGCAGTGTACCTTGTACACTGCTGCCATTGCCTGTACCACACTGTTAAAAACGGTGCGGTACAGGCGGTGCGCTAGGGAGGTTAACATATGGGAGAAGAGAAAGGGCTATGTCAGTCAATGATTGTATTGCAATGCAGATTGTTACTGTTAATACTACATAGCCTACATTTGCCCAACTATCACACAACAATTTACATATGGGAGGAGTCATATTATATATTGACAGCATCAGACAAGCAGAGCACACAACAGTAATAGCTTAGTGATTTGATGTTATTTAGATAGTATTGTAGTATCTCAAGTAGTTTAGAGTTGTGTATTCACACTTTCATTTTGCATTGCAGTATAATAATTATGGAACACAGGTTCATCTCTCCTACCATATGTAAACAGGTGCTCATGGGTAAGTTGTTAGTGGCAGATTGTATAATATGTCTCTCCATAGGTTGCTTAGTGTGTTCTAAGAATGCTTACTGAGATCTTCCTCTTAGCAGTGGCCTTTGCTGAAGGTAATAGAACATATTCCAGCCTCCAGCTGCATAGTGTTCAACCGGATCTGTGGAAACCAAAGACAGTGTACAATTAAGGATGTCCATTAAGGAATGTTGCAGACTGATCCACAGTCTGCTCAGAGACTATAAACTTATGGACTCTTTGGAGGAGGAAGAGGAAGACTGATGTCCCTGATGTTTTTGAGGAGAGAAGTGGCTTCTTTGCTGCCCTTCTTAAAACCAGGCTATCTTCCAAAAGTCTTTGCCTCACTGTGCGTGCAGATGCGTTCACACCTGCCTGCTGCCATTCCTGAGCAACCTCTGCACTGGTGGCACTCTGATCCCACAGCTGAATCCTCTTTAGGAGATGATCCTGGCGCTTGCTGGATTTTCTTGGATGCCCTGAAGCCTTCTTAACAAGAATTAAACCTCTTTCCATGAAGTTCTTGATGATCCTTAGTAGCCACAATATCCTTGCCTGTTAAGCTATTTTTATGCAACGCAATGATGGCTGCACGCGTTTCTTTGCAGGTTACCATAGTTAACAATGGAAGACCAATGATTTCAAGCTTCACCCTCCTTTTAACATGTCAAGTCTGCCATTCTAACCCAATCAGCCTAACATAATGATCTCCAGCCTTGTGCTCGTGAACATTATAACCTGAGTTAACAAGAATATTACGGAAATGATCTCAGCAGGTTCTTTAATGACAGCAATGAAATGCAGTGGAAAGGTTTTTTTGGGGATTTTATTTCATGGCAAAGAAGGATTATGCAATTCATCTGAACACTCTTCATAACATTCTGGAGAATACGCAAATTTCTATTATAAAAACTTAAGCATCAACTTTTCGAATTTCAAATATTTGTGCCATTCTCAAAACGGTCAGGACTGTAGAATCTAATGTACAGAAATGTTGTATGGATCAATGTATAGTGATGTATATAGATGCATAGAGGAGTCATGTGGGGCGAGCAGGACTGGAGATTTTTCTGGCACTGCACGCCAGGCATTTCACCTCACATCTGGAAGTAGGTGGGCCCTTATGGTCCACATAGTCATTGAGGGGCACATGCATATTTATTTATGTGTGGGTGGGCTGTACTGATGTAGTGCTTCTGTGCTGTGTCGCAGCACAGGGGGGAATCTGCCTCCTGATTGATCATGTTGTCTTTAATGATACTTCAATAAAGCCTCCTTCAGATGCAGAAATATTGCTCCCAGAAGGTTTGGAGCCTAATATATATATACAGTATATTATATATTTGGACCTTTAAGCTGTTTTCTCATTGATTTTAATAGTAAGAAAGTGCATCTTATAGTCTGAAAAATGGTATGTTATAAAATAAAATCCAACTAGATGATACACAGATTTTGAAATTCAATGATTTAGCATTTAAGCTATAGCAATTAGACACCAGCCAGAAAATAGGACATTTAAACATCTCAAATCCATTTAAAATGTTTAAAGACAGATCTGAAGCATAAGGCTTTTGTGAATCAATATTTGTATTTAAATTATTTTTTTTTGCAACTAGTTGGCTGATATGGAGTAATAATAGTTAATAGGTAATAAATGAAGTACAAAATATACAGTATGTCTCCGTCCTTATAAGCAAGGTGGAATAGGAAGAAAAAATGTGTTCATGATCCCCCCAATGCCTGGCCCATGTTGTAAGTAAGAGACCCTCTAACCTAAATGAATATGGCATGGAACCTGGTGGGACAGGGAGTGCCCCCTGTCCTGTCTTTCCAGGCTTGCCAAAAGCGGTTTGGTTTGCTCTGGGGGGACCCATGCTGTCCTTTTATAGAGCATACTAAACCCTATGCCAGAAAGGGGTTTAGTATGCTATGGGGTGGGACCCCATGTTGTTCATGGTCCCCCTTTTCCAGAGAATACCATACACTATGCTAAAAGTTTTTTTTTTTTTTATAAGAAAGGTTTGATTTCTGCAAAAAAATTTTTTAAAAGCCATTAACTGTCAACCAAGACACTGTCCAGGTGTTTGCACCCTTTTGACACTTTTATGATGGTATTGAGGCTATGAACAGGACCTGAAGGTCTGAAAATTGTGAAGTCAATGAGGTTTGTGACAAACCGCGAACCGTGGGTATTTGCTAATGGACCATGCATCACTACTGATGACCACCAACATATGAAAGCATTCTTATACCTGCTGACCACCAACATATCAGGACATTCTTCCTCTTACCGACCATCAGCATATGATGGCATTCTTCCTACTGCTGACCACAAACATTTGTGAGAATTCTTCTACTTTCTTACCACCAACATATCAGGACATCTGTCCTCCACTGACCATCAACATATGGGGGAATTCATCTTAACGATGAAAAAACAACTTTGTGAACATTCTTCTTATCTAGCTGCTGAGAGCATTCTTCATCTTGCTAACCATCAATGTAAGGGAACATAAAATGAAAAACTGGAGCAATATTATTACTGTAAGAAATTTCTACAGTTCCTCGAATCTAATATTTTTTTTACTGTCAGTGCCTGTCAAATAACAGAAATATACCCAATTTTCCATACATTTAAACAATACTGTTATATCAGAAATGATAGGTGTGTGCTTGTACACACACAGTACAATGACACGTGTTTTGATAATATAACCACATTAATGATACATTTTAGAGTCATTGTCGAATAGAATGGTGCATTATTTATGCTTCCACCTGGAAAATCCCATTTGGTTGTGAAGCTTGCGTACAACTCTTCATATATACTATACAGTACAATATACAGTAAGGAATATATTTTCCACAGACCTGATTTTGCTGCTACGGAGCTTCCATATTAAAGTTATTGCTGTATACACAAGACAATATTTCCATTTGTATAAAGTAATCCGAATTTCACCTTATGCATAATATAGTAATGTCTTAGTATATTTCTCTACTTTTCTTCCTAGAGAATTGTCATTTTTCCATTATATAAAAATTAAATAATAAAAAATAATAAAAAATTAAATAATTAAATAATTAATTAAATAATTGGCATGGTTTTTTAAATCTCAACTATCACATACTTTAAAGTAAGCAAATAGTAAATAAATGGTGGTCTTTCCTGGCCTGAAAGAGGGTGGCTTGATACCAAGAGAATAATCTGAGACAAGAAATCCCAGACACAATGGTCTCAATGAGCCCTATTGTTCAGTAAGCATTATAGCTCTGAGGAGGAAGATGCTGACATAGGGGGATAGTGCCTAAAATACCAGATGAATTCCAGCAATGCAGCTTAGCAAAGAATGCCAAAAGAAAGCAAGATGGACACTTGTGCAAGTCCTTTGCATGGTGCCAATTACTCTAAAATCACCATTGGCGGGGGACAGGTTGACTCATAAGTATCATGACGTGCTTTGTAGATGTTTGCCTCTGATACACAATTGTAATACAATAAAATGTATATTTTTAAACTATTTAGAAAGTGTGTAGCCTAATAATCCTTGGTAACCAAGATAATATTAAGTCCATACTATATGAATAGAAATTCATATGGTCAAAGCGTGAGTTCCCCATAGCACACTAGGCACTCTGTCTTGATATCTGTCTTGCTAACACTGCTGCTCTGAGTTAAACATCTAGAAAAGTCATGTCAATTGCAATAACGTCTGTCTGGTTAGTCCAGTCCAGTAAAGGAACAGGCATTTGGTTTTTCTGCTAGGTATGCAAATGGAGCACAGATTGTTTTTAAGAAATGTTTTTTTTATCTGTTTTCTGATGTTTTTCTCAGGAATATGAAATGTTGTTTAAAAATGTTTTTGTTGTTTATATAGAAAATTTTGCATAGTCTTTTCTTTTTGTATTTTCTCTTCAACCCTGTAAGTGCCATTATAGTCACCTTGTTTAATATTTTCCTAGTATATGCTTTTCTTAAAGTGTACGCAGGAACATTTTTGCAAGTGTTGCACTGGTACTGGTGTGATGACTTCCCCCCTAGTCTACTTGAGAGGCTAAATTACTGTCCCAGAACTTAGTTGAATACCAGTAAATAAGTGTGCAAGGGGTGTTGTCTGAGGCTGTGATGACTGACAAGGTCTCAGGAGGCTTGGAGTGTAGCCAAGGTAAGTTTCGGGTCAACCCTTGAACTGCCCTATCATCTGCTCTTCTGGAGGAGGTGATTGGACCATTTTATATACTGCTCTATGTACTTGAGTATAACCTAAAATGTGCTGAAACAAAATTACATTCAGCCAATCTCTTCATCCCACCCACTGGAAGGCTCCTGCTGCGTTTCCTCTCCCGATAGTGAAGAGTAAAAATAAGAGGACAAATGCAGCACAGATCCAAGGGCTTATCAATCAGTCAGTCACAACTGACCTGCTCTTTCTTGCTCTGTGCTAGACTGTATTGTACTGCTTAGCTGTGCTGCTATCAGGGGAGACAATACTTGGTCAGATAAGTGGAGGGTTAATGGCTTGGTTGGTCATCACTAGTGATGGCCGAACATCGGCCGTGTCCATTCGAAAACAGGGGGATCAGACTTTTAGAGTCTTAAGCTAGCCATACACGGCACGGATTCCCTGGCTGATCGATTCAGCACCCGATGGATTCCGGCGATTCCGCCGGCATCCACAGGTGAGAACGATCAGCCAATTAGGGAATCCGATCGTGGCAGCCCACCTTGTACGGCCGGATCCGGGAGGGATCCGTGTCCGATGGCTCGCCTCCCTGACCGCAACGCCCCCTGATCAGAGCAGAATCGGACCCGAAAAGACCAACAGGTTGGTTCTTCCTCGGATCCGATTCTGTGCCCACGATCCATCGGATGCGGTCGGACGGGCAAAGTGGGCTGCAGGGGATTCCGGCACGATGGATCCGCGTGCACGCGCCCGGAATCCATCGCGCCGGAATCTGGCACGAATCCGTGCCGTGTATGGCAGCCTTTAGAGTCTTTTAAAGTCTGATGTCCGCCTGTCCGTGAGGACCTTCAAATTTCCTGCCTGTTCACCAGGTATTTGAATAGTGAGAAAACGGGAGTGACGTCACTGATTTTTTTTTTACACGATTCTTCCTCCAGCCAGATCTTTCTGCCCCTGATCTGGCCAGTGGAGGAATAAGAAACTTCTTCTCACCGGTGACGGGGGCAGGTCGAACACCTGTACTGTTTTCCTGTGAGAAGAAAAGTCCATTTCATGTTCACCGCAAACTGTGCGCATTTCCGCCATCACTAGTCGTCACTAGGCTGATTCACAATGAAAGGTTGTACTAAGGTTCCAGCAGCATGCTTCATGTAGTGCGTGCACTATTGTCCATTGCATTTTCCCACCCATTCAAATGAAATGAAGCGGAATAATACAGCATGTCACATTTTGTACAGTTCATAGTAGTTTTTGCTCTGATATCTGAGCTATATAGAATAGACTGTGATTGCTAAATAACTTCAACAGAGAAAGGGTGGCCATAATTGCTTGACTGCAATACTTGTGCTAAATCTTCGTAATCGTGAATACTTGGGATTTTTTCATCAGTAGCCAGAACTACAAAATATGCATGCACAAGTGCCAAGATTTGCAAAGTACTATGCATTGTGTTGGCAATATGCACATGTCCAAGGGCCAATTTGCACAATAAAGGTAATAATGACTGGAGATCTCGAATTATTGAATTTCAGAATTTATTTGCAATATTTTGTGAATATTGCGCGCACGCACGTCGGTCAGGATAAAAATCGGCCGCTTATCGGCATGTGTTTGGCTAGCATTAGGGCTGATTATAAGTGCTTCTACACCTTGGAATTTCTTGTTATTGCATGCAGAGATTATGCAACTAGGATAATCTTTCCATCTTTAACCCACCTACCGTTCCTGACGGCCCCATCTCATCCAGCACTGTCCTGTTAAGACCCCCACACACGTATCGAGTGGGGGCCAACAGATGAGCTGTGTAGTGCAACGTGATGATGTCATAACGCTGCACTCCATCGCTCACAGTATCAGCGGGCACCCTTTGTGTACCGGCCATTAAGTTTGAACGGGGACGCCATCCCCTTTCAAACTAATGGCATCGGCCAGAGATTTACGGACATGTCCGTTCTCTAGGCACCAGCAATCAGCATGCACATTGGCCGGCGGCAAAATCATCAGAGGATCGTTATGTGTGTGGGGACCCTTAGTCTTACACTGGACGAGATGGGGTCGTCCGGGGGAGATCGGAACCCTGGCAGTGCAAACTTATCGATCTGCACAGCTTCAGTGGCTCCGATCTTCTGAACTGGCTTATGCATGGAAGCCGATCCCTCTCCTCCCCCGTGGAGTGATGTGATGACGTCACATCGGGGCAGCGGCAGGAGATTCAAAAATGGAGAAAACTGTTTTCAGTGTGATTCCCCAGATGTGCCCCTTTGAAGTTAACCCTCTTTCCCCTGGTGTGATCTGACCAGGTCCATCACACCAGAGGAGAGAGGGTGCCAAAGGGAATTGTACCAGATACAGTGATAACTGTATCCAATACAATTAAAAGTAAAAAAAACACAAAAAACATTTCCAGTTGAATTTACATTTTTATTATAAATAAATACTGTTTTGAAATCTATCATGCAAAATACGTTTTTTCGAGATTTTATCATTCAAATTATACCTTTTATAAATTTTAATTATTTTTTTAAATTAATTATTTTTTTTATTCAGGATGTGTACTAGACCCTTGTACGGACATATTTTGGGAAGTTACAACATAAAAATCTGGACTTCACAAGAGCCCCAGGGAGGTTAAGGTACGCCAAGTTTACACATGGGTCCAAAAATTTTCAAATTGGTCCTAATTGTAAGCTAAGTATGATACTCTCACCAGGCACTTCATGTGTATATGCATCACAAATGAAATACGGGATCCTGTGCTATGGTAGTGAATGTGAAAAGGTTTAATAGAAGAAAATGTAATTTTGTCAGTTAAAATGTTCGAAACAAATGTCGGCCATGTTTTGTAGAAAAAGTCTACAGGACCCCTTTCATCTGCCATTATCAATAAATAATCCAATAATGGAAGGCTCTGTGCATCCTGACAGTTACTAAATGATCAGGATCAAACAGAATAAGGAAAGACATGGTAGTAATGTCAAAGTAAAGAATATAAATAGCATATCACACATCAGCAGCTGTGCCAGCTCTACTTGTACCTTACAATTATAGTTTGGAATAAGAGGAGCCTATACGATCTGCACAACATAACAGCTTACTGCCTTGTGAAATGATAACTTATATTATATGGTTATCCCTTAAAAAATGTGAATGGCTATATGTGAAGCTATCATCAAGTCTCACATTACAGCTGTGATAACACATAAATGACACTGAAGCAAAACTACTTGAGCTTGAGGTCATTTTCTGATTATATGCTATGCTGCCGTGTTAAAAAAACAAAATTATAGCCAAGCACAGAGGATTAAAAGAGCCACTCTTACCACTCTTTGGGCTATAAACTTTTCTTGAAGCTTTATTGGGCTGTAAGATATGGCACATAAGGATTTTAGGAATGGAAAAGAAACTCTCTTCTTATACTTTTTATGTGCCTGAAAATGGAGAAGAATCAACAACAATGTACAGTACAATGCAAGAATCTCAATACATAGGCATAGGTAGTCCTCCTACATTACATGGGAGTAGACCATCATGCTTAGACTTTTCCAAATATGTGGGGTTTAGTTTTTTTTCTTTTTTATTACAGAATACAGTTTATACTAACAATACCGTTTGAAGCTTATTGTGACCTTGTCTTGGCAGGTTGGGAAAACCTCTTTTCTCTTTCAACATGACTATGACCCTGCTCATAAAGCTATGTTCTGACCTCAAAACCTTTACAATAATATTCCACACCATTTGTGAGCCAGATCTTTTCAGCAAGCGTTCGCGTTCGCCCATTTCCGCGAACATATGGCAAGTTCGGTTCGCCCCCTATCTTTTAACATTGCAGAAACTTTGACC
>CM070034.1:118849020-118871042 GCA_036250615.1 Ptychadena robeensis
TGTCTGTTGTTTTGTTTCAATTTGTTGTATCTTATCCTATTCCACATTATTTAACCAATTTTTGTACTAGGTTGTGCGCCTCTGTCCTTGTTCTTATTTAGGAGAATAAACAATGTCAATTGGAATTGGGCCACTGTAATATTGTTGACATCATTTTCTCAAATTTACAAAATGGCCCCTTTACAAGTGAGTAAATCTGTACCAGCTGATTTTCTTTTTTAATACTTTGAATTCATGTTAGGTATGTACAGTATTTCAGTGATCCCACTGTCCATTCTCTGTACCTGTGATGTTCGTGAGGGCTGCGATAGAGATACACTGCATTGTTGCCTATAGTTCTACTCTAACTCCTCAGTTCCTCTGCATCTGTGGACTGCCTTATGGACCTCTATGACATAGTCACAAGTTAAGCTGAGCCGTTGCAAATAAACCGAATTTGACAGATTTAGGGGGGTTTCCACATCCGTCGGGTGACACCTGCTCGGCAGATGCTGTGTTCAGACATCCACTGATGCAGAGGCTCAAAGTACTCCACTACGTTCAGCCTTGCATCGGCAGAATGGCTCGGCGCTGTGAACACAGAGCATCCGCCGAGCAGGTAGGTGAATGTGCTCTGTCTGGAGCTCCGACGGATGTGGAACCCCCCCCCTAAGGCTATGTCTCCACTGCCTTGTCAGCTCCGTCAGCTCCCTTGTCCCGACGGAGCCAATCCACATACCTTTCTACTGGACCGACTGTTCTTACGATGTTCTGGCGATCTGCTAGCCAGAGGTTGACATACTGCACCACGTTAACCCCTACATCCGCGGATACGCTCAACGCCATGTGAACAGAGGAATTGCCAGGCGGGTTATGTGTTTGTGCTTCATCTGGACCCCCTCAAACACTGTGCTTAAGGCAGGCAGTCCCAACAGATCACAAAACACAGTGGAAACATAGGCCCTGGCTTAGTTTCCACTAGCATTAACCTCCCTAGCGCTCTTGCAAGGTCCAGATTTCTGTACCAAAAGCGCACCATAGACTCTAATGGAATTGTTTAATGTTGAAGGCCTGTAACTTCCCAAAATATGTCCGTACAAGGGTCTAAATATAATAATGTTTGAAACACAAAATTATTATAAAAAAAAATACATCCCAAAAAATTTATAAAAGGTATCATTTGAATGATAAAATCTCTTAAATACTTATTTGGTATGAAAGATTTCAAAACAGTATGTATTCCTATTTATGTTTTGTTTATAATAACATTTGTATTACAATTGGGAATGTGTTTTGTTTTTGTTTCACTTTGAATTGTTTTAGATACAGTGAGTTATCACTGTATCCAATACAATGCCCTTTGGCACCCTCTGAAAGGGTTAACTTCAAAGTGCACACCTGTACACAGGTACACCTGAGGATAAGCCTCAAAATAAGACTGTTGGATGCATTTCCTACATTAGGAATTAATGTTTCCTACGTGTAGGGGAGACTAGGTCTGACACAAATCTACATGTTAAGCCTATTTACATGACGAGTCTGAAGGCATTCATCCATTGAAATATAGTCCCCCCCATAGGCAAAACAAATTAGACCATGAAATGATGCTGAGTTGAAATTTGGATAGTTCATGACAAAATGTCTTGTTAAAGTGGTTGAATGCTATACAGCAAGAAAAATGTTCCCTGATGCGTGTTAAACCAGCACTTAACCCAGGACCCCATGATAAATGAGCTACACATTTCCAACATGCCAATCCTATAGATGTGGCCAGGGCCACAGAACACATTGGTTGGTGTTGCTTCATGAACCTACCTATACACTTTATGATGGGTGACTCCATCTGCTTTTTTCAGGTCTTTACCATGAGGCTTGAGAGACCAATTGCTTAGAATACGGCACAACTCGGTTTCTCCTATGAACTCTAATGATGAATCGTCTGCCACTACATGAAGGATTTGCCAAGTACCTGAAGAATTAGTACCGGTTAAAGCCCCCCATAGACGGGCAGACTCCCGGCCATAGTTGTAGCAGACCAACCTGCATGCTCACTCCCGCCGAGCACATAAAGGTTGGTCGGCCGCAACTATGTGGGAGCCCACCTTGAGTTATGTTGAAAAAAAGCCGGCAGGTTGGATTGCACACGGATCCGACCTGCCGGCTCTTTTTCTGCCCGACTGCGCTGCAGGCTATTAACTCGGAGAGGAAGTCTCCTCCCCCTCCGAGTTAATTGGCTATAGTCTGACAGGAGTCCCGTGTGTTAGTGGAACACACAGGATTCCTGTCCGACATTTAGCAGACTGCTCACAGCGTGGTGACGTCACCACGCTGTAATAAGTCTGCTAAAGGTCTGCCATAGATCGAGGTGTCTATGGCTACCTTAAGTATCAGTTTCCTATTTGAATGTTGGTTTTTAAAGGGCTTTACCTTTGCTGTACCCCACAGTAGGTTCTCTTTTATGGCCAGTTGTCTCTTGATGGCCTGCTCAACCACCTCCAGTAAACTGACTCTACTATATGTTTAATGTCATGTAAATTCATTTGACATTTAAAACAATCTGTCATTTATTTAAAAGAACATTGGCAAGAATACAACTTCTTTTCTGTGAAGCAAAACAACTATGAGGAAAATGTTTCAGTATATGAAGTAGTCCTTTATGTCAGAACCCATTTTCTTTGATCTATAGCTGATTACATTGGAGTGAATGACTTCTGAATCAGCTCCATTTGGAAACATTTATTTTGCATGTTTTACACTGTTCTCCTATGCACAATGCTTAGAATTATACAAATATGAAGATTGAGAAGTCTTGGCATCGTGATTTATTCTATTTGATTCAAATGTATGTGAATATTTACTAGGAGAAAATGTCATTCCCACAGATAATGATTTATAAAGGAACTTGGTTTCAGCACCATAAAAGATATATATATATATTCAGATTGGTTGATGTCAACGTTCTTGTATTATATAAAATGACAAAGCACTGAATTTGTTGAAGCTCTCTGGTGTAGATTTATCATGGCATTTAAGTCAAAATGTGCTAAATTACAATGGCTGGGCCTGCCGAGTTTTTATACTTCAATGCAGCCACACGTTTTGGAATTGGTAGCTCTACGTGATTTACAGCGCCCGGAAGATTACATGAATTTACAAGTCTTATATTATACTTTACTTCTTATAGGAACAAACATTTTACTACTACTTGCTAATTTGCTTTATGTGTTTAGAAGCCATAAAGTTTTTCATGCCGAGCCATCAGCACCCTAAACCTCCTTCCTGTCTTATTTTCACATGAAGCATCCAGCTTTAGCTCCCTTTTTTCAGCTGCCTTCAGGCCATTCTGGTGACTTCAAGGGTCCTTCCTCTTATCCAGCAGTAGTGGTATGTTGTCATAAATCCTAAATGGGCTATATACCATAAACCCAGGCCTATGTGATATGTGACCCCTCAAGGTATCTACAATAGCCTCTGCCCACAGCATGTAGGTTGGATGATATTACTAAAATCTAATAGGACTGGCATTGGATCACAGTAGTGAGTCTGCAAAGGGTAACAAAAGTTATTCTTTGTACAAATTACCATGAAGCCCTGTAGAATATGGGCTTTAAATAACTGAACATAACTTATATCCATGTGAATCCAATGAATCAGCTTTCCAAGATTCCTGTTTAAGAATGCCAACCTCACTGCAATGTTACTTCAGATCTCCATGTCCTAGCTATGTTTAATATAGTTGCCAAGAATGTGTGGCCCCTTGGGTTATCTACAATAGGGTACGCTCATGTAGCTGGGTGGTACTATTGGCCAAAATGTGTTACCCTATAAATATAGTACGTTTAGGAGGAGAATGATGTGTAGTGCCGTGCAAGTGTGATATGTAGAACAGATATGTAGAACAGATATGTAGAGGTGGATGTCCTCTGCTCGCTCACCAGGTTCCGCTCACAGCCCAAAAAATCCAAGGTCCACGACAGCAGGTAGGGGCTGGCTTAAGGCCTGTTACCGGGCAGGAATATGTTTGCTACTTTTTGTAGGGAAGCTAGGAGGTACACACCCAGCCATGACCCATGGCTCCAGCTATTCGTAAACAACAAGTGTAAGGGGATACACTCACACTATACAGCATTATACAGCAAATATAGTACAGCACATATAATAGAGTTACGTGGCCCTATCTCGGGTCACTACAGATGTACCTTTGTTAGGATAACTACAAACAAAAGTGTGTTCTGATACAGTATATGTTAATTGGTAAATAATTACTGTGATTTGTTTGGTACTGTAGAGTATGTCACCAGCCAGTGGGGACATTCCCCTTGTTCTTGGTCAGTAAAGTCTAAAAAAAAGTCCAGAGTCCTGTCCTAAGGAAGGCAGACAGACTGTCTGCAGGCCTGAAGAACCAGCATCAGTATATGAGTAAAAGAGTTCACCTTCACCAAGCTAGGGCAGAAGGTAACATATAGGCCCTGGGACTGTCACCTACCATTTCAATAAAACCACAGTTATTGTTTTATCTTTAAGTGCTGTGTGGACATTGAACTTATTTGTGATTTGGGGACTGTGCACTTTTGGACCTGCAAGACCATGCTAATGCTGAATCATTCTGAGAGCTGCTGCTCTAAAAATATATTCAAATTCTAAATGAATCAGTTTTTCTAGGTCAACCTTATTTCTGTTTGAGAATGCCAACCTTGCTGAAATGTTACTACAGATCTGCATGGTCTAGCAATGCTTAATAAAGTTGCCATGAGTACGGTAAGTACTACAATAGTCTAGGCTCAAGTGTCTCTAATATGCAATACATTCTCTAAATATGTCTAAAGCTGGGCATAGACGGTCCAATTCCTGCACGATCCGTTCCCCGATCAGATGCTGTGCGCGCTCCCGCATCCCTTAGGGATCAGGTCGTGCAGGAATTGGATGCAGCAACCAACGAGGATTGGGCTAAAATCAGCCGTCCTGTCGGATCGCACCGTTATCCGACAGGATGGTAAATTTTAACCCAATCCCATTAGGGACAGCTGCCCCCAGTCGAAGTAATGAGCTGCACATAAAGAGTGCCGTCCGATTCTCAGCACTAGCGGGCAGCCATAATGACGTCATCACGCCGCTCCTAGTGCAGAGAGTCGGATAAGGAATAGACGGTAAATCGTACCATCTATTCCCAGCTTTAGGCCCTGTCAACACCTTGTCATGTGCTTTAATGTGCATTATTCTACTTTTCTACAAGTGGCGTATTAGGACGTGCTGATATGGATTTCATGTGTTGCGGATTGGTTGATATGTACGTTATCAGCCAGTGAAATTGTGAAGAGTGAGCAGAGGCTTTAAGAGGACATGTTAGATGTCGTGTTTGATAACATGGTCTATGTTACATGCATTCTGATAAATAGGATTCATAACACACTTTACACTCATTGTGTAAAAACTGCACCATTTTCATCAAGTCTTAAATGAGCAGATGGAAATAGGCACCATAGGTACTAATGAGAAAGGTCTGCGTTGAATCACGTTCCTTGAAACACATAAAAGAACATAAGTAAGTATTGCTGTATGTTATTCTCAGGGGAAGCTCACCCTTTCCATTAGTTCTGGTCATTGTTAGTGGGACAAAATGTGCTAGGAACATATGTTCTGGTGACAATTGCCTAAATGCTTATTATTTCTTACTTTGGAGAGATGTAATATCTACTGGACAGGACGTTCAGGGCAAATTAGAAATAGAATGCATATTAAAATCCATCATTTTTATTATTACAGATTTTTTAGCAATATTCTTCACAATAAAAAGGAAGGAACTACAGTATATTTTAACTTTGGTGAACACTGGGATGGATTAGATGACTGGTAATGAATGTCTCTGAGCACCGTTTGGCTGAATGCTGTCTAGTTTTCTCCCAACAGATCTTTCATACTGGCACTTGTACACATAAGAAATAAAGTACAAGGTTGCTATTTGTATTTAATTGGTTAAATAAAACAGACAGGACCATTCACATTCTGGCCATGAGCTATTCTTTAGTGTTGTCTATTTGTGAGTGCCGACTATAGGGAATCTAGAGGAAGAGAAAGTGTGATTATTACAAAGCACGTTCCTAATCAAAGAAAAAATCGACTTACCTGATGTTTGTTTCTTAAATTTTAATCTGGATCAACCTCCTGGAATCTGGTTAGACAAGTCTAGTTACCAGCAGGGAACTAAGGGAATTAAATTCATAGCCAAATGCATGGTGAAGGAACATGAGACAGCCTGGTCACCTATTTGATATCTCTGTACATTGAAAAGGCCCACCAATATGTTATTGAACTGTGTCAGAGAAATAGAAGGAGTAATAAATCTTGGTCTCATGTGTACAGGATTAAAGGACACATCTAGATTAACATAAAAAGGCAGCCTTTCAACTATTTATAAACCCAGGGACCAAAGGAAATTTTGTAGGCTTCAGTCCACTGGAACCTTCTTGCTCCCCCTTGTGTTTCTTTTAACTTGACAGCTTCCAGTATCTTCTCCTGCTATCCTTCTGGGGCTTATATGTTCCACCTATTTAGTGACGAGCAGCATAGGCAATATTGAAACTTGCAACATTTCACAAATTATTTTCCAAATGTTTTAAATAAATTTGAAAATTCAAGATCTCCTGTCATTATAATGTATTGTGAAATTCGGAACTTGTACATGCAAATATTGTACCCGCAATGCTTGTTTTCATCTAATAACAGAATGTGAAATAGCAACTGCAGTGTAATCACCACATGAGACAACAATCATAGAAGTAATTAATTGCGAAAATCGGCACTTGTACATGCATATGTAGCAAATGTTATAAAGACAGACCCAGAGACCTAGGCGTAGGACTGCATGAGATTGGTTGTGATTGTTGGTAGAAAAGGTTATCTTGCAGGACGAAATTAAATACACTTCAGTCAGAGAATAGTCAGGTAAATTTCCCACCCTCCCTCCCTTAATTTGTTTTCAAGTTTCAAAACTTGTCATGCTATCTGCGGGGTAGTGAGGTCCTTGAAGTTGGTCTGGTTATGTTAAAGGTCATTGGAAGGGACATTCGTAGGTACGGAGTCCCACCCTTTGTAAAGGATGTTGGAGTGGAACTAGTTCTGTAAAGTGGTATCTGCATTTTATTGTAATTGCCTCCGAGTCGGTGTAGTGCGGCTGGAGGCCGATGTATTGGGTAATCCAGATACTAAGTGCTGGATAACTGCCATCAAGGGACCTTGTTTTTTTTTCATAATAGTCTTTTTTGTGATTGTTACATATTATATATTATAACAGTTAGGTTCTTGGGGTGTGAATGTTGTTGAACAATTCGGAATTATGGTTTTATAAACATGATTATAATCCCAAAAACATAATATATCCCAGCAAGTCCCAAATTTACATACAGCTAGTACTATTGGGTGGAGGGGGTAGAGCTGTAATCCATCATATGCTGCTTTAGAGGTACCAGAGAGAAACTCCATTGTCAATAACATTGCCTGTTAAGAATGCTTGCCTAAACTCTGTTAATAGTTTTATAGAATGCCTTTACTGCTTAGTTTAATACAGTGGTTTTCAACCTTTTTTGGGCAAAGGCACACTTGGTTCATGAAAAAAATCACGAGGCACACCACCATTACAAAATGTAAAAAAATTTAACTGTATAAGAGGCAGCTAGATAGGAGGGCCGAGGGTGGGGTCAAAAACCCACGGCACACCAGGCAACATCTAGGAACAGTGGTTGAAAAACACTGGTTTAATATACCAATATTGGCCTTAATTTGTTACATAAACACTGGCTTTTTTCATTGCATATCTTATATTAGGTTCTCTACATCTTCATGAAAACTAGAAGCTGCTTAGAAATGTTGCAGAGCCACCATGACTAAAACTCTAATCCAGTAAATGGAAGGCTAGGCCAGCAAATGGAGAGGAAATGGTTAGATCAGGAATGCCCATGTGGTTGATCATATCAGTTGAAAGCACCTGGAGAAGTTCGGAAAGCCCATCCCGGAGTGCATCCTTTTTTTACTTAGCTTTATTAACATAAGCCTGCATTAGCAGATTAATTGTAAATACTGAACTGAAGCAATTGAGGCAAAACTCCGGGAGCGGCCAGTTTGGAGGACCCTGTTTGAGCAATATATCGCTGTGACCGATCACTACATTATAATTACTCTGCATTGACCAGATTACTACCTACTGACGCACCACTGTTACCTGGCCACATTGCTCCGAGAGGCGGCCCCTCGTTCCCCCGTGACAGGCAGCTCTCTTCCGGTCGACCAGGCATTGGGCGCTGGGCGCCAGAGACCCATTGGGATCCATTTGGACAACAATGTGGACCCCCTGATGAAGAATGTTAGTGAAACATATGTCGGGGTTTAACATCACCATTTCATGTTCGTGGATTCCATTATCTCCCACTTGCCCAACGAGGGAACATTGGGCGACAACTACTATGTGAAAATATCTTCTTTTATATGTTTTTATAGACAGTAAATCTATACCATTCGGTACAACCAGTTTTCTATTGTTACTATATATCACTGCTGTAGGGATTATTGTGTGTTTTTAGGACTATTTATGATGATGCACTATACCTTGACTTTCTATCCTTCGGAACATATCCGTGGGTATTAGACTCTACACTACTTCCATTGACCTCGACCTCTAAAGTTCCCCCTTTGTCCCTGTTGTTCAGGGAGAATTTTGTGAGACGGACACTACTGGGTAGTGTTCCCCCTCCCCCCTTTTTGTAGTTATATTTGGGATGTCGGTCGAATTGCTACACATATGTGTTTGATGGTGTACTTTTGGGATCATCCTCTTTTGCGAAATACTAAACTAAAGCCTGTATTAACTCTATATAACTGAAAAGATCTAAATTAACTATAGGAACCTTTTTGTTCTGCTCTCCTGGATTAAGTGAACAGGCCTTTTATTGTTGGTAGATAATTTTGAAATCCTCACTTTATAGTAGTTTGCAAGCCAAAAAAGTGTAGGCACCCCTGGGTTAGACAATGGTGTTTGTCCACCAGCCAAGAAATAAGGCTAATTCCATCTGACTTGTTCCAGCTTCTTATTCACATTGTGAGGAGGGGATGGTGTGAAGCTATTGCAGTCCAGAAGAAGACAACATACATGGTTGGAAGATTCTCAGGCAGGACCGCTGACAGGCCAGTACAGGAGGCCCTGCTGGCCCAACCATCTATGAGCGGGCTAGCTGCCTAGTCAGTGCAATGCCCGCAATTGTTGCAGCTTCGGTATGCTTACGCACTGCAGAGATTATGTTTTCAATTTGGGGTAACATCAAATTTCCTAGCTGGACTCTGCTGGTGAACTGTAAACAGTAGACAGCGCCATCTTGTGGACTTTCTGCTAATTTTTCATTATGAATATTCCACTATCTGGTTACATTTATTGTAATTCTTTTGGCACAGAAAACTGGACTGAATCAGACAGCCAGGGGGAGTGTGTGTGTAGGGGGTGGAAGGGTGATGGTGGGCGGTAGACCCTAAAAATGAACTAGTATGGGGCCTTTCAATTTCTGAAGGTGGCCCTGCTCAGGCTTGAGGTTTAAGCTGTTCTTTGTGATTAGTAAATAATTGTATCTTTGTGCTATTGTAAGCATACATAAAAAACAAGGAAAATGACTGGCTATAGAATTTCTATAGAATGTACCGTATGTGTAAGAGTATTCACTGGACATTTGCACTGACTCTCAGGCAGCTATACTGCACAGATGACATTTGCCTCTGTTGGAGTATATTGATTCTCGGCACATAGATGACCTTGTAATCCACTTCATAAGGCAGCTCTGTGCACACGCATTTATGTATGCATTACATTATAAGCTGACATGTCTAGGACATGCATTGAAAAGAGGCAATGATGGCAACCAGCTGAAACCCCTATCCATAGATAACATTCCCTGCATAGAAAAGGCTCCTTTTGTTTGATTATAATTCATTTTCAATAGAAATATTCAGACAAGGAAAATGTGTTGAAATGCAGTAATTATATACAAGTCATAATGTATATCTCTTCATGTTTTGTACCATTAAACAGAAAAAGTTGAAATACATCATCATTTATTTAAATAATGAAATAAATAAATAAATAAAATAAACAGTTAAATCCAGAATAAAGACACAATGGGTAAAACAAACTAAGCAAACCCCATCATTCACTAGCTTAAAGAACCATCTATAGCATTAAAAACTTGTATTATAAATAACTTTATCAGTCTCTTACATGCTTATGGGGGATTTCTTGGCCCCCTCTTCTTTACAATATTGCTTCAGTTCATTGAGCTTTTCGGGCATTTACACACAGTGTCCTTTAAGGTACCACCATAGCATTTCAATTGGGCTCAGGTCTGGCCTGGACAATTCAATCCAACACCTTGATTTTTACAGCCATTCCAATTCGCTGGTGGTCTTGGGATCATTGTCCTGTTGCAAGACCCAATTACAGCAAAAGCTATTACACATATGGCCTCACATTTGACTCTAGAATACTTTGATGCACAGATTCATGGTCATATCAAGTACAGAATGTACAAACGTCTAAGTTTGAAAAATGATTCTAAGGAGATCATAATTGCCTTTGGCACTTTGCAGAGGTTCTCAATTGAAGTCAACGGGTTGTTTGATCAAATTATATTTTTGTACTCTATGTAGTGCCTGTCATGGCGGATAACACCAGAGCAGCGGTGACACCAGTGATTCAAGGGTGTGGACCCACTGTACCAACTTGCACGGTTGGCAGGGGTGCAATCCAAGGCACAGAGTCTAAGGGACACCTGGTATTTACCAGAGCTCCCCACAAAAGAAGTTGGATTTGGCTGCAGGTTATCCCCAGGTTGCGGTTCCCAGAAAGCACCTGTGCAAGATGGCTGCTAAACCAAGTCGTAGTACCAAGCATTTAGGAATAAGAGAAGTCTGATGAACAAGTCAAGAGTCAGAAGGCGGGAAGTCAGGAGAGGTACCAGGATGAAGTGCAGAGGATAGAGAAGTAAGTGTAGTCGGAGGAACAAGCAGGGGGTTAGGAACTGGAATGTCAGGCAGGTAACACGTGAGACTGGAAGCAAACACATAAGACCCAAAGATCAGACGACTTCCTGTCACCTGAGGCTCCCATATAAAGGGCAGGAGAGTGGAGCCGCCGACAGGTAATGCAGAACCATAGAATCCAGCAGAGGGAGCTCCAGGGCTGAAAACGTAATCCTTGGTGTCAACGACGGTTCTTAGAGCTAGAAGCAACTACAGCAGACACAGATCCTCTAGTCCTGCTGGGATCTGTGACAGTGCTTTAACCTCCTGAGCCTTCTGGCCGAGTTATCTACCATGAAACTCAACCCGAGATAACTGCGGGCAGACTCACCTGTCCGCCAGATTCCCCTGGCGATTCTCTGGATCAGCGTACATGAAGATCCTTCCAGGTCCAGCCTGATCACATCACCGGGGACGCAATGTGGAGGGGGTAGTAGGCCACCATAGACCTCCAATGTAGGGGAATTGCTTTTTCTCAGCACAATTCTGGCGTCACTATTGACGCTGGAATCATGCTTGGGACCTACCTTATACAGTATGCTCCACTGCAATCTCCTGAGGCACACTTTTTAAAAAAAGCACACCATGTGCACAAAACTCAGGAGGTTAAAAGCCCACACTAGTTCTTTATTTGGTTTAATACTGACAGTTGATAGGCAAAGGCAATAGGTATATCCTCCAATCATGTATTTTGATTGCAACATGGTGTCATCGCCAAAATTGCTGTTGCGGTGTAGAGAAGAGTTGTAGCAAATAAAATATTATTCTAGCACAGTTTTTGCATAAATGAAGTTAATTTCTCCACATCTCCAGCAATTTTGTTAATGATACCATGTTCTGGGACTTTGCAATTAACGTACAAAGTCACATAGTCTAAATAAATAAAAAAAATTTGACCATCTCTACCATTTGCCATGTTCAAAACATTTTGGCTTGATATACTACACATAACCTAAAGTATGACTAAATCAAGGACAAGTAGCTAAAGATATGGCAGCATGATCAGTACATTAAAGAGAAAAAGTGCACGTAAGTTGGTCGGAGACACACGGGACTTTTAACTGCAATAAATCATACACAGATCATACATGTTCAATAAATAAGGTTTAAGAGATTGTACAATAAGATACAGCAATAGTACATATGATATGAGATAGACAATCAACAACAATTTTTTCCTGGACGTCCTGTCGGTGTTTGTGTGTGAGGGAGGGAGGGGGAAAGCAGCTGAGGGGGATTGTTAGCCTACATGTGGAATGCCAGGACCAGACCTGTAATGCTTAGACACATAAAGCAGTTAAAATTAAAGTAGGCTCACTGTGTCCCCTGTTCCCCGCTGTTACCGGCCTAGTACCCCCATACCTCCTCCCAACAGGGATAAAGGAGTGTCAATTGTCAATAAGCAACTTGTTGGAGCCATTCAATATAGTATGGATGTTGTATTACCCCTTGAAGAAGCGGGTCAAGCCTGCAAAACGTGTCGGGGAATGCTACATACACAAACTGGACTACTGTATTTTTTGGACCATAAGACGCACCCAGTTTTTAAAGCAGGAAAACCAGAAAAGAAATATTTGATATATAAAAGTGTTCACATCAAATGTCACTATCAGCAGTACACACAGCACATCACGTCACCTATTTACTAATCAGGAGAAGGGGGGGTCTTCTCTCTCTTCCTCTCTAGATCTTGCTGTGCCTGTGTCCATGGAAGCTGCAGTGATTGCAGTTCCCACGGACACAGAGAGAGGAGTAGATGGCAGTTCATCTATCTCTCTCTATTCATTGCTTATACCAGCAGGGCTCTGGGCTCTGTTGGCATAAGCAATTATACAGTTCAGATGGGAGATCCAGCCGTGGGCGGATCTCACATCTGACAGCTTATTTATTGAACACATATAATCTGTGTATGATTTATTGCCATTAAAAGTCCAGTGTGTCTCCAACCAACTTATGTTGTAAGGATGCCCCCCACAGTGCTCTTTTTCTCTTTAATGAACTTTGGGATGTTGGCATTTACACCTACTTTGATGGGAAAGGGTATCAAACTGTAATATAATGATCAGTACATTATTTAGGATCAGTGCTGTGGAGAAACATAGGCAGGAGGAGAAGCATTTTGTGGAATTATCCTTAACCGTTTTTTCTCAGTAGCTCATCAGTATCTACTTAACTTCTTATCTACTTTACACATATGGGAGGGGTATTTGTGACTTTTAACAGCAAAATTAAAAAAACTACAAAAAATCTCAGTAACTAGGATTGTGACTTCACAGGTTCTAGTTTAGACGTGGGCAAAGTACAGCCAATGGGCCATATTATATTATTATACATTTATTTAAATTGTTTATATTTTTCCTTTTCATCACTTTCCTGGCAGTATGATTATTTTTTTAAGTGGTATGGAAAGTTTATCAAATTATCAGTGTAATCTGTTTAAATTTCCAAACCAGGCTGTAAGGACATGGGACCCTATGGGTTGTTTGTCTGGCACCTGCATTAAATTTAAAGCCCATTGTGTTCCACAAGTGAAAAAGTTTACCCGACCCCGATCTAGGTACTAGATCTGCATTATATTTTTATATTTATCAATACACTGATTATTGTTGGAGATTTTTATTGTTGTTAAACTTTTTTCATGGAATTAAACAACACATATGGAAAATGCTAGAAATAACAATATACCGTATCTTTTTCTTATGGTCCAAATATGTAAAAAAATATATAATAATATTAGTCCCAACCATCTTGGGAGCAATATCTATGCATCCCAAGAAACAGAAAAGTGTTCCATTGCCTCCAGCAAAGTCGAAAAAGCCACTGCCAAGAAGAGATCTTATCTGCATTAGCACTAGCAGTACTCATTCTCTGAACACACTGACCAACTTATGGAGAGATACATTTTACAATTAAATACCACGAGTTGTGTATTAACATTCTGCATTGCAATAAAAAAATGTTGTGACAAAGACTCATATCACCTCCTATATATAAATAGCTGCTTATAGGTAAGTTGTTCAGTGCCAGATTGTAAAATGTGTCTCTTCATAAGTTGGTCAGTGTGTTCAGAGAATGGATACTGCTGGTGTATAGACACATTCTTAAGTGTATTCCCTGCAGCCAAGACATGCAGGGCTTAAGCATTCTGTATATTCACTTGATATTTGAATGGCTGTGTTTTTGTTTTTTTATCTTTCGTTTTCACCAAAACTTTGGGTACGTCTTATGGTACGGTGCGTCTTATAAAAATACCTAACTTCTCCAATGCTCTTTTCTGTAGAAAAGGCAGTCTTTCAGCTCCTTTCAGTATTATAAAAATGTAATAATAAAGCAGAACTGTATTTTCAAGACGAGTCACGATTTCATTTACACTGATTTCAATTTCCTATTGTTTACACACCCCCTCTTCTCCTTGACTATTCAAATAATACTAGCAGGAGTTATACTTTAATGCATATGTTTTGCTGCTGTACATATGCTTATAGAACTTTAGAGCAATTAACAGATATAAAAACATATTTGACCTATACATAGTTATAGCTACAAAGTGAATGAACCTGATGATTACTAATTCCATATCTCATATACTGCATATTGCGCTGAGAGACACACGATAGCACCGCGTTGTAATTTCCTACAGAAGAGACTGTTGGCAGAATCAATAGAAATTGTATGCTCCCCCGAGGCTCTGCTGAGAAAATTAGACATGATTCATGTGAAGGGCTCTTCTCTCCTATATCTATACCAATACCAATAATAATATAATTCTCAAAGACACAAGAGTGAATACCACACATGCCAATATACGGAAGAGGCTGAAAAAAAGATTAAAGAGACCTACAGTGAGTCAATATCTATAAAATTGGTTGTAGTCCTTCAAATACAATATAGGGTAGATAAACCACTGAAAAATATATTAACAAAACAGCACTCAGGGAATGTTAAAGATGAATGCCAGGCAACAGGATTATTAAACTGTGTTGTGGGTCCCTAACCCTTTGCTTTTTTAAGTCTAGAAGGTTACCAAAAGAAGATTTACTTACCTAGTGCTGATCTAACTTGGAGAGCCCATCTTTCTTAGACAACCTCTTGGCTCCTGTTCCCCAAAGGTCCCCATACACGTTTCGATTCCCCTACGATCTGTCTGGTTCGATTAGAATTTATAACCGATGTTGGTTTGACCAAACAAACTGCAATCAAAATACCCCTCACATGAACAAGCCAATATTTGAACAATGTTGGTTCAATCGATTGTACGCATAATCAAAGGAAGTTGATTGTAAACATACCGAAATGTCTGCCACAAATGTATAGGTATGCCAATTATTTAAATTTAAATTTTATCGGACACAACAAAATAGTATTCTAAATACATTAGATGGATACTCGATCGTTCAAACTAAAAATCGATCTGTTTAGGTTGATCAAATGGGAAAATCGTGTAGGGGGCATTTAGACTCTGAGGTCATTCCTTATTAATGCAAAGTTATGGGGCTTTATGATAGAAGTAGGGTGGGGAACCCACTGGAATAATGCAGGCCAGAGGATAGTGAACACAGGAGACACACACCAATAACGATTAACAGAATAACTTTACTGGAACTTTTTTAATAAACAACAAGGCAACTTGTTGAGAATAAATGACAATAGCCAGTCCTTATAAAGAAAGTTTGATGAGTCTTTGTTGGCAACATCTGTTCACCTTACAGCCTCCTGTGCAGCTTGGAGTTATGCTGGTAATTGCCAGGAACTGGGCAGCAGTCTCCGGGAGCCAGGGCCTGGTCCAGACGTGAGGACACAGGCTGTTTTGCCTAGGAGCCACCTTCCTCACAAGGCCGTTTCAGAGAGGCCAAGTCTCCCTTAAGGCCCCCATACACGTGTCGGATTCGCACCGGATTCCGGCACGATCGATTCCGGGCGCGTGCACGCAAAACGATCGTGTCGGAATCGCATGCAGCCCACCTGGTCCGATCGTTCGCGTCCGATTGATCAGGGGCTCAGAATCGGATCCGACGGAGAACCAACATGTTGGTCTTTCTCATACGATTCTGTCCGGATCAGGGGGAGTTGCCATTTGTGAGGTGGACAATCGGACACGGATCCGTCCCGGAATCCGTTGGACAAGGTGGTATGCTGCGATGGATACTCTTAATTGGCCGATTGATCACACCTGCGATTCCCGGCAGAATCGCCGGAATCGATCGGATGATGAATCGATTGGACATGGAATCCGACACGTGTATGGCTAGCTTTACACTTGACTCTGGCAAAAGGCACCAAACTCCCTGGATCTCTTTTTTTGATCTCTTCTGTCCTAGAGCTCCCCCTAGTGGATTCTTCACTTACAACGGGGCCTCCATCTGCATGGGTCACATCCCCAAAAAACTTTAACCTAAACTTCAACGTTATACTTGTGTTTAGAGTTGTGTAGAGCATTGTAAACACTGGGAGAACAAATTCCTTTAACTAACATGTGGGTCAGAAGAGCTGTCAGGATGGGTTCGGCACTGATGGAGATCTAGATATGGTCAACCTAATCACTATGAGCTATGTGAGGTATTCATTGTGCACTGTGCCATTATGCGGTACATTCCATACCTTGCACATCCTGTTGTGCATTTGCCATTCTGCACTCTTTCTCATTACATATGTCATGCTGTACATTCTATATGTTTAGCTAAAGCAGATTTTCATTTTGAGATCTCAGTTATGTTTACCTTGCCACGGTTTCCATTTGTAAGGTATTTGCAATCAATTAGCGCTTTATGTATTTGGATAATGACCTTCTGTTCCCAGTTTTCCTGCTACTTTATTCTGGGTGCTTGCAATTTCTTAAATCTATTGTAAAACATCTTGTAGAGAAAACTGTAGGAAACAAAAATCTTATTTCATATAGAATATCATATATGCCATAATTCATATTCTTTATTTTTAACTAAAGCTGCCAGTCGTTCTCTGATCCTAGTGCTATATGTTTATCCCCTTCACATTTTAATTTGTAAAATATTTGCAAGGTTGCACACTTTTTTTTTTACACACATTTTCAGGCCCATTTTAATCACCTTGCACACTTCATTTCATTTATTTATTTTGCATTGCGAATATACAGGCGGGCCATTTATATGGATACACCTTAATTAAATGGGAATGTTTGGTGATATTAACTTCTTGTTATGGCACATGGGGGAAAACTTTTCAAGTCAGCCATTTTGAATCCAACTTTTGTTTTTTCAACAGGAAGAGGGTCATATGACACATCAAACTTATTGGGAATTTCACAAGAAAAACAATGGTGTGCTTGGTTTTAATGTAACTTTATTCTTTCATGAGTTATTTACAAGTTTCTGTCCACTTATAAAATGTGTTCAATGTGCTGCCCATTGTGTTGGATTGTAAATGCAACCCTCTTCTCCCATTCTTCACACACTGATAGCAACACCGCAGGAGAAATGCTAACACAGGCTTCCAGTATTCGTAGTTTCAGGTGCTCCACATCTCATATCTTCCCAGCATAGACAATTGCCTTCAGATGACCCCAAAGATAAAAGTCTGAGGGGGTCAGATCGGGAGACTTTGAAATTGCTACATGATGATGTGTTTCCCTCTTTATGCACTGAAGCTAGCACGTTCCCTGAGTTTTTCCAGCAAGATGGTGCACCACCACATTATGGGTGTCAGGTCCGAGCATTCCTAGATGAACAGTTTCCTGGAAAATGGATTAGTCACCATGGGCCAGTTGAATGGTCCCCAAGGTCTCCCATTCTGACCCCCTTAGACTTTTATCTTTGGGGTCATCTGAAGGCAATCGTCTATTTCCCTCTGCCTACCTGTCCCATTGACCTTTATTGGATGTACTGTCCCCTACACTAGTGGTGAAACAGTAGACTCTCAGTCTGTCATTAGTTTCATATGTTATACTGTTTAACTCTGTATGACTAAGTGGTTATGGCAATTTTGGATTAAATCAATTATTGGTTCATAAAATCAGTATATTTTTGTTGAACGTTTACTTTTATGGTTCTTCGATGCTATATACAGTATTATAATAAACTAAGGTATATAAGCATTTACATACAATGGCTTGCAAAAGTATTCGGCTCCCTTGAACTTTTCCACATTTTGTCACATTACAGCCACAAACATGAATAAATTTTATTGGAATTCCAAGCATGATGATGATTCCAAATTTTTTTACAAATAAATAACTGCAAAGTGGGGTGTGCGTAATAATTCAGCCCCCTGAGTCAATACTTTGTAGAACCACCTTTTGCTGCAATTACAGCTGCCAGTCTTTTAGGGTATGTCTCTACCAGCTTTGCACATCTAGAGGCTGAAATCCTTCTTCTTCTTCTTTGCCAAACAGCTTCAGCTCAGACAGATTAGATGGACAGCGTTTGTGAACAGCAGTTTTCAGATGTTGCCACAGATTATCAATTGGATTTAGATCTGGACTTTGACTGGGCCATTCTAACACATGGATATGTTTTGTTTTAAACCATTCCATTGTTGCCCTGGCTTTATGTTTAGGTTCGTTGTCCTGCTGGAAGGTGAACCTCTGCCCCAGTCTCAAGTCTTTTGCAGACTCTAAAGCTAGCCATACATGTGTCGACTCGTGAGCGATCAATCGCCCATCCGATCGATTCCGGTGAAGCCACAGCACCAATCAAGTCTGTGCCTACCACCTTAGGCCACGATTCCTGGACGATTCTGTTCCCGATCGATCACTTTACAAATGTCAACTCCTCTTGATGTGTGCTCAATCGATCAGAAAAGACCAACAGGTTGGATCTCTGGCCGATCCGATTTGGGGGCCAAGTCGATCGGGCGGGATCGATCGGTCAAGGTGAGCTGCACTCAATTCCTCGTCGATCGATCGGCGTGCACGCGCCCGGTGATCGATCGACCAGGAATCGTGTGGGAAATCGCCCCATGTATGGCTACCTTAACAGATTTTCTTCCAAGATTGCCCTGTATTTGGCTTCATCCATCTTCTCATCAACTCTGACCAGCTTCCCAGTCCCTTCTGAAGAGAAGCACCCCCAGAGCATGATGCTGCCACCACCATATTTGACAGTGGGGATGGTGTGTTCAGAGTTATGTGCAGCATTAGTTTTCCGCCACACATAGCGTCTGGCATTTTGGCCAAAAAGTTCCATTTTGGTCTCATCTGACCACATGTTTGCTGTGTCCCCCACATAGCTTGTGGCAAACTGCAAACAGGACTTCTTATGCTTTTCTGTTAACAATGGCTTTCTTCTTGCCACTCTTCCATAAAGGCCAACTTTGTGCAGTGCATGACTAATAGTTGTCCTATGGACAGATTCCCCCACCTGAGCTGTAGATCTTTGCAGCTCCACCAGAGTCACCATGGGCCTCTTGACTGCATTTCTGATCAGCGCTCTCCTTGTTCAGCCTGTGAGTTTAGGTGTACGGCCTTGTCTTGGTAGGTTTACAGTTGTGCCATATTCCTTTCATTTCTGAATGATCGCTTGAACAGTGCTCCATGGGATGTTCAAGGCTTTGGAAATCTTTTTGTAACCTAAGCCTGCTTTACATTTCTCAATAACTTTATCCCTGACCTGACTGGTGTGTTCTTTGGACTTCATGGTGTTGTTGCTCCCAATATTCTCTTAGACAACCTCTGAGGCCACCACAGAGCAGCTGTACTTGTACTGACATTAGATTACACACAGGTGCACTCTATTTAGTCATTAGCACTCATCAGGCAATGTCTATGGGCAACTGACTGCACTCAGACCAAAGGGGGCAGAATAGTTACGCACACCCCACTTTGCAGTTATTTATTTGTTAAAAATGTTTGGAATCATGTATGATTTTTGTTCCACTTCTCACATGTACACTACTTTGTATTGGTCTTTCACGTGGAATTCCAATAACATTGATTCGCGTTTGTGGCTTTAATGTGACAAAATGTGGAAAAGTTTGCAAGCCACTGTATAACATATTCAAACACCAGTAAATGGAAGCAACCATTATTTTACCACATTTCTGTGTTATGTCTGTGTTTATTATTGTATATAATATTTCTAATGAGAGTGGTGATTTAATGTTGTAGTAGGTCTGGCAGGTCTGCAATTCCATGTTGCTTTTGTTACTATGATGGCCATCACCAACCAGTCAGCTAATTAGCTGGATGACCCCACTTAATAGAATAAACAGAATGAGTACAGTGAGTATAGTGATCATTCACCCTTCTGTTGCTGGAAACAATCACAAAAGATCATTTGCATTGCAGGTTTCATGATGATAAGTCAGTAATGAGGCTGGAAGGATCTGCAGCCCACATTTAATAATACAAAAGTAAAGTACTAATAAAAAAAGGAAAACTCGACTTTTTATTGTAAAAATCTTGAATATAGTGCTATTTCTTGGTAATCGCAAAGATTTTACATACCTTTATGTCAACAGGCATGGTGCTATCCCCAGAATCTCGATTATTCACAATTATGAAGATATAGCACTATATTTAAGATTTTCGCAATAAAAAGTGCCGGTATTTGCAATATTCGTGATCAATACTATATAACCGGCCGGATTTTGGGGTCGATTTTCAAGTTTTTCAATAAAAAGTCTAAATGGCCAGATCGAACTTTTTGTCACAATTTAATTCTTTTTCATTGAAAATTTTTCGATCATCCCTATTGGACTCCTTAAAATCCCACATACTGGAAAGTAGGCATTTGTCAAACTTTGCCTTTATTGCACAGCTTATTCAGATTTTATTTTTGAGTTATTTGCAAAGATCATCACCAAAATTGTTGGAGATGTAGAGCTCCCACAACCCATCTCTTTTGGTGATGATACCATGTTCAGGGGCTTTGCAATTCATTTACAAAGTCATCCATCTTGAGTTATGAAATACTATTTTACTGTGTGAAATAACATAGTAATAATATAGTATAATATAGTCATCACCTCTACAATAACAGTGCTTGTATCCTCAGAATAGAAGTGTAAAATGTGAATTTGATAAAAAAGGGATAATATAGGGTCTTCATGTTATATATAAAAACCACAATTATGTTCTGTCAAATGCTGTTGGTGTGACAGGAAAGGTCAGCCATCCCGTGCTCATCAGCGAGCAAAATGTCAGCCTTGTGACAACTATGGCTTCAGTGTTAAATGTCTTCTTAATTAATTTTTTCTGTCTGTATATAAAGTAAATTCACATCAGTATTGCCAGCAGGAAACTAAATAGAACCCCTATAGTTATATTATATTTCAAGACCATCTAGGGAGTACAACGCAACCAAGAGCACCATTGGATACAATTATTAAATTATACAAATGAGAGATAGAATGTATAAGAATGATATGACAATGGAAAAATACACCCAGCTGGGGCCCCCCACTCCTCAAAATCCCACGTAGTTATATTTAAAACAATTAGGAAAATGATTTACATTTAAGCAGGAGCTGATTATTATCAGTTAATGTAAATGTAATTAAAATGAATGTAATAGTAGTAGTTTAGTATAAATATATATTTTATGGCTTGATAGACTATATAACTATGCAAAATGGCATGATTAAGTGATTAGGTTCTCTAACTTCACAATATAGTTGTGGTTCCCAAACTTTCCCTACAGGGCCCCCCTCTTCTAAATAGGAACATTATTGTTCCACCCCCCATTCAAACTACAGTTTCTGATTGAGGGCCATTTCACACTAGCCATGTTTAAGCTGCAGTTTCCTGTAGTGTGGAATGGCCCTCAAACCTTATTTGAAATAAAACTCATACAACTTTATTTGGTTTTCACCCCATCATGCAGAGACATGTATGATATATACACACACTGATATACACACACGCTAATTATTTACATTCATCATTATCATTCACATAGAGACACACACACACTACACTCATAAAGAGACAGGGACACACACATAACATTACCCATTATATTACCCTATCTGATGATGACTTAAAAGTGGACTATAGAATCAGCAAAGATTCGGGGGGGGGG
>CM070034.1:118893150-118905567 GCA_036250615.1 Ptychadena robeensis
CGGAATCGATCGTCCCGGAATCCGGTGGGAAACTGACCTGTGTATGGGAGCCTTAAGGAGGAGTAGAGGACCCTGCCCAATCAGGCTTACAACTACACAATATAAAGCAATTTAACCCCTCAGAATCATGACAATAGGCAGCATTAATCTGTGCGTTTCCCCATTAGAACTATGCAGCCCACCTTGAATTACTCTGTAAGTAAATAATCACTCACACCAATGATCTCAGATTGCTGCCCTTAACCACCAATGTAATGGGTTGGCCAGTTCATTTGGATCTTCACAACAGCATTGTGTAATGAGCCTATGATCAATATTTGATTCTAGGTCTAGTTTAACACTGTCTACAAAATGATTGTTTCACTGTTACTGTCCAGAATAAAATTCATCAACAAAAATGATGGCACAGCCCACAGCGCTGCATTGATGAGGCAATGGGTACCAGTAGCACAGAGGAGGTGGCTGCAGGGAATTGAGAGAGATGGTAAGGAAAAATGACATTATCATTAGTGTTGAACGAGGATATAATTTTTTTTATCATATTCAATGAATATCCGAGATTCTAGAATTCGCAATATTTCGCAAATGTGAGCTTGGATAGTTTTAATGGCGGATATTCGTCATATTATGCTTCAACATTGTTTGCTGTCATACGTTGCGAATATTTGTGCACATTTTACAGTGCTCGTACTGGCTAAAGCCCCCCATACACGTTCCGATTTTTCGTACGAATTTTGCCCGACCGACCAATGTGGTCGGGAGATTAATCGATCGGGAGATTAATTGGATTCGGAATTATGTATGTTTTGATATTTCTCAAAATCGGCTGAAAAATCGGTCGGGGCCGCTTCGGACCTGTCCGTAAATTTTTGGTCGATCTGCTGTTAATAAATAGGGT
Source organism: Ptychadena robeensis (assembly GCA_036250615.1). Classification (NCBI taxonomy): domain Eukaryota; kingdom Metazoa; phylum Chordata; class Amphibia; order Anura; family Ptychadenidae; genus Ptychadena; species Ptychadena robeensis. Next base: position 118,894,049 of record CM070034.1, read on the forward strand.
CGGGCTGATGGATCGGTGATAATTCGAATTCCGATTTTTCGTGCCAGCCGACTGACCGACCATAACATTTTAGGTGAAAATCGGGTGACAGGATCGGACGAAAAATCGGTCGGGAGAATAATCGGAACGTGTATGGGGGGCTTAAGATACAGAATGAAAAACAGAAGCTACGCGTGATGTAAGGCAATAGAATACAGTCAAATCTAATTTTTTATGAATTTCGAATATTCCTTAATATATTCGCGAAATTATGCAAACTTGAATATACCATATGCTGCTCAACACTAAGTATAATTAATAACCATCTAAAATTTACAGTGCGGGGCTAGCTCCACTGCTCCATTTACTTTGCTGAACTTGGGAGCAGGACCATTTTATATCTGTGTTGTACATTAATGGACTTGTGGTACGATAAAAGTTTTTGTGGTGCCATTGGAAATGAATGGCAATGCAGAGTACATGTAATGTATCCATTATGCTGTCATTAACCCGTCAGTGGATGGGTTACTCTGATGGACACAGCAGGAATGCGAAACACTAACCCTCTTGTATCTGTCGCTCTCTCATCAGCTGAATAAGCAACATGCCACCATCCCGCAGCTGATTTACATCCTACAATGGTTTTGACAGGGAAAGAGTTATGCATAGCTGATCCAGCAACCCATGAGGGTTCTCCCTACATATTTTAGCACTCCTAAAGCAAACAAATGGCCAAGATCTGGTGAAAAATGGTTTGCTTTATAATCATGGGTGTCATATCTTGTTGACTGTTCTTCAATCAGCAATATATATAATGTGGAGAGAATGAAGGGCATCACTGTATATTCAGAGATGTCATACCCAATGTAGTTACATTATATCTGTTTATTCTATTGGGAATATTTGGTTTAAACAACAGGGATATTTTAGGAACTATTAGTCTAGGGTGGCAAATCTCCCCTGTCATGATTATTTGAATTTGTCGTCACCTCATGGGTATTGCAGATATTTTCCATAAGCTGATGATATTTGGTATGACATTTTAATCTACAAAACTACACCCTATACCAACTCTACTGCTTTTACAAATCTACATATCCCTTCCACCACATGTTTAAGCTTCAAACTAAACAATAAGATGACATAAGTTATTATTCTGCAATATCACCTTTCTGGAAAAACTCACTGACACTCAAGTTCCCTTTTATAAGTGGACATGTCTTCAAGTACAAAGCCTATGATTAGGAGTATACAACTATATCAATTCTACTCCTACAGTCATCATTGCTAACATTTTTGAAAAAAATCCTCAAGCATGCACACATTTTAGGCTCTCACTTATTTAATGAAACTGAGAGAACTTTTGCCACAGCTTAGAAATATCATTTTGTTAGGTTCCAAAAAGTTTTCATTTGTTTAAAGTAAAGCCGCCTTGCCTTATATTCGTGATGGTGAACCTATGTGTTTCAGCTTGTTGGCAACATCTGTCTCTAATTGGTGGGGAGGTGATTTTTTTCCAGTGTAAACATACAGCAGTGCCCTCTTGTGGCCATACTGATAATTTACCAAAACATTTTAGGTGTTAGCCTACTTTTCTTTGATTGTCTTGTTAACTGTAAATGTTACAGAGAAAATATATTTGTTGATGGACACCTGTGTTCCTTAACTGTGTCAATGATGTCATCAAACTAGTCCACTTGACTATGACAGCATCATAAAAAATACAGCCACAGTCTCGAAATTGGCCATTAATGAAGATACAATAATGATGCTGCCATGTCGGTGAGGACTCCGCAAGCTCCTCTTAAGTCCTGTGGAGTTTCTAAGCTCCTTGCTTTCTCCTCATTCCTTTATCATGTAAAATTTTGACAATGTAACCATGTCTGTTATTGGCAAGAAATCTGCGTCTCCAATTGTTTAAAATAAAATCTCAGTATTCAGGTTAAAATGCCAATACAGCAATTAACCTGAATACTGAGGTGGTTGAGGCGAACCCAAAGCGGCATTGTAAAAACCCACCATACCCCCAGAAAGCTGCGGCGCTTCTCTATACAGCCGTAGCATTTCCAGGGTTTGGGAATCACCCCTTCAGCATCATTGGTGATGCCGAATGGGCAGTGGAGGTTGCACCTTAGACCTCCATTATAATGGAGGGGTGTCGGTTTTCTAGCTCACATCACCAGCCTCCATGATGAAGCTGGCGATTTGAACAGGGATGGGGGAGGGCAGAAAATTGATCGCCTGTACCATTTTAATGGGCTGACCGCTAGGGAGCTTAAGATAAAAAAATGGGTTATGTGTTTTCGCTTCGGTACTCCGACTCAAAATGGTTCGCATCACTGGCCTTTACCAAAAAAATAAACCAACACACATCATCCTTCATTTGTCAATTCCTTTTAGCTAAATATAGCTAGGCTCTGGGTAGTTGGTCAAATGAAAAAAAATCACCTTTTTTCTAACCTTTCCTTTCATCCCTGTAGTCCACATACCAGTTTACTTTACAAGTCCACATTCCCCAATGTAACCTCAGACCCTTAAATAATGCCATACATAACCAGGACCACTTAACCTTTGCAATGTAGCCATATATGTCCTTAGAATATTTAATAATTACTGTACTCCATGGGTCCTAAAACTATGACCAGGGGCCAAATATGGCTCTCCTTTTAGTCTGCCCCCCCCCCCCCATGTTTTTAAGCTGAAAGACAAAGAAAGCCAGAGCTATGATATACAGAAATGGTAAATGTACATCAAGGGCATCTTGTGACATAAGACAGTATTGCAGGGAGATTTTGTCCAATTAAAATAAGATTTGAAGCTTGAACACATTAAGTAGCTGTAAAAACAGCTTGACTTTATACCTGTTAACCTATTTTGGAATACCGTTACTAATTGCTCCAGTTTTTTTTTTGTGTATTCAGTTTCAGTCTATTGAATAACTCCAGGGAAAACCAACTAATATAACTATGAAGATTACAGTTAGGGCTGTGAAATTTGGAGGATAAGTATTCTCTGTGGTAAATTACTTACCCATTTTTTGGATTTCTAAGGTTGTCAGAGATCTGGCGGGTTCAAAATCAAAGAAGGCAAATATATGCAAGGAAGGTATAATCACACTTCCCATCGTTCTTTTATGGGTTTTTTTTATGATATTTGCAGTGTACCTGGCATCCTAAGGGACCGTGAACTGTATCCGCCTTTAAAAAGTTAAATTATCCCTGCTGTACTCTTGTTTTTGCCTGTCCTGCTCAGTATGGTCTGTATGTCACCATTTCTATCTGTGAGAGAAAGGTTTGTAAACTGATGTTGTGTGTGTTGTGTGTGTTAGTGGTTGCTAGTGGTTTAGTCTGGTTTGGTCTTTTACTTGTGTTTAACACAATCTGTTCTTACAGGTACAAGATTCCCTCAGGATCTTTCAAATAGGTCAGCATTGCAGAGTCTAAGCACCTTATCATGATATAAATATCTCAGCAAGCAATAAATACTTTAGCAAGAGGACCCCCTGTGTCGGAAGAATCTGGGTCACTTCACCCAGGCCATAGTAGAACCTCTACTTCTGGCACTGGCCATATAAATCCTTCAAAGTTCCATAGGGGACAGAGATGTGAATGTTAATTGTGAGGACGGATAGCACATGATGGATTGGCTGTGGGACATGCTGCATCCTAATCAGAACAAAAACCAATTTTTATCACACTATCTCCGAAATACAAAGCTAATACCATGGCAACTAAAAAAATTTTAACAATTCCTAAATTGTTGTTATAGCTCATTTAAAGAAAATAATAATATCATTTATATTATGACCATTACTATGTAGTTATAGTTAAAAAAAATAGTTTTGTTTTGTTGGTTAGTTAAACAATCTCTACAGGTCTCTAAAAAGTAGAATAATGTAATCCAAGATTATGCCTATCTGTGCACCACAAGCAGAAAAAGCACATTCTGGGAAAGGGTTGGTGTAGCCACTAGTGGGGGTCAATGTTCTGAGAACCTTATATGTAATTTACCTATGCTAGAATTTGTGATGCTAAATATTTATTAATACATAATTAAATGATTAATAATGTATAAATAATGCAGATAAAAACATATTAATAGACATTTCATACAAGATAAAAGTTTTAACAGATCAATTTTCTACGCATTTCGCCATTGAAGATGGGCTTTATCAGGACCGTGATTCTACTAATAAAAGTCATGTTCCATGGAGGTAACCATCCAGCGTTAGTGATGGCCGAACATCGGCCTGGACTGTCCGCGAATGAGCGGTCGGACTTTTAAAGAAGTCCGCCGTCCACCTGTTCGCGGACACATTCAAATTTCCCGCCTCTAGGCGTGGAATTTGAATCGGAAAAACCGTATGTGACGTCAGTGACGTCACATCCGGTCCCTGGAACGCATCCTGGAACGCATAGTTCCTTGTAAAGGAAGCCGGATGTGACGTCACTGACATCCCTTCCTGCTCCGAGCCGGTTTTATCACTAGAAGACCGGCTTCATGCCCGGTCTTCTAGTGAAAAGATTCTTCCTCCGGCACGATCTCGCAGGTTCTGATCCTGCCGGAGGAAGAATATAGATCTTCTTCTCGCCGGCGGACTGCTCGCCGGCGAGAAGGAGGGCGAACATCCATGTTCGCCGCCGAACTGTCCTCCTTGCGGGCAGTTCGGCCGTCACTGTCCAGCATACACTTCAGAATTGAGATTAGATTTTGAGGGTAGACATTATAAAGCAACTGAACCATCCAGAATGCAGATGGTAATGTTCATGCTCATCATTCGCACAGCACATTATTGCAAGCATTTGCCGCTCTGCTGACAGGCGGCTGCAAGCGTTATACCAGTGTTTACAGAGTTTTTCTACCTGGAAGTATACTGAATAACTGAAGACTACATTCTTCTCCCCTGCTCTTCAGCATACATTTACATTAAAGCGGTTTTAAGCACAAATGAAACACACATACATTAAATAGACACAATACTCATCTATGCTGGGAAACTGCTACACAAAAAACCCCACAACATACTCACCTTCTTTACTTTCAGTTCTGATGGCAGCATCTTAGCTCTTGGAGAAATGCCCTCGCTGCCCCCCCCCCCTCATCTCCACCTCCCCCTCCTGTTTCTTCTCTGTCGGAGCTGGAGAGATTCATGGGGGGCGGTGTGTGGAGGGGGAAATCAGCTGCTGACAAGTTTCTGTCTGGGACAGATGTGCCAGACCCAATTGCAAAGGTGCGATGTAGGAGGGGTGCACTCCGAACAAGCGTCCCTCCTGCTGTCAGAAAAATATATTTTTTTTTACAATTGAGGATCTCAGCAGTATCGGCTGAGTTGCAGACGATACTGCTGAGTGACCTCCCAGGTGGTAGGTCCGCTTTAACATTACCGACTGCATTCCGGCTGGTTCAGTGGCTTTTTAACATCTAACAGCCTCAATAGAGACATGGTAAAGTTTCAGCCCTGACCCGCTGCTGCAGTGAAGACCTCCCTCCTGGCACTGGGCTTTTGGCTGGAGGAATGTAGGGTGAATATGGCATGGTCCAGTCCTGCCTACTTTGCTGGAACATTCTGTATAACACTTGATATCTGAATGGCTCCGTTTTGTCCCCTAATTCTGTCTCCAAAATTTTGGGTGTGTCTTATGGTCCAGTACGTCTTACAGTCCAAAAAATACAGTAATGAGACTTATTTATTTAGCACCATGAAACACCCGAAAATCATTCAAAAAAGCTTAGTAGATCTGTGTTATATTTGGTCTGCGAGATTGTTTTTTAAATTGTATTTAAATAAAGATTACCACACATGTGTACATTATTAAAATGTGATGCCATATGTGTTATAGTATTCCACTATGCTTGTTCCAGATTTAATGTTTAAGGAAAACTTATGTTTGTTTCCATATGATAAGGTTTATCATTATATCTGATGAAAAGCAATATCTTCCACAATTATAGGATTTTTTTAAAGAAATATAAACATAAGCCCGTGACTTTGTGAACGTTTTTCTAATTTTGTCCCACTGTGTGTTTGAGTTTGATACTGTATTCATTTCCATGAATCTTTCAGGGTTAGGAAGTAACCTTTGCCACAAGATGGCAATATTTCTCTTCCTTCATTCAGTTACTTCTTCCTTGTTTTCAATTTCATGTATGTATTATTAGTTTAAGCAAGAGCACAAGGGGGCAAAGACAGAGATGAAATAAAAAATACATAACAACAATCTCCTATACAAGTATAATTCTAGTTTAATGCAATGGGAATAAAAAATAACATGTGGTATGAAATATAAATAATTTTCTTTACCTAAATATTTAACAACTTTATTTCCATGTAGGGGTCAAAAGGCTAAGGTCTAATTTCCCCTATGCAGTGCAAAATGCAAATATGCACTATTTCTGGAAACACACCGTGCCACAACACATTGGTAGAGCATTCTTATAGTGTCATGATATGTAACACGTTAGATCTGTATTATAGTGTTGAGCTCGAATATTTGAATTGCAAATATATTCGGTGAATATTGGCTATTCGAGAATTCGCAAATATGTTGGGGAATTTATATTCGTCTATACTATACACATGTATATATGTGTATATTATACACGTGACCATTGATTTTGAAGGTAATTGCGATGCATACATTTTCGCAATGCTTCACCATTGTGAATTTTCGCGAATGTTGAATCGAATATTAGTAGAATTATTCGCGAAATATCGTGAATTCGAATATTATATATGCCGCTCATCACTACTGTATTAGAGCTGCCACACAAACTGTATTTCATCCTGAGCAACAAAATCCAGGAGCCCTTCTAAAGCCAATTCAGTCATCCCCGGAGTGTTAAGTCTATGGCTCTACAATACAGGGGAAGGAAGCAGAGGGCTGACCCCGGTGCACCAGAGATAGGGACAGCGCCTGGTTTGAAGAATTAGAGGTGAGTATAACTTGTTTTTTCCCATTCCTAGACAAAAACATGTAACTGGACTGATTTCAGCTTTAAAACCTAATTATATAATTCTATTATTATAATTCTATAATAATAATTGTATTTGTAAATTGTATACCTTGTATAATAAATCATAAAAATTCCTAAATCAATATTGATATATGACCCCTTTAATTATTATGATGGTACCTTGAAAATCCATGATGAATGAAGACGAGGCAGGAGCCTCAAAACGTGTTAGTTGGGGAGCCTATGCTTTGACCTCTCTGCATATAATAACATGATGGGTTAAGAGGATACTATAATGTGTAAAGCTAGAAATACACACAACTATTTTGTTAAAAAATTGACCTGTGTATTGTGTTTTTCAAGCTATGAATAGATCTCACTTAGCAGAACAGGTTATCAACATGTTGGTAAACCTTGTTCTATATCCTATACTTTGGATAGGGACAGCAGGTGCCTGCTGGCTCCCGATATCAGGGAAGCTCGGCAGCAGCATGATGATGCAGTGTGCTCTAACCTAGGGGTCCGCACCTAACCCCTGGCCAGGTACGTGCTGACCACCCTACCACGCGTGCCTGCAGCATTGGGCGTATTTTTCAGCACATGTGAAGGGGGGAGGGAGAGCCATGAATAACAATGTAATCCACCCTGACTGCGCATGGGGCGCTTTTTCAAAAAGCGTGCCACATGCGTAATGCTTAAAAGGATAAAGCACACCTAAACTCAGAACCAGTAATTACATTTTTACTTATCTCTTAGCTCTTGCAATGGCTCAAAGTCACTCAAAAACTAAAATATACTTACCTGCACTGCTTAAGTCTTTGAAAGTTACCATGTTGATTACTGTGTAGCTTTCAGAAATACCTATGTTGCCATATTTCTCTGCTTCTCAGGTCTATGGACATTTTAATTGCTGAAGGAGGTGAATATCATGGCTGAACCTCTTATCTCTATTACCCCCAATATCTCTTCCTATCTCTACTAACTAACCCTTCACTCTCACCGTCATCAGTCACGTGTGTCAAGACAAAACATGTGCTTGTGTTAAAATATTTATGACCTTGTTATTTTGTGCATAGATGTGAGTTTCAAAAACCAGAATTTGATTAAGCCTGAAGAAGGTATCTGCGATATCCCGAAAGCTTGCTTCTCTAATGACTTCAGTTAGTCAATAAACGGTATCACTTGAACTCCAAACTTGCTGTAGTCTTCCAGGGGATAATGCTGCAGTAGTGAGTTTGGCCACCGGGGGCAGCAAATAGTATGGTTTACAATGGAAGAAAACTAAACTGAAATTGGTGTGATGAGCTCCTGATTTAGAGCCTTTCACACCTGCAGTGCTGCGTGCCATTATTGGCAGGTAACAGATGTGATAGTGTTAACGCTGGCATGTCCATTAAGCAAAACCCTGCTTTGCCACATTTCTTACGTCTCACATAGTGTTTGGCAAAATGAAGGCTGCAGGGTGGCTAATGTGAAATGGCTCTAAGCTGATGTTTTGCCTATTTTGCTTTAGGGATGCTGAAGAAAGAAGAGGAGAAGAACTGGGTTAGGAAATTCACAAATATCTCCTTACAGGTTTTTTTTATCTTTTTTTTACAGATTATCCCAATAATAGGGGGTTGCCAGATAGGGACCCAAAGCTCATTAGGTGGGTTTAGGCTTTTGACACTTTAACCTCCTAACTTATAGTCAGCGTATAGTCTTGGGCTATAAATTGCAATCATAACACCCAGCCTATCATGTACACCCAGTCACATGTTATAGTTGGTCCCTGAAGTCCCTCGGGCCTAGCTGGTGAGGCCCAATCCCACTGGGACCTTCTGGAGAGGTACACAGAGCCCTGGCTTAACCCCCAAACTTACCCCGACTTACAGTTGGGGATACTCACCCCTTGGGAGCCCACAGCCATGTAGAGTATCAGTGGACCTGCCGATCTCTTCTAGGTCTGCCTCTTCTGCATCATCGATGAGAGCAGAGGCGGACTTTTTCCAGCACATCCCCAGCATCATCGTGCACAGAAACATGTTAGATAACCATGTAATCCAGAAGGATGTTAATGAGAATTTAAAAATTAGAATACCGAGGACACATTGGGGCAAAAGGTATTGCAGAGGGACTTTTCTCCCAATTGAAATCAGCTTGAAACATGCCAAGTTGCAACTATGCTACTTAAATTGATCAGATATGCAAATATGTGTGTAATATACAGTTCAACACCTTTAGAACCAAACAATGTCGCAGAAGTGGTTGCAAGATATGTCCAGTGGAATACCTGAGGCTAAATTACTGGGAGGCCGGCACCTCTTAATTCTATGTTACTGGAACCAGGCTTTCCACTGCTGTTAAAAATTAATATGGAGGGTTAATTGTGGAGGTTTACAACCTACAGCAGTTTTCAATTATGAAAATGTAATTTTAGGAAACTAAATTTTCTTTAGATATAGTCTGCGATGAGTATTGGAAATGTAAACAATTCCTATATGAATAATATTTAAATACTCTGATTAGATTTGTTAAATTGCCAATATTCAATTAGCCATCTTTCCTCATCCAACCTATGTGCTTGGTTCACTGAGATCTGGGTAAATGTATCTGTATGTGTTAGGATCAGCTCTTCAGGGTCTGAGAGCCCACATGATATGATGTGTTACAACCTTTGTAAGGTCTTTATGCCTTCTGGGTGGTTTAATAAACTGGCAGTGAATTTGGCTCAGTTGCCAGTTGAACTCATTACTTCCTACGGCTGAACTTTTCATAGAACCCAGAGAGTTGCCAGATATGAGAGGGGACAGGCATAATGTTACGGGTCTTATTGTCATTTCCTCAATGATTTCATCCAACAACCTTTATTTCTGACCCTGTGAACACTGACGGGGTGACCCAAGAACTCTGACGGTAATCGAGGAACACAGGCCTCAGTGTGTCCCCTGCCAGATGAATGTTCAAGGTTTCCAAGTGGAAGATGAAGTCATAAAAAATTGTGGAATCCGTGAAACTGACCCTTTACTCTTCACTCTGAGCGCAAATTAATGAGCTAAGTCACTGAATGAGGGCTAAACTCTTCCCCGCCTGTGTTCAGCAATTCTGCAAATAAGGATATTAATATCACTCTTTCCAGTCTTTCTAGTGAGGGATAAGAGGAAGATTATACAGTGAATGAGCAAGTAGGAAAAGCAACCCACAATCACTTTAGAATGATTTAGAATGCTTAGTCAGTCAATGGGACCTAACTTTGAACCTAAATCTAAGTCCAAAGCTCAACATACAATACTACAAGACTGCAGACCTGTAGCATTGACCAGAGTGGCCATTGAGTCATCAGACTTGTTTGCTACCAGGTGTTCATCTCACCCCAAACATTCATTCATTTCAAGAGCAGATTCTTTTAAGCAGTAAATGCCATGCTCAGGCCGTCACTGAAGGAATGTCCACACATGCTGGTATATTAAAGGGGATAACTTTACTAAACTAAAAGAGGTATATACATATTCACACTGTCGGTAAGCTCATAGGCAGGGTATAGTTCTTGGGATATAAGTTGCAAACATTATATACAGTCCAATATACACAAGGTGGCTGAGGCTTTAACCCAAAGAGAGACGCTGATATCTTTGTAAAGGTAGTGGAGAATAGTCTCTAATTCGTAGGCTATGTTAATGGGGCAAACCCCCAATCGCAACCCCTAGCCCATCAACGATACATACTCACAAGTTAGTTCCTGCAGTACCTTGAACGTAGCTAATGAGGCCCAATCCTACTGGGACATCCGTGAGAGGTACACAGAGCCCTGGCACTCTTTGGCAGGCAGATGGCAGGAGATCTAAAGCACATCCTAACAATCATTTTTATAGTGTGTGTGACAAATCAGCATCTCCCCTGTTACTGGGCAGAACCCCACTGTACAATGGGATATCCAGTGAATGCTGGAACATCCTAAAAGTCTACAGCTATATACAGAGAATTATATAAAAAGAAGTATTGACATTGCCAAATGAACATTAGAATAACATAGATTCAGGGTAACTACAGCCCAGCCAGCAACAATACAGGGTACGGGTCAGCCATTTATTCTTTAAGTCCATTTTAATGTTTAATAAAACAAAAGTATGCATAGACTCTGAATTAGGCAGGGAGATACTGATTCAGGCAGCACACTTACACCTGGTTTCAGTTTGGAGTCAGTAGACTTTTATTTGCCCACACTAGTATTCAGTAGTGATTCATAAAGAATTACTAATATATTGTTATATGCAAACACCATTTAGCAAATAGGATGAGCTACAGTATGTTCATACAGGGTGGGTAAATGATTTCTGGGCCATTAAGTTTATAAGTCAAGTACAATGGACACTAGAAATAAGAAGCCCACCTGCTGAAACCAGGAGGTCAGTGATCATCTGTAGTGAGGGTGGCTGTCTAGGGTGCTCATAGGTGCTGTTAAGATATGTAATATTCTGTATGCTCTTATACTGTTTATCTCTCACACAGGACCTTGTGTCATGTGACTGGATTGTCTGTTTGTTAATAAGATTGTGTTTACAATAAAGTTTACTCAGTGTGTGCCTTCTTCCTGAGAGAAGAGAAGC
>CM070034.1:118910518-118926469 GCA_036250615.1 Ptychadena robeensis
CAAGGACAGTGCTGTGCTTTTGTGCTATTGAGAGGAAGAAGCTGCCTAGGGGAAGCTAGGACCTCAGTGGCTGGAACAGCCTTGTCCCCAACCCTCCTTCCACCTGATGACATGTGCCGAATAAACTTCAACTTCATTTTCAAGTAAGTGTCTCTGGTCATTTCTGCTACCCGGTATCCCACCACACACAGCCGCACCTACGGGTGTTAGCGCTACATTGACAGGAACAACGGGGAAGAGTCCCTACCACTTCCCAAGGAAGCAGCAACACCGCCCGGCCAGAGAAGGAACCTGCATGCACTGCACCCACACCATTGGGCTTACTGGAAGGCGTCCGCCCCACCCCGCTTGAAGGGGACACTCCGCATAACTTTGGAGTAGACACAATGCCTGGCAACCGGGTCGGCCAAGATCTCATACTATCTTGTTCGCGGGCTGCACGCACGCCTGCTTAAATGGGGGAGCAACAGGAACCTGGAGCCAGTTTGTGTGCCCGGTCGCCACTGACTCATCAGGACTCCCTGCTCTGGACTGGCCTTCCCCGTCTCACTCCTTTTAACTCCTCATGCTTCACATCCTTCTGGGGTATGTCCTCAAAGGGGACATCATCACACTTGACTTGTGTGACTACACTACACTATGACCATCTATGTTTATTCATTACAAATTAGATCTTTCTAAAGCCACTAAGAACATTATTGTCCCCATTTCTTCTGATTCCAAAACATCAGCTTCCAGAACTGACCATTTACTTGCAGCGTTTTTATGCCACCCCTCATTGTTTTCAGAATTTAAATTTGTTTTGCTTGTCATTGGTTTAAATGTTATAGGTGATCAGTGTATATGAAACCAAAGGGAACAAAGACCATTCATATATCTGCAGAGATTGAGTGAAAACATGTAGATAAACACCATTTTCTGCAATTTGAATGCATATACTCTACGTGTCCTTATGGAAGCAAAAGAAAAAAATTATAGGTTTGTGTCTAGATCTTTCTTTAGTAAAGGAAACCTATAACTCTAAGGCATGAAGACCATGTGTGGGATGGCAAGTATTCCCTATGGTGGTCTTTCACAGATTTCCAGCCCTGATGACAACACTGCTTTCCTACACTCTACATCTAAGGCTGAATGAGACACATTCTGTCTGGAATAACCACCCACATGGCTTCCTCTGGATTTCACACTGAGTCACCCAATGCCAACCTGCCAGTGTGACACACATGTCACCAACTGGCCATAGCTGGGTCACCAAATTACTAACTCCTCACCCAGATGGAAATATAGCTCTAATTCTGACTGCTAGCTGGCAAAGTATTAACTGTAACATGTAGTTGAAAACTCAGATATAAATATCTACAAAATATTTTTTAGACTTTCTAGTAATTTATTGATGTCAGCTACAAAACTCTATACAACTATAGGAAAACAACAACAGCTGTTCCAAAATATTGAATGCATGAAGATTAGACTTCAAATGCCAATACAGTATGCTACTCGACATTTGATTGAGTGGGATCGAACGCTCAAAGTGGGCAGCATTCCCAATCGATCTACGCAAATGCATAAGGCAATCACTCTTTGGCTATTGAACGCAGAATCGAGCTGTGTATGGGGACCATAACTGCTTTTAGTCAAATTGAGCAACGCTTGTTCGAGTTTACAGTATATGCATTTGGGCTGTGCACATGAAAATACATGTCATATGAAATACTTTGAGATCCATCTGATCAAATTTAAGTTTCTGAGATCTTGAATGACAGGTGAGGGGGGCATAAGGTGCCCATACACGGGCAGATTCTCTCTTGATAGATGAGGGACAGACTGCAGCCTGATGACATCAGCCGACCCCTCAGAGTATCGGTGGGCACCCCATTCAAAGTAATGGGATCGGCTGGGAATTTATCGACATGTCAGATCACCATGGGATCAGACTTGCAGGCGTTTCCTGGTCAATCTCTCCAGGTTGGCACACCTGATTTGCAGCCGAGCAACCACAGGGCGACTAGAAGGAATGCGCATGGCAGTCGATCGGCAAAAAAACGAAAAAAAGACTAGCTTCCCTATTTGATCTCTAGCCCAGCACTTCAGCTTTGATCACTTCTTAGATCTGTTTCATTTTTAATTCCTTCTGTGGTGTGGCATGTTGTCAGAAAATTGAGGAAGCCATTAACATGGAGCAAGTTAAATTTGCATTGGGTAGAGCCACAGCAGGAACATCCAGGCATCTTCCAGAACTGGAAATGGGTTGTAAATGGCTCTTTATTAATGTATTAATCCTGAAACCCCCTTTGAGGCAAACTCTTATTAAACTTGACTTTTTTTTATGAAAAGTTATATGTTGGTGCCTTGAAAAGTCCAAGAGAAATATTCCTGTCCCCTGGCCCTTTTCCCTTTTATTAGATATACACTTCAATTAGAGATGTTAATATCTACATGTGTGTTCCCTTTTTAACAAGCTTGTTTTTTTTAAAGACTTCAAGGGCATCACTTGAACTCCAAACTCTCTGTATTCTTTTTTCCCAGTTACATAGAATTTAACTGTAATACAGTATTTTGGCTAAGCTTTTTTGTAGCAAAGATTGAATAATCAATTTGTTTTTCATTTCCATCAACTCTTTATCTGTTTGCCTCTTTAAAGGCAATTAGGACAAAATTCACCATTTAAACTCAACACAATCCTTTTATATGCCTTGTACCATGGCTCACCTTTTATGCTTAATTTCTAATTTTGTATTATTAATGGTGTACATGAAAATATGAAATCAGATGCTTACATGGAGGGAAAAAAACTAGGAGTTAGTGGAATGGGAATGGTGCATGACAAAGAAAGGCCCACTGGGATGAAAATGTGACACCAGAAACAATTGTGTAAGGGCAAAGCATCCCTTTCTTGTGACTAAGAGCCCCACTTCAATAACGAAGGACATGGCATTGTCTTTATCAAAAGAGTTCTCAGAAGATCCAGTTTCAAGGGGAAACATCGGCCTCGCCTTAATGTGAGGGAAGCGACAAAGAGAAGTGATAACTTTGTTTAACTAGCAAAGCAACTGCTCCTGGTTCTCACAGTGATAGGGGCAGAGGGTGACCCTGTGGTTTTCTCACAAAATCCTAAAAGGGTGTCTTGACTTACAGAAACCTGATAATGGGAATACCTTGTTTTACCAATCCATAAGCTAGTACTGTGACAGTGGGTTGTATATTGTGGTCATGTGGACATAGACACTGGGGTATAAGATGCTTTGGAAGTGATACAAAAATACAGTATGCTGTAGAAGTAAGATAGATTCCATCCAATTAAGGGGGAAGTTTAACTCAGCCGATGGACAATGGCTGAATTTAATTATATCCAGCACGTGGTCTGAAGAATGAGGAATATATTTAGTATTGTGCATAGTACAACTTTACATGCTGGTAACACAACACACCATGGTGACAACATTGATGGGGAACAAGTTATATGGATTCCCTAACAAAAGTGCTTTAATGTGAAATCATCCTGAGGAAGCCTGACCTGGGCGAAACTTGTCAACACATGCTTGATATGAGACCTGTAATGCACTTAATTTTTTTACCATCTTGTCATTTTTTATATTTTTTTAAACTGTTTAATAAAATGTGATGAACATGATTGGAATGGATATCTAATATTTTTGGTACAATGTTTCTGCATATGGGGCCATTTAAAGTCCCTACATTAGGGTAGGGTTTCTTTGTCTGTGTAAATCAAACCAGGGATGGGAATCTCAGAACAGTTCAGATAAGTAGTTCCATTTAAAGTCCCAAACATAAGTAGGGTTTTTTTGTAGTTGTAAGATAATGGGATATAGTATGCTGTCGATTGTGGGATATAATTTCAACCCTGATGCATATAGCTCATGTGCTCTCAAGTTTACCTTCCTTTGTCTGGATCCTACAGTTGATGTAGTCTTTAACCTCTTACATTACAATCAATGATCATGTTTCCACATGTGTTGGACTCTCTTGGGCTAAAATTTACATAGCTTTCTACACCGTCATTAAAGGAACAGAGCCCAGCACGAGTATGTGCTGACCCCCCGATAGATACTGAACTGAATCTGTTACCAGCAGCGTCCGTGAGTCCACCAAGGTCCCTCCTTTTAACGCATTGGTTCCCAAACTTTCTTTGCAGGGCTCCCCTTTTCGAGTTAGGAGCATTTTCGAGCCCCCCTCCTCATTGAAACACAGGTTCAGAATGAGGGCCGGCAGCCTTCCAGAATAACTTCGCCCCCCAGTTTGGGAACCACTGGTTTAACGCATCAATGATGTGTTAGGACATCTGTAGGCATCCCTTAAGTCATGCATACAGACGGAGGGCCCCTTCTGCCCATTCTTCCCCTCTTTCGCAATCCACAGTGTCAATTGGAGGAATTTTGATGCCGTGGCAGAAGTTACCATTATTTCTCACTAATAAAGTTGATACTTTAGCAACTGTAAATATATGTAAGCACACGAGGGTCCCATGTATAGCTGGTCACCATGCTGGGTTTAGTTTTTGGTTAATGCATGCCTGTGAACAAAAATGCAGCCTTAAATATCAACTCAATGTATGCAAAATGCTATTATAAACAATATATACTTTCTTTGTAATGTTTCCACATACCTTCTCTACATATCCAGCAGTTTTGGTGATGATACCTTGTTCAGGGGCTTTGCAATTAAGTCCCAAATATAATAGAGGAAATGTTGCGATTGTCATAATTAAATGTATATGGAAAAGAATGTTTTTAGTCTAATATGGTGGCCATGTGGGTCAAGAAATGTCTCTGTGCGTGCATAAACATAGGTTATTTCTGCTCTTATTAAGTAATCGAGGAACCAAACCTTATTTCTTGCATCTCCTTTTGCTTGACCAGAATCCACTTTCTTCAAACATCCCGTACAGTACAGTCTCCGTTTTTGGGTATGAAATCCACACTTAAAATCGTCAAAACTTTATTTCAGAAGCAGCTCCGGGAAAAAACATCAAACCACATTACATCAGCTCCATGCAGAGAACATGTCTTCCACCCTGACATGTTTCCCCCCCCCCCCCCCCCCCCCCCCCCCAAATGTCCAGGGCTTAATCATAGGGATAGGTGAAGATATCTCTATGTACATATTAAATACCGACACTAAAGGGCCTCTAGAGCAGGGGTTTCCTCTAAGAGGGCCTCTAAGAGAGCTAGGTTTGATGAAAATGTGTGGGGCCGACCATTCAGCCTGACATCCTTTGAACCATTAATATTAAATGCAAACGATACCATTGGGCAGATCTTTTTTCCTTCACACATACTTGACATTATTATAGGATAGCATTAGCCATTCACTGCCATCACACTGATAAAGGCTGCCCCTATGTGGTACCAAAAGTCGGAGTTCACCAATTCCTGGATGTTCACTCAATGTGATATTTCATATCCTACTATGAAACTGTTACTCAGAATTCAAAATAGGTCGCGGTGCCACAAAATACACCAGCATGAAGACAACTAAGATATGCTGCAAACTGTAGGTTAGGATATCACATGTATTGAAATAAGTCATCACTTAGAAATTTGGATTCACTTCTACAGTCATTTTATTTTTTTGATTTGTTATTGTTCATTAGTGTAGATGTAGAAAATAAACTGTGTACTGCAGATAAGATGTGGGTTAAAGGCAATGATAATACTAGTTTGGAATTACATTTTGATATCAATATAACAAAGAAATTTCAGTTTCCCTTTCAAACAATCCTGTATTACTGGAAACAGGCTCACAGCTATATTTTGTCTAAACTGCTTCTGATTCTTACTGAGGTTTTCCATAGGTCTTTAAAGCAGACTTTCAAAAGAAAAGATTCAAAATGACAATGTCGCCAAAATTGCTGAAAAGATGAAAATTTAAAAAGCATACAAATTGAAGTATAAGCAGAGTTTGTCCGTACATTTAGCCCCCATTTACTTAAAATTGAGTCAGGGTCCCTCCAGACTATACCCCCCCCCCCCCCCCCCCCCCCCCCCCCCCCCCCCCCCCCCCCACCCACACACACACACCTACACAGAGCCCAGCACTGCCGGCACAGAGACCGGCAAACACTCATACAGGCCACAGATGTGTCACTCCATCATGTCTCGGGCAAGACAGCGTAATGATGATGCCTTTTCATACCCCAGGCTTATACTCAGATCAATAAGTTTTACCAGTTAGGTGCCTTGGCTTCTTTTTTGGTCAGCTTATTCTCGAGTATATGATAAATTAAAATGCCTTATAACCATCTTTTGCAAGGCCCATCCCTGCTGATATAGTCATGGTGAAAATTAATATTTGAAACTTTGCTGCTGATTTAGTGGTCACTGGTATTAACTTGAAAGAAAGGCCCCCCACTTCGACCCACACACCTTAGTTCTCTTAGGTACCCATTCTTACTATTTGTGACAAACTTGTCAGGTCACACCCCTCCACCTCTCTTTCTGTCACAGTCTCCCTATGATAAACCTTTTGCTTATTAATGGTGGCTATCCAAGGGCTTCTAAAAGCGGACCTACCACCAAAAGTGAATATTTGCATGAATGGCACTTTAAGTGCCAATAATAGGGAAGAAAGCAAAAAAAAAAACTTACCTGTTATGAGCAATTTAGGAAGATGTCTCACAGCCCCTCCTCCCTCCCTGGCTCTGATGTCATGTGGCCGCTGCCACCGGAAAGGAGTCGAGCTCTTTCAGCGATCAGCTGATTCCCTGATCTTGGCTCTGTATTAAAAGCAAATTCCCATGGAAAACCATTATAAATGTTCTCAATGGCCACTTGCAACTGTGTTTACCCTGGAAGCCTGGTGAAAAAAGATGGAATCTCTCATCCAAATCCAGGGGGTTCAGCAGGTAAGTATTTTTTTATAAAAAATACTTACAGCAGGTATTTTTTTATTAACCATCAAACCAGCTCAGGGGGTATGTAAATTTTAATTTTACATATATTTTTTACATATTAAGTATACATCCGCTTTAAAAGTATACAATTTCAAACCTTTAGCAGCATTGTCCAATGAAAATATTATTTGCTAGCCACCCTTCCTAAACTCTCTTCTTTTCAAAAAAAGTTTTGCTCTCGCACATGTATTTTTTGCATAAATTAAGTTCAAAAACAAAGTCGAAATTCCGATTTTCGAAATTTTTACTTGACTTTGAACTTATTTGTGCAAAAACTATTTGTGTAGAGACATACTTTTTTTCTGGCGTATACCCCCAACCCTTCTGTACATCTCCAGCAAGTTTGGTGATAATACCATGTTCAGGGGCTTTGCAATTAACTTGAAATCATCTAAATGGTCGAATTTTTGAACTTCGACCATCTCTACTCCTGACTTAATACACTGCTAAACAATTTGATTAAGACTTATGGAACCTGACTCAAATATTACTAAAGTCTAAAACATGGTTCCTTCTGTGGGAGACCAAGTGTCCCATGCATGTGTCCAATTTGTGGCTTATAAGGTGCTGATGCCCTTGTATATGGTACCTCTCCAGATGGCTCATATGCATTTATCATGCTCGTCTTCTTGTTGTAGAGGCTGTAACTGTATTGGTGGGAACTGGTTGGTGAGGTTAAAACCTCATAGCACTAGACACACTGTATGTGATACTGTCTGTTCTCTGTAAAAGAAAAACATTTAAAATGATCAGGAAAGTCAACTAGTCCCATGGTCCTTGCTAGAACTCATAATGCGCATTGTAAAGAAGATACTTAAATAAGTACTCCAAGCTACAAATCTAATAGAGTACAGTCCAAGGTTTTCTTAATGAATTTACATATGGGCAGTATGGATGGGCGGTTGTCCAGGGAGGCACAGTGAAGGGGGCAGCATCCGCCCATACTACCTACATGCAGGGCTTTTTTTCTGGGGGAATGCACCGGAACGGCGTTCCCCCACCTATTTTCAGCCTGGCCCGGAGGTCTGACTCGTGCTCCCTGCACAGCCAGAAAGGAGAGACTCACATCCCCCTTGGCCCCCGTCTCCTCCTCCCCAATGTGAGTGTGACAGGCAGCAGATTCTGTGCTTCTCTGTCAGATGCTGCTTTCTGTAGCTCCTCCGGCAGATACGTCCTCCCCAGCCAATCAAAACACCGGACAGGACACACCCTCTCCAGCTCTGCTGTAGAAGCTTAGCTGAATAAATCTGTGTGTAACTGTAAATTTACACATTCATAGCACGAAAACCATTCATAGTATAATCATAGAAACTTTCAGGGTCAGTAATGCTCCCCTACTACTACTAACACCCCGAGTTTCACCCCTCTATCTACAACACTTATATGTTACATTTCAGCTAAAATACAGATATCAGATATTGCTTCCCCATGAGCATAAAGCACTACTTTGCTGCATACATGCTTTCACTTAACCCCTGAGACTACATCCATGCAAATTTTCAGGTCCCTGAGCACAATTCTTCCTACTAAAAAGCCCCCTATAAAATATTGCTTGGATGTAGTCTCATTTTTTAGATTGCCAAGTTTTTTTCAGTTGTTATTGTTAAACGCATACAATTTATGTCACTTGGATAACTGCAAGGAAACATTCATAGCTATAAAAGGTTGCAGATAGTGGTGTCAAATTGTAAATTACTAATCCAAAAAAGGGTGTTGGAGCATCTGGGGGTTGAAAGTCAGGGAGTGGGCATATGTAAAGCCCTCGCTCCATGTCTACTTAAATCCCTGTATTGAACACAGAGATTTTGTTGCAATGCTCAACGGCGATGGGGCAATGAGGGGGGGCTTCCACTTCCATCGGAACCCCTTCAACTAAGCGTATTGCTTGGCGGGAGGTCCTGACGGAGCACCTTCACTAACCTGCTTGGCACATAGTGTGTTCTCACAGCACTGAGTCGTTCCACCGATGCAGGGCTAAACATAGTGGAGTACGTTGAACCTCTGCATCGGAAGATGTCTGAACAGCTAAAGTCTATGTGTTCCATCGGGATCCCCCCTACACAATGCGCTTAGCTGAGGGGGTCGCAAGGGATGTGGAAACCCCCCTTAACAGGGCTGTCTCCACAGCCCATCAGAGCCCTGGTCCAGGGGCTGGTGGAGGCTTGACGGAAGCCAGCTGATCCAATAGCATATGTGGAGTTAGACGGGCCTAAGAGTAAAATCTGCCTACTGAGGTATAAGATCTGGGGGTGCAAACATTTGACCCAAAGCCAGCTGGTGACCTGTGGGTGGAGACAGCAAATCGGAGGCTCAATTAGGAACAGGGAGGTCCATCTGCAGCAGAATCTACCATACAGGAGGCTGACGCAGAGGACAGTGAGGATATGGGGTGAGTACCACACACCATCTCCTCGTACTCAATTTTTAAGTGAGCTCCTCAGATATGTGCACCTCTAGATAGGCATTCTCTGGAGGCCTCAGGGCGGGGGGAAAGGGAGTGCTAGTGGTAGGGGGCCCTGAAAAATCACCTAGTATGGTCCCCCGAAATTTCCCCGAAACGAGTTCCACCACCTTTTCTCTGAGGAAAAAAGCTCTGCTTACATGTAAAACCATAGTCAGTGCGGGGGGGGGGGGGGGGGGGGTGTTGCAGGTTGGTT
Source organism: Ptychadena robeensis (assembly GCA_036250615.1). Lineage (NCBI taxonomy): Eukaryota > Metazoa > Chordata > Amphibia > Anura > Ptychadenidae > Ptychadena > Ptychadena robeensis. Next base: position 118,920,086 of record CM070034.1, read on the forward strand.
GGAGGATGTGTATGGATGCTGCTGTGGCAGCCCGAAGAACATGGCATGGGGTGGCATATGAGCATCGTCTACTCCCTCTCTCTCCCACCCGGGGAATGAACGAGTATAGGAGGAGTATATATATGTATATACTATACATTCTTATTCTATTATTTAGTGAACTACCCTGTTTCGTTGAAAATAAGGCATCCTTAAATTTTTGCCTCATGCTGAAATATAAGGCATCCCCCCGAAGATAAGGCACCCCTGGAGATGCGGTACTGTAACTCTGGATGGGGGATCAGAGGGGGCAATCAAAATGACACAGGAGGATCAGAAGGGGTTACTAAAATGAAAATCCCCCTCTGAGTCTCTTGTGTCATTTTGATTCCCCCCTCTAAATCCCCCCTGTGTCATTTTAAGTGATCCCTCCACCCTGATACCCCAGTGCAATATTCTTCTTCATGGAAAAAAAAGACATCCCCGGAAAAAAGGCATAGGGCATCTTTGGGAGCAGAAATTTATATAAGACACTATTTTCGGGGAAACATTGTCGCTTATCCATGGTGTCATCATAACACAACCTCAATACTAAACATCCATCAGTTAGTTCATTGTGCCTAGTTCAGCAATTTCCAGCACAGCAACACATTTTTATTTGGATTACCAAATAAACATACTTGGCAAAGTGATTTAGGCTCTGGAGGATTACACATGACAGATATCAATATATGAATTATACAGACACATATTGACTTCATCATATTGATCATGTCCTTCAAAACATGCTGCAATTTCTGTTCACAGCCTGCATATGTGAAAGCAGGAGAACAGGTTAAACTGTTTATATATTTTTGGTTAAACGTTATCTGTAATTGTATATATGAATTTCACAAATAAACATTTTAAATGGGATGTACTCATGGTATTTAAATTCCAAAGCTAACTCCTAAAACATGCTCAGTTAAGATGAGTCCTCCTTCTGAATCATTCAGCATTTTCTGGAATCTGATCTCCCCTGCTTTTATGGATTCTATGAACACTGTATGAAAACCCCTGAAACTATTTCTGTGACAAGCACCTATGACAACTTCATTATCCATCAACCATGATAACCTGTGATGTGTAGATGAGACGTGTACATTGGTAGACACACCATACTGATATTTATGGGTTAAAGTATCCTTCCGATCATGTTTCTTGTCATCACTGCTCCTTTTACAGTAAATGCAATTGAAGATTCACTTTGGTTTTCGGCAGAATTCCAAATATTTTCATTTTATATCATAGATAGGAACAGCTAATTAAGCCCACTATCCCAGTCTCGTGGGATATTGTCTGAGCCCAAACCTTACCTTAGCTATGTAACTATGCTTTTTATTTATGATTCTGTTTTGGGGAGTCACAAAAGATGTTTTCAACATTTCTCAATTTGCCTTTATTTTTAAAATGAAAAGAGAATATAGAGCGAGAATGTAGTTCTGGTAAACAAATGGCAGGTATAGTCACTTTGGGGTGACCTGTCTTCCCAGAACTTGGCCTGCATTGTATCTCTTGTAGTCACACTTGGCCATTATAGTACATTAGTTCTCCATTCATCATATTGTCCCACTCTGGATTCTTGTGCTCATGGCACATGTTCCCTTCCTGAATTTTTCTATGGTAATGTTTGGTTCTCAAGCTTTTATAAAACATTTGCCATTTCTGTAGCCCCTTATGGAAAATGTCTCCACTCCTATAATCATACTTGGTCATAGTAGATGTTCCTCTTGGGTTTCTCATATTACACAATTTCTTTAATCATGTTTGGTTCTCAAGTTCTTATGGGGCATTTGTCATTTCTGTCCCTTCTGTAGCTCCTAATGCAAAATGTCTCCACTCCTATAATCATACTTGGTCATAGTAGATGTTCCTCTTGGGTTTCTCTTATTACACAATTTCTCTAGACATGTTTGGTTCTCAAGTTCTTATGGGACATTTGCCATTGCTGTCCCTTTCTGTAGCCCCTATGGAAAATTTCCCCATTCCTATAATCATACTTGGTCATTATAGAAGATGGGCTTCTCTTTTTACACACTTTCTGTAGTTATAAAGAGTTCTTAAGTTATTATGGGCCATTTGCCTCTTTGACCCTTTCTGTAGCCCCACATGGAAAAGGTTAACTCTTTTAATGTCCTATATTATAGAACAATAGTGGAACTTGGATTTCCAATTCTCACAGGGCATCACCTGGAGTTGTATTTGGACATTCTGCCCTTAATAGACCTTTTGTCTCCTCTACATCTAAATTGGTCACATTGATTACGCAGAGGCACCTATTTTGACCAAAATGACTTAAGTATTAGTCTAGAGTGGTAAACTTAACAGCTTAGGGCCAGAAACACACAGCAAATTAGCTTTTGTTTCAGGAAGTCATTATTTCTACTAGCTGATTTGCTGAAGATGTAAGGTAGGGTTGAAGAAACATTTATTTTTAAAATGAAGTCCATTTAAACATTTTCTACTTGACTTTAAAATTACTTCATGCCAAAACTACATGTGCTAGGGCAGTGATGGTGAACCTAGATGGGAGAGAATAGCAGCGTATTGGCTCTCTGAGCTGTCAGTTCTCTTCTTCTCTGTGTGCTGTTCTTTACCTGTTGTTTCAATAAATGGTACAGCTATAAATTGCTAAAGCAAATCATATATAACCCAGATATATTTTAGCGCTAAATAGTGGTGGTTTCATATCTAGTTAAGTGAATGTAATGTATGTTACATGATTCATGTGTGTATATGATTTGTGTGTGTGTGCAATTCAGGTAAAATTCCCATGCCGGCAATTTTTAGATAAATTATCGGGTTTTGGGTTTCACTTTGGGACTCTGTCTCAAAAAGGTACGCCATCACGTCTGCTTTTAAGTATCAGAAGTAAATGTTCCTAGAACCCTTCCCTAATGCTCCAGCATGGTGATAATACCATGTTCAGGGACTTTGCAAATAACGTGATCTCTCGATTTGAGTATATGCATATATACATGAGTATATATATATATAGCCCGTTTTCGGTGCTTTGGTTAATAATCGAGTATATATGTTTTCTTCTATCCAAACAATACACCAAATTAAATAAGAACAATATTTACATTTTGTATATGCGTAGTCAGCTGAGATACTTGGCTCTTATTCTAAGTGTATTTCTATAAAATCTTAATTACCTGAATATTTGGGGTATTTGTGCATCTGCTAAATATTGCTTAGCTCTCAAAATATGTGTTCTGCTTATGTTATAGGTCACATTTTGTGTACATCAGTGTGTGTTTTATGATGTGCTGGTCACCAGAGGGCAGGATAGTAACAGTTATAACTCGATTGCCATGTTTGTGTAGAGTACTGCGGCATGACTGGTGGATGTGTACATGTTAGATAAGAATTTGTTTTACATCATGAATGAGTGAAAATTCCCCAAGGACAAATGACAGTCGCCAAACATTCCATGGACAGAAAGGAAACTGCTGGATTTATGTTATGAAAATATAAGCGGGGCCTTCCATATACTAGGTATAAACACTTTTTATCTGAGGTTTAAGAAGATGAAATTGTGTTATCAGATGTTAAAGGAAACCTATCAGCTCTACTTCTATCTGGATGGGAAAAAAGATGGTGGCTTCCTTAATCAAGCCATCTAAGGGGCTAAAGGGGCAAGGTAGGGTTGTAGAAACATTTTTTAAAAATCAAGTCCATTTAAAAAATTTCTAAACTACAAACTACATGTGCTAGAGCAGTGATGGTGAACCTACGGCACGTGTGCCAGAGGTGGCACTTGGAGCCCTCTCTGTTGGCAATGGTTCACAACCACATGGCAAGAACCCAGACTCAACTCAAAAATAGCTAACATTACAGAAGGTCTGGATTCCACCTATCCACTTTATTGGGCAATGTATTTTGCCATATGTAGAGCTGCCATTGGATATAATCTGCACTTGTTATGTGTTAACATTTTGATCAACATGTGTTGACAAGGATAGGTGTGAACCAGGCCTGACTACTACAAAACATTAATGACCCTACATATCCATGTTGTTAGGTTTGGCCCCCCCTTACTTTCTGTTGTCTTTGATCTGAGGATGAAGGGAACACACTGCTGTATGATTTTTGGCACCCTGGAGGTAATTATCTTTAACCACAGATAATAGATTTTGGTCATGTGAGCTTTGTCCCCATAGTCTACCAGTCTACCATGCTCTTACAAATACCTACACGCAGATACTGATTTACTGCATCCAGACCAATGTTCATTCATTTCCCCATATCATTTATATAGACAGATCAAGAGATTGAATTACATTAAATGTGCAACAACTTATATCTTCATACTTTTTATGGACCCAGATTGTACATTCCTCTATATTCTCTCTTTACTTTGTAGGTACATAGGTATAATATATATATATATATATATATATATATATATATATATAATATATATATATATATTGCTCAACATGAATGTGAATAAAATACAGCACTTGGAGGTCTGGATTTAGAGTTACATTTAAAATTAAAGTGGAAAAAACACTACTGGCTGATCCAACTATGATGTAATAGTACCAGGAGATGGTGTATGGTACTCACCCCATATGTAGGGGGGGTCTTCCTCACTGTCCTCTGCGTCAGCCTCCTGCATGGTAGATTCTGTTGTAGATGGACCTCCCTGTTTCTGATTAAGCCTCTGGTTAGCTGTCTCCATCCACAGGTCACCAGCTGGCTTTGGGTCACATGTAACTTTCACATTGCAATATGTTTGATCCCCCAGATCTCATACCTCAGTAGTACAACCCTGAAATTTTCTGGCTTAGTAACTAAGCCCTGCGACTACCAGCAATCCAAATGTCAACCTTTCATAGTCATATTCCAGCTGTCACACAGTGACAGCCTCTTGTCAGATTTTACCCATATGTATGCCTACACTGACTTTCATCCCCCAGATCTCCAGCACCCTTAGAAGTCCAATCTGTTTTTTTAATTATTAATTTACATTCCAATTTCACACCCCTTACTGCAACCTTTCATAGTTATTCATATTGCCCTGCGGTTATCCAAGTGACATAAATTGTATACATGTAACATGAAGCTGCGGCCGCCCAGACACAGAGTACCTCCAAGTTGTTAGTACGCATATGAGCTTTGTAACAATAATGCAGGTACACATAGCTAGTTTTTGTCCCCTTTTGAGTACCAGAGTATCACTTATGTGCACCCCTGTATATAGGTATAGTATATGTAAGGTCAGGGTACCTCTCCAGTCTGGAGGATTTTGTATGATAACAGCCTAGATTTGCTGGCTATAGATTCCTAGACACATGGACAGATTAACTTTCATAGAAAAAATGCTGCTGCAGGGTCCTTCAAGTGTTACTCACAGCCCCAAAATCATGCCAACATATATATTGTATCCACAAAAGTACTTGAACTAATCTAAATACAGAGAGTTTGGAGTTTAAGTGAAGCCCTTCATTGGCTAACTGAATTCATTGAGAGAGCAAGTCTTCGTGATGTCTAAGATCAATACAGGTCCACTTTATTTACAGATACATAGGAGCGCAGACTTTCTTTACCCGGCAGTGGGAAGACTGGAAGCTGAGTGTCTCGTTACTGGGGAATTTAGCAGTTGGCTGGAAAATCAACTATTCTCTGAGATCATATGCCATATGCCACCTACAGACATTACAATCATTGGAGGATAACCACCCTTTCACCAGAGGAGGCACGAAACTGACACTAACTTGTCTCATTTATTTAAATATATACGGTATATTTTTTTAATTTATTTATATATGTTCTTCTATTCGACATTGTTCTACTTATGTTGTGTAGTAGCTGGTACTCATTAGGGGCCATCCGATGGGACGATGGTTACTATTTATTATGTCTCTGTAAATCTTTTTAGGTGTAACATTAGGTCTGCAATGTACTAAAGAACATAAAGAACACTGATGAATGGCTGTCTGGGCCTCGTTAATGATGTAAATACAGACACCAGCATGATATTTACTTGCGTCATTTTCCCTCTGACCAAAAAGCGACATTAACCAAATTATTTATATAGTGACAACATTAACTGCGGACAAAACAACAGTTTGTGATGGAAGAGCTAAAAGCAGATGTGTATGTGTGTCCTGGACCCCAATTACTGATGTCACAGTCCCCAACTGACCCCTGTTACCTGGAACAGTCTAAGCTTGGAAAAGCTTGTCCTTGGAAAGATTTACCAGCGGAAAATCACACATTTTCCAAGCTAAATACAAAAATATCATTTACACTTTCCTGTAATTCAGAGTCATTGGGAGGCATAAGAAGGCAGTGCCCCCCCCCAATGTATAGTGTAGCCCTATATCTTATAGCTGTTATCCCTTCCTAAAGTGA
>CM070034.1:118944446-118959829 GCA_036250615.1 Ptychadena robeensis
CCATTTCCTGCCTGCTTTCCAGGTGATTATAATCACAGGAGATTGTCTTAGTGGGGACCAGCCCTAATATGGTGTTGCTTGTGATGCTTCAACACTTCAGGTTTCTTATTACCACTATTACAAAATTTGCTTTGAGCTTGCCATGTAGGTTTAAATATGTTAGTGATGTCGTGAGATTGAAGAGGATTGAAAATGTTGCATAATTGAAGAATTATGTTCCTACTGTCAGTTCTTGTAGAAATTAAAGTTTATTGACCAACTAGATACCAGTAATCTGATGCCCATGCTTTTAAAACTGCTCAGGTACTTATTATTGACATGTACCTTTCACGTCTTTCTTGCTCTTGAAGTTCAGTTAGTTTTGACATTATTGATAACAGTTATCAGAAAAAGATGTATCTTCAGGCTCACTATTTACTAGGTCGTATGGTAAAGTTCAATCACCCCGATCTAAATCAGTGTTCTATGATTCCATCACTAAACAGATAAATCAGTTTGACTGGAAAGAAGAGGCAGAATGACCTAGATCATGAACATTCCTTGACTACCAGTCTCTCTGCCTTGGCACGATCTCTGTGATTTCTGAAGAATTATATTATTTTAGGTATGTGTGGTAGTTTTGTTTGTTTTCTTTCCTTGTAAAGAAGGACTCTGATTGGGTATTTCATCTCTTAAATGCTTATGTTGATCTGCACGTGAGAACTGTCAAATAATTGCTACCTTTGAAGGGATTTGTATAGAGCAGCTGGAATGTTATCTGTCAAACTCGTTAGGCAGACAGAATTTTATACATGCAAATCATAAGCCGGTTTTATTGTCAATCCTCTTCTCAATACCTATTGTGGCATTACGTGTGAATGACATAGGGTACTTTTCTGGTTGCTGCGAAGTGTGAAATTGGCCTTTTCCTGGCAAATTTAAATTTGGGTCCATTTAGTAATTACCAAATGTCCCAGTCATATTTTACCCATAATTGGAGTGTGGACACATTGAGTTTCAGAAGCCATTGAGTAAAATCTGGGTGTATTAGAAAATAGTTTTGCCATTGTTACCAAGTAAAAGGTTTAGATTCAGGTAAGATAGTTGGCCAATAGGACAGCAAAGAGCAGAAGATTTATAGCAGAGTATTTCCTGGACCAGTCACTCTTCTTGGTTTAAACCTGGAGTCACCAGTCCAGAATCACCATCATGGGGGCTCTGGGATGCTTTCAATATTCTGTTTTCTATTATTTGGTTGGGTGATGGAATTTTCTTTTAGATGAGCACTGACTTAAAAAAACTTAACACAGAGTTCGGAAAGCTTATCATGTCACATTTAAAGGGCCTGGTGATTGATTGCCCCATATATCCAGCAGTGTATTATGGGTAGGCTCATGAAATACTGGTATAGTATAGTGTATTGGTATAGGGTGAGTGGTCAGCCGGACCACTAGGGGAAGTTCTGGGCCAGAGTGGGGCCTGTGTCAGGAGAGAAGCCCGATTGTGGTTACAGGTATGGCTGTGGAGAGCCCCTGGCCTCACGAGGAAAGAGCTTGGAGTGTGCAGTTGGCTCCAGGGCAGAACAGCCTGCCAGTTCCCAAGGGGCCATTGTTCTGGGTGAGCCCAGGCCTATTGCTAAAGGTTCTAACACCAGCTGAAGTGACCGGTTGAATCGGCCCCTGGTTGCTGGTCAGGAAACTCCTGCCCATTCCTTCTGAAGTTGGAGCAACCTCGGAGCCAGGGACTGTTGCTATTCTTGCTGCATATGGGGCGATAAGTTTGCCAGTTTCTTTTATATTTCAAGAACTTTCCTACCGGACAAAAGTCCATTGCAAATAAAGTTAACTGTTTAACTACCATCAGTGTCTGTGTCCTGGTTCACTACTCACGGGCTTGCCTTGTAACAATAGCTGATGTTGAAATGAGTATAAGAATATAGAGTACAGTTTGGCAATGGTTGCCCTATGTAATGCATATTTATCCATGGTCTACTTTCCTAGTCAGAGACTTTGGGGAACAATGGTGGCTAAAAATAGCATAATTTAAGCTGCCATTTACTGTGGTTAGGTATCGGGTCATATTGTTAACACAGCTTTATAGGTGGGAGTATATAAAATTTTCCAATTTTTTTATTTGATTTTAAGTTTGTACTTGCCAAATTAAGTTTTTCATCCAAAAATTTACCAACATTCAGTATTTACTAATGAAAATGTATCATCATGCATCACTTCTAGAATTTGGGAATATCAGTAAAAATACAAGGATTACGACCTTGTTAACAACAAAGGAGCAGAATGGTCCCTGCTCACTGAAGGTTGCACTGTAGATGTAATGAAAACAAGAAGTTTGGGGTAATTTTGTTGGCCAACCATTCGCTAAACACCCTCATACCGCATAAACTAGGGCAAGGGTAGACTGCTGCTTTAGGAAGTAAAAGAAGTCATATGTCAGTCATGGCTTACATGTTGGTCACGGTTTACAATTTTTATTCTCTACATCAGTCCATAACCAGTGTCATATATTGTTTCATATTATGGAGTTCTGTTTACTTGTCTCTTAAATATTGTAAATGTCCTCATTCACATAATTGAAAAAAATTGCCTGTGTATGGTGTTATCGTGCATGAGGAAATGGGCACCCATGTCTGAGTTGTCTTTGTTAACTGTTTAATTGCCCAAAATAGAGCCATACCAGTCGGTAAACAGGTCCTTATTTTTACCATTATCCGTGAGCCTATAATTTATCTCTAGAATATAAAGCTATGCCTAGCTACACAGATGCCTAGCTAAAAAAGACAACTTGTTCCATCATAGCAATGGCTTCCATTAGCCGACACTGTGCCTTGCAGGTTTTGCAGCAAAGAGCTCGCACTTTAAATGTGCCCGCAAGAAAATATATTGCTCTCTAACTTGGCAGAAGCTTGGCTAAGCCACTTCAAAGCCTGGAACCTGAAGCCCCAAGCGACTTCTGCAGCAGTTACATAGAGCACAAGTAAAGCAGGACCTTTCTCCTCTTCTTATTTGGTTTGGCTACTGGCGGTGGTGTAATTAGCTAGGAGACGGCAGAAGAAAAATGATCGCTGCATGGAGCTAGTTTTACCTGTATGAAAAGAAATAACACGTTAAGCTTCACTATCGTTTTGAAGATATTCTGCAAAGGTGTATAAAGATATACAGTCAAAAGTTCCCTGTGGTCTTTTTAAGTTTGTATAGTCTACTTCTAGTCTGTAGACCAAAGCATAAACTAGACCTTTATAGCCCATTAAAAGGTAAAAAAAAATATATGCTCATCCAGGGCTGTCCCCTACAGTCCTTCTATATTATGTCGTCTTCTGTGTTGATATCCCACTTGCTCTAAATTCCAGGCTGTAATGTATATTGGATAGTAAAGGAGAAACTGAACCGTAATGCACATTGACTTCTTGTCGGAACATGAACTGAACTGTGTGTGGATGTGTTAAAGTTTATTTCTGTCTTCTCCTGACAAGGAGTAAACCATCTATAGTTCAGGCTTGCTTTACGTTTTTTCTATGCAGAGAGTTTAAATGGTACCCTTCACTGGCTAACTGAAGTGCCATATTTTTCGTACTATAAGAAGTTTTAGAGCAGGAAAACCAGAAAAAAATACTTGAAGTGTTCAAATCAATTGGGGGAAAATCCCCTGCAGTACCAAATTTCAACCAAAACTAGACTGGTGTTACTAGAGAGCACACTTCATGGTACATCGTCATTTTCCTCAGAAACGGGGAAGAGGGGGAGGGCGTGGGGGAACTGCTGCATATGTCTCCCCTCTATGACTGTGTATGTGAGTAACAGCTTTTTCACACACAGCTCTGAATTGCTCATATCAGCAGGGCTCTGTTGATATAAACAATACGGTTTAGATGGGAGATCCGGCTGTGCGATGATCTCCCATCTGACAGCTCCTCCACCTCCCCTGCTAATATTCTTGCTGGGAGAGCAAGGATGCTGGCCGGCAGCTAAGGCACGACCACCCGCAGTTGAGTGGCCATGGGTAGTCCCCCCGATTTATAGGGGTGAAAAAGTGCATCTTATAGTATGAAAATACAGCGATTAAGAAGCAAGCTTTCTGAAAGCCTATGATGCATTTTTTTCAGACTTTGCTGTACAAAATTGTGTCTAGAATAGCATAAATGAGTTGGGAGATGTACTACATGGCTACATGGGATGTACTACAAGTACCAAGTAATCTCAGTGTAACACCTTTTTGAAAGTTGCATAGTGTGATAACCCAATAAGAGTGACTCCAAGGATGGAGTTCATATATTAATCATTTGTAGAGAACTTTGGAATCGTGCAGACTGATACGAATGCCTACTCAGTAGTTGTCACATGGCTACCTTTACAATATCCTGGAGTTCACTTATAAGGCAATTCTTTTTATTATAATAATTTTTCATTATAAGGCTGATGATCTGTTGTATCCTATATGTACAGTGCTGCATCCATTGTGTTTGGCTTTTATTATACATAAGGATTTATTGGATTCTCAAACACAATGTTTTTTGTTGGCTTTTTATTAAAAATAAGGATTTTGGACTACCGTTTTTTTCGGACTATATTTCCTCCAGCCAAGCAACAAAGAGATCTTTTCTGCATTAGCATTAGCAGTACCCTTTCTCTGAACACACTGACCAATTTATGAACAGACACATTTTACAATTAGATGGCATGAGTTTTGTATTTACATTAATTAATTCTGAATTGCAATATATTAATTTTGTGGCAAAGACTCCGATCTCGTCAAAACTTTGGATGTATCTTATGGTTCCAAAAATACAGTATTTTTAGGATTTGTTGGGTTGTAGAACACCATAAAAAGTTGGTTGCAACTTATAATACTGCAAGTTTATGGAACTGAAAAAAAGTTGACTGAAAAGTTTTGTCTTCTACAGTGATTTTTGCTGCAGCCTTTATGTTGTCTAGGGGCCACATATACCATAGCTACAAGACACTAATACAATATGACGTGCACCAAGTAAAAACAGCTGTAAAGCCGACCACAAACCTTTAACTGGCCATACACCTTTAGAACTTTCTGTCAGATATCCTTTAGATCTACCAACAACTATGTAGTATAGGGTCCTCTGCGATTGAACCCAGGTAGACTTGATGGTTAAGAAAGTCCCTCATGTTACATGGTTTTGGTAAAACAAAAGGAGATGTAAAGGAAATCTGACAGAGGAATCTAAAGGTGTATTGGGGAACTTTGATCCCTACAATTTCCATCAGATTTACCAACAACTATGTAGTGCCGGGTCCTCCCTGATGGAATACATAGCTATTGGAAGGTTTAGAAAGGTCCTCATATTACATGGTTTTGGTAGAGGAAATTGTACAGAAATTGTATGGTAAGATTGTAAGGTGTATGGGGGCCTTAAGACTCTTCTGTATAAAGAAACAAATATGTATATTTCAAGCACCCTGGTCTATATTTGCAAATGTCCAACCTCATGTATGGCCAGCTAACACCGTTTTGCGGTATTACTGTACATGCTTTAAGCAGTGGGTGTGCTTGTTGGTGGAGCTTCCAGAACCTATATAACTGAGTACCAACAACTAAAACATCAGTCCTCATTTATCGAAAGTCTACTTCTTAAACACTCTATACCATAAACTCCTTTAAACTCCTTTATGAATTCGGGTCAAAGAAGGGATGTTTGTTGGTTTAACCTTTTACCACTTGCCTGTCTCTTGCTGATCTTTGAGCCCCTTGCTGGATCTTCAAAGCGGCAGCATACATGGATCAGCAACGTTTGGATCATTAGAAGGGTTAATTGGTTTTGCTTGTTATTTTCATATTATAATAAGTTATGTATAAAAGTTATAGTTGCAATCCACTCTTCCCTTTGATGCCCTGGACTTGCTGCTGTTACTGTGATTTAATGACCTGTTGATTGTAGGTCGTTAGACCGTGTGTACATAGAACATGGGAACTGTTGAAGCCTAGGGGAAAGTTTCTGGGAATAAAAAAACAACAAGTTGTGACATTGTGCCGGGCATGTGCAGAGAAAGAGAGGAACAAATACACCATTGCATTGTATAACACCCTGTTGTAGTAATGTTAACAGGATATCTAGTAATAGCTTACTATTAGTAACTACTATTACTATAGATAGGTGAAGGATTTTTTGTGATGTCCCATGTAAAGGTTTGTCTTCTAAAGCATGACACCACCATGGACCAATACAAGTTCCCTTTGAATTGAGAAATCATAGAAAGCATTCACTATTGCCCCATCACTCCAGCAAACTCATCAACCATCTGGGTTAACTCCAACCTTTTCTTTTTTGAATCTCTAGAGCTGCCACTAAAATGATTAGTATTTAACATTTTGATGAATTCTCCTCTCATTGTGTTCTAGGTGTTCCCCATATCTGCTGGCCTGGCCAATATGTCACTATTTGGTCCCTTCAGGACTATAGATATATGTGGCCACATTGCACTTTTTAAGTGATTGGTCCTTCATAAGTGGCAGACGTAAAGGAAATTGGTTCTATCAACTCTGAACATGATGAATCCACCTGAGCTTGGGAGAGAAGTTGTCTTTTAGATCAGCAAAAACATTGTCCTAGAGTTTGTCATCTCCAGTACCGGATTATGCCTCTATTCTATATGTAGGTCAATACTTTTCAAAATACCATTTACTACTGGGGAACCTTCTGTGTGAAATGTATCATCCACAGCCTTCAATCCTTGGCCACGGAGCCCTTTCCTGAAACATTGATTAGTAAGCGATGAGCAGGAACGTGTTCATGGAGCTTTCTCAACCACAGTCCTACAACGTAGGGCAGGTAGGGTAGATTATAAAACCTTCTGCTAGTTGCTTGCACTGATTAATAGTGCATTAATGCTTAACTAATTATTCACTTTGCCCTGAGGGGCATGGGGACCCTTTACCCCCTTTTGATATCACTAGCTGAAAACCTCTCCGATCAGGCAGGAGGATACTTCAGAATTTTGTCCATTGCAGGTTGGGAAGTCAAATATTAAGTCATATTTTGAGCAGGGGGCTTAGAATTTACAATGAGACCTTTAGGACTGAAATCTTGAAGAAAACTGAGTGGTGAGCTGAAAAAATAAGATTAAAATTATTCCCTACCCTTAATATCAGCTTTCTCCTCACCAACTAGTGATAATTTGCATATGTTGTATTGGGATGCTGGCATTAGAAACTCACTTTTAACAAATTGGAAAGCATTTAAATTCATATATGAAATATACATATGTTGGCCAGTCATGCCTTATCTGTATTTGTACCCATTTGAGGTCACTCTTATGGGAAGCCGAAAAATGCACTTCATAGAAATGAATCTTAAATGGAGTAACTGAGTTGGTCACAAAAGGGTTAAAGTGTTAAATCCAGCGTTGAAAATGGGATTAAATTGCAAGCTGGGAATTTTTTCCACCTTAAGGGGAAACATTCAAATAGATTTCTTGGAGAGAGATCAAACTGCTGCCGTTTAATGTCTGGGTGTCTAAGATCAGCACAATAAAAAAAAGTGTAATTTGTATTGTCCTTGTCTGACTTCCTGTGCCGAGGAAACAATACATTGTGAACAATCTAGTAATGGTTGCCTACAAATTAAATCCTTTCCTATAAAATATGATATGCAGGTAATAGGAATAGATGTATTGCCTGTATTGCACATGTATATCCTAAAGATCCTATCCTATACCATATCGGCCATCCATGCTAAGGGAAGTCGGTGGCCAAAATGATTATTCTGCCAACTGATATCCAACATGCTACTATTACCTACTGAATTGAGCTGAGATATTGTTGGCTCACGCCATGTCATGGCTCTTCGGCTAAAAGTTGATCTATTCTTTGACTTTACTCCTTGTCATATACTCATACTCCAAAAAGCATATAATATAGATTCATATATTATTAGGTTATCACTGGTTTGGCTAATAAAGCATTTAATCTGACGTGATCTGTTGGAAATAAGAACCTTTAAGGTCCCCAGAAACGTGAAGATTTAAAAAAAAATTAATGTTAGATGCGATAATAAAGTTAGATTTTTGTAATCGAACATCGATTTGTTTGAAAATAGTTGATTTTTTTAGGTTTGATCATAATACAATCGATTTTTCAAGAACATCGAAAGATTTTATTAATTCGATAGGAAGTGATGGGGCAGGCGTATATTTTAACGTTACTCGATCGAAGAAAAAAATCTTTTTAAAAAATTCTACTCTCGATTTATTGTTAAATCAATAAAAATTTACAGGCAGATCCGATAACTATAAAATAGACATAAGGTCTGATAATCAGTAAATTCCATCAATCTGACAAATTTTTTAACATGCCATATATCTGCGATTACGATTATTATTGATCTTTTTAAGTCGATCTAACTATGAAATTGTCATGTCTGTGGGGACCTTTACTGTATTATGTAAATAATCACACTTTAAGGCACACTTACATCGCTAATGTGCGACCTGTTCACATACAGCAGGACTGCAGGACCAAGAGGCTGGAGAAGCCTCTTACAGCTTCCCCACCATCTTTAACGCCCACTCTGCCAATTGGAGCACAGAGCAGAGTAGTAGTTCCCAATATTTCTACCAGGATGAGACACTGTTGTATAAGGTTTGTTCTCATAGACCTGTGGAAGGGGGACTTCAGAGGTCCCAAAACGTGCTGGCTACACTTTGCACACCATTTTGGAGTGGACTTTATAAGCACTATGGATTGTCTCTTTTGAATTCTGTCTCTATAAAAAAAGAAGGTCATTCTTGAATGATATTACTCCATCATACACATAAACGCATTGTGTCATATAGATATGAGCTACAACTAAGACTATGGTTGATTGGCAATAGCAAACTGCACAGCAGTGTAGTCTGCTTATGACACCTATGCAAATAAGTGTTTCCTGATGACTAATAACCACAAGGAAAACACAGTTTACTTCACAAACAGTGATGAATGGGCGAAGCAGGAGCTGCATATGGTTTGATTCATTCATTAAGAAAAAAAGCAGCCATGACACCAGATGCCAATCACCTTTTAGTTTTTCAATCTATTAAAGCAAGTTTTTTGACTGATTAACATCCATTCTTGTTTGTACTTTGCTAATGTGATAGAAGCATCATTATTCTGTAACTGGTTTAACTTTAAAAGTTTTTATTTGTCTTTTTAGGGTTCCTTTTTGCTGCTTGCAATGCACTGGAGAACACAACAGCTGTGCTGAGTGGTAAGTAATAGTACAATTCTATGTATGCAATACATTTACTTGGTGATCCTAACTGTAGGTGAAAACATGGGCGAGGTATTATGGTAAATCGGTTCATGTTAGGTTCTGAAATAGAACGTGCAGTTCTTAAAATCTAAAATGATTTAAAAAAATATAATTACGCTGCCAGATTTGACCTGAGTGTGAGGTCAAGACTGCTTTCTGGATTGTATGCAGGGATAACACCAGGACACCAATGTCATAGTTGAGATATATACAGTGTATACCCCACTGATAAGGGCCTTGAATGGGCAAAACATGTCAGGGATACCTGCTGATATATGATACATAACCCTTGGTGGTTCTGCTGGTTTCTGGTGCAATTGTAGTGGTACCCGGGTTGGTCCTGCAGCTGCATTTAGACTATTTGGATGTTATGATCAAATGTGCCTTGGTTGTTTTTTTTTGTATAAATATTTATTACATTTTAACTATGAAATTAAGTGTGTATTTATTTATCACAGAATCCATCTCTGGTTTACTATTTAGGCCTATCTGAAGCCCCTGGGGACCTACCATCCCTTTTAAACCAAGTTGTATACTATGTTTTTGTTTTTTTCACATATATACAGTGTGATTAGGTACTTTTCTGAGTCTTCAGAGTTATCGGGATTCAACCCCGCCTCAAGGCTTTGTCATCACAGAAACGGAAAGAGTAGGGGATATGAGGGATATTGGAGTTTTACTAATTACTGGTGAGTTCTGGGGGGTTTGTTGTTGCTGCACCCTGTCCTATTATCTGCACTTCTAGTGCCATTCACAGCAAGTACAAATCTGGTTAAAGGTCAGTTTAAGTCACAAAGCAAAATTTTCCTATGTCCCTACATGCAGCAAAAACACTTCAAAATTTCAAAAGCAATGGTAGAGATGGATTAACATAGTAATTTGTTTATATGGCTGTCATAAAGGGCATGTTTCCACCTGGGTGTTTGCCCGCAGTTTGAATTGTGGCGCCGTCTCCAGCAGTTTACGGACCTGCAGGCAGGAAGTGGGGGGGGGGCTATGGCAAGATGTCTTGTCCCACCCCCACCACTTCCTGCCCATTCACTGTTTATGGGCGCGGTTAAGAATTAATGGATGGAGATGTGTTTTTTAACAGCGTCCAGTCACCTCTATGACCCTGATCAGGGCGATCTGCAGCGAGCATCTCGCGACCACCAGTGGTCAGTGATCACAAAACATGGTAAGCCAGGTTTCAGATCGTGGCCCGCATCGCATCCGTGGTCCATCGAGTGTGACCACAGACGAAGTGGAAACCAGCCCTAAATGTGTGCAAATTCCTGAACTATTACATGAATTTGGGGACAGATGATGAGGATATGGTTGAGTTGTGTTAAGAGTGGATCTCTGATTTCTTACAATACGCACTTTCAATAACTGTTGAGATGACGAGATGATGACTGTCACCTGAGATAATTACTAAGGATAATTTTGGGCTACAAAATTCTAATGTATGCACCTACCTTTAAACTAGGTCACACTTCTACTCTAAAGACCACCAGAAATGGTGCATTTCAGTGCAGATAACACATTCTAGCAGATTATATAATATAATATGAACCCACTCCCTATGGTCGGCTTGTGTCTGGTACATTGTGGTTATCTAAGGAAAGCTAACCAAGAATTCCACAATGTTACATATTGTTTATAAAAAAAGACCGAACTCAAGCCTGATACTCGGCCTTAATAGCTTTTTATGTAACCATCATTCTGTTAAATTGTTTAGTACTTTCTGTATCCTACCAGCTTTGAGAAATGGCAGACAGAGCTCTGTGCTGGTTGACAGAATGTATAGGCTTCATACCTAACACAAATTCTTTACATTCAGATGGTCCATGTTACTATACAGAGCAGAAAGTCTGTAGGGTGTTTGTAGAGGTGAAAAATAAAATCCAGTCGGGGAGTTACGGAAAAATAACTGTAGATGAACGATGGAATGGTTCTATATTTTAGACTTTAGAGATCAATGTCAACCAGCTGTCGATTACAGAATATCCACATGTCAGAAAGCCTCTCTATATCGGTATACTGAAATTCCAGGGCTTTGTAGCCGTTCAATAGCCTGGTGGAGGTCTAAACCTTGGCCATATTCGTTGTAAATAGAATTAGATTTTTTTTTAACCTATCTAACAAGGAAAATCCCTTTGTTTTTTAAATGACCCATCTTAAAGTGAATTTTTTTTTAGTTTTCGTCGATGCAGTGTTAATGTTCTGCAACTATTAAACCTGGCCCTTGTCCGCTTTCAGTAGAGTTATTGATTTGCTGTGGAGTATTATACTGCATCCAATATAGGCTGTAGAACATAAATAAAAACCCAAATGAAGTCAATCGAAAGGGAATGTCCAAGCATATGCCCTATGAGCAGGGGTGGTCCAAGAGCGGGCATCCCCACCTAAGGATGAGCACCTCTTTGCCAGAGTGCTCATCCTGGGGGTGTGCTGGTGAGTCACAGACTTACCTTACGGTGACTCAGCAGCACTTCTCCAGAGACGAACTTCTCTTTCCAGGTGGCCGCCAGCTTAATAAGCCCAGATACCACCCTGGGCAACCGCCCATATTGCCCTTATGTAAAACCGACACTGCGTACCAGTTTTAGTACATCTCAGTGGGTCCCGGCTGTACTTTTGGTCCCGGCTGTACTTTTGGTCCCGGCTGTACTTTTGGTCCCAGCTGTACTTATGGTGCCAGGCTCAGCTGTTGTAGTTTTAAGGACATCTGATTGACATCTAACACATATGGTTTCTAAACTGAAGAGTTGATGCTTCATTGCATATCAGTGTTCAGATGGGTAACTGGACCTTCTGTATTCAGTAACTCATCTGAACACGGATATGGAATCATCTCTATGGACACCTTTCTATTAGTACAGTGATACATTGGCAGTTAGGAGTCTTCTGTTAAGTGGACTGCTAAGAGTAGGAAAATGGAATAGTAGTAGCTTAATCCCTCTAAAGTGTAATTTACTAACCCCTTTAAGTTCAATGGGTACTTTTTTAACATGTTTTCAAAGTCAAGTTTGAGTTGTAAATGGATCAAGCAAACTGTCCAATTGGTTTTTGATTAATACACTGGCCTCCATTCTCAGCTATAGTGTTCTTTACTTTCCAAGTAACATTTTTCAGGGGATAAACATTTTAACACTTGATAGGTAATGGGAATTCGACCTTCTATTGAAAAGTGTCAAATTTTTCTCCCCACGCATGGCCTAAAACCAGGGAACATTTTAGCCATTTGATAAATGTGGGAAACCTAAAACTGGCTAAAAAGCTATTTGACTGGCGAACAACCTTTTCACCCCTTGATAAATGGGCCCCTTTGTTTGCTTGGATTAATGTTGGAATCACAACAGATCTTTACCTGTGAATTACAGGAGCAAACAAAGTCACAGACTTGAAAGGCTGGCTCTAATGTGTATTTGTTGACATGCTATTTGGCTAGCTGGGTCTAGCTCTTCCCCAGGCAGAAGGTTTTTACGAGGTCCTCTTCTTTCTTCTTAGTTTGGGCTTTTCCCACTCTGAGGGCACATAGTAACTATGCTGTGCCTTCACTGCTAACCCGTTCCAAAGAACACCATGATCCTGTTGTGTAAATGAAGAAAATATCAACTGATGTTTGTAAGAGGTTTAAATAGGAAAATGAACGCTATGACACATTTCATGCCTGTTTTGTAAGAAACTTGACCCTGTACCTGCAAATAGCATAGAGGGCAGTTTTCTGGCTAAAGTAAAATGTTTATTTCCATACCTGGAGCATGGTTGTATTTATATTTGTAAAATTATTCTTTGTAAAGTAGTATCGGTAAATAGTAGTCATTTCATTTGATTTCATGGTAATGGTCTTGTATAGCTGGGCATTTCAGCATGCTCAGAAGCCAATATGCACAAATATCAACAATGGTACCCTCAATATGGTGAAATTTAAATAGGTAATACCTAGTCTGGAGCAATCACACTATAGAAGTGATGTCAGTGGCCAGAACAGCCATCAGGTGGTGTATGAAACCGGGCAAAAATCACAAAGTAAAGTCAGTATGAGGGTTAGGTAAGTTGCATGTGGGCTTGGATCTAAAACTTCCTCAAAGCTTGCTTCTTTACCCTCCTGATCATTTACCCCAAACCCATTTCTGGGTACATTTGCTTGTGCTGCAAACCTACCCCAAGCTATTTTCAGGGATACTCCATTATCCCAGAAGAGCCTGCCACAAATCTGATAATTCTGTCACGGACGTGGCGGACCTGGAAGAGATCAGCGGGCCCGCCTCTTCCGTGATGCATTACACCCCCTGCATCATTGATGTGTGAGGGTGGAGGGAGGGTGGAGAAACCCGGTGGATTACTTTGTAATCCACCACAATTGCCCATGGCACACTTTTTAAAAAAGTGCACCACCGGCAAAACGCTCAGAAGGGAAACTTATTTAGCTAGCAAGTATAGAGTATCACTTGAACTCCAAACTTTCCGTATAATCGGATTGCTTTTGCTATGTTTATATGGCGTTTAGGGATGCACTGATACTGCATTAATTGCATGCCTTGATGGGGATGTCGGTACATCCCATGCATATGCACGACTTCCCTCCCCGCCTGTTCACATGGCTTTCAGCGGATCTGCCAACCAAGAGAAAAAGGCAGGGCAGTAGGTCAACCTCCGCTGTCCTCTAGGCCAGCAGACCCGCTGAAAGCCATGTGAACAAGCGGGAAGTCATGCATATGTATGGGATGTACCGACATCCCCATCAAGGCATGCAATTAATGCAGTATCAGTGCATCCTTAAACGCCATATAAACATAGCAAAAGCAAACTGATTATACGGAAAGTTTGGAGTGATACCCTATACTTGCTAGCTAAATAAGTTTACCTTCTGAGCGTTTTGCCAGTGGTGCACTTGGATGCACCGACCCCGTCAAAGAATGCAAATAACTCAGGGGGTATCGGCACATCCCTAAACGCTATATAAACATAGCCTAACACAGTACAACTTTCTACTGTTGGTAAGCTAGAAGAAAGCTTTTAATGGGCATTACAACTTGTGGTGCTTTTATCACAGATCCATTATTTTGTTCCATAAACTTATGTCTGCTAAACAATTGATATAATTGAAATGGAATAATGCAAGGCATCCTTCTTCACTGTCTTTTTAAGATCTTTATTTTAGATTTGTGAACATTTGTTAATGACAAATAGGAGCAGCAGACAAGTCAGCCTACCAAATAACTACAATTTTAGTTAATTACATATTGTAGGATCAGTAACGTTTCCTTTCTGTATTTGTCTCTTAAGCCCTGGAAAGACGATGAATGTTGTATCCCCCCCCCCCCCCCCCCCCCCCCCCCCTCGTCTACCTAAGTCTGTTCCTTACAAATAAATCAGCTTTTTTATCCTAATTAAAGGTTTCCCTGTAATATGACTGTTTCTGTCAGGTCCCTTCTCATTACTTCTTCAATCTCGCTGATCCCTGATAATCCTCCAGCTAAACTGATTGGGGAAGGAAGTGCAGTTAGTACTTTAAGGGAAAATTATGTCTGAGGATTTAACAAAGGCTGGGCTGGGTGGTTGGGGGGGATTTCCATGTGCTGTTAGAGACTATTTGTATAACATATAGCTGCTTTAGATTTGGGCTTTAAATTGACCTATATTGAACTAGTGTTAAACATTACAACTATTCTGATATTCTATTTTCTGTGTCTTTATGCCATATATTAATATATTATGTGATGTATCTCATAAGACAGTGAACTGGTAATCAGATTTCCATAATACATTAAATTTAATCTTTCAATAGAGGTCAGAA
Organism: Ptychadena robeensis; assembly: GCA_036250615.1. Taxonomy (NCBI): domain Eukaryota; kingdom Metazoa; phylum Chordata; class Amphibia; order Anura; family Ptychadenidae; genus Ptychadena; species Ptychadena robeensis. Next base: position 118,959,485 of record CM070034.1, read on the forward strand.
CAGTAAAAGTCAAACTACAGGCAGGCAGCTCATTATGCACACCTAAGCTGGCCATACACCTTTAGATCTTTCTGTCAGATATTCTTTAGATCTACTAACAACTATGTAGTACAGGGTCCTCTGCGATTGAACACAGGTAGACTCAATGGTTTTAAAAGTCCCTCATATTACATGGTTTTGGTAAAGCAAAAGGAGATCTAAAGTAAATCTGACAGAGAGATCTAAAGGTGTATGGCCAGCTTTAGAGGTGAAGATACCCCTAGGTAAAGCAAGGTACAGATACCCCTGCCACCAGGCATAGGCAAAACACAGTAGCAGACAACATACTCTGTTTCCGCGATGATA
>CM070034.1:118960432-118978587 GCA_036250615.1 Ptychadena robeensis
TCATTTATAATGGCAGAAGTGTCAAAAGTATTTTCTGATATTGAGGCACAGAATCATGGAGGAGGGCTGTGAGTTTTTAATTCACTGGATATCATACCATTTTATGCTTGAACCATCTTGAGGTCCCCATACACGGGTCAATACCCATTCAATTGATGACCCACTTGAGCGCAGCGTGGTGGCGTCTTTGAGCACCACTTTGTGCAAAAGATTCCCATTCAATGCTTTGCAGACATTAAACAGGGATTTACCAACATGTTGGTTCCCTGTTTGATCGAGCTGTCTTTGAGCGAGATCGATTGATTTCAATCGATGGCTCTCGCACGGCGTTACTGCATTGATCCCGCAGGTCATCGATTGAATGGGTATCGACCAGCATATGGGTATTTTTACTGTGGGGATGGACGGCCACTAGGCTTTTTCCAAAGTCTGTTTAGCAGCTGTGAATATAAAGGTTAGACGGTGGAATTGGTGGCAGGGACAATCGGGAGGTATACATTATACATATACATTTTTGGGGGGGTTTACCCCCCCCCCCCAAGTCTTGGCCTAAGCTTACTGATAAGCTAATAAACAAATCAATCCTATGCAGATTTATATAGTCAGGATTTTGTGGGAATATTTTATTAAATGCTGTTACTGTTTTTATTTTAAGAGATTTCAAAGCCAAAAAAGAGCACCATTGTCTCTGGGCCTGTATGTTTTTCACACATTAAGAGACATGATTAATGGCAGCGGACCATTTGATGTGGCCGCATGTATAAAATTTGGTTGTAATTGTGCCGCTTCAAAGCAAAGCAACCTGTCACGCCTGGGATCAAAGGAAGACAATGGTACAGATACAGATGTACAAGGCTAACCTTTACAAAGAATATGTATGTAGATATTATTGGGTCCATTCATTGATTCTGTGAATAAGCCAATACTAAGATACTAACCTGGAACCAGCATACAGCCAGTAAAGTAACAAACTCGTGGCTCAGACCAAGCACAGACCAATATTAGATTAGGCCTTACCAGCCGGTCTGGTGTAAGGGGCTAAAAGCTCAACTCTGATTGGCCGCCATTTAGTTTCTCTATTCCACTTGATATATTAAATAATAATAATAATAATAATAATAAATAATAATGATATATTAAAATTATTTACCTAGAAGTCCCAACAAACATAACAAAAATTTGCAAATTTGCAAAGCAAAGAGAAGAACATGCTTAGCTGTGAACATAAGGGATAGCTAGGAGTACAAGATCAAGGAAAGATGCTTCAACTTGGGCATTCTTCAGCAGCCCCCAGTCTTCTACTTGCAGCCCCTAAAAGCTAACTGTTGATGCATAGGAATTTACCTGTCCGTTGATCCCCCGCTGATGGGTCCTCACTCTGGATCTTCTTATAGCAGGAACAGGAGGAGAGTTATGATATCTTTGTTTGTTGTTTGTTGATATATATTGGGGGCATATATATGGGGTATTCCATATATTACCATGTGTAGCGGTCACACTCTGACCCGGCTTTCCTAATCAACTTTGGTGCTCCTAATGACATCAGTAAAATTGTCAATGTACATATGAGCACTGCACCCAGGAGTGGTCCTAGGCTTCACAGCACCCTGGGCTGAATAAAATAAACACTACCATGTGTACACATGACACAAAATATGCATTACAGTGCTACAGTGTTGCCTAATGCTTGTGGCCCTCCATATGAACTCAGTTGCCCATCACTGATCTAAATCATACAGGGGGCGGTGGTTGTAATCCAAACACACTGAAATTGAAGCTGTGGTTCTTGAGGAAGAAAATAATCCTTTTAGCCCTTGTATACAAAAAAACAGCTCTGTTTGGAATGTTTGGTGGCTTTGTGTCACCCTTCCTCTGGGAGTGAAATGGTGTCATTCTATGGTAGCCCTACACCGGGCTAATGACTCTACTGCGTGGAGGAGCGAGGGTAGCTACCCTAGGCTGAGACTTCATGGAGGTTTACCTTGATTAACCTCCTGGGTATTCCAGAATGGGGCTCAGGGTAAATGTTCATTGCAAAAAGAGGTAACCCCGAGCCACACTTACCTGCTCACTGAACTCCTGCAGTATTCTGCAGCTGAGACTGTGTGAGACACCTATTGCCTGTCTGACAGGGATGGCTTTGGCATCCCAAGTCCTCACATCCCCAGTGTCATTGATGACGCCGGGGACAGGGGGGGTTCAAAGTGGACGCAAAAATGTAAACGGATTACTCTGTAATGTGTTTACATTTTTTATACCACTTTCAGCGCAATCTTCCTGATGGAATGGGAATGCCAGGAAGGCTGAATAACAAGAAAAAGGAAAGAAAAAAGAAGAAAGAGAAGAGCTTTAAAAAATAAAACAAATACGATTAAATGCAAGGATTTTAAAGCTCATTGTTTTTAGGTATAACTGTGTTTTAGGTCTCTGCCATGTACTATGGACTTTTGAGTGCACTGACCCTTTAGTTGTCCTCACACCTTGTTCTATCACTCTCCATGGCCTGCTCATACATACACAGCAGCCCGTGACCACGGTTCCTAGTCTGATATTTTGTGTCACTTGACATGTCGTAGATACAGCGATATCCCTTTCCAGGCTCTGTTGTCGCCTCTGGCAAGTGGAAGCATTTCAGCAGAAGACTGATTGGGATCTGTAACCTCTTCCATTAGTATTGTAGCAGCACCAGGTTACCTATATCATTTGCCTGTGTCAGGACTGGGCTCAGTATTTGCCGGTGACAGGCCTCTATACACTCGCAGCTATCACAGACTTCATTCATAAACTTCGACTCCCAAGTCAGGAGCTGAAACCCGAAACTCCTAACCGTTCTGTGTTTCCGATTATACGGCGCCTGCTTTAAAAGAAAGGGGTTTTCTTACGTCTTCCCTCCTCTAATAAATATGCAGGACTAAGAAAAATTAAAGAGAGAACCCAGATAAACCTTGTTCTGCTTCCCGCTGATTCCCCCATGGGCGGGAGGAGGGCTCTGCTAATAAATGCAAAGTTTCCTGACTTTTATTTTTCGGTTGATGCATTGAGGTTAAACAAGGCAGGCATGTATTCTTGTTTGTAGTTGAATTATTTTCCGAAGGGTTCAAAGAGCGTTTCATTAACAGCCCCGGCTTGTTTGCTCAGCGTGATGTTGAAAAGTAGGCCGTGTCTTCTGGAAGATCCGTCTGCAAATACGTCTGCTGGCAGGGCAATAAATAGGTCTTTTCTACCAGGTTTGGGGCATCCTCACCTCTGAAAGGCCAGCCCAGGAACTTAAAGGTTTTTTTTTTCTATAAGCAATATTTTTTTTCTGGTTTTATTCCAGTCCCCTTATATTTTTGGTGGGTGGGGATGGAATAGCTTGAAATCCCCTGAACCCTCTTGTCAGTGGGTTCTGTAATGTAGTTATGTTTATAGGTTGGTGCTGGGATACTTAAATGGGTTTTCCACTTGGAAATGAACAAGAAAGTGAGACATTCCGACATGAGTGGACTTTGTGGCCGAATTTATAGACCACGGTCATGATGGAACTATAGGCAGATGTGAAGGACCTGTATTTATTTTAGCGGCTAAACCTCAACATATATGGATAAAATACATATGAAAGAGCTGTTATAGCTGCCAGAGGTGTTGAATTTTTCTACATTAAATTCTGATTTACACGGCCCTGCCAGGCAACACAGCCAGCCTGTGTTCCCCTAGACATATCACGGGCGGTCTATTCTTCTACCCATGGCACTGGGTGGTCCTCAATGCTGCAGATAAGGATTGGCATAGTGAAATCAGTGCATTTAGCATTCTTTAGCAGTGATCAGACATGTTGGTGAATTTCAGTCAATCGTTTAAATATCTGGTGTATTTCAATAATTTTGTATATGATGGTAATATGGAGCATGTGCACAGGACTTCGGAAGGGAATTGGTTTTGAGTCGATCTCACTGTGTGGAGGTACAATGATCAATGTTAGACTGGCAGTCAATATTTCAATAAGCCGATTGAGCAGAAGTTGATGGGTGTATGGCTAAATTTAAGGCTCTCTAATAGTTGTGGTGAGCAATCAATGTTTCCTCTCAGTAATCATTACAATCTGCAATAATCGGCAATACACACATAGAATGCTCATTAGCAATATGATCATAATGGGGGCTTTTCTGATGCTCAATCCAATTAAAATATTGAATAGCACTTTCACACCAATGCAATTGGTAAGTGTTGTCCTGTGTAATAAGATACTATAATCTTTATACCAGCTATGGAGTGTGGACATCAGTGGACTCGTACTGGGGGCCTAAAGGTGGGCATACTCTGACTTTTCCATTGGATCAACTTAAAAACTGATCATATTAAGTCAGTCATTTGAAAATGAATTCCTTTTTTTTCCGATAAATCAAATGTGTTTGAAATCTAACATCAAATTGATCGAGCAGTGATCAGACATGTTAATACATTTCAATAGAAGGTGCAAGCATCAGATGGGTTTTCTTGGTATTTTGATCTGATCTTTGTATCTGATCTTACTATGGAGCATGCGCACAGGGCTTAAGGCTGCCATACACGGCACGGATTCTGGCGCGATGGATTCCGGGCGCGTGCACGCGGATCCATCGTGCCGGAATCCCCTGCAGCCCACCTTGCCCGTCCGATCGCATCCGATGGATCAGGGGCACAGAATCGGATCCGAGGAAGAACCAACCTGTTGGTCTTTTTGGTCCGATTCTGCTCTGATCAGGGGGCGTTGCGGTCCGGGAGGCGAGCCATCGGACACGGATCCCTCCCGGATCCGGCCGTACAAGGTGGGCTGCCACGATCGGATTCCCTAATTGGCTAATCGTTCTCACCTGTGGATGTCGGCGGAATCGCCGGAATCCATCGGGTGCTGAATCGATCAGCCAGGGAATCCGTGCCGTGTATGGCTAGCTTTAGGAAACAACTTGGTTGGTTTTAAATCAAATTATATGAAATTATATGGCAGTTAAAACTATCGGAACTTAAAATGGTTCACTTAATGTGATTGTATTTTAGGTAGATCAGAAGAAATCCATGTATGCCCACCTTCGGTCATACCTGTCAACCTTCTTGTTTTGGCCTGGAAAGTGTCTTTCCCGGCGCCATCCCTGTTTCAACTAATCATGGTTAATTCCTCAGTTTTGACATCTGTCTTCCTTAGGAAGGAGGGTGGTATTACTCTCCCTTTTAACTTCACACTTGTGCAGATGCGGAATGGGAAGTTGGAAGGTAGAGTAAAGCTCCCTGCCTCCTAAATTAGCCAGCCAGCAAATAGGCAGGAGGGGAAAATACACTTACTTACTTTTTCCCAGATCCATGTCCATTAATACAATGAGACTTTAGGCTTATCTGCCAAGTGTTCCTTTATCTAATAAGGGAAAACTTACAGGAAGTGACGTCACAGAGTGTCACTTCTGGTATTTAAAACCCAGAAATTACACTCCTGGCACTTCCATGTTCCAAATACAGGACGTGACACTCTGCGACATCACTTCCTGTAAGTTTTCCCTTATTAGATAAAGGAACACTTGACAGATAAGCCTAAAGTATCATTTTATTCATGGACATGGATCTGGGAAAAAAAATTAAATAAACAGAACACCCATCCCTTTTGAAAACTTCTTTTGCTGTAGGTAAACCTGCCAGAGGTTCTTATTGTTCATTACTAAACCTAAACTAAAATTGGTTTATAGTTAAATTAAAATCCCTATAAAAAACAATAAAAAGGTTTTTTTTTACTTGCCTTGGGCATACTTCTATTGCCTTGCCTTCTCTGGCATACTTCTATTCTTCCCTTATTATAAACTGACACTGTGTCTGTCTTAGCAACTTTTCTCAGTATGTCAAAAGAAAGCCAAGGTTCTCACTAAGACTTTAATGATTTTTAGGAAAAAGTTTACAGCCTATTCACACTTGTCAGCTTTCCTGCAATAAAACACATGAATTTCCCTGCTATAAAATGAATTTCATTTAGAAAAACCTATTCTTTCCTATGTGGCGGGTCCCTGTCCATGTTCTACTGTTCACTGTGTTTTCCAAAGGAAGCTGTAAGCAACCATAAACACCTAGGCATGTGCATTACCACATATGAAAGAGTGCTTACAGGTGAGTCGTCTTACAAAAGGTGTTTTCATGGTGTCACTTGCATAACAGATCCAAAGGTTTTTAGGTCAATGGGTGAACACATGCAAATCAATGAAAGAGAAGAAATCACCAAACTTCTTGTAGCTAAATATATATTATGTGGATATGTGAATATCAATATGGCACAGCTGGGGTTAAGTCCTGTATAATGGTAGATGAGCTTATTATGTAAGGCGAGTGAAGGCTTCAAAGAAACCAACATCTCTGATAAAGTTCAAAGCAGCTGTAAACAGGTGGCCACAGAGAGTTCAGAGTTTACTTATTGTTGGAATGTCAAATGGAAAAGAATGGGCAGGTAAGACAATACAACATGTAGGTGGCCTTCTGAACCAGCCAAGACCACCATGTTACATCACACAGGAAGTATATAGGGCTGATCATTTACAAAGCAAATAAAGACATCAATAGCAAGAAGCTCCTCTCCCAGGCCCTACTCACACATTGGCACAATGTAGTTTGGACAATAAAAGCTCACAAGTGTGTTGCACTATATATGTGTGCACACACACACACACACATATATATATCATCATTGAATTATATAACTAAGGGTGTGGCACATGCTTTATTGACTTGAATGTGGGATTACCAGCCGCATATAACACATATATATATATATATATATATATATATATATATATACACATAAACACACGAATTGTAAAAGAACATTTATTATATCCCAATCTGAATTCATGGACATAAATATGAAACTGGTCCTTCTTTGCAGCCATAACGATTTCCACTCTTCTGGTTAGGCTTTCTTGCCACATGATTAGGATCACGGAGTGTGTCTGTGGATGTTACCCATTTGATCAACAAATAACTCCCTGATATTGGCCAAAAAAGCAGGTTCTCCATCTCTATTCTACAACTTAAGATGATTGATTGCGTTTCATTTGGGGCTCTGTGTGCATTGGTCAAGTGGTATGGACCACTATTTGTACACTAGGGTACAATCATGCTGAAACAGAAAATGACTTTTCTCTAAATTGTTCCCACAAAGCTTGAAAAATGGTTTAGCTTTACTATGTCCAACTCCCAACCTCTGCATAATAACCCCTTGCAGTTATCTTCTCCACCAAAATGTATAGTTCCCACAATGTAGCCAGCCAGATAATGTTTCCTGGAAATTTACAAAACCCAGACCTATTTATCATAAGATCATCAAAATGAAGTATGATACCTTATTCCACATATAACATATTCGTCTCCTGTGGCGACATGCTTTACCCCATCCAACCCTTTTCTCTTGGTAATACAAGGCTTGCATGTAGAGGCAAGGTCAGAATTTCACAAACTGGTGGCATCCTATGACAGCACCATGCTTTAGGTCACTACGCTCTGTAAAGACAGATTGCATTGCTAGGTGCTTGACTTGCTGCACCAGTGGCAATTTGGTCTTCATGAAAAGTACCATATTTTTCGGACTATAGGATGCACTTTTTTATCATAAAAATCAATAGGAAAGTGTGTCTGCAACTTATGGTCCGAATACGTAGAAAAATGCACAGGAGGCAGAAATGTGCTGCTTTGCCTGCATGAGTTGTGTACATTTTGTAACAAAGACTTATGGGTAAGTTGTTCAGTGCCAGATTGTTTAAATGTGTCTCCTCATAAGTTGGTCCGGGTGTTCAGAGAATGGGTACTGCTAGTGTATAGGCATGGTAAAGTTTAAGCCCCACAGCCAAGACATCCATCCTGGCACTGGCCTTTTGGCTGGAAGAATTTAGAGTGAATACTGCATGGTCCAGTCCTGCCTACTTCGCTGGATCATTCTGTATACTTGATATCTCAAGTATTAGTTGATATCTGAATAGGCCCTATTTTATATAACATTTTATGTCCATATAATAATTTTCAACACATATTGCTATGGCACCCTACACTAATCCAAAGCCTTTTCCTTGACACCTCATACAACATGTAGGAAACTCTGGACTCCCAAGTGAAAAGGTCCTAAAACATCTTTATTGAAAAAAAATCCCAAAACACCTCTGACTCCCATAGAGGTCTCCTTCTTTCTGATGTGTTTCTCCCCAACTCTGGGGCTTACTCATAGAGATTAATAATGTTTATTGATCACATTGTATTAATACGGTACTCTATACTAATAAAACCTTGATTTCCCTAAGCCCAGCAGTGCTGGAGCTTCTTGTGCAGAGAGGTACTGTTAAGCCCCCCCATACACCTTTAGATCGCTCCATACAATTTCCATTAGATCTACCAACAATTATGTAGTATAGTGGCCTCCCTGATAGAATACATAGTAATTGGAAGGATTAGAAAAGTTGATTGTACAGAAATTGTATGAAAAGATTGTAAGGTGTATGGATGGCTTTAGACATTAAGTTCTCAATGTGATTTGCTAGTGGTGTGTCCTAGGCAGATCCATACATTAAATGTATAAATCATAAGATTATAAATATTATGAAAATAAAGAATGTGACCATACACTTTTACAGCCTTGAGGTTTTATTGCATGTCCAAGATTGATGTTCCCAATACAAAAGGGCTCTATCGAGAAAGCTTTGATGTCACTGTTTATTCACAATTCATCCTGGCTATGCAGTAAATCACAACAGTACTACAGAAAATGAGCTGGACAGCAGATTTTGCTACAAAAACAGATCACCAAAAGTAGTATTTGATCCTTAATCAGAATAAATAAATTGACTCCCATGGAGAAGGCTTTTCAGGGGTCGGTAGCATCGTGTAGATCAAAATCACAGGTCTTAAGTGACCATAGTAGTTTGAATATTACAACTTGCTTCTTGTGTATCTTACTTTATAATAAGCAATTTTTTCCGCCCATTTAGAGATCAGTTGCCACCCCTGGTGATAAATCATTAACACTTTTAGTGGAAAGGTTATAATACTAACATTGTCGTGTAGCCTTATACCAAATATAGCTTGGAAAAAGGCGTCCTGTATTTTTATATACTTTTAATATTGTGAACATTGCGCTGGAAATGTAATAAGCAGGCTGTGGCTATACCAGTTGCAAAGTTTTATAGAAACTAGAATAGTGTTAATGTTAAAATGAATAAACCACAAAGCAGCTCCAGTATGACCATGTATTGTCAGACTCCCATAGTTATAATTTTGCATGCAGAAATGGAAGTAACAAACTCTAAACATTTGCAGGAAAAAGTGCAAAACATAGCATACTCTTCCTTCAATAACCTGTCCCTGGGTCACCTCGCCATACATGTGATATGCATTTAAACTGTTTTTTTTACATTTCTTTCTGCGGCCCTTTTATTTAGGGGCAAAACATACTTTTGAGACCACCAGCTCGTAAATAGGTTATTGCTCCATTACCAAAATGTTTTGATTACCAATCTAGTGTTGGTTATGAGGTTTGTGAAAGCGAATGCCAGAGTTACTGGCCCCTTTAGTCCTGAGCTGCCCTAGCTTTTCCATGGGGGCAGTGGACATAAAATGTGTGGATTAGTATAGTTTTTTTGTGTTGGGTGCCTATTTTGTTCTAATTGATTTGTAACATTATACATAAATTTGCACATAAGGTTATCTTGTCTAACATTTGGTCGAGCTGTCAGGGTTATGGTTTGGTTATGTACAAGAAAGTTGTCTGAAAGTGTATTGGTGAAGATGCCTTGCCAGCAAAGTCCATTAGAGATTAGAGCACAATGTATGATTTAGTTAAACAATGCAAAACTGTTCTAGCTCGTAATAGTTCTGAACTGGGAAGGAAAACCTAGGGGAAACACATGGGCTGGTACTGCTCACCTGAAAATACTGGCAGACTCATTGCCAAGTATTAATATGTGCAATAAGTTTACTACATATACCAACTTATTTATTCGATTCGATCGGGATTATTTGAAAAAAGGACGGCCTGAAGTTTTACTTGAATAAGGCCTCTGTAGAGTATTTTTATTTCAGTTATAATAACAGGCCAGCACACACATCAAGCGTATTGTATCTAAAAGAAGAAAATAGTTTGCAAGAGATTTGCTAAATATCCCACTGACCCTAGATTAACCATCTCAATATCTTAAGTGGCATATTTACTGTGGACTAGTGTTGATCGTGAATATTATAATAATACATTTTTATTGCTAATATCGAACTTCGATATAATCTCAAATATAGTGATGTACCTTTTGTAATCGTGAATATTCAAGATTTTTTCATCAGTCACCGTAACTACCATGCATTGCATTTGCAATATGCGCATGTACAAGTGCCGATTTACGAATACTTAAATTGCCTATGGTGCTCATCACTATGGTAGACAAGGGATCACGGTGTCTATTATTTATACCCTGAGCTTGTATGTCTCTTCAATATAATGCAGGCTGGAGTTTGGGGCTTACTGTGTCACTCAGTGTATTATATCACATGACTTAAGCAAGGCTCTACTCCTTCCATTGCTTTTTCTATTACTGTGCTTCATATATTTTTTGGATTGTGAAAATAATTTTGATGAAAACCTTCAGAACATTTCCCACTATTAGCTTTATTATATAGAATTAATAATTGCTGCATTGTAATAAAATGGTTACAGTCAGGCAAAGAAGAACCAGCTGTCATAGGGGATTAAAGCAGTGGGGAGACTGGCAGCACTGGTAATACTTCCAGTACCCCACTGGGGCAGGAGAAAGACAAATCCATGTCCTTCACCCGCTCCTGTGTCCTAGCAATTTGTTGCATCTGCTATTTGGTTATGCAGATAAATTGGACAGGTTGGACAGGCTTCCAGTTAACCCTGCTTTATTCCCATATAAATTTAGCAGTGAAGCTCCTACATGTGTATATACCTTTTAGACTTTGAAAATAATATTTTTTATAAATCTGTAGTCCTCAATATAAAATAATTACGTCTTTTTAATAGTGTCATTTCAGACTGGCACTTGGTGAAAACAATCTGAGATATTGCTGTATCTCGGTACCTTTTCACTCCATTGATACTGCTAAGGCCAGTATCTCTAAGCCTTTAGTCATCTTTGACAAGAACTTGCCCCTGAAAACAAGCCAAGTTGTTGTAGCAGAGTGAAGGAATGTCCTGGTTTCTCCCCATGCATATAAAACGATTACTTATTTATCAGCTGCCTGGCCCAGGGAGTTTTTAAGCTGTTTAGCAAATTCCAATATAACCTCAACGTGTGGTTGAGATAACTGCTAAAGGATGGGGGGATTAAGCCGTCAAATTACAGACACCGATGCTAGTAGTGCAAATAAATCCTTTCCAGGATCCATTTCTGGCCCAGCATTCATGGGCTGTTAAGGAACATATTGAACCATAGAGAATTTTGCTATTTGGGGAAAAAAGCAACTCCAGGCAAATACATCTATTTAATAAGATTTACTGATCTGCTTAGTAAGTAAAGATTTTGGAAGGAAGATTTTGGTGTCCGGTTTATACCCAACCATCTTACTGGACAGTAAAAGTATGTTTATTATCAGTAACAGTACATTTAATTGGCCTGCTCTTCTTTCTACCATTCTGAGGGATTACACTGGTGTTACCAAGTCATATGTGTGCCTTTTTATATCTACGTAAAGTTTGGCTGCTGCCCTAAAAAGTAAACTCTAAGTAAAGTGCCAAATATCAGAAAGCACAGTCAGGTTGACATACTCTTCTCCACTTCAGTTAATAAATACAGCCTTGTCCATAACTTACCACAACAGAACTGCTGATTGGGCAATAAGGTATACCCATTCTACTTTCTTACCTCTTCTCTAGAGTAAAGCTGGCCATTCGTGTATAGATGGCTGCTAGATCGATGGACGCTTTGAGTGCCGACGTTGCGTTTTTGTGGCCATCTAACGTGGCCACTCCACTCGAAGACCGGTAAGTCAAGTAGGTATTGGACATGCCTGTAAATCCTTCTTGACTAGGGCCCCTGTTGAAACGATTGAATGGGAATCGGGCACCTAAAGTGGTAGGCCTTGATTCATGTCCAATCAACGGCTGCTCGGTCGCAGCGTGGTTATGTCATCGCGACATCACCACGCTGCACTCGAAAGGGTCATCTATCGAGCACCCATCATTGCATGTATGGGCACCTTTAGAGTAAAAGCATTGTTAAATACCAGTCTCAACCAGGAATTATTTCTCCAGAAATTGTTTAACCGCCAATGTCATGTGTCACAGCACAGTCACAGCACAACGCCATTACACCAATGATCTTTGTAAATGGATAAAAAAAGAATCTACAATCAACTCCCAATAAAATTATCTGTCTTTCTATTGAGTGCCAGTGTAAAGACTTTTATATAAGGGAGCACGCTACTCTAAGACCATTATTTAAGGGAGTCGTCGTTTTAGTTCTATATTTAATTTTTTTTTCATCTTCAACATTTAAAGTATGTTTCAGTAGTGATTACAAAATGAACCATGAATGGTAAAAAATGTCAGCTTGACAGATATATAATCCTTATGGTCAACTCTTCTTGATTTGTTTTATATATTTCTAAACCTTTAATTGCTGATTGCTTATGTCCTGTAACTGTATGTACATTTTAGTAACACATTTCCGCAGCATTCTGAGATGTAAACTAGTTCAAGCACAATTAACAGGGTTGAATATTATTTGAGATTTCAGTAACCTGCTTTGTATCCATTTGTTTGTGACAAACTTAGAATGGTGTCTATGTTTATTTGCAGATCCTCCAGTTGCAGCGGCGGTGAGATCTACTTTTCTAGACTGCACGGAAGCCCACAGTGACTTTTGCTTCCACGGGACTTGCAGGTTTCTAGTGCAGGAGGCAGAACCAGCCTGTGTGTAAGTCATCGTCTTGTGGCCTTCTCACAGTAGTACCACTACTTATCTGAGCTATCTCTTTATGACACATGATATGCTACAACAGACACCAAAAGATCATTTTTAAAGGCTTACACCTCTTTTAAGTGGAGTCAATTTGTCCCAACTTTAGCAGTGGTACAAAAAAATTACATTTGCATTCCTGATACAGGATCCTCAAATCTCAAAGATGTGGCACAATGGCACCATCTTAGCTTCTCTTTAGATCTGCAGTTGCCATGTTGAGCCACATCTGACCAGCTATGACGCCACCAATTAAAGAATTTAAAAGCCATTGAGAACTTACATAGACACTGTGACATAAATTCTCAGAGAGGGTGCAAAGGTAATAACAACCACCTTTCCATCACATTACCCACCTAGTAGAGCTGATTTGTTGGTGTCTAAAAGTGCTTCACCACCATCTACACAAAAATTAACATTAATCCATCTAGCACACAGTCCAAACTTCATCTAATTTTTGATTACTGCACATTTAAACCCACATCCTACATGTTTCAGCTTTAACAGGCATAGACATCGGTGTCTTCTAGCCTCTGCATTCCTGTCAACCCTCCCGTTTTGGCCGGGAAAGTCGTGTTTTTTATTTGGCTTTCCTGGCCAAATCCCAGATTTTTCCCGGATTCTTGAAATCTTGTTAATTTAGCAGGGAGAGGGATTTTCTCTCTCTATCAGTTGTGGCAGCAGGGTGGGACATTAGCAGGGAGTGTAACGACCTCTCCCTGCTAAAGCAGCCGTGAGGTAAGCCAGACACCAGAAGTCACATCAGTCACGTCACTTCCGGTACTTGGAACGCGGAAGGGCCACGATCCGCATACCGGAAGTGACGTCACTGACGTCACTTTTTGTATGTCCCACGTTTTTTGGATTAAGTTGACAGTTATAGGAACATGTTCCATTTAATGTAGATTAATAATCAACGTCAATGGTGTGACCTTTACAAGGTTACTTTAGTAGAAAGAATGTACATGCCCAGTTTGCGCTGAGTTCAGCTTTAAATATGAAAAGTTCTATTGGAGAGTAATCGGAAACACACGCCACTTTGATCCTTAATAAATTATCCTCTAAGAATATCATTGACGTACAGATACTTTGATAGCAAAAGGTGTCACTGGTGTTTTTGCTTATTCTTCATCTTTGACCTACTGTTCCGAAACCCTTTGGCCATGAACTTCAAACACCCCGTCACATCTACGCTTGAGAATATCCCCAATAAAAAGCATAACCTTTGAATTTCTACGATACCTGCAGCTATGAGAGCCAACTATGATAAGGTTATAGGTACTTTTAGGGCATTCACTTGGCTACTGTTGCAACTGTTTACTGGACAGGTCTGTTTGGATAAAAAACAAAAGAGAAAAAAAAGTAGATGAGATGGTGGAGGTGTACAGCTATAATACACTTTAAACCTTTTACAGATATTACCAATAAATAATAATATTATAATAACCAGTAAATAATACATTTTACCGATTTAATGTCATATTTACAACACTTTTGAACATTTCCTTGACCAACTCTAACTGCATTGCCCAGAAAATAAAGATTTATTGACTTTTTATTTTGATTAAATTGACTTTTGATTTTTTTTTGTCTGCAGATGTATTCCAGGGTATGTGGGTATACGTTGTGAACATGCCGACCTCTTAGCGGTGGTGGCAGCAAATCAGAAGAAACAGACCATCACTGCCCTGGTGGTGGTATCAGTGGTAGCCACAGCTCTGCTGATTGTTGCCTGTATATTAATGCAGTAAGTAAATCACCGCCATCTACTTCAGTATTTCCATAACATTCTCTTTCTTCATTGTCACCTTTTTTGTATCTTTTGACATTCCATTTTTGGTCTGTCCCCCTTCTTTGATACTTACTGGCAGTGGTACCTTAGTATGGCCCAGGAGAGATCCCAGAAGCCAGGTAGGGAATGTTTCCAGCTGGTCCCTAATGTTTGTGGACCTTTTGTAGAGATACATGTCCTCTTGTTTCCCATAGTTTGTGTAAAACCTTACAAGAAATCCTACTATTTTCTCCCTTGTATCCTGTTATATATGCTACTGACAGTATGTCTTTATGTGTTCAAGCAGTGGTATCAGCCCTCCCTGTTCTTATCTTAAACTTGAAAACAATTAAACAATTAAGCAGGGTACAGACATGTAGCCATCTATCTGGCCCATATCATATGTGGCCATAGCTGTTTTCTAGTGGGACCAATCAATCCCACTCGAAAACAGCCATAACAGTTGTCATGGCTGATGACCGTTGCTTTGCATGGAGACCTCGAGTATGTTAAATCTAAAATAAATCATTCTCATGCCGTCATCTGATGTTAGTCTCTCTGAGCGTTGTTCACCAATCAAATTGGACGTTCTTTTTGTAATTCCAGTTAACCTTTCTGATAACAAATATTGGCTTCCTTGTGTTTCATAGCTGTTGCAGCTGGAGGAAACAGTGTGAATGGTGTCGATCAGTTTTATGTCGACACGAGAAACCAGACAGTGTGTTCAAAGGGGGAGCATCCTGCTGCAAGTCAGAGACAGGTAAGATCATAAACTTAAGCAGTATTACCATGGACATTGTTTATTCAATGATGTAACATAAACTACATATTATAGTACATGCACAGGTTCATTGGTGCATATTGTAGAATGGTCCAGTATATGGAGTTGTTTCTAATGTCTCAGGGCACAAGTATTTGGCAATGTTTTCACAGCGTCAAAACCCCTCCGTTTGTGGTTCAATTTATTTATTATTAAGATTGGATTTTCATCTCTTTGAATAGATCTTCTGTAAATTCCTGTTGCAGCTACAGGACTGGAGTTGAACTGGAGTACAACAAATGGCCTGCAAGTTATAGCTTTGATTAAATAACATATGTATGAATAAAACATTATGGATTCAGCATGCATATCCCTTGTCGTACCCTATAGCTAGAATATACCACACAGAAGTAAATGTTTTCTATGTATCTCAGAACATTTGCTGAACCTTAGAAAGTGGAAACAGGATGTTCTATAAAATGGAGCCTGGAAGCCAGCGTGGTTCATGTTTTAGGGGGTGAAAAGGGCAGCTTAGACCATAAATCCCTGGCATCCTGCCAAATGTAGTTAAAAGAGAGGTTACAGTATGCACAGGAGGAACGTTTAACTGCCGACGTGAAAATAACGCAGCCATTGTGAGGTCAAGTGAGATGGGGACTTGCACAAGGTTACTTTGTCTCTTATGGAAAGTTGTGGAGATGTGGAAAGAGCCCTCTCCTTCCTGAGCTGCCGCATTCTCAGAAATGGTCAAATACATATTGGTGTGATTTCATCTCCTCCATGCATCAGCCGAGTCACACCTGCTGTTTTCCAGTTTAATGTAAAGATAAATGGAACCATCACAACATGATTCACAGACCTGTCACCATGTCTTAAATGACTACTGAGTCAGGAAAATATGCATCATTCTGTACTAGTGGCTCCAGTCCGTTTTGTGGGCCTTTCATAAAAAAAGATCCTGGCAGTGATCACGTATGACAGGTTCACTTTACTAACAGGCAGGGGAGATGTAAAAGTATGACGACTGTATTCCTATAAATACAGAACATTCCCATGAAGGTGATGCAGAGAATGTAGGAGCACTGGAGAAGAAAAGTGTGTAAATATTTGCATTTCTGTCCCTCCTTCTCTTCAAACATACATTTATATACACCTACATTTGTATCTTGTATTAAATATTCACATATGTAGTATGAGAAGAAATAAGACAAAGTGAAAATGTGCGCAGATAGTTTGCCACAGGAATCGCATGACTTTTTTTTAATTTAAAGCTCAATATGACAATATGACAGATTCAATATGGCCAAGTACAGCTTGGATGGAAGATTTTACTTTAGATCCATATTGTTTTAACCTCCCTATTGCTCAGTCTGTACCACATCAGTTTTAGCGGTATGGACAATTGCAAAGGAGTACATAGTACTTGGCTTAAATTTCCAACCCTCCATCCTACCCGCTACACATCGCAGGCAACAGCTATGACACCAGCAATGTGGGCTGGAAAACTGACCCCCCATATTAGCATGGGGGGGTCTAGGGTGCACCTCTCCTCTTCGGCGTCACTGATGACACAGAAGGGGCGGTCCCACAATCAATTGGTGCCTGCGGCTGAATAGAGAATCGCCGCAGCTTTCAGGAGCACAGGTAAGTTCCAGTTCGGGCAGTTTGGTTTGTTAAACAAACTCTGAACAAACTTGGTTCGTCTCAACTGCCAGGGAGGTTATTGTACATTTATACTACATGGCAAGAAGTTTGAGGGCACATAAACAATAAACCTACGTCACATGAGCTAGTTGGACCTCCCGCTCCCAAATCATAAGTGGCACAATGGATTCAGCCCTTGCTCTGTGGCTGTAACATTGATTGCTGTTCTGGGGTAATTCTATCCTTTCTAAGCCAAAAGAGAATGTGTGATCAGGTGTTGATGTTGGATGAGAAGAATTGCTGTACAGTTTAGGTTCACATTGTTGACTGTTGTGCTCCATTTGAGGCATGGCTGTGTGTGGGGTCTTTACACAAAATTCCAGAAACAATGTCTTAATGAACAGTGGTTCCCAAACTTTCCCTGCAGGGCCCCCCTTTTCTAGATAGGAACATTATCGAGCCCACCCCCATTCAAACAACACTACAAACACAGTTTCAGATTGAGGTCCATTTCACATCAGCCATATTTGTGTTGCAGTATCTAATTCTAGTGTGAAATGTCATACAAACTTCATTTGAAAAACAACTTATTCAAAGTTGGCTTTAACACCAATCATGCAGGGACATGCATCATATATACTCACACCAATCATACATAAACATCAATCATTAAAATAGAGACACATTTACGCAGATGCACAAAAACAAAAACACACATCACATGCACTCTACTTAGTGCGGGAAAAAGATGCAGAGAGGATACTTGCCATTCTGATGAATGGGACAGCGTCCTCTTCTAGCGGCACGCCCACTGTGCTGTTTTGAAGCTGCAGGCTGCCGCGTCTTCAAAGCAGCACCATGAGGTGCCACCGGAGACACCTCCAATAGAGGTGTTTCCAAGACATGGGAAAACAGGGGAAAGTACCAGCACACGCCTTGATTCCCTGCGCTGGACGTACGTCTGCAGTGGACACATTTCGTTACTGTCTGCAGCTAGTTTCTTCATGGTTGGCTTATTGCTTATCCCTCCCTTAGCCCC
>CM070034.1:119003043-119022690 GCA_036250615.1 Ptychadena robeensis
ACGCGAACATGCGATGTTCGCCGCGGATAGTTAGCCGGCGAACAGTTCGGGCCATCACTATCTACAACCAGGGTTGAAATAAGTTCGGAGGTGGTTACCCCCTTGGTTGCCAGAACTGCCTCCTTTACACCTGTACAAGAATAAAGTTGGTGTGGTCATCACTGGAACAGGAATCAGTTACAGCAATAAAATATTTTACCAGATGTTGTATACCTTCTCTTCTAACAATTTGGTTATCTTGTTTGCTAGTGAATCCCCCAGGAGACCATCCGCCACCTCATCAAGAGCATGCCCAGGCATTGTAGGGAGGTCATACAGGCATGTGGAGGCCACACACACTACTGAGCCTCATTTTGTCTTGTTTAAGGACATTACATCAAAGTTAGATCAGCCTGTAGTGTTTTTTCCACTTTAATTTTGAGTGTGACTCCAAATCCAGACAGACCTCCATGAGTTGATAAATTTGATTTCCCTTGATTCTATTGTGATTTTGTTGTCAGCACTTTCAACTATGTAAAGAATAAGAATATTTCCTTCGTTTAGATCTAGGATGTCTTATTTTTGTGTACCCTTTTTTTGAGCAGTGTATATTGGTACCCAAAGAAATGACAAAACAAGCAAGCTCACACAGAAGTCAACTTGCGTCTGGAGTTCTATGTTGTAAGGGTTACATGCAGTTACAACAGTTCTTTGGTTCACACTTTCTTTCTTTAATGTGTTTGTTCCCCAGGTGAGAAAATGACATGGTTCTTGTTACAGGCCAAGCAGTATAAGTTCTACAGCCAAGCAAGCTGGTAAAACAAATTAGCATACAATAAAAATAAAACCGTTGGCATTGCCACTGAGACATTCCTGAAATTCTTCTCGTCAGCTGTCAGGGCATAGAAGCATACCAGGAGGTTCAGGCTTGTAATTGGCTGAGAACACATTTTATAGGTGAGACACCTCGCGTTGCACATTAAAGTATCTGTGAGTCAGTATTGCATTTTTTTCTGGTAAACTGCCTGTTTCCAAGGTCACTCATAATTTCATGCTTCTTCTTACTAAAAATAAAAAGGTCTAGTTCTAGCATGTCAAAGCTTAATGGTTCACTTATTTCCAGGGATCTTGAATCATTTATTTCATAGTCAAATAGAATGTCTCCAGCCCTGTCCATTGGAGTTGGAAAGGTTTCACGCCACTCCAAATGTTTTTCGAGCATGATGATCATTAATCAGTAAACACAATGTATAAGCAGTATCTGTAACTTAAGACTGACAATTAGGATTCAATAAATAATTTGTCTGACATTCATAAAAAAAAGTTCTGGTCAAAGTTTACTATGAAGCAAAATTAGTTGAGATATGCACATGAAAAATGACTTACATTTAAAAAATAAAATCAAATAGCTGGCTAAAACTTTGCAAATTTGATTCAGGTCTATATAGGCCTACAACCAGGTTTCAAATGAGTTTTGAGGTAGTTGCCCTCTGTACAACAACAGCTGGTACGCATAAAGGACTGGCGGCCCTGACCTGTTAATTCCACTATTTAGACCCTGATAAGAGCAGGCCACGAAGTTACAGTGTGTTACATTTGATAAACTTCCATCCTCACCTATTGTCAAGCCACCTCTGTACCATGACCCTGCCTAATAGTGATAGGATACCTGGTGTCACCTTCCAGTAAAGTAGTCTAGTGGCCATTAGGGAGGTTTGGCAAGGACAAGGGCAGATTCCTCAGCTTATGCTAGCCATACACATGGCGATAAGCGGCCGATTTTTAACCTGACCGACGGGCGTGCGCTAGCGCCATTGGTCAGGTTAAAAATCGGTCGCTTATCGGCATGTGCCCACATGGGGCGGCAGATCCCTGTCGCCCCACAGCTCGGCCGGCCAGAGAACGGCCATGTCCGATAATCTCTGGCCGGCGCAAGCCGATGGAAGCCGATGCCTTCGTCTTCATTGCAGCTTATGGCCGGCACACAAAGGGTGCCGCCGACTGAAGGGGCCCCATAATGCACCGGGATGCTAACGTGATGACGTCATCACGTTAGCATCCTGGAACATATCGGGACAGGTCTGCCTGCACACCATTAACAATCCCTCTGTGACATTAATACTTCAAGAGGTAAATTTTTCGTAAAACATTGTTACGTTATTTTTAACCATATGAAATACTTCAACCATTATGCGTCAAACATCTAGAGTAGCTCTTCTGTTGTGTGGCTCACTGGCTGTCCTTCCTTGGACCACTGGTGGTATATACTAAGCCTTGGAAACCAGGAACACACAATAAGACATTCCATTGTTTAGATGTTCTTTGAGATTTCTAATTCAATTATCAGTACAAAACGCTACAACTTTTTTTGTAATGTGTTAAGTAGATCTGGCCCATATCTACACGTGTGTTCCCATCTTTAGTTTAACCTCCTTAGTGGTTTGCCGAAGTATAACCTGGGGTAGATTTAATGACTTATATTGGTAAACCTGAGCTAAACTCGGGGTAGCTTACCTGCTCCAGGTGAGCCCACCCTGACCTTCATCGACAGTGCCCTTGATTCACCTTCCTGACATCAGTGATAATATGGGGGAGTTGGGGTTGGTGCCCTTGCCATAAACCTATATTGAAATATGTGCATAGGTATCCCAGTTCCTCACATTCCCGGGGCATTGATGACAGGAATGTGCAGGGGGGGGGGCAGGAAATATAAACAGATTACATTGTCATTTGTTTATAATTCGTGTACCGCTTTCAGAATAGAAAATCTAGAATACCCATACTGCCAGGGAGATGAATCTCATGTTGGGTATTATGTGATGCCTGTGAAGC
This sequence comes from Ptychadena robeensis, assembly GCA_036250615.1. Lineage (NCBI taxonomy): Eukaryota > Metazoa > Chordata > Amphibia > Anura > Ptychadenidae > Ptychadena > Ptychadena robeensis. Next base: position 119,005,855 of record CM070034.1, read on the forward strand.
TGCTGCCTGTGAAGCTGCTGCAGATATTTCTTCTCTCTTCCATTCTTTGTGTTGTCTCCCCATGAAGGGCACAGGCAGCAGTAGAAAAGGGCAAAAACTGGAATTCTCCACCACTAAGAGGAAATGAAAAAACAAGTTAGCTCAAGTTACATTGAGATTTGTGCTGATTCAAACTGTAAATGCATTATAATGTATGTTACATTATTCTAGTGAGAATAGAGCACTCGTCACTAGCCTTGCCAATGCCTTCTCCACAGGCCATGATATTGGATAGGTGTTAGTTAATCCGCGAACAGTAAACATGTTGTGTGTTTGGCATTTATAAGACTATTTGTACAATACTTGTATGATATGCATATATAGAGAATGGAATGTGGTAGTATTTGTTTAAAGAGGCCAGCCAGAAGTCTGCATTCTATGAATATAACTCAGCATCACACAGAGAGGGGAGCTGAATGACTACCTATATATGTAGATGTGTTGATATAATAAATACATATCTTGTTGGATGTGGCTGATAAAAAGGTGGGCATCACAGAAATGGGAAGCATTAAATAGTTGCAGACATTTTACATCTACGCCATTGTGATCCACTGACACAATACTTGAGTTGATTGGATGCTTACTCATTTATTGACTATGAACAACATCTCAGCATACCTCATTGCAACTATGTTGCTGCACCACAATTAACACCACTTAAGGTAAAGTTGGAAAGGTTTGCACTGCCCTTGGATGAATTTATTTGTGAAAGATGATATTGAACCCTTTATCTGAAAGCTCCATCACATTTTGGATATAGTTAAGCCCCCCCTCCCCCCCCCCATATACGGGTCGTACCTGTTTGATAGACGAATGAGTGAGAGGGAAGTGGTGACGTCATGATGTCTCACTTGATCGTTTGGCGAATAGTTGCATACTGCTTTGCGTAATCGATCTGGTCCACATCCAAACTAGTGACAATTGAATGGGAATTATGGGCATGTCCATTCCCTGTTCAACTGACAAAGGGTGGCCATTGCGGCTTTCTGCAAACACGCATGGCGATTGATCATTCAGAGAATCGACCTGTGTGTTGGGAGCTTTAATGTTGTAAGATTGGATTGTGGAGTAGGTTTTTACAAGTTGAACAAATATTATGTGCTTTAAAATGACATTAATGCTTGCAAAAGCTAAGCTGTAAACACAACCACTGTGACACAGAAACCATTGGGAACACACTGAATTACAGTAGGGCATAAAAATGATTTTTAAATGGTTTTGTAAAATGAAATCTGTTTGGCTTTCTACAATAGTTCTAGTGTATAATTCATAAGTAAACTTCCGCGCCTTGGTGTTAAACACCCTTATCAACCAACCACAGTTATAATTTAGCTGCCAGCACCTAGTAAGTATACTTACACCCAAATCCAATACAATACAGTGTTTACCTTCCTGTCTTCCTGAAGCATTTTAATTTACATTTATCATATTATTTTACAATTCAGAATTCATAAATGCTATAATTGAAAGATGCCTAATGGGTGATTTCAGTCCTGTATATTTATTTATAGGTAATATGTTGTTGCATTGCGCGGGGTAACTGCACTGGACCAACCAGGTTCTTTTCGGATTTTTAGGATGCCTATGCTCAGATCATTCAAAGCTTGTCCACACAGCTGGTTAGGGGTTATCTTTTTACTACAGAAATATAAACAGTCCAAATTCACCATTACCTATAAGGTAGGGATGGGGTTCAAACGTAGGGTCTATGTTGCAAATAGTCTATCAGCTGTTGGAAGGAGTGGAGGCTGATGGTGCAGTGGAGGCGGCTGGGATCTGTAGTTCCTCAGGCATTATGTGGTCTACCCTCACTCGGACGAGATGAGGGAGAGGATACCCAGGTCCAAAGAATGCCCCTGTCATTGGTCATGGGGGTTAAGTCAGCCCACAGCACTTGCTGAGAAGACAGTGGCGGGGGACCCAGAGAGATGGGAGCACCTTGCTCCAAGGTAAGCTGTAGCATCCAGCCAGGAAACCCAGAAAAAGACCAGGGGAAACAGCTAACTAGATAAATGTATAACCTCTGCCCAGAGGGAGGGGATTTATAGTTACTGGACAAAAAACTAAATCAAGAGGAAAAGCAGCTGCCCTACAGAAATAGATAAATTCTTAAAGCTATATATACCAATTTACACACCATGTCATGGCAGACTATACAAATATATATACAGATATTATAAACAGGTTTAGGTGTATTTTCACTACACTACAATGTTATCGCTCTTTACCTTTTTTAAGATAGTCAATGGAAGTGATTTAGCCCATAAGAAGAATGATTTGAAAGATCTGGTGGCTTATAAGAACCTGCTCTTCCAGCAGGAACAGTGAAGCCTGAGGAGATGCTTAGGCAGTGTTTTTTTCTTATTTGTTATTGAATATTTTATTCATAAGTGGCTAGACCAGGGGTGGGCAAACTAAGGCCCAGGGCCAGATCCGGTCCACTTGGCTTTCCATAGCTTTTAAACAAGACTTTGCATAAATTAATGTCAAAGTTATAATGGGCAATAGGGCAATAGTAATGTACCTGCATAGCCGGACCCAACGGGTGTAGGCGGGAGCAGGGCGTGATGGCAACGTTGATAGACAGGGTTAGGTAAGAGGATGAGGAGGAGCTTGAAGGGGCGGGGTTTAGCCTTTAAGTAGGGAGGAAATAGGAAGTTAGGTGTCCTTGGACCTTCAAGCACTCACCCTCCCTCCCTTTTATTTAGGGGTTTGCAGGTGTTTTGTTCTACTTTTGTTTTGTATTGTCCTTTCATTTATCTGTCGCAGCAGGCAGGTCCATGTTCATGGGCTTTGCAATTAACTCACAACGCTCAGTTGTCAAGATTTCACAAACAATTTTGCAAACATCTCTAGCCATATACCATTCAGATGCACTAATATCAATTTCTGGTATTTTGTATTTCTTCCATTCCTTAAGCTTTCTTTTTATCAATGCCCTGCCACCTCTATGCCTTTTTTGGCTTTCTTTTTCTCTTGTTATCAGTCTTGTTGTAGCCATCCCCTCGTCTTGCTATCTTTTCTTTATTTTCTTGACCTTCTCACTGTTTGGCATCTTTTCATGTTCATAGCCAAGGCTTTGCTTTCTTTTTCCATGACCAGACTGAACAATGCCAGCTGACCCGGCCAAACAAGCGACACATAGAGAACTGTAAAGAGTCAACATTCTCCCCCACGGCCTACGAGTCCCATTCACAGCTGTATGTCAAGGCCTGGATGCAGACACACACCTCGTTTCCACGACAAAGAGGAGTGTGTCAGTGGCATAAATACTGATTCAGCTCATTCTCTTCAAATGTCAAAGTCTGGCCTTTTTAACCCACTAATAACTGTGTGAACTTTTACCACAGCAGAGGCTGCATTTCTGGCTAGATTCTAAGAAAAAAATGATACATCTAGATACTTGACAAAAGCCTAAATTTTAAGTTAAAGCATCTAGATTCGTATGATAAGAGTGCATTATAGCACCTATATCAGAACTCTGTAGGGATCTTCTAACTATTACATAAAAAAAAATTCTAAAAACCACCTAAAAAACAGTAAATAAAAACTTGGAGAACAGATGAAACCCTGACATATGAAAAAACCTCTCTATGAAGATAAAGAAGATAAATGTAACTGAATTCAAGGCAACAGCACTTCAAGGCCAAATCACAAACCTTTTTTAATGAAAGCTAGATATATATACTGACAAGGTTCTCTTTCTTTATGGTAGCATTTTTTATGACTAATTAAATTAACATTTGGATGTAGTTCACCTTCCTTTTTCAGATACAACTGTTTAGTAGTTACAGAAATGAACAAGTATCTTCAGTGCTCTTATCTACACATCAACACTCCAGTGTTACCATTTGATGCCATATAGAGGTGCTAAACGCCATTTTACCAAATAAAGAAACAACAATCAAAAGCAGGACTTAAATCAAGTCTTTGAGACCTGCCACGTAGGATGTGTAATTTACTATTAAGAGGCATTGTGAAGTTTTTTTTGCTTATTAGGAGATGGCAGTATACACTTAAGCCCCCCATACACCTTAAGATCGATCCATACAATCTCCATTAAATCTACCAACAACTGTGTAGTATAGTGGCCTCTCTGATAGAATACATAGTGATTGGAAGGTTTAGAAAGGTTCTCATATTACATGGTTTTGGTAGAACAAAATTTGATTGTACAGAAATTGTATGAAAAGATTGTAAGGTGTATGGGGGCCTTTAAATACCAGAACACTTGTTAAATACAATGTTCTACGGAGATCACTTGAAAACATGAAATGGATGGTAGGAGAGAGCTTGAACTCTTTCAAACCCTTTTCTGTCAGCCCAAAGTAACACACACATATCCCCTGAGCTTTTGCTGTACATAATACTATATATATTATTACATCTATGTAATCTATGTGGCACCAAGGACCAGCAAGAAGCACAAAACAATACCCCAATAAATTACTGGAAGTAAAATGCGAAAACATTATGACTTTAACACAACCATTGATTCCTGCGTGAGCACGTTGGAGATCAAAGAATCATTGAAAGGTCTTCCTCGAGTCTATGCAGCCCACCAATGTACCACAACTTGTAGCTGATTCTTGCCCCTGCAGACCAAAGGTCTCTGGGACCTCTATACAACACAGTTTAAACATGTCCTTTTAAACACATAAAAAATTAATATATATGACCCCCCTCCCCCCCCCATGTAATCTGTAAGAAAAAAAATTCTTGCAGATAATAACATGGAAGGAATAATGGGTCATATTAACCCCTTACTCCTTCCAAATCCATTAACCCCTGTGAGGCAATAAGTGCTAAGCACATAAACACACACTTTCTAAATACAGTAAAAACCTGATATCTGTAATTACATTAATTATCACAGAAACTAGCAAAACCTGACATTTAAAATTCACCTACACACTCAATTCCCTAAAGACACCTAGAAAGTGTTATATTTATTTATACCAACAACTATTAAAAATAGAAAACCAACAATTTGACATTTCCACCAAACTAATACACTACAAACCGCTCATAATACCACCTACAGCTATTACTGAATGACCCCTGCCAAATCCAAACTACCAGTTTGCAGTCTAATATCTAATAATTGATGGAAAGTATTTGCTGGTATCTGTGATAATAAATGTAATGATTCCAGATATCAGGTTTTTATTGTATTTAGAAGGTGAGTGTTTGTGTGCTTAGCGCTTATTGCCTTACAGGGGTTAATGGCTTTGGAAGGAGTAAGGGGTTAATATGACCCATTATTCCTTCCTATAAAAAAAATTATTATAGATAAAAATATATTTGGTAGAGGAGATGGATATAGGAAAGGGGGCAGTATAAGTAATTAGGTACCGGTCAAACAGGAAGGGATCAAGAACCTCCACAACGAGCTTTTTTAATTTTTATCTGAAAAATCAATTCTACGGATCAATGTCTGCTCCTTAATTTTTACAATTTTAGTTTTTCAGTGTTCGATCCTCAAGATGGGCACGCTGGTTGATCGCCCGGAAATCGGCACGTCTATGGCCGGCTTTAGATTCTCAAAAAACATTATTAAATTCCCTTATCAACCACCGTTGGTCCACATTGGTGCTGATCAAAGAATATAGGGCACCATTTATATTTAGCGTACCTGATCAAGTGCCTTGTAAATGATGACACATTTGCCAGCCTCTGTACTCAACAGTGATCTCTTCAAATACAAGTCTTGGTTGCCAAATTTTGACCTTTTATTACCAAAAAAATTGGAGGTGTAAGGAAAAGCATTGGTAGCATTCAAAATGATTGCTGTTTCACATGAACTTTTCAAATTCAAGTTGCACATTGTTCCTACAACCCTTCCCTACATCTCAAACAATTGACGATAATGTCATGTTCTGGGGCTTTGCAATTAGCTCACAAAGTCAGCTAGTTGAACTTTTTTTTACAACCAACTGTATCCATTTCTCATCATAAATGCAGAAAATGTGCTTTGGACGCAACAAAATATCTCCTACTCCTAATCTGAGGGAAGAGCCAAATGGGAACAGTTGGACCTCTTTTATACAGAACTCCATAGAGGTGAAAAGTGCACGGGGTGAACAGAGGGCAATAATGGATGAATACAATGGACCCAGTGCCAGATAAGGTCACACTGGGAGGGACTCATCAATCATCTCTGCTATTACAACAATCTATATTTCTATTTCTGAAAAATTTAATTGTTCGTTCTTTCAACATAGTTTATTAGTATGATTAAAATTGTGAGCAGCAAGCCTTATGCCACACTGTCACCCACCCCTATAATTCCCATGAGGGTACGGAATGTCACAGCCCAGCTCAGAATCATCTAGTGTGACATTTTTCAATGATTGTAATTACATTAAAGGTTTTAAATACCAGTGCCAGCTAATTGTGAGACCTAAACAACACCAGTAATTGCTTCTATTACAAGAAGGAATGTAGTGACAACAATTTCTGTATTTTCATGTTATTATTATCGCATCCCCGTGCTTGTGCAGGGATTTCAATTATGGATGCCATAAAGACCTGTAATGCTATAAAGTTCTTTAAATGGTAAAAAAAAACTGTATTTCCATGGTGTCCTCACATTGTAGCAGTCACTCCAGTAGACTGTTGCCCATTCAAGCATCCTTTCCCCTTCTGGTTCCCCTCTGTGTGTATACTCCCTGCTCTAATATTACAGTTGCAGAAAAAGTATGTGAACCCTCTGGGATTATGTGGGGTTTTGCAAGAATTGGTCATAAACTGTGCTCTGATCTTCATCAGAGTCACACTAATAGGGAAACACAGTCTGCTTACAATAATACTACACAAACATTATATGTTTTCATGTTGTTATTTAACAAAACATGTAAACATTCACAGTGCAGGGTGGAAAAGGTATGTAAACCTTTGGACTAAATAACTGGTTGGCCCTCCTTTGGCAGCAATAACCTCAACCAAATGTTTCCTGTAGTTGCAGATCAGACTTGCACAACGATCTGGGATATCTGGTGTGAATCGCTCTCTTAAGGTCGTGTATTTTGTTCTGTTGAAGCCATTCTTTTGTTGAATAACTTAATAATAATATGCTTTGGGTCATTGTCCTGTTGCATCACCTATGCTCTGCTGGGCTTCAGTTGGTGGACAGATGGTCTTACGTTTTCCTGCCAAATGTCTTCATAAACTCTGAAATAATTTTTTCATCAATGACAACAATCCGTCTAGGCCCTGAGGAAGCCCCAAACCATGATGCTCCCTCCGCCATGTTTACAGTGGGAAAGGGGTTTTGATGTTGGTGTGCTGTGCCCTTTTTTCTCCACACATAGTGTTGTGTGTTTTTTCCAAAAAACTAAATTTTGGTTTCATCTGTCCTCACAATATTTTGCCAGTAGGGCTGTGGAATATCCAGGTGCTCTTTGGCAAACTTCAAACACGCCATGGTGTCCTCCCATGTACTCCATTCTTGTTTTTATTTTCTTATTGTAGATGTGTCAACAAAAATGCTAGCATGTGCCAGAGATTTCTGTAAGCCTTTAGCTGACACTCTAGGATTCTTTTTTACCTCATTAAGCATTCTGCCCTGTGCTCTTGCAGCCATCTTTACAGGAGAGTAGCAGCCGTTCTAAAATTTCTCCATTTGTCTGTCTTACCATGGACACATGAACATCAAGGCTTTTGGAGATGCTTTTATGACCCTTTCCAGCTTCATGCAAGTCAACAATTCTTGATCGTATCTCTTCTGTAATCCCAAAGGGTTCACATACTTTTTCTGCTCCCATTATTCCATCAACGGGGGATGATTGTATAATATATATTGCGGTACTTAACCTCAGAATAGGGGCACATAACCTAGGATTTAAAGCATAAGATGATATCTATGAGGCACATAACCTATGATGATGTATATGACAAAATGTTCATTACCATACTACAGTGTTCCCTAATGACTGAAGTATCATTTAAAACTTTAAGTTTTGTTATTTAAAATTTTAAAACAATGTCTTATAGCTATGATTGCTGTAATTTTTGCATTAAATATGCTTATACTAGTCAGTTTAGATGACTGGGGTATATACTAGTCAGTTTGGCTGACTGGGGTATGATTTGACTGGAATCTATGATGGAATGAGTTATGTGAATCCCCTATGTTTTCAATCTTTACTGTGGTCAAGTGGATGGCTTTTTGATTCCTTGAGTTCCTTGTCACCATAACCTTCATAGTTGTTCTTCCTTAAGCCCCCCATACACATTTAGATTTTTACCCGATTTGGCTTAGACCGATTTGGTGGCCGATTTTGGCCCAAATTACACTTTTAAGCTTTAGATTTCCAACCCAACTATCAGCCGAAAAATCGGGTGAAACTCTAAACCTGTATGGGGGACTTTATACATAATATAACAAAGGCTAACAACTCTGGGTGCCACTCATGCACCTGATCACTTGGAATCCTACTCTTTCATCCACGATTAATGAAAAATTTGAGAATGCTTTGCTTTGCTGTCTGGATCTCACCAGCTAATTCAAAAAACTTCCGTAGTTAATCAAATATTCTGTATAGTGTACTAGAAGGGTCTCTCCTTGTGTTTACCTGAAATTCTTCTTTAAATGGAAATAACTGATAACCAGTGATATGTATTTTAAGCATCCACTCATCCTTCTCTAAATGCCATTATTCCTCCATCAGCTCAGTGTTTCCATTCATGGCCTTTATGGATGTTTTTATATAAACTCACATTTCTGTTGACTGAACAAACATTTCACTCAAAGCTCAACAGCTCTTTGATGGATTTCAATTTACGCAGGCCGGAGTCAGCCCCACCGGATCCCCAGACGCAGGGCGGCACACAGAGCTGGGCACACAGTGCCACACTGTTCTTCGATGACAGGCCATGGATTATGGAGACCATATCTCCTGGTCCTAGGCTGTGTCTCAGTGCTGGCGAGGAAGCCAGTCTGCCCTTCCTATGCCCTGCTTGATGTCTGGGAGTCAAAGCCACATCCCGTACTGACTTGTTTGTGCCCGATGTCATTATAACATAATGATAAATGTGTATGCATTTATATAGCAGTGTATTTTCTTTCAATGCAAACTTGGTTAGCAACATGGAACACATCCAAAATACCCAGAATAATCTACACATCATTCACTGTAAGTCTGCGGATCCAGAGATCTGTCACCATGTTTATGTTTGTCTACTTTTTCTGCTTCCTTTAAAAGCATCCTTCAAGGTGACACTTAAACAAGCTCAGACTATTTGCGTGCCTTCATTTGCATATCTGCATGTTTTACAATATAATTCCCATGCTAATTGTATTATTTTTTAATGACAATAACTATCTCATTTGTTTTCCTGGAACTCAGAATCCAATGTATATCAGTTTTGTTAGTTAGCAACAATTACCTAATATTCTAGAAAAAGCAAATGGTGCAGAAGCTGGTGTTTAAGATTCATTTGGGGCTCCAAGTTAATAGATTTAGAACGTGTTATTAGGAAACGTTTAAAAATATAATTATTCTTACATTGGTTCATAGTACTACCTTGTTTCGCCGATAATAAGCCATCCCCATCAAATAAGTCACCCCCTGATTTTTGCACAAAACTTTAAAATAAGGCACCCTACGCAAATAAGACACCCACCAATACCTGCCTGAACAATGAATGGTACAGAGTGATCAGAAGGGGACAATGAATGGCACAGAGTGATCAGAAGGAGACAATGATTGGCATAGACTGATCGGAAGGGGACAATGATTGGCACAGAGTGATCAGAAGGGGACAATAAATGGCACAGAGTGATCGGAAGGGGACAATGAATGGCACAGAGTGATCGGAAGGGGACAATTAATGGCACAGAGTGATCAGAAGGGGACAATAAATGGCACAGAGTGATCAGAAGGAGACAATGAATGGCACCATATGATCAGAAGGAAACAATTATTGGCACAGAGTGATCAGTGATTTGTAACGATAAATGTGTACTGTAGTCTTCTTTATGGGATAAAAAGACATCCCCCTGAAAATAAGACCTAGGGCATTATCATCGGGGAAACAGGGTATGTTGCTGACTTACACAGTTGGCATTGTCCTTACAGGTTCTTTTCTGACTCTTTTCAGTGATGGTTCACCAGACCATTTGCCATAGGGGCCAAGTCCACATAAAGTGGTATCAGGGGTTAGGAATAAAACAGACTGCCCATCTGGAACACTAGTTCAGGCCTATCCAGTTTTATCCATGTTGGCCATCACATGTTGATGTTGCCCGAAATTCACATTCACATTATATCCAATGAGCCTGTTCACATGGAAACACATAAAAATGCATGTCAATGGGCATAAAGAAGACAGGTGTTAACCAGGCCTTTGGGGTAATCAGGCAGGGGTGTTGCTGGAACCCAGGACTTATACGCTGTTTTTCTTGCAGGTTGAGGTCCAGAACACCCACCATCATCACCATTTTGAAGGAGAGCCATGGCTTTCTTAGGTTGCTACTCAGCTCTAATTACTAGAATTAGCCGAGTGGAGGATTTTTATATTCTCTGTCACTGAATATGATGACTGCTGACTGGGGTAGACAAAGTTTTCACATGGGGTAAAGAGTGAAATTTGGGGTTGTGGGTGACAGAGTTAGGTACTGGGGAAATTTAGGGTGTGGGATAAAACTCTGTTCTGGGGGGATAATCTGGCTAATTTGTTAATCTCTCCACATCCCCACAGTGCTCTCTGTGCGATAGGCACTTGAATTTAGCATCATATGCAACAGATTTCTAAACCCTGAACTTTCTATGTTACATACTCCTAACCCCTGCACTCTGTATATTAAAGCTGGGCATACACGCATAGATATGGGCTAGATCAATGGCCGCTTTGAGCGCCGTGCGACCTCACGACCATCAATCTGGCACATATCAAATGCGGCCATCCCTGTTTTTGAGCGGGATCAATCAATCCTGCTTGAAAACAGGGTTAAATCAGGGGTAAATTACGGCTGATGTCCATTGCTTTGAATGGGAACCGCAGGTCCCCATGCAAAGCATCGGCTGAGCTGGATGAAGCAGCAATTCTGCGCCTCCAGCTCCTCCGATATCGGGCTCAGTGCGAAGACATCATTGCACTGGACTGGGGCTTATTTGGGGTGCAAATATCGAGTGGTGTATGGTTCAGGAGCTGCTTCCATTGACAAATCAGGGTCAAGATTAAGGTCAAGAGCAATACAACAGTTAAAAAATTTTCAAAGGGAATAGCATCTTCCATCATCATGTATCTGGTTAACCTCATGAGGGAAGAACATCTGAAAAAAACTCCAGATGTCGGACATCTTCCTTCCTAAAAAGTTGTCATTCCAATAAGACTACACAGTGAAAATCTCTGAAATGGGTCCAGAGATAGGTATTAGACCAAGTATGAACCTCATGGTTGGTGTAAATGTTGGGGGGGGGGGGTTTGCATTAAAATTAATCTGAATGATCCCCTGACCTGGTCCTGTTCCCTATACTCCAGCTGAAAAGTTAGTTTAGCTCAGTGGTTCCCAAACTTTACTTGCAGGGCCCCCTTTTCTAATTGGGGACATTATCGAGCCCCCCCTCCCCATTCAAACACAGGTTAAGAATGACGGCATACGCCCCCCTGGAATATCTTTGCACCCCCCATTTTGGGAACCACTGGTTTAGCTAAAAATAGGGGAATGGTGTTATAGTTTTGTAGATGTTTAGTTTTAGTTGTATAGTCGAATGTTATGATAAATCTCTCCATTCACCTCAATTACTAGTGATCAATGCCTCTATATTCATATGAGGGGCCATATGAGGATTTTCATGAATCACATGAATCTATGATATGTATTGAGAACATTCCTTTAATGATGAATTCCCAGGGTCCTTCACTTAGCGCATTTTCATATCTGTAACCTTTCCCCACTCGTTGGGATTATGTGATCGCGTCCTGCTAAATAATTCAATAAAATAAACATCACATAGCTAATGTAGTGCTCCAAATCTGTCACTTCGCATTTGCGCAGCTTTCAGCTTACATATTCACGCTGTACCGAGGGCTGCAGTGAGTATTAACCCCCAAACTGCCAGCCTGCTGTACTTAGAAATATCTAGACACTTAAATCACATTTGCAAAGCATCCAGATCTAAAAATTCCCCCTGATCCAGAGCGGTGATATCAAAATAAATGAGACAGAGAGAAAATAGTTACAGCGTGGTATACCGAGCGAGAAATGCTTCAGACAAGAGCATCCACTTGACCTACCATTAATAATCACACTTCACATGAATTAGCAGGGCACATGTCAGCATTACCAAACCAGGCTCTTATTTTGAGCCAAAATGTACTTCTCATTTCCTATGAATAGAAAAGTATGGATTCTGAGCCCCTAGAAGTCTCAGATCACAGGGTCTGCAGCTACATTGTGGATGTTTTGTGTTATTAAAGACTGCCAGGAATTTCAGTCGCACAGACTCTGTCTGGTAAATTTGAAACCAGGTAAGAAAATATGAAATTCAATACTTAGAAGTAAGCAGGATCTCCGTGTGTAATTAGCAACATCTATCTCTGACAATAAGAGACACAAGGTTTTTAATACATTAACACACTTTGGAAAAATCACTTACATTTTCCTGATCAATTTTATGTTTATTTAAGAAAAGGTAAATTATTTTATCCTTACCATATTTAGTATGTTAATAAAGAATCTCTCATTAACCTCCCTAGCGCTCTTGCAAGGTCCAGATATCTGTACCAAAATCACCCCATAGACTCTAATGGAATTTCTTTTTTAATTTTGTAGGCCTGTAACTTCCTAAAATATGTCCGTACAAGGGTCTAATAGGCATCCTGAATATAATAATGCTTGAAACACACAATTATGGGGAAAAAAAACCTTCAAATGGAACATCTGGGGAATCACACTGAAACAGTTTTCTGCATAGAAAACTGTTTCTAGTGCGATTTACATTTGAATCCCCCCCTGTACAGAAGATTGGAGCCACCGGGACAGCACAGAATAGTGAGTATGCACTGCCGGGGCTCTGATCTTCGCTGGACAGCACCATCTTGTCCAGAGCAGTACTGAGAGGACAGCCCTGGATGAGATGGTGCCATCAAAAGCGCTGGGGGGGTTAATGCTGGATTCACATGGTTGGCAGCTGCCTTGGACCCACAACCGCGCCGTGGCAGATGCACACATTGGGCGGGCAGTTTGCAGGTGGTTGTCAATCACTGACAACTTTCCCCATAATATGCTTATGGGCAAACACAAAGGTGCCATGTTGTATCTGCCATGTACTCATGGACAGTCGGGTGCACCAAATGGGTGTCTCAACCAACTGTATGAATTAATTAATCTAATAATTAACCTCCCTAGAGCTCTTGCAAGGTCCAGATTTCTGTACCAAAAGCGCACCATAGAGAATAATGGAATTTTTTTTTGTGTTGTAGGCCTGTAACTTCCAAAAATCTGTCCGTACAAGGGTCTAATAGACATCCTGAATATTATAATGTTTGAAACACACAATTATTAATAAAAAAAAGTACATTATAAAAATTATAAAATGTATCATTTGAATGCTAAAATCTCTTGAATACTTATTTGGTGAAAGATTTCAAAACAATATTTATTGATTTCAAAACAGTATTTATGTTTGTTTATAATAAAATTTGTATTACAAATAGAAATGTGTTTTGTTTTTGTTTTACTTTGAATTGTTTTGGATGTGGTTATCACTGTATCCAATACAATGGCATTTGGCACCCTCTGAAAGGGTTAACTTCAAAGATTACATCTGGAAATGACAATGGGTGTGGTATTCCATGTGTGGTCTTTGAAGATAGCCCAATGTGAATATGAATGTGCCACGGGACATTCATATGCAAATTGGTCTGGGAGAGGGGTGACATCGGCCGGCTTGCTTCAGTGAAAAAGCAAGCTTCAGATCACCCGGACAGCACAGAACAGTGAGTATGTGCTACTGCCGGGGATCTGACCTTAGCTGGATGGCTCCATCTCGTCAACTGCAATACAAGATGGAAGAGATAGAGCCGTCAGAAGTGCTAGGGGGGTTAAAGCTGACCTACTACCTCATAGGTGCCCAAAATAAAAAACTTTTTCTGACAGCAGGAGGGGAGCTTTTTCCGAGCACGTCCCTCCCACTGCTGAGGCAGTCGCAATGGGATTTGGGACATCTGTCCCATGTTCCCCTTGCGGCTGTAGGAACTCTCATCTACCCAGTTCCAGGAGTGATGAGAGTGATGAGACTCTCCCATCTGCAGAAACATCTCAGATAAGACAGAGAGGAGACAGCCTAGTCTCTGTAGGAGGGGAGGGGGAGGTGGTGTGGAGGGAGGGGCAGTGATGGCAGAAGTGTCTTCAATTCTCCAGGATCTAAGATGCTGGCATCATAAATGAACGTGAGGAAGGTAAGTATGTTTTTTTGTGTAGCCGTTTTCCAGGATCTGAACTGCTGGCAGGTGAGTATTGTGACTATTTAATGTGTGTGTTTTTAAAATTGTATGTTAAAAACCACTTTAACATTTAGCTTTATTGTTATTTAAGTCTATCCTGCCCCCTTAGTACAGGCCATATACCATATATTTATATATTTACCATACACCTTCCTCCTCAATTCTTTTCCCCTGTGATGACAAAATCTTTGGCTACTTCTCATAGATTATGTATTTGGGTATATATTTTGCAGGTGAGTGTTTGCATTATTATAAAGGCCTCTAAAAAAAAGTTCTAATGTAATGCACAGAATCAAAATTATATTAGGTTGTTTCTGTTGAAAAATGTATGGACCTAACTGTTTGTATATCCATGGGAGAGATCAGAAATAGATGTTATATTTGAAAATGGTCATTAGATTGGGTGGCTGGATTTAATTTTCTTTTCCAAGTGTTTTCCTTTGCACTTTGTGCATCTGTCAGTAATGTACTTGAAGACTAGGATTGACCTTTCTGTAAAAAAATTAGGATAACCAACCCTCTACTGTTCACCATGCTACCAACTGTTAATAATAAGCCTTCTCAGACAGAGAACATAGGACAGTATCCGCTCATATGATTTCTGTCAACACTTGTCTAAAACTTCAATATATACAGTATATAGCAAAATATTATCTTAGAAAGCCAAAAGGTACCAAATCAGATATGTTTATTGTAGAGTTTACATACATTTTAAAGTTTGCATTTTGGCTCTAATTTTTACTACCATCCATCTCTTAATAATTTACAATGGAAATATAACTTCATGTTTATGATAAACATCCAGCTTGTTAAAAAGATCAAAGCTTCTGTCTCATAAAGTAATATTCAAAGGATGGCTCAGTCCTCTATGACTGCACGGTCACTGAAACTAATCTAACAATTAAGTTTAAAATTACCAGTGACATCATAAACATGATATCATCAAACGCTCTACTAGAAGTGTTACCAGGAATACCTGAATAATGGACATTGATTGAGCAATTACATACAAAGTCCCAGTAATGACCACATGTTTCAGTGTGATCATTCTTCCAGGGACTAGATACCAATGACATCTATTTGAAGAGGAACTCCTTTTGGTAAGGAAAAGCATTTTTTAACCAGTTAGATCATATATCTAGTCCTCAATGTGAGAGCAGCAGGAAGAGTTCCTCATCAATCCAGTCCTACACAACTGTCCACATTAAGTTTCTCTAGTAACCATTAACACCTGTCAAGTATCTTTGGGTTTCTCACACTTCACTGTCTATCTTTTTCGAACATAGAACTTTGTTTTTCCCATTTGTCATTGCTAGGGCCTCTCTTAAGCACATTTTATTTGTTGAGGAACATCAGTTGTTTTACTGTCCTTTATTTTCAGCAGATATTTACAAATTGTTGAAGTTGAGGGCTTGTTTATACTAGCTGCATTGAAACTGCGGTGTGGTAAAGTACCGCAGCGCTGGGCAGCTAGGTTCAACATAAGGTACTTTTTACACTAGACCTTGCTTGTGTTTCTGGTAACTCGCAATGCTGCATGTTACCCAAAATGCCCAGCAGCCCATATGTTTGCAGCATTTTATGTAGTGCTGTACAACAAATACGGGTTGAAAGGCAGGAAGTAAAGCATGGAGCGACCGATCCAGGTGGGCAAAAATCTTGATCGGCCAGGGAACGGACATGTCCATTTTTCCCTGGCTGATCACCATCTAAAGTAATGCCCGGCACACAAGGGGTGCCTGCTGATCCTCTGGACGACCAGCTGCATCGTGATCACGTCATGATGCTGCAGTTTGTCCCTCAAGAATCGAGGGAGGGTAGCAGCGTGTATGGGGGGCTGTATTAGGGACATGGAACTTTGACTGGTTGGTGATAAGAGAAAGATGGGTAGGCCAGACTTAATAGGTGGGTGTTTAGGGTTTGTTTAAACGTGTTAACACTGGGGGCAAACCTAGAGAAGTCTTGAAGCCATGCATGTGATGATGTTAGGAGTGATGATGTCATTAGTAGGTCACTGGAGGAGTGGAGGGTGTATTTATGTACAAGGTTGGAGATGTTAGTGGGGCAGGGGGTGTGGAGTGATTTAAAAGCAAGACACAAAACTTTGAGTTTGATTCTCTGGACAATTGGAAACCAGTGTAGAGATTTGCAGAGAGGAGCAGCAGATGAGGAGCTGTTAGCGGAGTAAATGAGTCTAGCAGCACCATCATGCAGTTCATCATGGACTGAAAAGGTGATAGTCTAGTTAGTGAATGACTAGATATTATAGAATAGTATAGATAGGGTGCCCAGAGCCGTACGGAGGAAGGTGGGAGGGCACCATGACGAAGGGTCATGGCC
>CM070034.1:119031664-119048930 GCA_036250615.1 Ptychadena robeensis
AATGGCAGTCAGGCTACCTCTGGCGAGCACATGAAGGGCTGTGCGGCCCCCCAAAGAAATCCCACCCCACCCGATTACTGACCCACTGTGTAACCGGTCATGGGCTGTAAGCACAACCCCTACCGATGGATGTCTACCCTCATACGACCCCCATGGAGTCTGTTTCTGACCATTTGAGCAGACACATACACATTTGTGGCCCGCTGAAGGTCATTTTGCAGGGCTCTGGCAGTGCTCCTCCTGTTCCACCGTGCACAAGTCAAAGGTAGCGGTCCTGATGCTGGGTTGTCTATTCCATTTTATTTATTGATTGTCAATCAGTGTTGCTACCTGAGTGGACAGTTTGACAGTGTTTCCTTAATTTTTTTGAGCAGTGTACATTGATTGGATAGTTTAGAAATGTCCTCATATTCCATATTTTTGGTAAACCTAAAGTAGATAGTTCAATAAAGTCATTGTAATGTGTATGGTGACCTTAAAACTGACTTTGAATGAGGGGTTTGTTGGACACCAGCCATCACCTTAGAGCCTAGGTGCCCAACCTGTAAAGCGTTGTGTGGCGGCCCCCCTTGTTCCTCAATTGCAGCCCCCCAAAACCTAGCTGTTAATGCATAGGGCATAGCAACTCACCTATGAAGTGGTCACATGCTGACCCAGTTTTCCTAATCAACTTTGGGGGTCCTACATCAGTAAAATTGTCAATGTTGATCGGGGAAACCAGGTCTACATATGAGCGCTGCACCCAGGGACAGGAGGGGGGTTGGTGCTGTCAGGTTTTGAGGGCTTGTCAGAATCTGGTCCACCGCCTGCTGAGATATGTCGACGGGGAGAGGGTCTGGATCGATGTTATGTGCGGCCCTTTAGTGATGCAGAGGGCCGCACATGTGGCCCTCCATATCAACTCAGTTGCCCACCACTGCCTTAGAGGTACCTCTGGTTTATTATGGCCACCTACTTCCATATATGTATGCAGATTTTTGACCATTGGATATGTACCACATTAGACATTTTTTTTTATATTTTGACCGAATCAGGAATATTGTGTCATAAAAGTATCTAGTAATTTTCTAGTTTTAATGTTCCAATTTTAATCGGATGGTACACCTACGCTGATCATGTACACATTAGTCATTGTTTTTGTGAAGTCTCTTATTGATGATGTCTAGCAAGCTATGAGCAACCTAGGTTTATGGAAAGGCCACTGGGAATAGAGATTCACAGTTTTACAATGGGATTTTCCAGTTCCTGCTGGATGCAATGAGGCAGGTCTGTACATTTCTCGGCAGAACAGTTTCCTCTTATTGCAACATATTGTTAAAGCATATAATTGCAATCAGGATGCATATCTTCCAGGCTAGTATATCTTACAGTTTTGAAATTGACACTGAAAGGCTTAGTATTTTTACAGAAATAGTCAGTGTTCAAACATAGAGCAGACAAATAGTAGTAGTACAAAAGAAATTGTGGTTTATTGAATCTGCCCCTCCCCCATCTCCCCTTCTTTTTAAGCATGGCTTTTTGTTTTTCCCAAGCATATTTAGGTTCACTTACTGTTGTATGACTCACTTCCTCTGCTGAAAGTCTGTTTTAAGCATCATCATTTTCTGAAAAATAATACTTTCTAAGGTTAGTTTTGAACTTTTCGCCCGCTAGGATCAAGTCGTGTCCCTGTGTGCTTGATCTTAGTTTCCTATTGAAAAATAAACCTTCATCATTTTTTTTTTTCAGCATATTATTATTCATATGCTTGATGTATTTATAGATTTCAGTCATGTCCTTCTCTCACATTTTTCCAAAAGGCCATGATACCTAATAAGATCCTAATGTTTATCTTGATGTTTTCCCCTTCAGACCTATTACCACTTTTATGTCATCAATATTCTTATATGAGTCTTAAGAAATCGATAAAGTAGTTTAAGAAGGGCTAGCAGCCTGGACAGCTCCAGTGTAAATAAATTGCATAAAGGTACCCATACACGAGTACATTTTGCATTTGATTCACCAATGATCGAACTAACAAAATGACAGTAAACGAACTCAAACGAAATGACAATCAATCCGACATGTTGGTAAATCCCTGTCCGATTGCCATCCAAAGTATCAGACAGGGAGTGATCACCCAAAGTGATTTGCATCGATTACAATGAACAATCATTGAATGATCCTTCATTGATTTTGGCATAAGCACCTTGTACCACCTTGGAGAATAAATGCCTGACCGAAGATTTGGATAGGATTGAGGGTCCTATCCAAAGTCATTGGGATCGAGCAGGAAAATACTGACTTGTCGGATCCCTTTTCAATCTGTTTTTCTGTTTGATTTCGGTCGATCATTCAAGGTGGATGAATTTGATTCCCAAACGATTGTTTGACGAACAATCGTTGCGAACACCAGAATAAATTTGTGTATGGCTATCTTTAGACTCTGTTAGTTACATATGACTAGAGCAAAATTTCAAGTACAGCTAGTTATTTGTAAGTTATTTACAAAGCCCCAGAATAAGGTTTCATCACTGTCATCATAGTTGGAGATGTAGGTAAACAAAAAGTGTATTACTCGAAAACATGTAGTTTTTGCATAAATTAAGTTAAGTTAATGTCCGGCCATCACTAGTAAGAATAATAGTAATAATAATTAGCGTTGGTCGCTAATTTTTATTGTGAATATCGGCACTTTGAGAAGTCACAAAGATCTTCAATAAAATGCTATATCTTCACAAATATTCAAGATTTTACATGAGGACTGTTGATCCTGAAAATATGGAAATTGTATTATACAGCAAGTTTGGAGTTCAAGTGATACCGTTTATTGGCTAACTGAAATCATTAGAGAAGCAAGCTTTCGGGATATCGCAGATCCCTTCTTCAGGCTAATACAATTCTGGTCTTTGAAACTTACATTTATACACAAAATGACTTGGTCATAAATGTTTGAACAAAAGAAACAGTTTTGCCTTGACACACATGACTGATGGAGGTGAGAGTGAAGGGTTAGTTAATGGAGATAGTGATCACAGTTTCAAAGACCAGAATTGTATTAGCCTGAAGAAGGGATCTGCGATATCCCGAAAGCTTGCTTCTCTAATGATTTCAGTTAGCCAATAAACGGTATCACTTGAACTCCAAACTTGCTGTATTTATCGATGGCTAACACGGTACAACACTCTACTATTGCTGAAATTGTATTATGAAAATCTTTTTTGCGATGAAGGCAATAATGACCGGAGATCACAAATTCTCTAGTTTGTTGTGAATATTAGGCGAAAAAATTTGGGAATGGGAATATTACCTATGCTGCTTATCACTAATAATAATACTAAAGTCATATTTTGTTACTTCCATTTACAAATACATTTGTTGTTAAATATGCCTGGGGTTGACTCTAAAGAAGTTATTATGGTGGTTTCATTGGTCAATTAGACATAAAATGTTCTAGGTAAAACTAAACATTCAACGTTAAAGGGGTTCTCAAAATAAATAAAAAAACACATACATTTCATTGACATAATGCTTACCTGTCAGCAGTATACGTGTGAAAACTAATGTACTCACCTTCCTCACTTCCTCATTCCCAGGGAAATCATATTTATTAAGGGAAGATAGAAACAGTTCTGCCCATACTTCATTCTGACTATGGGGCTGTAATTCTTTAAAATGGCCACTAGATGAAGCTTGGATTACATCACGTTAGATTCTGCAATTCACACGAGACTATGGACTTCTTACCAACTGCCCGTGTCCCATGATTGTTTAGAAACTTGCTGCAGCAGGTATGTCACAAAGTGGGAGGGAAGAGCCTGAAAATCACCTCTCCTGCTGTAAGGAACATTTTTTTTTATTTTGAGCAGTGATTGCCTAATTATGACCTGGTGAGACCTAATTCAGAAGTCTCTTTACTGGTTGTTGTGAAATATGAGACTATTCCAGTCCTGTAAAGTAGCAGCATCAGGAAACTCATAACTCAGCTTCCTGCCTTATTATTTGTTTTCTCATGGAATAAAATCCTTTTTTATTTGTTGCTGAAAACTTCCAACCTAAAAATTAAATATGTAACGGTCAGGTATGACATTAGTGTCCTCTTGACCTTGTCTCTATTGCACTATACAGGAGACCATGCCACACATAGAGAGGTGTATCAGGCATTAGCTCCACATTTAATGCTGCTGAGTGTATATTTTGATAAATATGGGTATCCCTGTTTGCTGAGATCACAAGACTTTGGCTTGAGATCAGAGGTTGGTCTATTTGCATAAAACTCATTTAGGAAATTACTCTTTCATGTAAAGTCTTCCTCATCTCTAACAGGTGGATCAAACAACTCTCAATATTTACCCAGGCACAGAAACAGAACAGAGACAACTAAGCAGGAAGAGTCACAGGCTCAGCTGGAATATTCAATCTACAGATATGATAGCTTATTGTTTACACCATTGTTATTACTAGGAAGTGTTGATTGCTGTTACTTTAGATGACATGGCTGTAGAGGTCTCAGTAACTGGTCATGTTTTGTTTACCACCCGTTTACTGACAACACTTACTTTCTCAAGGGACTTCAATCACTTTCCCTGGGTTAACTTAGCAAATGAAATTCCTTTTAGAATATTCATCCTAAAACCCCTTTGTATTGGTTATACTTGACTACAGACCAAGGATGCCCAACAGGTATTAACAGAAGGCCATACATGTAAAGAATTGTATTGTGCCATACATGTCCATGCTGTTATGCAAGGTAAACAATATATATTTTAAATATTAAGTATACTCCATATCTAAAAACATAGATGTTTACCATTTTGTCATTTTAAAAGTAGATTGCAAGCCAAAGAAGTATGGCCACCCTTGTTTTAGAGGCTCTTAGGAGTTTTGAGGGTGATTTATTGAGACCTCAAGGTTGAGGTTTGTGAAAGTTGTTCACCTACATACAAAATACCAGACTACAGTCTGAGCTGTCACCAACTTTACTACCTTTGATTGATTAAAAAAATGTTCAGGTTCTTGGGGCAACAATGGCAAAAAAATTAGATATTTAAGGTCTGGGTACATTTGGTGTTTTAAATACAAGAACAAGCAATGACTGTACAGTATTCTATTGGGCAATGTACATCAGATCACAGAGGGTAAAGGGGAATGAGTTTAAGGTCATGTAAGGAGCTGGGGGGGGGGTGGTATCTGGTGCGATCAGAGCAGTCCTATTAAGCATAAAAAATGTATTGAGGCAGAAGGTGTTCCATGTTGTATATTCCTACATTTAACATCTAGTGTGCTTATGGTGGCCTCCAGCCAGAAGTAACACACATGGAGCTCTATAAACATTAACCAGAACTGGGAGAACCAATCAATGTGTACACTGCTTTGCCACAATGAAAGGCCAAGGCTTTAAAATAACACTGCGCCTCCTAAAAAAGCATGCATTTTTTGGTGCGTTTTGGGTGTGTCTTATTGAAATATGTTGCGTTATGGTAGCGTTTTAGATATGTCTTTGGATGCAACCATCTAACGCACTATGGTGCTGTGGGCACACTTTTTAGCACCAATACATTCTCTATGGGCGTGTCTGCAGGCCTGCAACTCGCTGCGCCTCCTAAACACTTTTAAGAACAGTTTGTGACGTGTGTACTGGGCTATTTCATATAATGGGCAGCATTTTAGGAGCATCTGAGTGGAATCTAGGCCAAAATAATGCACTCCACGTGCTAAACAAAGCAGGGCAAGCACCTATTTTAGGACGCAAAGTGCATATTATACAATTCCTTAGAATGGAAAGTGTCCTTTCTGTGTATTTTTCCCCGTGTTGGAAGAAGTGGACACATACTGAGCTGATTATTGTACTTCTACTTAAACTGTCACAGGCTTGGGCCCAGGGAGACATGTGCTTAGATAAAGCGAGTTGACCATTGATGGTCATAAGACCGAGGACATCTAGAAGGAAAAAAGGACTATGAGACATGTCTTGATTTAAGCTAAATACTGCCGAAAACATTTCTTCCTCTTTTAACTTTATTAACTTTGTCGTCCAGATCACTGCAGGCAACATTAAATTTATATAGTACCTACCTCCACTATTGTTGTTTCTGAGCTTGTATACCGTCCTCCTCTAGATGTAATTGCTATGATAGGGCATGCGCAGACATCATTTGGGGTCTGGGATCTTTCATTGTCTCCATTCCACATGGAAATGAACAATATACTCTCATTAGGTAAGGGCATGAATTATTTGGTATGTTTGCTTTAGGGGATCAAGTTTTTATCAGACCTCCCAGCTTGAGTAGAGTTTTGATTTAAGGTGATATTGTTTCTTTTTTCATAAAATAGCTCTAAAGTGTCTCATTACATTATTAATGACCTGCCAGTGTTATCATCTGTGCAAGGCACTTCACGTCAGTGTCGATGTTTGTCATCCAGCCCATAAGCATCAGCTGAAGACTTCAGAGCGTTACGGTGCTGCTATGCTCCATTGGATAATCTCATCTCTTCACCAGAGTCGATCAGCATCAAGACAGAAGAAATCTTCTGCTTTTTCATCCTTTAAATACACTTCTAAACAGCCGTGCCAATGTAAGTAAAGTTGCCAAGTTTCCAAAAAATTAATTTGGCACGCTGAATTCAACAGAGTTCCTTTTAAGTTGAATCCTAAAATACTGGCTTTGAGTCAGCAGGGATTAAATGCTTCCAAACGTCCCGCAGCGAGGCTGATCCACCGCCTTTAGCATAGGTTGGCTCATTCAATATACAGTCTCACTCTTTTCTTTTTTTTCTTCTCCAGTACCTTGGCCCCTGGAGTACTTTATGTTTTGGGAGCAAACATTTCAAATAATACTGAACCTTTTCATACAACCTGATGGTGGACATGAACTTATCATTTCAAGTCTTACAGAAAAATGTCCACACAATGAGACAACAGAGTTAAGAGGAGTCTGTAAACAAGGAGAAGCGTGGAGGTTGTTTTGGCTTAGTAGAAAACTTTGAAGAAGTATTGTGTCATGTTATTACTAGATGTGATATGTCGTCAGCGCCAAGGAAAACAGGATACATACACAAGAAAGAAGCAATTTATTTCTTTGAAGGGTTTGCTAACTGTACAGTCCTTCATTGCTGGCTGAACAGGGTTGGTGATAATCCACACTTGTAGAACATGAGGGAGCTATGGTTGTGGGGTGAAAAGTTTTTATTCTCTTTTTGCCAAACACAAAAAAAATTAATTAAGAGAAAATGAACTCTGGAAGCTGTGCCAAAAAAAATGGCGAAAGACAAAGAAATAATCACCTCATCGTTTCCCTGCAGCCAAACTTTGACCCGACTTATGATATGCTGTACTGTGTCTCACTGCGGAGGGGGACATCTTTAACCTCCTTAGTGTTCATGACAAGCCCATCTCGTCCAGAGTTTGTGTGAAGAACAAACTCTGGATGAGCTGGGCTCCCTTGAAAGCCGCATATCCCCAGAAAGATACGGCTACATTTCTGGGGTTCTGCGGCTTCACTGATCGCATCACGGTGACGCGGAAGGGGGCGCGGGTGAGCAGTACCATAGACCTCCATGTTAATTGAGGAGCCTCTGCTTTCCAGCCCTCCACGCTTGTGTCATGAATGACACCGCCTGTGTGGAGAGGGGGAGGGAGGAAATGGCAGGCAGTGTACCTTGTACACTGCTGCCATTGCCTGTACCACACTGTTAAAAACGGCGCGGTAAAGGCGGTGCGCTAGGAAGGTTAAAGAGGCATGGCTTTTCTTCCTCATGAGCATGATGAGCACAGTTATAACATTACAAATCAGCTTTATGGTTTGGGTCCACAGGTAACATATGAGATAGGGACCATAGGTTTGTTCTCATGCTGAATTTGTATGTAAGTCAGAACAGGTATATTATTTTGGAAAATGCAATGTTGACAGATGTTTGTCTTCTTTTTTGCATTCCCAGGCCAAATTAGTGCAAGTTACTGAAGAGCCTGCTTTGTGTCTTCCAACCAGATAAAGGAGCAGCCGTGGCTCCATTCTTAAGGTTGAGTTGTTCTTATGTCAGATGTATGTAACTCTGGGACTACCTGTGTTATATAATCTCTAAACTTGTGCCTTAGTCCAAAATGGCAGATAACGGAATAGTCAAAGAACGCTCTGTGAGGTATTATACTTCTAGGTGAGGGGTCCAACCTTGACCTGGGAACCAAATCTGGCCCATGATGTAGCTTTATTTGGCCTGCGTGACTGTTTTTTTATTTTATTTTATTTGACATTTAAATTTCACATGTGTTGTAGTAATAGGCGTTTACTTGTTACAATATCAATCTTTAAGCAAAACCTAAATTAG
This sequence comes from Ptychadena robeensis, assembly GCA_036250615.1. Lineage (NCBI taxonomy): Eukaryota > Metazoa > Chordata > Amphibia > Anura > Ptychadenidae > Ptychadena > Ptychadena robeensis. The sequence continues at coordinate 119,039,969 of CM070034.1, forward strand.
TTTACATATGAAAAGGAAAAACTTCCTCAATTGTACAGTTTTTCAATAAAAATCAATGTAAGCCAGTGACTAGCTAACCTTATGTACAACTTTTTAACTTCGGCCCTCTGTGTTTGAGTTTGACACCCCTGATCTAAGTATTAATACACATTTATGGCTTTAATATGAAAATGATTGGTAGACTGAACATTTACAAGATGAAGCCCTAGGATCCCATGATAGATAAAGGCCTCTTCATTAGTTGATGTGTTCAAATGAGGGGAACAATCTGAGTTCAGGCTGACCATCTTATCTTTCAGTTCATATCACATGGTTAGAAGGCCTTGGCTACAACTCTGTTTTGGCTTTTTCACTAGTTCCTTAAGATTATTGTCTGAATATTTTGACCAAGAAAATGGCAGCTTTTGTTGATAAGTTATGGAACACTTTACTATCTTAACCCTTAAATTAAAAATCCTTTCTAGCTATAGACGATCTTGTTTCTTCACGCTAGTAATGTTCATCTTGGATGCCTGTAGATGAAAATAATATTTACAATGTTACTTGGTCTACGCCACCTCAGCTGAACTGCTGCCCGTAGCAGCTTTGTACCCTATAATATGAAAGCCTCCACAGGGGATGTGTTATGTGGATGTAAGAGGTTTGGTATTTAGATCCAGTTTAACTGGACCGCCTTCCAGAAGTCATGTCAGGAATGTTATACTCTAACAATGCCGACTCCTGTATTTATTACAAGTCTGCACAGTGCACTCCCTTTGCTTAGCCCAGTAATTTGGGGCCATAAGATAATGGTTCGAAATAACTTCTAAGTACGTCTTGACTCTGACAGGCCGGCCCCTCCTAGCGACATTCCAGGAGCATACGGCACACGGCTAATTATGGCATTGGAATGACGAATATAAACAACAGAAGAAAAACGCAAGCTAACCTCTTTATTTTGATACCCAAATATGACTGGCTTTTTAATAATGCGTCTCACACGTGCCTGAGGTCACATGATGCTAATTGCCACCTTAAAATGAACTATTTATTATGTTCCTTGTGTTGCCACTTCATTGACAGAGAGAAGAGCGCTGTCACCAAGATACGCACCTGAACCACTGGCCTGAAATTCCCACATAACAAGAAAGTGGGATCGGAAAGGCCTGTTTTCACTTTTGCATTTATAAAAATACTCCACCAGGGTGTTGACAGCATACTTTTTAAGTATTCAGTTTTTGCCAGGAAAGTCAAGTTTTTAATGTGGCCTGGACAAATCCTGATTTCCCTGGGATTTTGAAATTGGGGTTATTTAGGCGGGAGGGGGCGTTACTCTACTTCCTAAGTTCCCACCCCGCTTGTGCAGATGAGGTGGGAAATTAGCAGGTAGTGTAACGCCCCCCTCCCTTCTAAGTTAGCCAGCTACTAAAAAGGATGGAGGAGAGGGAAATCTCCTGATACCGGAAGTAATGTTCATGATGTGACTTCCTGGATTTAGAACATGGAAGTGTTGGTCCAAATACCAGAAGTGACGTCTGTAACATAGCTTCCTGTCATTTTTCCCTTAATCAATAAGGGGAAACCTGACAGGTATGGCCATTTAAAAATTGCAAATAAATATATTACAAAATTTAAAACAGACTTATGGGCAATATTTAAGTCATCTGTATCTAGCATTAACATAGCGTATGTATGTAACACTTCCTCCACATTTGATATTTTTGTTAAATAAATAACACAGGTCTACAACTTTGTTTCCTAGTACCAAGGTTTTTTTTTATTGTATTTAGGGTGCCGAATTTTAAAATCCATTTGCTGAATTGGATTGTTGTTGGCATCAAAATCCCTTAATAATAGCGTTATTGAAAATGTAAATTTTTATATTTTATTATGTATCACCTATATTATCTGTATGTACTGTAAGAGTGCATATGTAAAATATATTTACATTATATATATTTATATATTTACATTTTATTATATATATATATTATATATATTCATAGATATATATATATATATATATATATATATATATATATATATATATATATATATATATATATATATATATATATATATATATTGGAGAACAAGTGTCTGGTTAACAACTGAAAGCTGTCCTGTAACAATGGAGGTTGATCAAGTTTTGAAAGATGTCAAAGGGCCATAGCTTAAAGCACAGCTTTTAATTGTGGTCATAGTAAGGAAGTCTCAGATTAAACTGTAAAAAGAAAACTTTGAGTTGCAGGTTTGACAGGTCAAGTTGCAGAAGATAGCCATTGTTACCATGTTTCCCCAAAAATAAAACAGTGTCTTATATTAATCTTTGCTCCCTAAGATGCCCAACGTCTTATTTACGGGGGATGTCTTATTTTTCCATGAAGAAGAATATAGCACTTGGGTATCATGGTGGCTGTATCACGTAAAATGACACAGGGGGATCAGAGGGGGAATCAAAATGGCACAGGAGACTCAGGGGGGATTACCATTTTAGTAACCCCTTCTGATCCTCCTGTGTCATTTTGATTGCCCCCACTGATCCCCTTGTCCAGGGTTACAGTACCGTATCTACAGGGAGCCTTGTTTTTGGGGAGATGCCTAATATTTCAGCGTGAGGCAAAAATGTGAGGGTGCCTTTTTTTCAGAGGATGCCTTATTTTCGTGGAAACAGGGCATGATATCAAAATAAATAAAAGGAGTCTGTCTTGGACCAATAAAACAATACCAATTGGAACCTAAAGATTGTGATATAAACTGATTAATCAAACTTCGACTTCCTCAGCTCATCAGGCAAGACTTTTGTATGCAGTCAAACAGGATGGATAAAATAATGGTTCCTCAAAGTGTGACCCCAGCTGCCAAACATAGAGGAGAACGTGTGATGGTCTGGGCTGTTTTTGTGGATCCAGGGTCCATTTAAAAGAATTAATAAACATTTTGTGTGGATTTGAAAATTTGAATCTCCTGGTGACTTACACAGAATGAAAGGCACCCTGAACCAAAGCAACTGCCACAGAATTCTGCAGTGCTATGCAGTATACTCTGGTATCAGCCTTGTTGGTCAAGGGTTTATCCTCCAGCAAGGTCATGACCTAAAACATAAGCGTTTAGAGAACCACCTTTAAAAAATGGTTAGCTTGAAAACATGGAGTGGCCAACACTATCCCCAATATGCAACCGCAAGGAGTTGGTTTTGGATGAACTGAGGAGAAGACAAAGCACAGCAACTTGAGACTGCCATACATTCATGTGAACTTCTGCAAAAGAATTGGGAAGAACTCCCAATTCCTGCCATGAGTGTGTTGACCTCTTACATCTACATTAAACAAGCTGTCATCAAGGCTGCAGTAAGGGCTCTTTCACACTGTGTGTTGCCCACCCCTTTTCACAGTGCATGTGTTGTGCTCTCCGCAGGTGAAACCTGTGTGGTTTTAAAATACCCTGTTTTATGCATTTTGCTTGTGTTTCTGTTTTCAATGAATTTAAGTGGAAATGGGAGCAGGGACATTAAAAAGGTTCTGTTGGAAAGTGTATATATATATTTCCTTGGCAGATTTTGACTCTCATATTAACATTTGAGCATCATTTAACTGCTACTATTATTAACTTTTATTGATATAGCACCAACTTTTTATGCAGTACTGTAAATTAAAAAAGAGTTGAGATTTAACACAAAATAACACACAGGTACAGGTTATGACACAGGAGGAGTTGCCCAATCAAGCTTAAGGTAGCCGTAGACGGGTCGATGATTTTGGGATTTGATACTCGATTCGATCATATTGTACTAACGTAGCCGGCCGCAGGGTAGGCGGAGGCAAGCTTGACCGGGTGGGCTGGAGGATGAGAGAGTACGTAGGAAAATGGGCGGGTCTTCCGGGGGCGGGACCGTAGTATTGAAGAGGAGGAAGCAGCAGGAAAGGAGCAGCCATTTTGGTCCAGCGTCCCACCCACCCACCCTATTCGCTGTTAATTGTTGTTTATGTTGACTTATCTTATGTTTGTCGCAGCAGGCGGGTCCTCGCCAGTGCCTTTACATTAGAAAGTATAATAGTTGGTGATGAGTTGGTATGGATGGCTGTCACCAAAGTTAATTTTATATAGAAAATTCCTGTCTTAACAGGTTTGGTTTTTATGGATGTATCCACTGAGCCGGAGGATAATAAATGGCTAGTGGCTGGTACGGACGGTATTAAAAATGTCCGTACCAGGTATTAAAAAAAATGGTATTAAAAAAGTTATATGGTATTATAGTTAATGTAGGTGATTTTATATGCATGATAACTGGGATGGCACTGTTTGAGGGACCTATTGGTAATAAGCTGTGGCCTTTTTAACATGTATGACATTTTAACATAAAATACATAAAATACATTTTTACATAAAAATACATATCAAATAATATAATTAACGAGAACTTGGTGTCATGTATTATTGGGAATAAAGGGAGGGGAAGGTAAAAGTTGGTTAAGGTTTATATCGGTTCAAAGTCAGCCCTACCTTGGTCATGCACAATAAGAAATTGATCGCCAGTCGAACAACGATTGCTTGTTCCACCACACAGTTTTATAGGTTAACAGACGATCTTTTTTATTTTGTCATTACCGCTTTCTGCCACAAGAGGTTGCCTGGAAACCAAAAAACCACACGTACATGTAAAATATCGAATCAAAGTTGCTGACATGTCTGATCACTGCTCAATCAATTTAATGTTCGCTTTTGATCACCTGTAGTCGATCGAACCAGGTGGACAGGAATCGATTCCAATTCGATCAACTTAACAATATAATTTTTGGGGTTGATCAAATGGAAATATCGACTCGTGTTTGTCTACTCTTACAATCTAAGTGGTTGGGGAACAGAGTATAGCATAGGCGGGGGGATGGCACTAGTAGGGTAATAAAGTTAGGAATCAGAAGACTAGTAGGTCAGACCAACAAAGGAGGTTTTGAGGGCTTTTTGAAAGTGTTAAAAGTGATAGCAAATCTAATGCGACAAGGGAGAGAGTTCCAGAGAGTGGTATTGGCCCTAGAGAAGTCTTGAAGCCACGCATGTGATGATGTTATGAGTGGGGATGTCATTAGTAGGTCACTGGATAAGCTTTGAATTTGATTCTCTGGACAATTAAAAGTCAGTGTAGAGATTTGCACAGAGGGGCAGCAGATGAAGAGCGGTTAGAGGAGTCGAGCAGCACCATTCATGATGCACTGAAGAAGTCACAGTCTAGCTACTGCCTATCTATATAATGTTCCAGACGATGTTCATCCCTTTCTGACCGCAGTGTACCCATGATCTGCTATAATGGGTACACTTTGCTTACACACTCCGCAGCGTCTTCATCATTTAATCATCCAGGGATACACAGTGACAGCTTCTATATCTATCACCACATGTAGACTGGGCTGGACTAAGCACTGAGTTAGTATCTGGTCACCCAGAGGAGTCATTGGTGAATTCAATTAAAGGACACATATTAGTAACAGATCTGCTAAGGAATACTAGATAGGGGCCTGTTGCTGTAATGTAATATCACAATGTTTCTCTGAATGGGAAATCCAGATGTGCAGAGGACGCTGGTGACTGTGACTGCATCTGGCAGACAGTTTATAACTACAATGATAGATCCCAAAGTGTCTAGGTGAGTAATGACCAATTATAGAGGTCATGGCAAAAAAATTCATAAGCACCATGTTCACTGTTTTATACTTTTTTTTTAGCATTGACATTAGGTTTGTTTTATTTTCGAGTATTATTTTTAGCTCTCTTTACTGTAATGATTAAAAGGTTTGTATTTCCAGGTGCATGCCACCCTCTTCTGGGCAAGAAAAAGAACTGCTCCTCTAAGCCTAGGACCCAACCATGTAATGCCAATAACAAGGAAATACATCGGGTTAACAAACGTCATTATGATGTGTAATACACCTGAGTGATCACATATGTTTGGGTGGGTTTGTCCCACTAATAGGCCATAAAAGTGTTATGAGTCAGAGCGGGGCTGCTGGTGGTGGACAGAACTCAGCTAAGAGAGGTTATTGCACATTATGTCACTACTGTATTAAAAAGGAGACGTCAATAGCTTATATAATATATAAATGCCCTATACTATTTTCACCTTTCTTCATTCTTTGTTCAATTTCAGTACATTTGGTAGCTAATCCATACCTACATGCATGCGATTAGGGACCTGCATGGCATTTTCAAGGTGGGTTTACTGATGGTGACAATGGAAAAATTGCTGGAATTCCACTTAAAGTTGTTGAATTATTCCCAGTTAGTGAAATTGACTGGCCCTAAATGCTCTAATACTCCAACAAAAATTCCAAATTAATCCAACATGTAGGGCAGTAATGAAATAATGGAACAGAGGATATATTGCAATAGGGATGCTTGTATGGTAAATACATCTTGTCACTTCCTGTTGTATCTACAAGGCAAGATGTAAATATTATCCTCACAAATGAATCACTGATGAGAGTTACGTACAGTATCTAAAAGTCCCTAGCCATCAGCCCCTACCGCAACGTTTTTAAGTGCGCAGTACGGGCGATCGCAGCAGAGTACACTGTACTCTGTTTAAGTTTCCCACCCTCTCCTCTACACATCGCCGGCGCCGGCATCATCAATGATGCTGGCGATGTGGGCTGGGAAAACGACACCCCTCCATTATAGTGGAGGTCTATGGCACCCCCCCCTTTGGTGTCATCAATGATCCCAGAATAGCTATAGCTGGATAGAGAATCGACGCAGCTTTCTGAACCCCTGGTCGGTTTTGATGATACTGGTTTTCAAACACTGGACGAACTGGGTGCAGCTCCTTTTCAAAAGAATCACAGGGAAGTCCTGTTTTAACACTGTAGGAAGGTGGACTAAGGGGTAAGTGTACTGTACCATGGGTATTAAGGGGTTAACTATGTTCCTATGAAAATGTCAGTGAATGTGTTTGTGCTGTTGATGGCCAAACATAAGGTGGGAGGTAACAAGGTAAAGTTCTGGAACATGTGAGCCATTTGGGGGAAGATAAGAAGGTTTTATAAACTTAGTGTTTGTGGATAACTGGATCTTCGCAGGAGTAGGAGAGAACAGATTAGTGGTGTAATGGATCCAGTGGGGAGCAGACATTAGGCCTGCGGTTCCGAAGACCAGGCCTGGACTGAACCCTGACTAAGGCCTCACCCTTGTCCCCCTGCTTGGGGCAAAGGCATACCTAGCCTAGGAGTAGTCACTTGGGTGAAGAAGGTTAGGGTAGAGACTTTTTCCGGCAGAGGCTGCTCCCAGATGGCTCCCAAGGAGAAAATGGAGTGTACCTGGCACTGTGATGTTTATGCAATAAAGGGGCACCAGATTCACATCAATCTGTCATGTCATGGACCCTTATGTGGGATGTGCGCAAGGACCTGCTAACTACAAGAAAGCCCACTCAGCCGCTGTTGCAGGAGAGGACTGTGAGGCCTGGCTGCCCCCTGGATGGAAGGGAGGTTTATGCCCGTGAAGGCCTAAAGAGAATCCGAGGAAACGGAGGGGTCAGATCATTGTTGTCCCCTGGATCACCCCTGTACGTGCGGTGCACCCGGGTGCTAGGGATGGGCGGTGCTCTTTCTTTTGACACCATTGGACGCCATACCACTTGGTATGGTATTGGTGCTTTCTACTTCTGAAGTAACATATGGTTGTATAAGTTCTTTGGCTAGTTAACATAAATGTATTTGAGACTGAGACTGGATTGCTGTTGCATTACTAAATCTGTATCAAACATAAACATAATGGCTTCACAGTGGTAATTATCCGAGGTGTTCTGGGGAAGAGCTATTTTGGGCTTTAATGCTGCCCTGTACCTGGTAAGGAGGCTGCATCAGTTCACACACACACCCAGCATAGTCCCAGCTGTCACTAGATATATAAGAATACACGTCTCGCTTGATCCTTAGGTCATAACTTTCCCACACCTCCCAAATTCTAGAAATGAAAATTAGGGCATAATTAAAACCCCGCCCATGATATTATATATGCAGTTGCAGTCAATGACCAAAGCATGAGCATTTCATAGTAAGGTACCCTTTTACATATTATGTAGTGTAGACAGATGTGGTTCTAATGCTTGGAAGATTGCTTGGCTGAGAATATGGCTGACAATTGTATTCATTTAACATGGTGACTTCTGTAAGGAGAGGTCAGCTGTGAACTAGTTATGAACATGTGCTGGTCTGGTCATACTACAGTGACCTTCTTGTATAATCAGGGGTATTTACCAACAATAGCCTATGAAACGCCAGAGAAGTGCAGCCTCCAGCATGTCCAAAGGGCCATATAATTAGCTATTAGCGATTAGCTATTATACAGTATATCTGTTATTGTACACCTGACATGGAGAGGAACAAGTAGGGGAAAAGGTGTTTGAGGGTGTTGGGTGGGCTATGGAGGAGTGTGGAAGATGAGAACATGTATAACACATAAATAGATCAGGCATAGTACATCTAATGCGTCTGTACACACCTGTAAGTTGTGCACCACTGCATTGTGGTGCGTCTTTGGAGAAAAGTTTGTCTGTTAAGCCATTTTGAATGGGCAGTGATTTTAGGTTTCTCTCATTTAGAAAGGTTTCAGAAGCCATATGACTTTTCTATCTACAGACCTCCATAACACCAGCCTTCAATGACATGGAGAGGAACAAGTAGGGGAAAGGGTGTTTGACTGGGTGGGCTATGGAGAAGAGAGGTGTGTGGAAGATGGGAAAATGTGTAACATATGGCCAGCTCAGGCACAGTACATCTACTGTGTCTGTACACACCTGTTAGTTGTGCTGCACTGCATTGTATAGTGCGTTGTTGAAATGTTTATGTGTGGGTTTTTTTTGTCTGTTACATTGATGTCAACAGTGAAAATACTTGTAATCATCCTCTGTAGAGCTTTCTGGTCATGACAACTAATACACTGATCTTAGCCATTTTAAAGGGCTCATTTCACAAGGTGGGGGGGGGGGGGG
>CM070034.1:119057212-119072381 GCA_036250615.1 Ptychadena robeensis
GGGGGGGGGGGGGGGGGGGAGAAGAGACGGAGCTGGCTGGCAGCATGTCACATTGGGGACACCGCAAAACTGTAAGTTTGTGCTGCCGGAGCCCCGATGTGTACTGGACAGCACCATCTCGTCCAGTGCTATAGTAGCTGTAGAAGCGCTGGACGAGATGGTGCCGTCCCGAGCGCTAGGGCGGTTAATCAATGAAACTGAAGCTAGGAAAGATGAGGCCTTAGAAAGTTTGGCTTCCCCAGAATGTATTCTGTTTAACATTTAAATAACATAACATTTATAAAGTTTAGTACTTCTGCTGATGTACACCATGTAGTGAGGTTCACTAACCATGTACCGAGGAATAGATTTGAACCTCAACATGGCTGGTGGAAACTGTGATCTTAGCATATGGAGCTTGCACACATAAGGGCAGTGATAACCCCACTAGGTAGTAATGCTTATTTATTCTTTAACCTCCCTAGCAGTCAGCCCATACCGCGCCATTTTTAACAGTGCAGTACGAGCGATTGCAACAGAGTACACAGTAGTTTGATTTTCCCGACCACCCCTCTACACAACGCCGGCGATATGGGCTGGGAAACAGACACCCCTCCATTAACATGGAGGTCTATAGAGGAGTCAAACTTAGGGTGCCGATCGACGCAGAATTGCCTGCGCTTTCCGGAGCACAGGCGAGTTTTTATGATCCCAGCTCGCCTCAACCGCTAGGGGGGTTAAGCCCCAGACCACATAAAATAGCAAAATGGTGGTCTCACTTTTCTTCTAAGATAAGGCTGGTTCTATACTAGGTAGCCTAAGAAATCGCAGGTCCAAAGTGGCCACCTGCTATTCATGCAGTTTCAAAGAGTTTTGGGCATGGTATTCGCCATGTTGGCACGGTTATTGTGTGTTTCCAGGGCAGATCCACCAAACTGGCACATCATTTCCCATAGGAGAATACAGGGGGGCATTTGCACTACACGGCCTGGGTGTAGACCCAGGCTTAATAAAAATGTTGTCGTAACTTTATGGCAGGATATAACTAAGTATATTGTCACCTTTATTGCCTTTAGAGTGTTGGGGAAAACCTGAATGTGGGTTCAGTATGTACATTCTGTAGGAGCCATGATGGGAAATGAAACCATTGTATTACACATGATATATAAAGGCAGGTACATCGAATACTTCTAATCAGCTGCAAGGATCGAGCCTAGAACAACGTAAGGGGCCTGACATGCTCCATTCTATAAAACAGAAAATTGTCTTGTAGATGACCTTATATAGTAACAATCTTTCAGTTCCATGCTTTCATATATTGTGTTACACTGCTGCCTTTTGTATTCTATTGTATATACACACTTCCAGATCATTTGACAAGTAACACAACCTGTACTCCATCCCGGGTATAGGAAGGACAGGTCTCTTTGCTGCAGGGAAGTAGCAGGTTAATGCTGTGTATAAGAAGAGGGAATGAGATCCCCATGACTCACCCACTGGGTGACAGGAGCTCGGAGGAATGCAAGTTTCATATTTTGGCATGTTAGGAACCAGAATCCATGTGGGCAACAGAAGAGTCACTGAGAGTTTCAGGATCTCAGAAGTGCCCACTCAAGGGCGGCATCCGGAAGACAAGAAACCACTGTGATACACTGAATACACAAATGTCAGCGATAGGGAGAATACAGGAGAAAGCTCTTCCCTGGAAATGTGAATCAGCTCACAATGACAACTGTGCTTGTCTAATGTATACACAGTTTCATCTCAGGAGACCATAAGGACCTGAAGAGTCATCTCAGACAATGGAGAACTAGTATTAGTGCAGCCAACCTACTTTCACCCCAGACGAGATTAGTTATCTTCAGCTAGGGTTCACTCACAACAGTAAAGGCAGCCATACACAGTACGATCTGCTGCCAATTGCAGCGTGATAACATCGCTTAGAGGATCGGCAGGCACATTTTGTGTGCCAGACATTACTTTGCATTGGGACGTAAGTCCCATCCAAAGTAATGCGATCGGCCAGGAATTTACTGACATGTCGGATCACCATTCGTTCCAACTTGCGGTGCAATCCAGGTCAATCTGTCCAGATGGGCGCATCCGGAACCCGCACGACAGTAGATTGGGGGGAAATCGGACCATGTATGGTTACCTTATGGAATAAAAGCCATCTCATCCAATTTTCAATAGTTGCAGCCTCCAAGCAACTCAGGATTATCACTCTCCAATATACAGTTTTGTGTACAGAGAAGGGTTGGGGTTTACAATATATATTTTAACATTCCTAGCGCTCTGCTGAGGTTCAGATTTCTGTACCAAAAGCGTACCATAGACTTTAATGGAATTAAATTTAATATTGTAGGCCTGTATAGGTATGTCTCCACTGCGTTCAAGACTCCATCAGCCACCCTGCGCTAAGCACATTACTTGGCTGGGGACCCCACAGTTCTTACGACGATCTGCCAAAGGAATGTGTTTAGCACACAGTGGAGACATACCCTAACTTACCAACATATACCCATACAAGGGTCTAGTAGACATCCTGAATATAATATTGTTTGAAACACAAAATTATGTTAAAAAAAATTACATTTCATAATTAAATTAAGGGTATCTAAGCAAAGGACAGATAGGCAGTAAATGATCACCAATAGTAGTAGCACAGTGTTAAATAATAGTGATCCAGGCTGAGGCTATGTTTCCATGGAGTTATGGGATGCACTGATGCAATTAACGCAAGAGGTATAGACGCATCCCATAACGCCATGGAAAGGTATCCTCCGAAAAGAAGGCACCCTTACATTTTTGCATCACACTGAAATATAAGGCCTTTTCCCAAAATAAGGTACTGTAACTGGACAGGGGGATCAAATGGGGGAATCAAAATGACACAGGGGGATCAGAGAGGGTTACTCTGAGTCTCTTGTGCCATTTTGATTCCTCCTCTGATCCCCCCTATGTCATTTTAAATGATCCCCCCCAACCCTGATAACCCAGTGGCATATTCTTCTTCATGGAAAAATAAGAAATCCCCCGAAAATAAGACGTAGGGCATCTGTGGGACCAAACATTAATATAAGACACTGTCTTATTTTCCAGGAAACACAGTACATTTTTTTTAAACTGTTACAATGTGTTTATATGTGTTTTTTATTTCTATAAACATTTTAATTCAAATGTGTTTTTTTTACTATGTATTGTGTTGGATACGGTTTTACTGTATTCAGTACAATTCCCTTTTTGGCACTCCTGTCTGGGTGTGATGTCCTGTCATGTACATCACACCAGGAGAGAGAGGATCACTTTCAAAAGGGGACATCGGGGGCACTGGAACCTTTATTTAGGTATATCTTTTATGTAAAAATTGTATAAAATTTTTCTTAACTGTATTTAATAAGTTAAGAATCTTGCCGCATCCGGTGTGACATCATTACATACGTGACACCGGGAGGGGGGAAGCCAGGACCACGTAAGCCACTGCTGCGGGTACCCCTCTAACAACCCCTCTATCTAACAACCGCCGCCCCACCCACCTTCATTGTATTTTGGGTCATGAACACCTGCAATGAATACCTTGAAACAAACAATACCAACAAAAACAAAGTTCTTTTGTCACTCACAGAGGTCAATGACACCTAGAAGGTCAGTGGCTTAGATCAGTGGTTCTTAATCTTTTTGCCCCCCTTTGCCGACATACCAGGCCCCCCACTCCTGCCTGCATAAAAATACATTTTCCTGGAAGTGACACCACAACTCTTCCATGCTCCCTACTTACTTGCATCCACACAACCCTTCTTTTTATCTGCAGCAATTTGGGGTATGATACTATATACTATGTTCAGGTGCTAAGGAATTAACTCGTAAAACTAGTAAATTCAGAGTGTCATTTTCAAAAAGAAATTCGACCATCTCAATTAAAAAAAACACGGGGGGCACGGGGAGTATGGATCTGAGCTTGCAGCCTCTTTCTGTCAGAGGCTGCAGAACACAGGGTATAACCCCTCCCCCTCCTCCAATGCCACTGTTGGTGCGCACCCCATGCGATCTCTAGCGCACCCCCACCACTGACAAGGAAGATCAGACATACCTAAAAATTTGTTAAAGTGTAAGTACAGCTAATAAATGTGCATGTACAATAAGTTGCACGACCATACCCTTCTAAAAAGAGACACTGAAATGCAAGAGGTGGTCATGTCATGTAGAAGTTACTTCCCTTACACTGAAAGACAAAGACTAACGGCAACCTCATACCCTGTTTCGCCGAAAAGAAGGTATCCTCTGAAAATAAAACACCCCCAAAGATATGGTACTGTGACTCTGGACAGGGGGGATCAGAGGGGGCAATCCAAATGACACAGGAGGATCAGAAGGGGTTACTAAAATGGTAATTCCCCCCTCCGAGTCTCTTGTGCCGTTTTAATTCCCCCCTCTGATCCCCCCTGTAATTTTAAGTGATCCCCCACCCTGATAGCCCAGTGCCATATTCTTTTTTTTTATAGAAAAATAAGAAATCCCCTGAAAATAAGACACAGGGCAACTTTGGGAGCAAAAGTTATATAAAACACTGTCTTGGGGAAACACGGTAGCCATAGTGTCATACAAAACACGGTGGTATTAACCCATTAAACCAATTTGTACTTTGTGCATCCAAGAAAACATTAAATATGTAATGGTCTGACCTTATACTTTTTGTACTTACCTTTCCTTGACTCCTCATCCACTATTGCTCAGAGGTGGCAAGTTTGAGATACGCATCGGGCTAAGGTCACAGCTTGCAGTTAGTGGCTTCAAAATGTAAAAGCATAGGCGAGCAGAGAAATCAAGTACAAAGAGCAGAAGTGGAAACTGCCCCCAAAGCAATAGACTCAGGGCCCATTCACACTATACGTTGCATTTAACACACTTGATTTCACAGTACTGCAGTTCTCATAGAAAACCAATGTTACCATTCACACTGCATGCATAGTGTTTTTAAACGCAGCATTAGCACATGCGTTTTCTTTATGCATGCATTTTTGCAAATAAATTTATATTTTTGCAGCTTTGTTGAAAAAAAGCACAAACGCAGATGTGTAATATTCAAAATGCATGTGTTAATACATCCGAGTTATCACATACCTTTAAGGGCCCTCTCACACTATACACGTTGCGTTTTTATAAACGGACGCTTTTTACAGTACTGCATGTTTTCATAGAAAACCAATGTTACCATTTGCACTGCATGTGTAGCGTTTCCGCTTGATTTTATAACGCCCTGCTGCATGCATTTTTCATGCTTTGTTCAGAAATGCAAGCACAGATGTGTAATGTGAAAACACATGCGTCAACGAACAACTTCAAAATATGCATATAGTGTAAAACGACCCTCAGGCCTCATTAATCTCCATGGCATTACAAGGTGGTGTCATCTTCCATACCAAATGTGGTACATTGGTTTTTTGTTTTTTTTTTTGCATTTCCCATCGCTCCTTGTAGACAGCTGCACATGGTGGCATCACCCCGGATTAGGGACAAGAGGAAGAATTGGGAGACAGGCATCTGGCACTGAAGGCAAGTTTTAGTCCTGCCTACCAGAAGGGTATGATGCATTTTCGTAACTAGTCCATTAAATATAATAATCACCCACTGACTATGCGTGCGTCTATGCATTGAGACTTGTACTTACAAAACTTAATATAATTATACGGCACACTCTGCATAGGGCAACCAATGTATTTTTTTCCAGCACATATAAAGCTATTTCACATACTTAATATAACATTGCTTAATTATTTAATAAAAAAAAACCCAAACCAGATTAATTTCTTTTGCTGAAACTCATTATTGGTGATTAAACATTCCTGGGGCAGTTCTTGTGAATTCCAAGCTTTCATCATGTTTATAAAACACATTCCATTACTACTTTAACAACATATGTGTCATTTATAGCGTAGGCTTTTATGTATATGGCAGGAACGGAGGAGGTAAAATTCCATGAATCACTGACAGTTTGCTTGGTCCCTGAGCTGGACTTAGAGAGACAACGCTGCTGGTTCTCTGACTTGACAGCACCCTGTCTCCTCTTGAAGCAGATCTGTAGTCCCCACAATTTTTTCTGGGTTCCTCAGCTGTCATAGATATCTTCTGCTGCTTTGGAAAGAAACTTTCTAAGAGGTTTTCTTGTCAGCTTCCATCAAAGCATCCTTCAGCTTCTTGGTCATACTGGGGATGAGGTTCATGTGGTCCTCTGCGCACTTCATCACACAGCTCTCCAACTGAGCCCTGACTTTTGGCTCTTTATTACCAGCATCAAATGAGTCCTTTGCTTTATCACTGCAGTTCATGGTGCAGCGACCAAGGCGATCCTAATGGGAAACAGGATCATTAGTGTACAATATTATCTACAACATAACCGATTTAAGAAAGTGGTTAAAATATCATTAACCTCCCTAACGTTTGGGACCAACCCAAATACTAGAGAAGTCATAGACTCCCATGTTAATGGAAGGATGTTGCATTTCAAGCAGAGTACATTATATTCTGCTGCGATTGCCCATACCGGTAAAAACAGCACAGTATGGGCAAAACGTTAGGGAGGTTAAGCGCAACAAAGATGCAAAATGAAGATAAGTATTTGCTGTTTAACCTCCTGGGCAATATGCCCGAAGCCAGTTCAGGCGCAGTTTGATCGTGATTCAAACTGCGCCCGTGCTGGGATCAGGCACAAACGCCGCCTCTCCGTGTGCCTGCGGCTCTGTAGAAGAGCCGCAGACACACTGAGCCTTTCCAGCCCTGTGTCTTCGGCGTCATTTGTGACGCCGAAGGGAACGAGGGGGCGTTAACCATAGACCTCCATGTTAATGGAGGTGGCGCCGCTCTCCTCCCCACACACCACCGGCAATGTGTAGAGGGCTGGGCAGAGAGCCGGCAATCACGGGGGAGTACAGTGTACTCCGCCGCGATTGCCGGGGAAACGGCTTTTCGCCATTTTTTATGACCCGAAAAGTCCGTAACGCCCAGAAGGTTAAAAGGGCAAAAAAACTTTATGCGCTTATGTATTTTACATTCTGTAACAAAATAATTGCAATTTATATTTTTTTTATTCCCTTGACTTAAATCTCCAATATAAAGAATTCAAGTTCCCTAGATTTAAGCTGAGATTTTAACTTTTTTCAATGCTAGAAATGCTCTACCCAGTTTCCATATCCATCTATACTACAGTACAAAGAGGCCACTGGTTGCTTTGGGCTACATCTCATTTTTCAGATATTTACACCGGTACCCCCAACTACTTGCAATGAATGAGTGGAGATGTGTCGCCATCTGGTGGAGTGATGGAAGCACTGCAATCACATAGAAGGGTGTTCATTCAGAGTACTCACCTGGAACCTTTCCAGCTCATTGGTGACCAGACTCTGAGCTTGAGCAAGTGGCATGTGGCAGCGCTCTATACAGTTGTGCACATTCTGCATGGAAGCGGCATCATTATCACAGCACTGAGCGCTACACCGAAACATCTTTCCCTGCAAGAAACAAAAGGGTCACACAATCAGTTACTAGATAGAAAACACAGATAGAAAAGAAACACAAACATCACAAGAAACCTTCTAAACCTGAATCGATCTGGGAATGTACTTATGTATTTAGATCATCATAAGTTTTATCCCTGGCGCCACAGAGTGTTCTTTTTAGGTTTATTACAAGTATCCCAATCCCAAAAATTTGCTTGAGATTTAGCAGGAATATTGGAAAGATGATACATCAGGAATGGAAAGTCTGTCCATACAACCACACTAAACAGTTACTGTAAAAAAAACAAAATGACCATGGACTAGAATCAACTGTCTACACATTCAGTGTAATTCCAAAGGTTAGCTAGAAAGGGACAGGAAGCCTGAATTACCACACAAATGACTCAGCGGTCATCTAGGTTTACATTGACATCCATTTTGTGAATTTGGTAAATGCTGTAAAATCTGAAGCGGAAATTGGTTTCTTACCTGCATATTAAAAAAAATTTTTTTAGGGCCCCCACTTTGTGTTTTATAAATGCCCGCATGCATTTTCTCATAGAAAACCAATGTTACCCGTGTTACACTGCAGCCTGTTCGGCCACTCCCATTGGACCTGTCCCCTTTGCACTTTAAACAGTAATCACTACCCTCAAGCAACATTGCCATCTGGCTACCAGGTCCAGTTATGCTACCTAAGGGCCCTCTTACACTTTATGCGTTTTTACACGTCTGCACGCGTTTTTACATAGACAACCAATGTTATCATTTACACTGCATGTGTTGCGTTTTCACATATGTGTGAAAGGGCCCTCAAAGAAAGATGCTGCGTTTGTTTGAAAGGTTTACTTTTATTATTGTTTTTACACTTTGTAATATACGCATCATGGGCAAAGTTTGCCATTATTTTTGCTTTAATTTACAGTTGTTTAGGGTTAGTTTCCACATAGCACATTGACTGCTCGGCAGATGATCTGTTTTACACATCCGTTGATGCATAGGCTCAACGTACTCGACTACATGGGGCCGTACAACGGCGGAGCGGCTTGGCGCCGTCAAGACAGATCCTCCGTTGAGCAGGTAAGTCTATCTGCTACGCCGGGACCCCCGCTAAGCGTATACACTTAGCCGAGAGGGTCCCGATGTATGTGGAAACAAACCCTAACTTGAAATAACATATTGAAACACAAAACCCATGTTACCATTCACACTGCATGCGTTGCGTTTCTAAAAATGCAACGTTTTCACATGTGTTTCTTACAATGCCCGGATGCATGCATTTTTGATGCACTTTCATGCTTTGTTCAAAAACGTACAGTATTTTTCGGACTATAAAGGCCCCCATACACGGGTCGGATTCCGGCCGGATTCCGGGCCGATTGATTCCGGGCCGATCGATTCCGGGCGCGTGCACGTGAATCGATCGTGCCGGAATCGTGTGCAGCCCACCTTGTCCGTCCGATCACGTCCGATCGTTCGGGGGCCCAGAATCGGATCCGTCAGAGAACCAACATGTTGGTCTTTTTGATCCGATTCTGCACAGATCAGGGGGAGTTGCCATTTGTGAGGTGGAATCGGAGGTGGAATCGGACACGGAATCGTCCCGGAATCCGTTGGACAAGGTGGTATGCAGCGATGGATACTCTTAATTGGCCGATTGATCACACCTGCGATTCCCGGCAGAACCGCCGGAATCGATCGGATGATGAATCGATTGGACATGGAATCCGACACGTGTATGGCTAGCTTAAGACACATCTTTTCACCCCCAAAAACAAGGGGGTGCGGGGGAATGCCTGCATCTTATGGTCTGAATGGCCTTGGCGTCCCGCCAGCTCTCCCAGCAAGGAGATTAGCTGTGGAGCTGTCAGATGAGAGATGTGGCCACATCTCCCATCTAAACTGTATTATTACATATATCTTTTTCTGGTTGTCCTGCTCTAAAAACTGTGTGTGTCTTATAGCCTGAAAAATACAGTAAATGCAGATCTAATGTGCCAAACATATGCATGTTTATATATGTGTATATGCATGCCTTTACTAATAACTATGGTTAACATCTCTTACAAGGCCATTGTAAGCTGCAGATTTTGGCTGCTCTGTGTTCCATAGGATCCCATGCGGCCAATGATATAATTCTCACCTAGGTAACATGGACAGACGTAAGAATAATTCAGTATTTCCCTTTACGTGCAACTTTGACAGAAAGGATACCAACACTATAAGAGGACTTTTTTGGGGGTGACAACTAAGCAATGCCTATTCTTTACAAAACCTAAAAGGTAAATAATGTCTTTAGATCAAATATCTAATGTACTCCATGTACCTTGTAGTCAGACCACCAATTACATAGACCTGTCAAAAGAAATAAAGGAAACTTACCTGCAAACTAAATTCTGACTACACTGCTGCGCTCCTACCCTTTCGATGATGTACTGCCGCAGTGTTGGAAGTTCCTCTTCCGCAGAGAGGCTTGGGATGGGAGACATCTTTGCCTTGATAACATTCCATTGCTCGGTGTCAGGAGATCTGTTTTCAGCATTGAAAACCATTATCCAGCACCATCTAGTGACAATTTGTAGTACTGCAGGAAGAAGTGTTCCATGAGAACTGACAGAAACCAATCAGATTTCAGTCAGTGTTCTCCCCAGGGCAGATTGGCCGGGCGGGTCGCCCGGCAGATTTTAGTCCCCGCCCGGCAGTTGTTTATGCTGTCAGCTCAGTCCCTTCTTCTATATACATGCTGCAAAAACTACATATCCCAGCCCGCTGCAAACAGCATCTTCCCTCTCTATCTTTCTAATAGCTGATTGTAGGCGGTGCAGTGCATGCTGGGAGTGGTAGTTTTGTCTGCTCCTCCCAGCATGCTCACATTTCCCGGGAACGCGCAGCGTGAGGTGGGTACTGGAGCTCTATGCAGTGTGTCAGGACAGTTGTACTGTGTGTTATTGGTGATATTAGAGCGCCATGTGATCTGCTCTCCCCCATACAATGACTGTAGTGGGGTGTATCACACTCATAAGCGCTGGCTTTGTTGTTGGAGAGGGATTATTTCATGTCATCCCCAACTATTGCAAGTCTGAACTGACAACATATTGTCTGTGTTGTAGCTTTCTGGTGGCGCATTAGTTTCCTTTTTATTTTGTATTCCTCTAGCTATACAACACTGAATAGTTATTCTGTTAACTACAACAGAAACCAAGAGTAAACCCCCCCCCATACCAGCTTTAGGATCCATAATTTGGGTGTGGTAAGGCAGTCAGAAACCCAGCACAGTAAGGGATCAATTACAAGATTATGTTAAGATCAACAGTTGGTCACATGCATTTGGACTCTGTATAGTGCCGTCATTGCTATATAATCCAGAAATAATTCTGTGCACATCAGGCCGGAATCCCCTCTGTGGTCTGTCATGACAACTACCTTTTGCTGTCTAGCTTCAAGGAAGAATGGATGTCCTCTTTCCTAGCTATTTATAGCTTCAGGAAGAATTTAAAATTGGATGTCCTAATAGCTTGTAGGAGTTTTTCATTAGAAAGTAGAAAATTAATTTTTCCCGATCGCGAAATGTCCTTCCCCCCCTTTCCCTCACCACCCCGGCTACTTTTCAGCCACCTTCGGATTAAAAGAAGTTCTGGGGAGAACACTGTCATACTCTAAATGTAATCCGAGAACAGCATAGTACTTTTTAGAACATGGAAGTGTCTTCTCCACCGAGTAGGGTGGAGTGACTACTCAGGCATCCTTGTGGTTGACTGGTGTCAATTAAGCCCCCCAAACACAAAAAAATTTATACAACATTATATTGGGCTTGAAGTCACAAAACTCGGGATAGTAAACGTTTAAATTTATTACAAAAAGGACAACCACACACGACAGTTAGCCCTTTTGGAACTACAAAAAAAACCATAGTCCGTCTTCAATTAAAGAATAAACAGAAAACCATACTTTGTCTTTGATTTCTGTGTCAAATGTTTGCCCGTTGCGGCTTCTGCAGGTCAAATATTAGTGATGCTTCTGATTGATCGGTTCCGCGATCATTTATCGCGTATTGGCTTAAATACATGATCTGCGATCGGCGCAAAAAAGCCGATACGTTGGGCGTGCCTGACGCGGCTGCATGGAACCTTGCTTGGAGCTCTCACTTCCCTGTTTTCTGCCGTTGTTTCTCGGCCATCCTCATTTCCCTCGTCCCCAAACCTCACTGTCAACCGCTTGTAGTCACCCTCCCTCGGTGCAGTTTGCGGGGCGCGCTTCCTTCTGGAGGTGCCGAAAATTTTGGCCTCCGGCCCCCTACTCGTGCCGGTCGCTGTCGGTTCGCCCATCCTGGAAACCTCTCATCTTACACTCATTGCCTCTACCTCTATGGTACCACCGTGGTCGAGGCCTCGCTCTTCTCTGCCCCACGACCACGCTGGGACCCATCATAAGTCTGGTGTGGCGGAATTTTGAGGGCCGGGTTCTAGTTGGGCTGCCCTCTCAGTCTTGTGTCTTGCCCACTCTCCACCGGCGTCTTGGTAATGGCGCTTCCCTTCCACGGTCCACATTCTCCACCCATCTTTGTATCCTTCCATCCTATGTTGAGTGCAGTGTATGGTAATACCTGTGGGGGCAGTTTTGAAAGTGGCCGAAATAATGAGTATGAATGCTGTGTTATAAGGACAATGAGCGTGACTTTGCATGTATTTCTAAGTGTATATACAGTGGACCTCTGCCTCCCACATCCCCCCCATATATACAGCACACTCGCCCCCCATATATACAGCACACCTCTGCCCCCCATATATACAGCCACCTCTGCCCCCCATTATACAGCGCACCTCTGCCCCCATTTACAGCGCACCTCTGCCCCTCATATATACAGTGCATTCCCCTGCCATTTTGTGATTTGGTCAACGGCAGATCAGTATCGTGGTGATCGGTAATCGGTGATCGGCCCCAAAAATGCTGATCGGAGCATCTCTAACAAATATGCAGTCACAATTTCTCAAAATTCAGGTAGGAGCTAAGTCCTAAAGAGATTATGCACAACCAGGTTGTTGCGAGGTATCAATTCAATAGCGATCCCGGTTTAGGCCACCTGTTGTTCACCTGGCAGCACGTCCTCCAGGATGGAAAATAGAGATAGATCAAAAGCCGGGGGTGAAAGCATACCAAGAAAAACCATACCCACAACATGGGGGACCCTCTCAGTGAGTGAGGGTAGTCCCAATGTGTGGGAGTGAAAAGAGGTCTTGTATTCTTAAGGACTGGACGGGTATACGATTAAACCAGTCAAGATCCCGTTGGGAGGCCCTTCCTTGATGTAAGCCCCCCAAACACATTAAGATTTCCACCCGATTTTTCGGGCGATCGACCACTGTGCGAGCTTGGGTGGAAATTTAAAGCTTAAAAGTGTAATTTGGGATGAAATCGGCTGCCAAATCAATTTAAGCCATTACGGACCTGTCCATAATTCTTAGATTGATTTAATTACTTTGGATGGGGACATACCCTTAGTGCTGGCACACAATGGGTGCCCGGACGATTTTTTTGACCGATTCACCACACATGATGACGTCTAAATGTGTATGGGAGGGGGGGGGGGGGGGCTTACCATGTAGGACCATGTTGTCATTGCAATGACCCTGTGCATGGCAGGCAAGGACGCATCATGCGCTCATTGACTTTCAATGTATGCAACAGCATAAAAATCGCAACAAAAAAATTATTTACATTATTTATTTTAATAGGGTTTACGCCACATAACTGCGCGTGTTAGACACATTAATCGTGCCCAGTGTAGCCGCTCACCTACCTGCCCCATGTGACCTGCCAAAGTGAAACATTATTTTCAGCAGAATGCCCACTATAAGAACGGGCTGTCATTTATAATTGCATGTTTCTGTTGTCATTTCTTAAATGAAATAGTAAATCTCCATGACAGGTCAATGAGCTCCAGTACATAAGTGTCTTAGACAGAATGACAGAGTTCAGTGACCTGTGAGCACACACCCCCCTCACCTGCATTTTCCTGATGTTCTCCTTCTCCAGGTTCTTCACCATTCCATCCACCGCATTCTGTAACCGGCTCTGAGACTCTTCTGCCATGTCTGTGTAGCAGCAGCATGCGCTCCAAGGACATGAGAGTCTGCTTCCGCCCCTCGCGTCACTTCCGGAACGGGAAGGAAGTTTGTCCTAGGTGCCATCTTTTTTCCGGGCAACGTGTCTTTTTCTCAAATTTACTTTACACTAAAGAGATATAGATTAGCTTTCATCAAAATCAAACAGAGAACAGAGTACGGGTAATACATAAAGATCCTCATGCTTCCATTTAAAGAAAGCTATGAAGTGTGACTAAGAGCCGAAGCGTACCCTACACAAAGATGGCCGCGTACCTGCAAAGGACCTTCCCCCTTAGCGCTTTTTACGTCATCGCCGTGTTCCCATTACTTCGGCGCGCTGCACCGTGTGCTGAGAGCGTTGTGTGAACGGAGCTGCTGCACGGAACGTCTTCACCATGAGCAAAGCACACCCGCCCGAGCTGAAGAAGTAAGCCGAGTCCTAGGATAGAAGAGGGGGAGGGTGTAGCGGGCTGGCACGGGGAGAGGCTTTTATATTGCAGTATCCGGATAGTGGCCCCACCAGGCTGCGGCCTTCCCTGCAGTGTAGTTGTATCCTCTGGCTACAAATACTGGGAAAGATATAACAGAAGGGATGTGGGTGGTAAGAGCTTGGTAGATGGACTAACCCTTTCCCGCTCTATCTAAATAACTAAGCAGCATTCATGCATCCCTGAAGACCAAGACCTATCAATGGATGCATGGACAACCTTCCATTGGGGATGTTTCTACCGCTAACAATTTATGTTATTGTAAAGATATCCCTTCCTGCTGATCCTCCAGAACAAGAAGGGTGCGGCAGATGAGGATAAATTGATTACTACAGTGGTCCCCATACTGGGGGGTCGCAAAGGTATTCCAGGTGGGACGCAGGCCCTCATTCTTGACCTGTGTTTGAATAGGGAGGAGGAAGGGCTCGATAATGTATGATCAGAAAAGGGGGGCCCTGCAAGGGAAGTTTGGAAACCATTGGATTACTACATTAACCCTCTGGGCGGTTTCAGCTTTTCGCGCCATTTTTTATGGCACGAAAAGCTGTTTTACCGGCAATCGTGGCGGAGTACGCTGTACTCCGCTGTGCTTGCTGGCTCTCCACCCAGCCCTCTACACACCTCCGACGTCAAATAGACGCTGGCGGTGTGAGGAGAGCGGCGCCCCCTCCATTAACATGGAGGTCTATGGCGCCGCCACCTCGTTCCCTTCGGCGTCACAGATGCCGCCAAAGACACGGGGCCGGAAGGGCTCCGTGTGCCGGCGGCTCTTCTACAGAGCTGCCGGCACACAGAGACGGCTAATATTGCTCTACTACAGTATTTGCCAAACTGGGGGGGTGGGGGCACAAAGGTATTTGAATGGGAAGGGGGAGCTTGATAATAATGATCCTAAATAGATAGGACCTTGCAAGGAAAGTTTGGGAACCACTGCTCTACTATGTCCCAAATGTAAATGCTTTTGACCATTTGTATTTGTAAAGATCGGAAGCTTGGGCGCCGGCCAGTGTTAAAATCTTGATAAGATCTAGACCACAGAGCCGGGATGTAAATGTGTGTTAATCTCCCCTTTTTTTTTTTTTTTTTTTTTTTTTTTTTTTTTTTT
>CM070034.1:119072401-119087934 GCA_036250615.1 Ptychadena robeensis
TTTTTTTTTTTTTTTTTTTTTTTAAATTTATTTATTTTTTCTTTCAGGTTCATGGACAAAAAATTATCTTGTAAGTATTTGGATGCACCACTGAGAATATATAGTCGGGCCCCAAAATATGACTTGGTAGTGTGTTACCTTCTGACATGTAAAGAGGTTTCCAACTGTAACATTTCTTAGCAAGTTTCAATGCCAATACAATGCCTGTTGTGTATATACATTAAATGGCACATTGATCAGAAAGTGTATTACTTTATAAGTTTAAAACTAAGCAAATGCAATGGGGTTATTAATGCAGAAGGTACCTTTTTTCTGTTCTGCAAAAAGCACATTCTTCATCACATGCCATGAGACTTTCATATACATCTGTTACTACCGGCACCCAGGTGATGCTGGGATTATACACAAAACACATGTGTGCATTGAAGGGGTAGGTATTGTATATGAGGCAAGATACTGTATTTTTCACCCCCAAAATCGGGGGAATGCCTGTGTCCTATGGTGCAAATGCGCGACCACTGGGGTCCAAGCCTTGGCTCCCGGCAAGAAAATTAGCCGGGGGGTGGAGGAGCTGTCAGATAAGAGATCTGCCAATGGCTGAGTTGCCTGAAATTGTTACTGCAGTGGATTTTTTTCTCACTTCATTTGAACACTTCAGATATTTTTGTACTAAAAACTCAGTGTGTCTTAAAGTCCAAAAATTGCAGTACTTAAGAGTATAAGCCGAGGGGGAAAAATGCAGCTGTATATCATAGGAGATGGTTGTGATTTGTGAACATGCCTGTCACTGCCTGCATAGGTAAAGTGATGCTAAGCAGATGGATCTTAAACTTCAATAACTCTGTTTTATGCTTTCAGTAAAGTTAAACGGAGGGAGACATGTCCAGGGAATACTTCGAGGATTTGACCCATTTATGAATCTTGTGGTAGATGAATCTACAGAAGTGTCTCCCAGTGGTCAACAAACTATTGGCATGGTGGTAAGTCTGCATGTCATCCATGATCTTTAGTGATTTTTAAGTTCAGCTTTTTAAAAAACCCTGGAAAAACTGAATGAGTATAAGCCTAGGGTGGGAGGTGCAGCAGCCAAGACACAAAACACACAGCAAATGTGCTTTTTGTTGTCGTTATTTCAGCTATCTGATTTGTGAGTTAAATGAAAGTATTGCTCTAGCTCAGTGGTTCTCAACCTTTTTAGATCTGCAACCCCGAATGTGTCACTTCCTGTATTTGGAACATGGTATTGATGGTGTGGAGTGTTAAGCTGGTCATACCCTTTTTAGATCTCTCAGATATCCTATAGATCTACCAACAATTATGTAGTGCCGGGTCTTCTGTGATTGAACACAGGTAGACTTAATGGTTTTAGAAAGTTCCTGGTTTTGGTAAAACAAAAGGAGATCTAAAGGAAATCTGACAGAGAAATCTAAGGGTGTATGGGGACCCTTACTTTCGCGTTCAACATACCAGAAGTGACACTCAGAAGTCACGATCAGGTAAGTGTGTTTTCCCACCCTGCTTGTGCAAATGACGTGCGTGGTGGGGGCTTAATTCTTCCTTCTAACCTACCACACAGATTGTGGGTATAGAAGCTGCTGATTATTAGCAGCAGCTGCAGTGCTTTCAGTGAACACTGTGACTCATGGTAAATGGTCTTTTGACCTCCGAGGGGGTCCTGACCCACAGGGTGAGAACCACTCCTAGCTTTTGAAGTTTTTGCATAAATTAAGTTCAATTAATTAGGCAATTTATCCAAAAAACTCCAGTGCTGCTACTGGCGAAACCTGCTAGGACAGGACATGGTCATAAAAAGCTTTTTAAGTGGAGGTGGGCATTTTGCCAGCAGAATATTTAAAAGTTTTACCTTGGAATTTCAGCATTGCTGTGTGTCGGAAATTGGGTGTACATAGATGAAGGCCCAGGCTTACAGGCTCCTAAGTACTCAGTATAACGGATTTTCTTTTTCTTTACCAGGTCATACGAGGGAACAGTATAATCATGTTGGAAGCTTTGGAACGAATATAGTGATGTGGTGACTTTTGCCCTCTCCGGTTTCAAATAGTTATCTTCTTGGATTCATAACATTTACACTTGTTGTTTCTTTTGAGTTTTTTTTGTATTAAAATGTTTTTTTTCCACTTTTATTGTTTGTGCTTTTATTGTTTGCACAGTAAGAGATTTAAACAAATATTGATCAGAATGCTGACACTACAGTGTTTCCCTGAAAGTAAGGCCTAGTTATTTTTCCCCTGACCTACACAGAGATAAAGCTGCTGTATTTTACCTGCTTTCTAGGTTGCTGCTAACTGTCAGCTGCCCAGAGAGCTCCTGCGGGTCCCTGTGTTGGGGTACACACAGTGTGCAGCACCTGGTGAACACTGCCCTCTGAAAGATCAGGTAACAAAACGTCCTGCAGTCAGAGCTGAGCTCAGAAAATCTGAAGGGGGAAAAAAACACTTAGACGGCAGTGACTCTTGTGGCTCTTCTATAGAATATCCAAATTTTACCCTAGTGGTGTTTTTTTTTTTAGGTTAAGGAAGTAATCCTGCTACACTCCAATAGCCGCCAATTGCTAACTGGGACTTTGTGACCATTAAATTGTAATAAATATAGGCAAAGCTAAGTATACGTATTGCAATCTTTATTGTTACAAAAATAACAGCTGAAAATCAGGAATCAGTAAATCCTATGATAAAAGAAACATTTGTGGCAAAGATATTACATAATCCATGTTTCTTAGTTTTTTGTTTTTTTTAACTGTCCAGTGTGTTTTACACGTAATCAGACACTGCCAGCCTTGCAGATCACCACTGTGCAAGTCAGAAGAGAAAATGAGCAAATCGCCAGTTTTGGTGGTACCAGTCCTTATTCTGGTAAGAAGGTAGCAGAGGTGTACATTAGCTCTTCCATGTCCCGGCCTCTTCATTCCCCTCGGCCCTTCTCTTCAGGTTACTCCAGTCTGTGCTTTCCAGCTCCAGGAGTGCAGTCTTCAGCTATTGTTCCTCCATATGAAAGGATTGTTAGTCATTAGAATGCAGCGCATAGACTGTTGTGTAGGGAGGAAATGGCACTGGGGTTTTCCAACACTACTTTTACAGTATTTCTCATGTTACTGTAAAAGTAACGATTTATAAATGGTACGATAAAATTATTGCTGGCAACAGGGGCTTTGTCTGCACCTAGTGGAGCAAGTGACTAGGACCAGATGGTTCTGTTATAGCCATTTTCCCTTCACAAAGCACTAAACAAAATGTAGATGTTCGTCTAAGGCTTTGCACAATAACAAGACTTGGGGAGGGTCAGGAGACCAGTCACTGAAGGTCAGCAGTAGGAAAGGACCAATGGTCAGTGCAATGTGACTTGGCAGCATGATCAGTAATAGAGAAATGCTTGTTTAAACCTGTACAGTGGCTTTTCATTACATGTGTGCCACTGTAGATCAGGCCCAGGGTAATAGCTTTTTGCAATAGACCAAATATCGTAAACAGTCGTTTTATGTAGGATGGTCAAGGTCAGAGATAGGAAGTCTGCCAACATCCCTGAAAATTAATCATTAAGAGCGCAATATTGCACCACACGTTTCTCATGTCCTCATCAAGCCGAGAGGATGGAGAGGGACTTTAAGAGTGACATAAGGTTTGGAGTAAAATAAAAAAGCAGCTGATGCATTTAAGTTTCAGGTAGAACATATAACCAAATCATACAGGAATGTTTCAACACATGCCATATCATGCAAGGGGATTCCAGGTTCAAGCACTTCGGACTCCTTTCACGATGTGTTGCTTCTTCAGAAGATACAAGGGCATGAGGTGTAGATCTCCTGAATCTACCGTATGCAGCAACTCTAGTTTGTGGACTTGTCAGATACCTTGGTTCACTTCTATGCTTTTGCACAAACTACTCGGCCTGGTGTGGCCCCCAGTTCTCCTACTGTCTGGCACTGCCAGCCCCCAGGACTGGACAATCTGTATCAGCTGAGCTTAGTAACAAAACTTGGACCTCATGCCATTGTATTTCCTGATGAAGCTACAGCATCAACTGTTTAAGTGCATGAACCAGGAATCTCCTATGACCTGTACAATAGTTCCTGTGAGATTTGGTTATCATATCTGTTATACCTGATGCCCCATTAAATGCATCAGCTGCTTTTTTATTTAATTCAAACTTTTCTGTCTTAAGTCCCTCTCTATCTTTTTGGCTTGATGAGGACATGAAAAACGTGTGGTGTGCACTATAAGTTGTTAGGAATAGCTTATTACAGCAGGTTGTGATTGGCTTACTTATTTATGGAATCTGTAGAGGTAGGGGAAGCGTGGGAGTAATGCCAACAGCTTTCGGTTTGCAGAATGTTCTGTGACTTGTTACTAGAGTGGGTCTGAAATGGGGGTTTTATGCAGCTCCCCATATCCAAAGGCCCCACATCCTTTAACCTAAAAGAGATCCAGTCCAGCATCAGTTTTCCTATGTCTAGAGGGGTGGCTGTCTAACAGTTGTTGGAAGACATATTGTATTTTTCCTAAGTTGCCTTTTCCAGGGCAGCATAGGGCTCCACCCCAAAGGGAAGAAACCCAACCCCCTCCCCAGCCTTCAAATCTCCCCCTCATTGACCCCTTGGCATTCTGCGTTTCCTCTGTCCAGAGGGGAACTAACACCCTGTTCTCCCACAGGGCACTAGTGGTGGTGTCTGGTCCATAAAACAATAAAGAGCTTGCCTGCCATACCGCTGGTGGTGATCTTGGTCAGGTTCGATATCCCCTATAAATCCCCTGAAATAAACACCCCAGGTTGGAGGCGGCCTTCTCGCAGGTGTCCAGAAGTACAGACTTGTCCTTTGAGGATATGGGGACGCATAAGGATCCCATGGACAAGAGGTCAGAGGTCCTTTTAAAGAGCATGGGAATCAAACATCTTGGGCATGAAAACTGCTATGGTTTCACTCGCATGGCTGGAAATATGGAATGCTAGGTTCAATTCAAGGCTCACCTGGAAGGAGCAGCTTTTGGATCGCTTGTTGATGTTTAAAGCGCCAAAATTTCATGGCAATAGCTTCCATGTAATCAGTTAAAGTTACGGCCAGAACAGGAGCTCTGGTTGTTTCAGAAGGGCGCTATGGCTCAAGGCTTGGTCAGGATATACAGGTTCAAAACTGTGCAGGTTGCCTTTTTCAGGAGATCTTCTTTTTGGACCAGAATTGGAGAAAATCCTGGATAGGACATTTCCATTTCACAGATGTATACCACCAGCTAAATGGCTCTTTCGTGACCAGTCACAGCAGAGTCGCAAGGGGAAAGAGCCGGCCAGGAAGAAGCCTTGGCCACCTCATCAACTCTCATCGACTAGAATTTATTTTACCCCCCTCAAAGATTCTTCCTGATTACGCCACCAAGGGACCTCGAAGAACAAGGCCCTAATGTCCAGTATATCAGACAGTCATGGCCAGAGTTCCTCAGGAAGATGAGAGGGTTTTTACTGTTCACAGTGCCAAAACCACCGGGCAAGCACAGATTGATACTCAACCTCAGTCAGCTAAACACCTATCTCTCTTACAAACGATTCCGCATGGAATCAATTTACACGGCAAAACATTTCCTCACAGCAAATTGTTTTATGGTGATGGTAGATCTGAAAGACGCATACTTGCATGTGCCCATTCACCCGGCGCACAGGAAGTTTCTGCGGCTAGTCATCTTATGGCAAAAGAAGGTTCTACACTTCCGGTTTCAGGCACTTCCATTTGGACTAAGCTCTTCAAGCAGGATCTGTACAAAGGTGGTGGCAGAGAGTCTAAGCCCCCTGAGGCAGGAACAGATAGCGGTAATTGCCTATTTGGACGACCTTTTTTTCGCCCACTCCAGGAGCCAGCTATTGCAGGAGCTGAACCAGGCCCTGACTCATCTCCAAAGATTAGACTGGTTGGTGAATTGGGAAAAATCTAACCTAGCTTCCTCCCAGCAGATCTTGATCCTGGGTTACCTCATCGCCCAGAGAAGATTTCAAAGTTGGAGACTCGAGCAAGAAATGCTTAACACAGCACGTTAATTTCCGTCGGAAAGGCCATGGCTTTGCTGGGACTGATGTCCTTGTCCATTCTGGCTGTTCCTTGGGCAAAGGCACACCTATGGCGCTACAGGCCCACACCCTAGGAAGCTGGACAGGGCGCAAGGAAGATCTAGGCCAGTTGTTTTCTTTTCCCTTGAAGGTGAAAAGATCCCTATGGTTGTGGAGGAATCCAGCGTCTCTTACCAAGGGTCTCCCATGGATAATATCAGATCAGGTAACCATTGTCACAGATGCCAACGGCTGGGGATGGGGCGCACACCTGGGAGAATCCTGCTCCAAAAGCCCTTAGAGCAAAGAGGAGGCCAAAAGATCTTCCAATTACCAGGCGCTGTTGACAGTGTACAGGGCACTGACATTTTTTCAAGTCCAGGTCCATGGGGGCAACTTTCTGGTGTTGTCAGACAATTTTACCACAGTTGCTTACATCAACAAACAGGGAGGTACTAAAAGTCTCCCCCTTCAGTTGCTGGCAGACAAACTTTGCCGTTGGGCAGAGACCTAGGTGTTATCACTCTCTGCAGCTCAAAGGGACCTTAAATGTGAAAGCGGATTTTCTAAGTGGATACCAGCTCAGAGAGGCGAAATAGAGTCTGCATCCAGAGGTATTTCAGGCTCTGACGGACAGATGAGGTTGCCCCTTCATCGATCTCTTTTCAACAGAAGCCAACAAGGTGCCACTGTTCTTTTCGATTCACAGAACCAACAAAGCATTGGCACTGGACGCTATATCCCAGAGCTGGAATTATCCTCTTTGCTATGCCTTCCCTCCAGTCAACCTTTTGTCTCTGGTGCTATAGACGTTTTGAGCAGAATCCACCAGTTTGATCTTGGTGGCACCACCATGGCCAAAACAGGTCTGGTTCACGGAGATCCTGAAATGGGCAGTGGGGCCTCCATTCCCTCTACTCAGCAAGCCAGATCTGCTCTCACAGGGACCAGTACTTTGCAGCAAAGCCGACTCGTACCACCTAACAGCGTGGTTACTGAAGAAATCCTGTTAGCTCACAAGGGACTATCCGACAAGGTCATTGGTACAATTCTCACCAGTGACCACGGCAATCTATGGTAGGATCTGGAAAACCTTAGTCTCTTTTTGCTCAGACTCCAGTGCTCAGCCAAGCCTGCCGGCAGTCCTGGATTTCCTTCAAAGGGGGGCAGATATGGGACTGGCGGTCAGCACTCTTCGGGTGCAAGTTTCAGCTTTGAGTGTCTTTTTGGAATCCTCCCTGGCAGAACATCCACTTATCAGGTTCCTGAAGAGAGTCTCCAGCCAGAGTGCAACCCTTGCCTCAGTGGGACCTCATGCTTGTACTTAATGCTTTGAGGCACTGAAAACATCAAATGGTGCACCTGGAAGGTAGTTTTTCGCAGCCAGGTGAATCAGCGAACTTCTCACAATGTCAACTAAGGAACCTTACCTGCGGGTTTTTCCAGATAGGATTTGCTTACGGATGGACACTTTTTGCCAAAGATGACCAAATTTCACAAAAATCAGTAGATTGCAAAACATCTTCCCTGTTTGTCTTTCATTCAGGACCGAGCAAAGGGCAACAAGTGACTAAGGCCACTATTGGCAGGTGGCTTATGAGATCCAGAAGGCCCCTTGTCCTCTCAGGATTAGGGGTTATTTGATAAGGGCAGCAGCTACTTCCTGGGCAGAGCGGGCTGGTGCAACACCCGAGATTTGCCAAGCAGGCACATGGACATCCCTGTCCACCTTCTCGAAGCAATACCGCCTGAGTCTTATGGCAGCGCCAACGCAGGCCTTCGGCAGGTGCTGTCCTGCAATGACGTTTTGGGAAAACCGGAGTTAGACTTAATGGTAACTCTTTTTCCATAAGTCTATTCCAGGCCTACCCACCCTTAGGTTGTTGGACCGGATTTGGCATGTGGCTGTGTGTTTTTTGGGGGGGGTTTTCCTTTTTTACAATATGTCCCCTTTCCCCAAGCGTCATTCCAGGACAGCACCAGAAGATGGACTCCACCTCCTGTGGGAGGAAACACCAGGATCAAATCTTTAAAGTCCAGCTCTCCTCCCTCCTGTTCAGTCTTTGGTGTTTCCTCCCACGGAGGAACATCATCAGGAGGGTGGTGTCCATCTCTGGATGCTGCCTGTCCCTTAGGGGAATAGATGTGTTTTCTATGGGTCCCCGACCACTGACCGTAGGTGGGCAAGTGTTTGGGCACCGGACTCCTCGCTTCACGCTCGGGGAGAGTCTGAGCCCTCCACTCCGAGCGCCCCGGATGGATCACGTGGGTATTTTGCTGACCAGATCTACTGCCGGCATGGTGGGGAGTGTTCTCCCATCTAGCGGTCTCTCTGGGTCTGGATTGTAGCTAGGAAGTGGTTGGGTTTTGTCCTAGACCATTTTCTGTGAAAAAGTTTCCCCCTTACCTTCTTCCCCCCTCAGGGTAGCTCTCCAGGTTGGTTTGGGCAGGATGGTAGAGGGGCCCCTGGTAGGCAGAGGGGTGTTGTGTTCCCTCTATTTTTTCCCTGTTGCCTTGGTCTGGAGGGACGGTGTCCCTCCTTGTCCCTTGTGTCTTTCAGCCCAAACCAACGGCCAAGCCAGACAAACCGGGATATGTTGTTAAACGGAAATGTGCTGGTTGTAATGCCAAAGTAGCTAACACCATGAAGCCACTATGCCGCAAGTGCATTGAGGACTTGGTGCAGGACGAATGGGCGGCAGTTGCAGCTGGGAAGGAACTGTTAAGTTCAGTAAAGGAGGAACTTTCAGTTACGTTTCGCTCTCTGAAGCCAAGCCCCGCAGTCAAAAAGCCGCACAACCTTGCACCCCAACCCCTGAATCTTTTCGGGAGCGTGAGGATGAGGAAAGGGATTCTATGGCTGAGCTTTCCGAGAAGTCAGGAGCAGAGCCCGTTTCCCAGGCCACCCCCCATTATGGGTTGTCCTTAGATGAAGTAGCCAAATTGATTAAGTCGATAAACGAAACTTTACACATCGAGGAGGAGAAACAGTCCACTACAATAATCAATCATTTGTATCAGGGATTGGGGGGCCGCAAGGCCAGAGTCTTCCCAGTGCATGACATTGTCAAGAATGCAATTTTGGAAGAGTGGAAGGAGCCTGAGAAGAAGGTTTTTCTGTCAGGTAGTCTTAAAAGACGATATCCCTTTGACAAGAGTCCGTCCTTGCCCTAGAACAAACATCCTAAGCTAGAAGCGGCCTTTTCCCAGGTGTCCAGAGGTACTGATTTATCCTTTGAGGACATGGCAACACTCAAGGATCCTATGGATAAGAGATCCGAGATTCTTCTCAGAAGGGCTTGGGAGGCTAATATTTTGGGGATGAAGATGACCAGTTCAAAACACATTTGGAAGCAGGCTAGGGAGCAACTGCTGGAATGTCTGCCTGTGATTATGCAAGCGTCAAAATTTATGGCAGACTCGTTTTTGGAGGCTGTGAAGGTCACAGCCAGGACGGGGGCCCTGGTCAACTGTTCCAGATTGGCTCTCTGGCTGAAGTCTTGGTCGGGAGATAGCGGGTCTAAGGTCAAATGCCTGGCATACACATGCCGATAAGCGGCTGATTTTTCACCTGACCGACGGGCGTACGTGCTCGCACCGTGGGTCAACAAAAAAAATCAGCCGCTTATCGGCATGTGCCCACATGGGCGACAGCTCAGCCGGCCAGAGAACGGACATGTCATATAATCTCTGGCCGATGGAAGCCGATGCCTTTAACTTCAATGAAGACCGGCGTCTTCATTGAAGCTAATGGCCGGCACACAAAGTGTGGCGGCCGACTAGTGCAGCCCCATAATGCATCAGGATGCAAACGTGATGACGTCATCACGTTTGCATTCTGGAGCTCATCTGAGCTGGTCTGTCTGCACCCGTCGGGGTGTGTATGGCAGTTTTAAGTTATGCAGCTTGCCTTTCTCAGGTGACTTGCCGTTTGGGCCGGAGCTGGAGAGGATTTTAGATCGCACCTCAGATAGGAAGGGTTTTTACTCTCACGTCTTCACGGTTCCCAAGCCGTCAGGGAATTTCAGACTTATTCTAAACTTAAGTCAACTGAACAATTATCTAGCCTACAAGAAGTTCCGGATGGAATCCATCTATATGGCCAGGACATTTCTCACGGCGCAGTGCTACATGGTGATGGTAGATCTCAAAGATGCCTATGTCCATGTCCCCACTTGCCAGGAGCACAGGAAATACCTACGCTTAGCCATCCTATGGCAGGGCATGACCTTCCATTTTCAGTTTCAGGCCCTTCCTTTCGGCTTGAGCTCTGCAACCAGGATTTTCACTAAAGTGGTTGCAGAGAGTCGGAGTCCCCTGAGACAAAAAGAGATCGCTGTGATTCCATACCATGACGATCTACTTTTATTCGCCCACTCCAAGGAACAGCTCGTGCTGGATTTAAACAGGTCGCTCACACATCTTCAAAGGTTAGGCTGGGTGGTAAATTGGGAGAAATGAACCCTAGTTCCCACCCAGCGGATCTTGTTCCTGGGTTACAAATCAAAGAATCTTCTTGCCACAAGAGAAGATCTACAAATTGGATATGCAAGTAAAGGATGCACAGCACAGTGCATGGCTGTCAGTAAGGAGGGTGATGGCCTTGTTGGGCCTAATGTCATCATCCATCCCAGCAGTACTCTGGGCAAGGGCACATATGCGTCATTTGCAGGCATACACCCTGTCAAAATGGTCAGGCCGGAAAGAGGACTTAGACGTCATGATTTCGCTTCCACCAAAAGTGAAGAGGTCTCTTTGGTGGTGGAGAGATCAACAGTTGCTTTCTGAAGGGTCTCCCTTGGCAGACTATCGATCAAGTGACCATAGTCACGGATGCCAGCTCCTGGGGCTGGGGGGCGTACCTAGGGAGCCTCTGCACTCAGGGGCAGTGGAGCAAGGAGGAGGCCAGAAGGTCCTCTAACTACCAGGAATTTTTGGCAGTACACAGGGCTCTGTGTCACTTCCAGGTTCAGGTGCAGGGCCGCAATGTTCGAATTCTATTGGACAATTCCACGATGGTTGCCTATCTAAACAAACAGGGGGGCAAAAGGTGCGTTCCCCTCCAACTTCTGTCACAAAAGATCTGCAGGTGGGCAGAATCAAAAGTCTCCTCGCTCTCTGCTCTACACCTAAAGGGTACATTGAATGTCAGAGCAGATTTCCTGAGCAGGTACAAACTCAGGGAGGCAGAGTGGAGCCTCCATCAGGAGGTTTTTCAGGCATTGGTACGCAAGTGGGGTTGCCCATCAATAGACCGGTTTGCCACAGAAAGCAACGCAAAAGTCCAACGCTTCTTTTCCATTCAAAGAATGGCCAGAGCACTGGCATTGGATGCGCTCTCCCAACAGTGGGACTATCCCCTCTGCTATGTTTTCCCGCCGGTCAGTCTGATCTCCTTAGTGCATAAAAATTCAGGACGGAACCCACGAGACTGATACTGGTGGCACCACACTGGCCCAAGCAAGTGTGGTTCACAGAGATCCTGAAGTGGGCTGTGGAACCACCTCTTCATCTCCCAAACAGAGTGGATCTCCTGTCGCAGGGTCCAGTTTTTTGCAACAACCCAGAGGCCTTCCAGTTGGCAGCTTGGTTACGGAGGAATCCTTGTTAGTCCAGAAGGGACTCTCCACCAAGGTGATCAACACAATACTCACCAGCCGTAAGCCGTTTACTAGAGCCATATACGGCAAGATATGAAAGACCTTCGTCTCCTTTTGCACAGATTCCGGCGTTCAACAAGGTTTTCAGCAATCTTGGATTTCCTTCAGAAAGGCGCAGATATGGGACTGGACTGGAACTTTCCATCGTACTCAAGAGATTGTCCTTCCATCCTTTTGAACTAACCCGGCCAATGTTACGGAAGACGTTTTTCACCATCTGGATGTCAGGGAAGCTGTGCTTCACTACCTGGAATTGATGAAGCCTTTTCAGCAAACCTCTTCCCTTTTTGTACTGCATTCTGGACAGAGGAAGGGGATGTCAGCTACCAAGGCCACCATTGCTCGGTGGCTCAAACAAACCATCATGGTGGCCTATCAGGTACGGCAGGTGCCTTGCCCTCTACGGATCAGGGCACACTCCACTAGAGCAGCTGCTGCTACTTGGGCTGAAAGGGCTGGCGCGACACCTGAGCAGCTATGCCAGGCGGCCACATGGACGTCCCTGTCCACCTTTTCAAAGCACTACCACCTGGACCTCATGGCTGCGCCAACTCAGGCCTTCGGCCAGAAGGTCCTCCAGGCGGTGGTCCCGCCCTAGTCTGGTGAGTACTCGATTATCCTCTCTGGTGCTGTCCTGAAATGACGCTTGGGAAAAACATGAGTTAGACCTACCGGTAACTCCTTTTCCATAAGTCATTCCAGGACAGCAGGCTACCCACCCTCTGGTTTATGGTCAGGGGTCGGCTTGTGGCCGAGCATATTTTTTGTTTGGGGGCTTTGTGCTACCTTACTTTACATGTGCTCTGCTTCTGTTTTTCAGTTTCACTCTAGCATCCTCTACCAATGACTGAACAGGAGGGAGAAGAGCTGGACTTTAAAGATTTGATCCTGGCGTTTCCTCCCACAGGAGGTGGAGTCCATCTCTCTGATGCTGTCCTGGAATTACTTATGGAAAAGGAGTTACCGGTAGGTCTAAATCATGTTTTTGTCTTGCAGTTCCACTCGAGTCCTCTTTTACTGACTGAATAGGATGGAGTAGAGCTGGCCTTTAAAGATCTTATTCCTGGTGTTTCCTCCCACAGGAGGTGGAGTCCATCTCTTGGGTGCTGTCCTGGAATTGACTTATGGAAAAAGTTACCGGTAAGTCTAACTCTAATTACAGACTGCCAAGGGGTCATTGAGAGGAAGATTTAAATGCTTTGTTTGCGTTTCCTCCCTCTGGGAGTGGAGCCCTATCTCTCATGTACGCGGTCATGAAAAAGACTAACAAAAAACAGTTACCAGTTTAACTCTAGATTTTCAGACCAGAAGATGCACCCAGTTTTTAGAGCAGGAAAACCCCAAAAAATATTGAAGTGTTCAAGTCATTTGGGGAAAAAAATTCCCTCCAATATCAACTTCAGCCACAAGATGTCCCAAATGAACACTTGCCGTAAATTTGCAGATTTCATCAGCTGCCACTTTCTCACACATTGGGAAGAGAAGGGGCAGAGGGAGACGCTGCGTATAACACAGCCACAAGCTGCGACACGCCATAAAAATCATCCTTATTTGCCCCCCCCCCCCCACCCCACACACACACACAATACTACCGCTGGAAACAGTATGCGAGAGGAGTCTAAGCCAACCATCAATGATTACCTTTTGTAAGTTTCATTTTCAATTAGATTGACTTCAATTTAAAACTATTTTGTGAGTAGTTTATTTACTTTCAATACAAAAAACTTTTGGTCAAAAAAAACTTGCTTAGTTTTGAAAGAAAAAAAAAAGATGTTCATCCTTTTGTTAGTATTAGTAAAACAGTAGTTATAACAAAACTGAAAAGATAGCGGTGCCTCATACAGTGGCATTGTACCAGTAAAAATCAGGAAAATAAAACCAGTGCATGGACAAGAATGATTGGTGTAAGAGCGGGATTGGGATTCTAGCCGTATACAGGCCAAAACTGATCTCACTTCAGTATAACTCGCATATAGCAACCCAGCCCATTATAAGTGAAAATAAATCACAAATTTATCAGAAAACACAAAAAGTTAGATTTTTTTACCCATATATCCTACATAAAACTTAAATATTTCTATAACTAATAACAATCCTTTCCAATTCATTTTAAATGTACTAATATTAAGTCTCATACACACCATAACATTTCAGCACCTGAATTAATCATCCTATATGTGAAGACTGCAAATCAAATGTAAAAAATTATGACAGCCATTCTAGTAAGGCACTCTTAAAAGTAAACTGCACACTCAACTAAACATGCTGTACATACTACCCCACATTTTTATTTATGTTTCAAATGAATATAAAACTGCTAAACGTCGTGTGGGCATTTGTGTTGAACAGCCCTGTGACATAAAGCAAAGCCCATCTCCAAGCACAAAAAAAAAAAAAAACTCCTAATATTAGCTACATTCCCAGAATGGAAGTCATGTATCCTCTTTTAAAGGCTTTCATATAGGCATGTAAACTTCAGTGGTAAAATAAAAGGCTTGACTTGTACTGCCCCAACCGTAGTACACTTTCACAGGATCCCACTCTTATCAGGGCAGAGTGGTGGTTTAAAAAAAAAACATAGTACTTAGATGGTGAAATGTCAAAATGCGGTGTTGGCCCCTCCCTCCTGTGATCAGCTGTGGCCGCAAGTGGATTTTGGGAAAGAAGACGTCATTTCTGATGTTTGCCACGCCTAATCCCCTTGTGCCCAGCCGTCAGATCTGAATCCGGTGACGCTGGAGGGGCGGAGCATCACCAGATTCAGATCTGGATTGGTGGAGAGCGAGATTGGAAGAGTCTTACATCTTACATGCTGGCAGACAGGGCACTCCAGGTATGTCTGCACTGGAGCGAGGAAGCAGGGAAGGGCAATTATGGGGTTTTTCTCTACAAGGATCGGTTTGCCTAGATAAAGACTCCATGAAGGCAAGTAAGTTTGTTTTGTTTTTTGTTCTTATGTTTTAAGGTTACAGTGAACCTTGACACATTTCCATCAAAACTTGTGTTACAAACAGATTTTATACTGCACCACACACACTGGTGTGGATGAGGTAGAGAGCACACTGGCATGCCACCATCATCATCATAACTGACTAACACGATCATAACTGCAAGATTCTAGAACATATAACCAGAGGAAAGATGCTGTAGGAGCAGGAAAAAATCACTCCTTAGCTATCCCGAGAACAGCCAGTGCTTAAATCATCATTATATCAGGCTTCCACTTTTGTCAGTAAATGTTGGATACAAGTTTTGGTTGTGTTTAAAGAGGCAATTTGTTAGATCCTTCTTCAGTAGTCTTATATTTCTCAATAATTCAGAGAAAAAACAAATCAGCACCTATAGCTCAGACTTTAGACGTTCTGCCAAATCCTCTTGGTCAATGTATCCTTCCTTTCCATACCACTGATGATACGATAGAAGTGCCACGTTCTTGGCAGAGACTGCACTCATCTCCATGGCACTGGCTGCCCATTCAATGCTGTTCAGGTAATAAATGGCGCGATGGAGTTTTATCGGCGGTAATTTCTCTGGTGGGCTGTATGTGGGATAAGCCAGCCACCTCTTCACTTTTACTTCATTGTAAGACTCAAACAACAGATGCAACTGTTCATCGGTTAGGACCTCTGGAGAGAAGATTTTCCAGACCTTTAGACCTGAGGTCTTTGACGTTTCAGATTCCGGAACTGGACTCACAGGAGAAACTGTGGAAATGCTGGAGATAAAAAGTTTGGGGTTTTCTGTAGTTAATATATCGGACAGCGGAAACTGACATGGTTTGGGGCATCCAAAGAAAGAAGCATTGATCCGTCCATGGACAAAGGT
>CM070034.1:119088034-119105032 GCA_036250615.1 Ptychadena robeensis
ACCCAGAGGCCTTCCAGTTGGCAGCTTGGTTACTGAGGAATCCTTGTTAGTCCAGAAGGGACTCTCCACCAAGGTCATCAACAAAATCCTCACCAGCCGTAAGCCGGTTACTAGAGCCATATACGGAAAAATATGAAAGACCTTCTTCTCTTTTTGCACAGATTCCGGAGTTCAACAAGGTTTACTAGCAATCTTGAATTTCCTGCAGAGAGGCACAGATATGGGACTTGCTCTGAGCATTCTGCGTGTACAAATCTCGACTTTGAGTGTGTTCTTTGAAATGTCCTTGGCTGAGGAGCCACTGGTGGTTAGTTTCCTTAAGGGTGTGACAAGACTACGGTTAACCCTGTGCCTTAATGGGATCTCTCCCTGGTGCTTCAGGCCCTGATTCAACCTCAATTTTCCAACACAGAGCATCTCAAGTGGTGTACTTGAAAGGTGGTCTTCCTGGTTGCGGTCACCACGGCTAGAAGGATAAGTGAGCTCCATGCTCTCTCGATCAAGGAGCCTTTCTTGAGAATATTCCCGGACAGGATTGGTCTCAGGACTGACCCGAACTTCTTGCCCAAGATGGCTTCCACCTTCCATCGTACTCAGGAGATTGTCGGGTTGGTGCAAAAGGGTGAAAGGACAAACGTGACGGAAGACGGTTTTTACCGTCTGGATGTCAGGGAAGCTGTGCTTCACTACCTGTATGGGACAGTCTTTTTGGAAAACCTCTTCCCTCTTTGTCCTGCATTCCGGCCCAAGGAAGGGGATGTCGGCTACAAAGGCCACCACTGCTCGGTGGCTCAAACAAACCATCATGGCGGCCTATCAGATACGGCAGGTGCCTTGCCCTCTGCGGATCAGGGCACACTCTGCAGCAGCTGCTGCCTCTTGGGTTGAAAGGGCTGGCGCGACACCAGTGCAGATATTCCAGGTGGCCACAAGGACGACCCTGTCCACATTTTCAAAGCACTACCGCCTGGACCTCATGGCTGCGCCAACTCAGGCCTTCGTCCGGAAGGTCCTCCAGGTGGTGGTCCCGCCCTAGTCTGGTAAGTACTTGACTATCCTCTTTGGTGCTGTCCTGGAATGACGCTTGGGGAAAACATTAGTCAGACCTACCAGTAACTCTTTTTCCATTAGTCATTCCAGGACAGCAGGCTACCCACCCTCTGGTTTGCGGTCAGGGATCGGCTGGTGACAGAGCATGCTCTTTGCGGAGGGCTTTGTGTTACCTTGCTTTACATGTGCTATGCTTCTGTTTTTCAGTTCCACTCTTGCGTCCTCTACCATTGACTGACCAGGAGGGAGGAGAGCTGGTTTTAGTGCTTTCAGTGAACACTGGGACTCATGGATAAAATGGTCTGTTGACCCTCGAGGGGGGTCATGACCCACAGGTGTGAGAACCACTCCTAGCTTTTGAAGGTTTTGCATAAATTAAGTTCAAATTATTAGGGCAATTATCCAAAAAACTCCAAGTGCTGCTACTGGCGAAACCTGCTAGGGACAGGAACATGGTCATAAAAAAGCTTTTAAGTGGAGGTGGGCCATTTGCCAGCAGAATATTTAAAAGTGTTTACTTGGAATTTCAGCCATTGCTGTGGGTCGGAAATGGGGGTTGAAATAGATGAAGGCCCAGGAGTACAGGCTCCTAAGTACTCAGTTTATAAACGGATTTTTCGTTTCTTTACCAGGTCATACATGGGAAGGGAAACGTATAATCATGTTGGAAGCTTGGGAACGAATATGTGATGTGGGGACTTTTGGCCCTCTGCGGTTTCAAAAATAGTTATCTTCTTGGTTCATAACATTTACACTTGTTGGTTCTTTTGAGTTTTTTTGTATTAAAGTTTTTTTTCCACTTTTATTGTTGTGCTTTATTGTTTGCACAGTAAGGATTTAAAACAAATATTATCAGAATGCTGACACTACGTGTTTCCTGTGAAGTAAGGACTAGTTATTTTTCCCCTCGACCTACACAGAGATAACGATGCTGTATTTACCTGCTTTCTAGGTTGCTGCTAACTGTCATCTGCCCGAGAGCTCCTGAGGTCCTGTGTTGGTGGGTACACACAGTGTGCGCACCTGGTGAACATTGCCCTCTGAAAAAGGATCAGGTAACAAAACGTCCTGCGTCAGGAGCTGAGCTCAGAAAATCTGAAAGGGGGAAAAAACCAACACTTAGGACGGCAGTGACTCTTGTGGCTCTTCTATAGAATATCCAATTTTACCCTAGTGGTGTTTTTTTTTAGGTTAGGAAGTTAATCATGCTACATTACATAGCCGCCAATGCTAACGGGGACTTTGTGACCATTTTACAAATGGTAATAAATATAGGCAAAGCTAAGTATACGTATTGGCAATCTTTTATTGTTACAAAAATAACAGACTGAAAAAATCAGGGATCAGTAAATCATATGAAAAAGAAACATTGTATGGCAAAAGATATTACATAATCCAGGTTTCTTAGTTTTTTGTTTTTTTTTTGAAACTGTCCAGGTGTTGTACACGTAATGCAGACCACTGCCAGCCTTGAGATCACCACTGTGCAAGTCAGAAGAGAAATGAGCAAATCGCCAGTTTTTGGTTGGTACCAGTCCTTATTCTGGTAAAAGGTAGCAGAGGTATGCTAATTAGATCTTCAATTGTCCCGGCCTCTTTCTTCCCCTCGGCCCTTCTTTCAGGTTACTCAGTGTGCGTTCCAGCTCCGGGAGTGCAGTCTCAAGCTATTGTTCCTCCATTATGAAAGGATTGTTAGTATTAGAAATGCAGCGCATAGACGTTTGTGTAGGGGGAAAAGCACTGGGGTTTTCCAACACTACTTTTACAGATTTCTCATGTTACTGTAAAAGTAGTAAAAACGATTTATAAATGGTACGATAAATTATTGATGGCCAACAGGGGCTTGTCTGCAACTAGTGAGCAAGTGACTAGGACCCCAGATGGTTCTGTTATAGCCAATTTTCCCTTCCAAACGCACTAAACCCAAAAGGTAGATGTTCGTCTAAGGTTTGCCACAATAACAAAGACTTGGGGAGGGTCGGAGACCAAGTCACTGAAGGTCAGCAAGAGGAAAGGACCCACATGGTCCCAGTGCAATGTGACTTTGGCAGATGTAAGTAATAGAGACATGGCTTGTTTTTAAACATGTACATGGCTTTTATTACCATGTGTGCCACTGTAGATCAGCCCAGCGGTAATAGCTTTTTGCAATTAGACCAAATATCGTAAACAGTCGTTTTATGTAGGATGGTCAAAAGGTCAGAGATAGGAGAGTCTGCCAACATCCCTGAAAATTAAAATTTAAGAGCGCAATAGTGCACAAACGTTTTTCATGTCCTCATCAAAGCCGGAGGGAGAGGGACTGTAAGAGTGAATAAGGTTTGGAGTAGTAAAATAAAAAAGCAGCTGATGCAATTAAGGTTCAGGGTAGAACATATAACCAATCATACAGAATGTTTCAACACATGCATTATCATGAAAGGGGATTCCAGGTTCAAGCACTTCGGACTCCTTCACGATGTGTTTGCTTTTCAGGAAGATACAAGGGCATTGAGGTGGAATCTCCTGAATCTCCGTAGCAGCAACTCTAGTTTGGGACTTGTCAGATTACCTTGGTTCACTTCTATGCTTTGCACAAACTACTCGGCTGGTGTGGCCCCCAGTTTCTCCTACTGTTCTGGCCACTGCCAGCCCCCAGGGACTGGACAATCGTATAGCTGGCTTAGTAACAAAAACTTGGACTCCATCCATTTGTATTTCCTGATGAAGCTACAGCATCAACTGTTTTAAGTGCAATGAACAGGAATTCCGATGACCTGTACAATAGTTCCGTGAGATTTGGTTATCTCTTGTTATACCTGATGCCCTTAAATGCCCATCAGCTGCGTTTTATTTAATCAAACTTTTCTGTTTAAGTCCATCTATATCTTTTTGCTTGAGGAGGGACATGAAAAACGTGTTGTGTGCACTATAAGTTGTTAGGAATAGCTTATTACAGCCAGGTTTGTGATTGGACTTTCTATTTATGAATCCTGTAGATGGGTAGGGGAAAGCTTGGGAGTAATGCCAACAGCTTCGGTTTGCAGAATGTTCTGTGACGTGTTACTAGAGTGGGTCCGAAATGGGGGTTTTATGCAGCTCCCAGATCCCCAAAGGCCCCACCTCCTTAACCTAAAAGAGATTACAGTCAGCATCAGTTTCCTATGTCTAGAGGGGGGGCTGTCTAACAGTTGGTGGAAGACATTATTGATTTTCCTAAGTTGCCTTTCCAGGGCAGCATAGGCCCACCACAAAGGAAGAAAACCCAACCCCCTCCCCCAAGCCTTTCAAATCTCCCCCTCATGACCCCTTGCATTTGCGGTTTCCTCTGTCCAGAGGGGAACTAACACCCTGTTCTCCAACAGGGCACTAGTGGTGGGGGCTGGTCCATAAAAACAATAAAGGGAAGGCTTGCATGCCCATACCGCTGGTGGTGAATTCTTGTGCAGGTGCGATATCCCCTATAAATCCCCTGAAATAAACACCCCAGGTTGGAGGCGGCCTTTCGCAGGTGTCCGAAGTCAGACTTGTC
Organism: Ptychadena robeensis; assembly: GCA_036250615.1. Lineage (NCBI taxonomy): Eukaryota > Metazoa > Chordata > Amphibia > Anura > Ptychadenidae > Ptychadena > Ptychadena robeensis. The sequence goes on from CM070034.1 coordinate 119,092,596, forward strand.
CTTTAGGATATGGGGGACGCATAAGGATCCCATGGACAAGAGAGAGGTCAGAGGTCCTTTAAAGAAGCATGGGAATCAAACATCCTTGGGGATGAAAAAACTGCTATGGTTTCACTCGCATGGCTGGAAATATGGAATGCTAGGGTCAATTCAAGGCCTCAACTGGAAGGAGGCAGCTTTGGAAGCTTGTTGATGTTTAAAGCGACCAAAATTTCATGGCAATAGCTTACCATGTAATCAGTTTTAAAAGTTACGGCCAGAACAGGAGCTCTGGTTGTTTCAGAAGGGCGATATGGCTCAAGGCTTGGTCAGGATCTACCAGGTTCAAAAAACTGTGAGTTGCCTTTTAAGGAGATCGTCTTTTTGTCGGACCAGAATTGGAGAAGAAAATCCGGATAGGACATTTCCATTTCACAGATTGTATACCACCAGCTTAAATGGGCTCTTTAGTGACCAGTCCACAGCAGAGTCGCAAGGGGAAAGGAGCCGGCCAGGAAGAAGCCTTGGCCACATCATCAACGCTCTCGACTAGATTGATTTTACCCCCCTAAAAGATTCTTCCTGATTACGCAACCAAGGGACCTCGAAGAACAAGGCCCCTAATGTCAGGGTAGATCAGACAGGTCATTGGCCAGAGTTCCTCGAAGATAGAGGGTTTTACTGTGCACAGTGCCAAAACCACACGGGCAAGCAAGATTGATAATTCAACCTCGTCAGTAAACACCCTATATCTCTTACAAACGATTCAGCATGGAATCATTTACCACGGCAAAACATTTCCTCACAGCAAATGTTTTGTTTATGGTGATGGTAGATCTGAAGACGCTACTTGCAATGTGCCAATGCACCCGCGGCACGGAAGTTTTGGCGGATAGTCATAGTTATGGCAAAAAGAAGGTTCTGACACTCCGGTTCAGGCACTTCAATTTGGACTAAGTCTCTTTCAAGCAGGACTGTACAAAGGTGAGTGGCAGAGAGTCATAAGGCCCCCTGAGGCAGGAACAGATAGCGTAATTGCCTATGTGGACGACCCTTTTTTTCGCCCACTCCAGGAGCCAGCTATTGCGGAGATGAAAACCAGGCCTGACTCATCTCCAAAAGATTACGACTGGTTGGTGAATGGGAAAAATTAACATAGCTTCCTCCCAGCAGATCTTGATCCTGGTTACCTCATCGCCCAGAGAAGATTTCAAAGTCGGGAGACTCGAGCAAGAAATAGAAATGCTTAAACACAGCACGTTAATTTCCGTCGGAAAAGCCATGCTTTGTGGGACTGATAGTCCTGTCCATTGGCTGTTCCTGGGCAAAGGCACACCTATGGCGCTACAGGCCCACACCTAGGAGGAAGCGGACAGGGCGCAAAGGAAGAGATCTAGGCCAGTTGTTTCTTTTCCTTGAAGGTGAAAAAGATCCCCATGGTTGTGGAGGAATCAGGTCTCTTCCAAGGGTCTACCACGGATAAATATCAGAGGAAGGTCGGTGTAACATTGTCACAGTGCCAACGGCTGGGGAGGGGGCGGCACACCTGGAGAAGAAGAATTCCTGCTCCAAAAAGCCCTTAGAGCAAAAGAGGAGGCAAAGATCTTCCAATTACCAGGCGCTGTTGAACAGTTGTTACAGGGCCACTGACATTTTTTCAAGTCCAGGTCCAGGGGCAACTTTTGGTTGTCAGACCAATTTACCACAGTGGCTTACATCAACACACAGGGAGGTACTAAAAGTCTCCCCCTTCAGTTGCTGGCAGACAAAACTTTGCAGTTGGGCAGAGACTAGGTGTTATCACGCTCTGCAGCCAAAAGGGACCTTAATGTGAAAGCGGGATTTTCTAAGTGGATACCAGCTCAGAGAGGGCGAAATAGAGTCTGGATCCAGAGGTATTCCGGCTCTTGACGGGACAGATGAGGTGGGTGGCCCCTCATCGATCTCTTTTCAACAGAGCCAACAAGGTGCCACTGTTCTTTTCGATTCACGAACCACAAAGCATTGGCACTGGACGCTATCCAGAGCTGGAATTCTCTTGCTAGCTTCACTCAGTCACCTTTTGTCTATGGTGCTATAGACGTTTTGAGCAAGAATCCAACCGTTTGATCTTGGTGGCACCCCATGGCCAAAAAAAGGTCTGGTTTCCGGAGATCCTGAAATGGGCAGTGGGGGGCCTCCATTCCCTCTCCTCAGCAAGCCAAAGATCTGCTTCTCAACCAGGGACCAGTACTTTGCAGCAAAGCCGACTCGTTACCACCTAACAGCGTGGTTACTGAGAAATCTGTTAGCTCACACCGAGGACTATCCGAACAAGGTCATGGTTTAAATTCTCAAGTGACACGGCAATTATGGTGATCGGAAAAACCTCCACAGTCCCTCTGTTTGCTCGATCCCTCCACCCCCGTGCTCAGCCAAGCCTGCCGGCAGTCATGGATTCAAGTAAAAACCAGGAGCCGGGAAGAGAGGGACGGGCCAGTGAAGAAATCTTCGGGTAAGTTTCAGATTTGAGTGTCTTTTTGGAATCCCCCTGGCAGAACATCCACATCAGGTTCCTGAAGAGAGTCTCCACAGCCGAGTGCAAAACCCGTGCCCAGTGGAACCTCAATGCTTGTACTTAAGCTTCTGAGGCATGAAAACATCAAATGGTTTGCCACCTGGAAGGTAGTAGTTTTTTCGCAGCCGTGAATCAGCGAACATGCTCACAATGTCAACTAAGGAACCTTACCTGCGGGGTTTTTCCAGATGGAGTTGCTTACGGATGGAACACTTTTGCCAAAGATGACCAAATTTCACAAAAAAAAATCAGTAGATTGCAAAACATCTTCCATGTTTGTCTTTTCATTCAGGACCAAGCAAGGGCAACAAGGAGCGGACACCATAATCAAGGCAAAGAGGGGAAGGGGATTATGGACGAGAAAGAGGGAACAAGTGTAATAGAAGGAGTAGGGGGTATTTGCATAAGGGCAAGCAGCTACTTCCTGGGCAAGAGCGGGCTGGTTGCAACACCCGAGATTGGCCAGCAGGCACATGGACCATCCCTGTCCACCTTCTCGAAGCAATACCGCCGAGTCGTAGGCAGCGCCACGCAGGCCTTCGGCAGGGGCGTCCTGCAATGACGTTTTGGGAAACCGGAGTTAGACTTATGTAACTTCTTTTCCATAAGGGGGGGGGGGGGGGTCCTATTCAAGGCCTACAAAAAATTAGGTCTGTTGGAACGGATTGGAATGTGGCTGTGTGTTTTTGGGGAGGAGGGCGGGGGTTCTCCTTTTTACAATATGTCCCCCCTTTTCCCAAGCGTCATTCCAGGACAGCACCAGAAGAGGACTCCACCTATGTGGGAGGAAAACACCCAGGACAAATCTTTTTTAAAGTCCAGCTATCCTCCCTCTGTTCAGTCTTTGGTGTTTCCTCACCACGGAGGAACATCAGTCAGGAGGGTGGTGTCCCATCTCTGGATGCGCCTGTCCCTTAGGGAATAGATGTGTTTTCTATGGGTCCCGACCACTGACAGTAGGTGGGCAAGTGTTTGGGCACCGGACTCCTCGCTCACGCTCGGGGGAGATCTGAGCCCTCCACTCCGAGCGCCCCGGATGGATCACGGGGGGTATTTGATGGAACCAGATCTACTGCCGGAATGGGTGGGGAGTGTTCTAAATATAGACGGTCTTATGGGTCGGAGATGTAGCTAGGAAGTGGTTGGGTTTTTCCTAGACCATTTCTGTGAAAAAGTTTCCCCCTTACCTTCTTCCCCAATCAGGGTAGATCTCCAGCGTGGCCATAGTTCACGTTCGGCTAGGCGAAATCAGTGGGAGGATCTAGCACTGGCCTCTCAATGTCCCGCCTATCAAAAGCGCACTACCATCCATTTTATAAGGAGGGTACTAAATTACCTTCCCACAGACTCCGGTACTGGGCGGTAACCCCTACCCACAAGCTGTCGGAAGGACATAGTCTGAGCGCTCACCATTTTCCGTGTCACTCACCAGGGGTCGCGGCGGGGAAACCGAGAATGTGGGGAAACGGGGGACAGGGGGAGGGAGGGAAGAGCCCGGGAAAGAAGGGGGAATGGGGGCGGAAGACACCGAAAAAAAAAATACCGGAAAGCAAGAACATAATAAAGGATATGTTGTGTGCAAACGGAGGAAATGTGCTGGTTTGTAATGCCAAAGTAGCTAGCAACACCATGAAGCAACTATGAAGAAAGGGAAAGCTGCTGTAGGAATGGGCTGAAGGACGACCCTGGGCGGCAGTTCTTAAGTTATTGCAGCTGGGCAAGGAACTGTTAAGTTCAGTAAAGGAGGAAACTTTCAGTTACGTTTAGCTCTCTGAAGCCAAGCCCGCTAGTCAAAAAGCCGCACAAACCTTGCACCCCAACCCCTGAATCTTTTAATGGTACGAGACTCTTACCTGGGCTTGCCACCTCAGAGGAGGAGGAAAGGGAGGAGAGCGGCTGAGAGGGAACCGAGAGAAGTAAGGAGACCGAGACAAGTTTGACCAGGCACCACAATTAGGGGTTTGTTTACTTCTTAGATGAAGTAGCCAAATTGTTAAGTCGATAATTAAACGAAACTTTACACACCGAGGAGGAGAAACAGTTCAACACAATAACAATCATTTTGATCAGGATTGGGGGGGGCGCAAGGCAGGTCTTCCCAGTGCCTGACATTGTCAAGAATGCAATTTTGGAAGAGGGAGGAGAATGATGAAGAAGAGGTTTTTCTGTCAGTTGTCTTAAAAAGACGATTCCATTTGACAAGAGTCCGTCCTTGCCTAGAACAAACATCCTAAAGCTGAAGCGCCTTTTCCCAGGTGTCCAGAGGTTATACTGATTCTCCTTTGAGGACATGGCAACATCAAGGTTCTATGGATAAGAGCTCCGAGGATTCTCTCAGAAGGGTTGGGAGGCTAATATTGGGGGATGAGATGACCAGTTCAAAACCACATTGGAAGCAGTAGGAAGAACTGCTGCTGGAATTTCTGCCTGGGATTATGCAAGCGGCAAACAAAATTTATGGCCGTCTGTTTTTGGAGGTGTGAAGGTCACAGCAGGACGGGGGGCCTGCGTCAACTGTTCAAGATTGGCTCTCTGGCTGAGTCTTGGTCGGGAGAGACGGGGTCTTAAGGTCAAATGCCTGGCATACACATGCAGAACAGAAGCGGCGGAGGGGGGAAAAGGAAAGAAGGGAAAATCAGTGAAGGGAGAGAAAAGTGGGGGTAAAAAAAAAAAAATAAGCCCACGATTTCGGAATGTGCCCAAGGGGCGAAAGATAAGACGCCAGAGACACGGACCAAACCATGTCATATAATCTATGGCCGATGGAAGCCGATGCTTTAACTTCAAGGGAAGACCGGCGTCGTCATTGAGCGAGGCGGGCACAAAAGTGTGGCGGAAGACTAGTGGCAGCCACCCATAATGCATCAGGCATTTTTTTGCAAAAAAAAAACAAAAATGTGATGACAGTCATAACGTTTGCATTCTGGAGCTCATCTGAGCTGGTCTGTCTTTTTGCACACGTCGGGGTGTGTATGGCCAGTTTTTAAGTGATGCAGCTTGCACTTTCTCAGGTGTTGACTGCAGTTGTGGGCCGGCGCTGCGAGAGGATTTAGATCGCCACTTCAGATAGGAAGGGTTTTTTTTACTCTCACGTCTTCCACGGTTTTTCCCAAAGCCGTCAGGAAATTTCAGACTTATTCTAAACTTAAGGTCAATACCTCGGACAAAAGTAGTAGAGAAGAAAAGAAGGGAAGGACCCTCCTGGGTGCACAATAAATTTAGAATTAGGGCCATGGACATTTCTTCTTCACGGGCCGCAGTGATACATGGTGATGGTAGATCTCAAAAAGATTGACTAGTCCATGTCCCACTTGCCACGAGCAACAGCGAAATACCTACGATTGCATACTATGGCAGGGCCATGCCTGCCATTTTAAGTTTCAGGCCCTTCCTTTCGGCTTGAGCTCTGCAACCAGGATTTTCCACTAAGTGGTTTTGCCAGAGAGTCGGAGTCCCCGGAGACAAAAAGAGATCGAGTGAGTCCATACCATGCCGATCTACTTTTATTCGCCCACTCCAAGGAACAAGCTAGTGCTGGATTTAAACAGGTCGCTCAGACACATCTTTTCAAAGGTTAGGCTGGGTGGTGGTAAATTGGGAAGAAATGAAAACCCTAGTTCCCACCCCAGCGGAATCTTGTTCCTGGGTTTACAAATCAAAGAATCTTTTTGCCACAGAGAAGATCTACAAATGGATATGCAAGTAAAGGTGCACAGCCACAGTGCAGGCGCACGGAAGGAAGGAGGGTCGAGGGAATGCGTGGCGGCAACATAATGTCATAAGACATAAAAGCAGTACTCTGGCACAGGGCACCTATGCGTCATTTGCAGGCATTACAACCTGTCAAATGGTCAGGCAGGAAAAGAGGACACTTAGACGTAATGATTTCGCTTCCACCAAAAGTGAGAGGTCTCTTTCGGAGCGGCGGTGATCGAGATCAACAGTTGCTTTCTGAAGGGTATCCTTGGCAGGACTATCGACACGTGACATAGTCACGGATGCCAGATACGGGGGAGGGGGGGAGTAAATAGGGAAGCAGTATGCACTCGGGGACCAGTGGCAGAAAGGAGGGAGGCCAGAAGAGTCCTCTAATACAGGAATTTGTTGGCAGACACAGGGCGCTGTGTCCACTTCCAGGTTCAGGTGCAGGGCCGCAATGTTGAATTATATTGACAATTCCACGATGGTTGCCTATCTAAACAAAAACAGGGGGGCAAAAGGGCGTTCCCCCCTCCAACTCTGTCACAAAAGATCTTGCAGGTGGGCAGACAGGAAATCAAAAGTATCCCGCTATCTGCTCGACAAATAAGCGTTACATTGAATGTCAGAGCAGATTCCGGAGCAGGTACAAACTCAGGAGGCAGAGTGGAGCCTCCATTCAGGAAGGTTTTTCAGGCATTGGTACGCCAAGTGGGGTTGCCCATTCAATAGACCGGTTTGCCACAGAAAGCAAAGCAAAAGTCCAACGCGGAGGGGAAACGCGAACAAAATCCCGATTATTTACCCCGTACTATGCTTACCTCACATCCTCCCCCCTTTCCTATTCTGTACGCTTAATATTAAGGGAAAGAAGATCCCCAAACTCGGGACACACACTCCCGGCCTGGCTGCACCTCTAACGTCAGAGGGTACTGAGAGCCCACAAACAAACCAAAAGGCAGCGTGCAGCAGATAAGACGAAAAGAGGGAGCTCAACGCGGAGCGCATCCTACAAGACTGCCCCCAAATTATGCAGTATCCTTGACGTGACATCCTCTCATTAGGAACCCAGACCCCCGCCTAGAAATGGCAGGCCACACGACCAAGGTATCTCAACTCCTCCACTACGGAACCCAAGTCCCCTGTTTCCCTGCGATCTTCCACCTTGCCCCCAGCAATGATAAGATTCCTGCCTCTACGTAACGGTCACTTCCCGCCATTCTTAATTCCCTAGCTCGACTCTTCACATCTCTCCCCGAACGTCATTTACCTTAAGCGAGTAAGCCCCAGGGCGGTACAAACGAAAACTTGCGCCCCCAAGCAGTTGTGGTTCCAGAGATCCTGAAGTGGGCTTGATGGAACCACCTCTTCATCTCCCAAAACAGAGTGGATCTCCGTCGCAGGTCCAGTTTTTGAACAACCCCAGAGGCCTTCCAGTTGGCGCTTGGTTCGAGGAATCCTTGTTGTCCAGAAGGGACTCTCCACCAAGTGATCAACACAATACTCACAGCCGTAAGCCGTTACTAGAGCACAATACGGCAAGATATGAAAGACCTTCGTCTCCTTTTGACGATTCCGGGTTCAAACAAGTTTTCAGCAACTGGATTCTTCAGAAAGGGCAAGATATGAGGACCTGGACTGCGAACTTTCCATAGTTATCAAGAGTTGTACTTTCCATCTTTTGAACAACCCGGCCAATGTACGGAAGACTTTTTCACCATCTGGAGTACAGGGCAGCTGTGCTTCAATACCTGAATTGATGAAGCCTTTTCAGCAACCTCTTCCCTTTTTGTAACATTCTGGACAGAGGAAGGGGATGTCAGATACCAAGGCCACCATTGCTCGGTTGGCTCAAAAAACCATCATGGTGGCCTTATCAGGTACGCAGGTGCCTTGCCCTCTACGGATAAGGGCACACCTCCACAGAGCAGCTGCTGCTTTACTTGGGCTGAAAGGGATGGCGCGACACATGAGCAGCTATGCCAGGCGGCCCACATGGACGTCCCTGTCCACCTTTTCAAAGCACTACCACCTGGACCTCATGGCTGCGCCAACTCACGGCCTCGGCCAGAAGGTCCTCCAGGCGGGGTCCCGCCCTAGTCTGGTGAGACTCGAATCATCTCTGGCGTCCTGAAATAAGCTTAAAAAAAACATGTTAACCAGAACACCTTATTTCTTCTGACTTTTCCGTTTTCAATTATTCACCCCACCATCACTTTTTCTACATTGATGAACAAACTTTACCTTTTTATCTACCTTGTCAACTCTCCTCTACTCTCCCTTTCCTATATTTGTCTTCCACTTCACTTCCCTACTTCTATCCTACCTGGTAACCTTTTCCATAAGTATTACAGGACAGCAGGCTACCCACCCTCTGGTTTATGTCAGGGGTCGGCTTGTGCCGAGCACTATTTTTGTTTGGGGCTTGTGCTAATTACTTTAAATGTGCTTGCTTCTTTCTAGTTTCACTCTAGCATCCTATACAAAACAATGACCTGAACAGGAGGAGAGAAGAGCTGGACTTTAAAAGATTGATCCTGGGTTTCCTCCCACAGGCAGGGGGAAGTCCATCTCTTGATGCTGTCATGAATTACTTATGGAAAAAGACGTTGTAACGTAGGTCTAAATCATGTTTTTGTTATGCAGTTCCACTCGAGTCCTTCTTTTACTGACTGAATAATGGATAGATTAGAAGTAGAGCTGGCCTTAAAGATCTTATTCCTGGTGTTTCTCCCACAGGAGGTGAGTCCATCTCTTGGCGCTGTCCTGAATTGACTTATGGAAAAGTTACGTAAGTCTACTCTAATTACAGACTGCCAAGGGGCATTGAGAGAAGATTTAAAGTCTTTGTTTGCGTTTCCTCACTCTGGGAGTGAAGGCCCTATCTCTCATGTACGCGGTCATGAAAAGATAAAAAAAACAGTTACCAGTTTAACTCTAGATTTTCAGACCAACGAAGATGCCACACAGTTTTTTTTAGAGCAGGAAAACCCAAAAAATATTGACGTGTTCAGTCATTTGGGGAAAAAAATTACCTCAATATCAACTTCAGCCACAAGATGTCCCAAATGAACCCTTGCCGTTAAATTGCAGATTCATCCGCTGCCAATTTCTCACCACATTGGGAAGAGAGGGGCAGAGGGAGACGCGCGTTATAACACAGCCAAAGCTGACCGACACGCCATAAAAATCCATCCTTCTTTGCCCCACCCCCCCCCCCCACCCCACCACACCCACACACAATACACCGCTGGAAACGTATGCGAGAGAGTATAAGCCAACCATCATGACATACCTTTTGTAAGTTTCATTTTCAATTAGATTGACTCAATTAAAAAATATATTTGTGAGTAGTTTATTACTTTAATACAAAAACTTTTGTCAAAAAAACTTGCCTTAGTTTTGAAAGAAAAAAAAAAAGATGTCATCATTTTGTAGTATAGTTAAAACAGTAGTTATAACAAAACTGAAAAGATAGCGGTGCCTCATACAAGTGGCATGTACCAGTAAAAATCAGGAAAATAAAAAACCTGAATGGACAAGAATGATTGGTGTTGTAAGAGCGGGATTGGGATTCAGCCGTATACCGGCCCAAAAACTGATCCACTTCAGTTTTTTTTTTTTTTTTTTTTATAACTCGCATATAGCAACCCAAGCCCATATAAGTGAAATAATCACAAATTTATCATAAAACACAAAAAGTTAGATTTTTTACCCATATATCCTACATAAATTACATATTTCTATAACTAATAACAATCCTTTCCAATTCATTTTAAATGTACTAATTATTAATCTCCAACACCACATACATTTCAGCACCTGAATAATACCTATAGTGAAGACGCCAAATCAAATGTAAAAAATTTGGACAGCCATTTAGTAAGGCACTCTTAAAAGTAAACTGCACACTCAACTAAAATGCTGTACATTACACCCCACATTTTTATTATGTTTCAAAGAATATCAAACTGCTAAACGTAGTGTGGGCATTGTGTTGAACAGCCTGTGACATAAAGCAAAAAGCCATCTCCAAGCACAAAAAAAAAAAAAACTCCACTAATATTAGCTACCTTCCCAGAATGGAAAGTATGTATCCTCTTTAAAGGCTTTCATATAGGCATGTAAACTTCAGTGGTAAAATAAAAGCTTGACTGTACTGCCCCAACAGTAGTACAATTTCACAGGATCCCACCTCTATCAGGGCAGAGGGGGTTTAAAAAAAAAAACATAGTACTAAGATGGTGAAAATGTCAAAAATGCGGTGGTGGCCCTCCCTCCTGTGATCAGCTGTGGCAGAAAGTGGATTTGGGAAAGAAGACGTCATTTCTGAGTTTGCCACGCCTAATCCCTTGTGCCAGCCGTCAGATCTGAATCCCGGTGACGCTGGAGGGCGGGAGCATCAACAGATTCAGATCTGGATTGGTGGAGAGCGAGATGGAAGATCTTACATCTTACATGCTGCAGACAGGGAACTCCAGGTATGTCTGCACTGGAAGAGAGGAAGCAGGGACGGGCAATTATGGGGTTTTCTCTACAAGGATCGGTTTGCCTAGATAAAGACTCATGAAGGCAAGATAAGTTTGTTTGTTTTTTGTTTCTTATGTTTTAAGGTTAAGTGAACTTGCACATTCCATCAAAAACTTGTGTTACAAACAGATTTTATACTGCACCACACACACTGCGTGTGGATGAGGTTGTAGAGACCACAACTGGCATGCACCATCATCATCCATAAATGACTAAAAACGATCATAACTGCAAGATTCTAGAAACATATACAGAGGAGGAAAGATGCTGTAGGAGAGGAAAAATCACTCCTTAGCTATCCCAGAGAACAGCCGTGCTTACATCATCATTATATCAGGTTCCACTTTTGTCAGAAAATGTTGATACAAGTTTTGGTTGTTTTTAAAGAGGCAATTGTTAGTCTTCTTCAGTAGTCTTATATTTCTCAATAATTCAGAGAAAAAAACAAATCAAGCACCTAAGCTCAGAATTTAGACGTTTTCTGCCAAATCCTCTGGTCAATGTATCATTCCTTTCCATAAACCACTGATGATACGATTAGAAAGTGCAACGTTTCTTGGCGAGATGCCACTCATCTCCATGGCACATGGCTGCCCATTCCAATGCTGTTAAGGTAATAAATGGCGCGATGGAGTTTTATCGGCGGTTAATTTCTATGGTGGGCTGTATGTGGGATAAGCCAGCCACCTCTTCACTTTTACTTTCCTTGTAAAGATCAAAACAAAAACAGATGCAAACTTGTTTTTTATCGGTTAGGACCTTCTGGAGAGAAGATTTCCAGACCTTTAGACCTGAGCGTCTTTGAACGTTTCAGATTCCGGAACTGGACTCACGCGAGAAAAATGTGGAAATGCATGGAGATAAAAATTTGGGGTTTCTGTAGTTAATATATCGGACAGCGGAAAAACTGACATGTTTGGGCATCCAAAGAAAGAAGCATTGATCGTCCATGGACAATTTTGTGGGCCCCTCAGCACTGTCGTAAGGTTTGTTAAGGTCTCAATGGTGGCTCAAAGCCCACAAAAATCATGTACCATTTCCTTGTGAGTGGTGTTGCGATGACCACAATGTCATACATATCCAACCCAGGTCCTGTGTCTGTTGATAAGTTAATTCATACAACTTCATTGAATTTCCTAAAATGGAAAAAAAATGATTTACTAATAAATGTTAATACCATTCAAGTTACAACCGATAACCTTGCCTTTTAAGTGAAACATGGCAGTTGTCTCTGCAAAGCCAGCTAACTACTTCACTTGTTTGCAACAATTCTATCGAAAGTAGAATGACTGAATAGACTATAGACGCAATTACACATGCCAAACACAGCAACACATGAGCAGCACCAACATACCTATGGATAGTGTCCAATCAAAAAAATTGATGACAACTTGACAATTTGTGCAGTTAGGCTTATGTTTAAGTTAAACAAAGGTTAGAAACCAATTACCAGCACTGTGATTAGGCGAGTCTCACAAAGGAATTACAATAAGAGAGGTGTGATGGGTAATGACAACCTCATGAAAGGCACAAAACTGTTAAAGGCGTGCAGTGGATTAGAATTGTGCATTTCGTTGCATCTGACTCCATACCAGTATGGCATTATTTCCACCATAGAACTAAGAGTTGAAAAGATCATTAATTTCATCCGGGATATTGTGATACTCACCAG
>CM070034.1:119134505-119147260 GCA_036250615.1 Ptychadena robeensis
TGGTGTGTAGATGGCCATGGTATATTTTATATATCATAGGTGGAATGGTGTGTAGATGGCTATGGTATATTTTATATATCATAGGTGGACTGGTGTGTAGATGGCCATGGTATATTATATATATCATAGGTGGACTGGTGTGTAGATGGTCACTGGATGGTCGTTGTGTGTCTGGTATGGTGTTATATATCCTAGTAATGGAAGATAGACTAGTGTGTAGATGGTCATGGTGTGTTATATGTATCATACTAATGGAAGGTGTACATGTAAAAGGGACTGGTGTGTAGATGGCCATGGTGTATTATATTTATCCTAGGTGGACTGGTGTGTAGATGGCCACTGGATGGCTGTGGTGTGTTATATATATATATATATCATAGTAATGGAAGGTGTGTAGGTGGTCACTGTATGGCCGTTGTGTGTCTGGTATGGTGTGTTATATATATATATATCATAGTAATGGAAGGTGTGTAGGTGGTCACTGTATGGCCGTTGTGTGTCTGGTATGGTGTGTTATATATATATATATCCTAGTAATGGAAGGTGTATGGGTAAGAGGGACTGGTTTTGTAGATGGCCATTGTGTGCCTGGTATGGTGTGTTGTTTTTTTATATATCTATCAAAGTATCAATGTTATTACTGGCTTTGTTTGGTTTAGTGTGTTGTATGCCATGATACTGGTTAGTGTAAAGTAGTTAAGTGTATTGATGAGATAAAAAATTAAGTCAATGCCAGAGGTGGTTCTCGGAGCCCGCTCTGTGGGCATCAGGGAGAGGAGAGAATTGCAGCACTTTCTTCCTCTGCCCGGTGCACCCAAAGCCCCCACCCTCCTCTACCACTGCCAGCCAATCTGAAGCCTGGGGAAGTGAATGTAAATGTAGGGTGTGTGTGTGTAATTCAGCCCTATATTGCCATGTTGTAACTGCAATAAATAAGGGGTTTCAGGTTGGCCATTCAGCCTCTTAAATGTTTGCCATCACTGTCGAGATGCAGAATCGCTTAAAAAGATTGGCTTAAACCAAACATAGGTGAGTGTGCCTGATCCCTGCCCAATGCCAAGGAGCTTAAATATCAGTTCCTTTTTACCTCAATTAATCACCAAAAAATTATTGAAATTAAGCATAAAATCAAGCCAGATGTTGCCAAATTTCAGCGGATGGTATAAGTATGCAACGGTTTTCTTGGCATTTGGATGGATTTGTGTCTGATGGTACTATAACGCATGCACACGAGGCTTTGACAAGGAGTTGATTGGCTTTCAGTCAATCACATGGTGAGCTGTTAAAATCAATGTTTAGGCTTGTCCCCACTATATCGATCTCCGGCAATTATAATCACGGAGATTGTGGACATGTATTTGATGGGGCTCATCCCCACACTGCTGTGTCTTCAGCTTTGACAATGCTTTGCATGGAGACCCTGCGGTCCCCATGCAAAGCAATGGACGTTGACCGTGATTTACGGTCATATCCGATATCCCTGTTTTTGAGTGGGTTTGATTGGTCATGCAGTGTTTTTTATTTTCTATTTTTCAGAATATTTTTTTTATTTGTTAGCTATTCAGACAAATTATTTCCATAAATGCTGATGCTTGATGTTGCGGACAACAATAGATATTTTCCCAAAACGAACAATAGTCAACTCAATTGTTCATGTTCCTGCACTCTGTTAATGGAAATAGTTTGAGACTATAGTAATGCAGAATATGACGTAACGTAATCGGTACTTTCAATAATGAAATTAAGAGAAATAAAAATTCAGTCTCTCAATGAATAAACTTTTATATGGATCTATTCCCTATACGTCCACACACATCATATTATTGTGGACGGGTTAGGGCAGCCAAACATACATCAACCTTTGTAATATCAATTTTTTAGCTTGGTTCACTTTTGCAATTTAAACATCAATCCAATATCAATAACGGTTCTGCCATGCAGGAGAATCCATACGAAGCCAATTCCTTGAAAGTTCATCTTTCAATTCCAGTCACAAATTTCGATTAAAACAAATAGAAATTCAAACTATCACTTCTACTGCTCAAGTAAACAGACATTTTGACCTGTGTATGGCCAGCTTTAGGAAACTGGCTAATTATCCTCCTGGGTGTTTGCTTACCCCACAACTCTGGCATACCTGCCTATCCCCTGTGAGCCCATGGCCTAACTTTTCCACCTACGCCTCTTCGGTGTCATCGATGACTGCAAAGAGGGGGCTCCATTGACCTCCATGTTATTGAGGCAAAGTTGGTTTTCTGTCTTGCATCCCCATGCAGGGGAGCAGGGAGGGCACGGAATGTAACAATGTAATCTGCCACAATTACCTATGGCACTCTTTTTAATAAAAAAAAGCCCAGGGGGTTTTGCTCTCCTCAGGTAAACTGGTAATGACGCTGCCCACAAAGTGTTGCTTTCAGTTCTGAATCCAGCTGCCTCAGTTTAGAGTGAATGACCCTCTAATAAATATGGCTGCAGACATCTGCCTAGGTCAATGACTATAAGGGCTTGTACAGATTCTTCATAAATGTCACAGAGCTCTATTGTGATGGTAGCAGCTATACAGCGATCAGGTCTCTGGCAGGACAGATCCTCCCTCTCCCATCCATAGTACAGAGACTAGAGAACAATCAGTGATGGATGATTCCAAGTCTCCGTACAATGCTCTAAGGGAAAATCTGGCTTTTGTGTTTTTACAGTACAGAGTCTCTTTATCTCTACCAACTATATATATATTAATATATACATACAGGATATATATTAGTGGCCTACCTGATAGAATACCTGCTGTGTTTCCCCAAAAATAAGACAGTGTCTTGTATAATTGTTTGCTCCCAAAGATGCCCTACATCTAATAGGGTATCAGGGTGGGGGGATCACATAAAATGGCACAGGATATTTAGAGGGGGGGGATTACCATTTAAGTAACCCCTTCTGATCTTCCTGTGTCATTTTGATTGTCCCTCCTGATCCCCCCCCCCCCCCCTGTCCACGGTTACAGTACCGTATTTTCGGGGGGTTGCCTTATTTTCAGCGTGATGCAAAAATGTAAGGGTGCCTTATTTTTGGGGGATTTTATTTAGGGAAACCGTGTAGTGTTTGTAAGGCTTACAGAAATTGTATGGTAAGATTGTAAGATGTATGGTAACCGTAAGACTGTGGTTGGGCCTAAGCAATTCAGGAGGAGGTTGTAGTTCCTTCCATTCCTTCCTGTTCCTGAAAGCACCAAGGATATTATGGCTGCAGCGTTTGGAAACTATGAGCAGATGGATCTGGAGTTGGTTGGCCTTACACACACCAAAGTAGTTTTGTTTAATAACAATTTTATCCAAGTCACAAATGTATTTTTTTCATGTTTAATCTGAGTAGAAAAGTAATGATTATACTCTGCAGGAAGCATTTTACTGCTGTGAGAATCCAAACATTTATATGTATATTAAATAGCAGCACCTGGGGAGAGAACCCAAAAAGCCCATAGCCATATTATTATGCAAATCTGAGCTTCTTGGTCATGCATACATTTTGGGCAGTGAGACTACCCGTCGCTGTAGTGGAGTAATATTCTTTTTCTTTGAAAACTACAAGGCCCTTGCTTGTAGGAGGACCTATCACAAAGCACCTTTTGGATTGAATGACACTTTAATTTTAGAATAGACTGTTCACATAACGCCTCCATGTGTTATGGATTTTGAAATTCACTCTGACACAGATTGCCCTTCCATCTTTCATCAATTTCTTCCTGGAACAGAATGGTATTTGAACTGGGCGTCCTGAGATGGCTGAATGTGAACAGCTGCAATAAAGAAGCAAAACTCCAAAACAGATCTGGTGTTCATTTCCTCTATATGTTAGCTGAAAGGTTAAGCATGGGCTGTGTCCTATTGGTCAGTCCATCGCAGAGGGAAAATATCAGATTTAATTTTCCAATTCACCTTGTAAGATTTCACATTGTCTTTACGGAATCAACCACCTTGACCAGAACTTTCCCCAACATTTTAATTAAAATTTTAAAAATGTTTTTAACTATAACAATTTGTAATATTTTTCAAAATATGAATTGATTGCACTTTTTTGTTTATCATGATGTTAATTGGAAGAAGTCATATTTTATATACATTGATATATTGTGTACAAAGTGTAGCTGATTGCTGATTTACAATGATATTTTTATACACTGTAGGTATGTGGGGAACCTCTCTCGGGATGTCACAGAAGCACTGATACTTCAGGTTTTCAGTCAGATCGGTCCATGCAAAAGCTGCAAGATGATTATGGATGTGAGTTTTCCCATATTATTATTACAAGTCTTCACAAATCCTCCCCACATTCCCATGTTCCCATTTGTGTTCATATTAAATTTGATCACTTCCTAATGAACACGTGTCTGTGCTTCCTGGATCAGTGACCAGTCCTCAGTGTAAGGAAGAGACACCCTGATTCCTAGGTGCTTTGTATACTTTCGCATGACGCAGGGGTAAAATTTTCACTTTGCAGATTTGGTTAGTTATCTGGCCCTTATCATAGCGCTTTATCTGCTTGTGTCAATTCATAGTTTAGCGATAATTGGTAAACTCTTTACTGAAGGTGACTGTTCAGGCTTGAAGTGTGCACTGTAGTCTTGAAATCTTAGATCTACACATTATTTCTGTTTAATGCCATGCAGCGGTATTAAACTGGTATGTCATATATTATAATATAATATATAAGGGCTAACAAGGCTATTCCCTTTTTTTTTTTTTTCTTCTTTTTTTTGTGAAACTCTTGCCTCTGTTTTAGATATGTGTAGAAATATCCCTCATATGGGATGGCTTCTGTGATGCTTTTATTGATAATTTATTACCAATAAAATTATTGGTGGTTGAAGTATTTGTAATTTTACATTTGTTTAACATTCTTATATTATATATTTTGTTGTCTATATTGACATTTCTTTCCTATAAATTGATCATATCCTTCTAATAATAAAATCTTTTTTTTTATTGAGCAGACAGCTGGCAATGATCCCTACTGCTTTGTGGAGTTTTATGAACATCGCCATGCTGCTGCGTCCTTAGCAGCAATGAATGGGCGAAAGATAATGGGCAAGGTATGTCTATATCATGTTCAAAGGTGCAATATTTCCGAGGTGATACAGGAGAACAAGCTATAACTGCTAAAATTAACTCTTCTCTCTAAGCTAATACATTTTTTCATTGTTTTTAACAAGCTTAATAGCCCTTTGTCACATGTCGCTATACAGTCTGTACTGTCACATGCACACCAGTCATTACTTCCTGAGTGAGAAGTGACCTGTCTGCTAAAATTAAATTATTCATTTGTATTGTAATAGAAAAGAGCAGCACAGAATGGCAGTCGAATCACTAGAGGAGGGGTGTGAAACTCCAGCCCTCAGTGTAATTATATTTGGCCCACTAGTGATTTTTGTTTTTTAATTTAATTTCCATTTGTTTAATATTTGTCCAATACTTGTTCTAGATTCATTGTTTAACTTTGTGGGCGCTTTGCCTGAGTTAACTCGGGGGGAGTTTCTCAGCTAATAATGCCAGATATAATGCCGGGGGGTGGCGGTGGAGGTGGAGACATGTTATGGAGGGGGTGTTGCTTTTTTCGTTTGTAACTTCCAGAAAGGCAGGAGATCACTGCAGATTTTATTGTGATTTGTTGTGACCCCCATGTGGCACGCTTTTTAAAAAGCAAGACTTGATCTTGTTTCAGAATAAAAGCAAATAAATAAAGAGCAAATATTTCAGATGTAGCTACATAGCTTGATTCTCTTTTGAAGTCTAATAAGTAAGGTTCACTTGGTCAGTCCCAAGCTATCCTTTGCAGCTCCCAACCTATCACTGGCAACCACAGGGTAAACACAACTTTTTAAGTATAATCCACTGCTGCCAATACAGGGGGTCAGGGGGTGATTGACAGTTGCCTGCTGAACTCTAGTGACAACTGGTTTGTTTCCTGGGCTTCTGTCAGACGAAAGGCCAAAAACCAACCCATGGACACTTCATGTCGCGTTCACCAGGCATTTGCAGTAATTGCTTGTTTACTGGACAGTTAAATACCTCTGTAAACGAGCCATTCCTATATCATTGAACCTAGCCAGATCAAGGTTTGTTTACCAGTGGGATTTAAATTATTTTTTTTTTTTTACAGGAAGTTAAGGTTAACTGGGCCACCACTCCTAGCAGCCAAAAGAAAGATGCGAACAGTAAGTTTGTTAATCATTATCTATTGGATACATGCATATTATCTTAAAAGCTCTATGTACAGTTTTGGTAGTCTTTAGATTGGGGTTTCTTCAGCCTGTGTACCTTACATACATGAAGCTACATAAATCTGCCTTTCAGAATCATGTTACTTAGGTCATTCTAGTTCTAGTAAACAATACCATTGTTTTTTTAAATTGTGGAGGAGTAATGTTAATAATTACATTTTAAGATGGTTGAGAAACGCTGCCTTAGATAAGTTGTTGTATTCTGTTTGTGCTCATTTTTTAAGAACAAATCTAATCTTTGTCATCAGGTAGTTCCGTTGTCAACACACTGCGTTCTCAAGGTAATTGTGTCTTTTTATGGATAAAATTCAATCTCACGTGCGTGACCAGCAACAGTCAGGCTCTTGTTATCCTTTCCTTTCTTCTGCCTTCACACTCTTGGGCTGCATTTTAAATTTTTTTCTTGGCAGCCTTTTATAGACCATTGTCCTCTAACCAGTAAACCTAGCCCTGCCTAAAACCATAGCTAACCTTCTGTATCCCATAATAACTATTGTGTCGCCGGAGGTGATTCTGCTAAACAACGCAGTTGTGAAGCTACATGTAGATGTCTAGGTATTATCTTAGCACAAGTAGCCAAATAAACCACTTTTTTAAATTAATATGTATATAGTTGCTCCCACAACTATACCTATCATGAACTAAAAGGACCTTATTGCAATTTTTATTTTACGAAAAATGCCTTCTTCAAGGGGATCCCTCATGATAATTTAATCCATTATTAAAGAGGACTTTCCTGAGTTTGCTGCTTTGAAATAAGCTGTAAAGTGTAATGTAATTATAATATACATCTCTGTAAATATAATCATTTGTTAGAAAGACACTTGCTGCCTTCTAATATCCACTTTAGACCCTGCTGGGGTTCGGTGAACTGCCTTTTTTATTTCTTTCTAGATACAATTTCAGTACAATAAATCCAAGATCTGTTTTTAGTCATGATCCATGCTGTCTCAGTTAGATCAGTGGTACATGTGTTGCACTGAAGAGTGTGGTTAGCAATGCAACTTAACTTCCCTAGCGGTCAGTCCCTACTGTTTCAATTTACCCGGCTTGAATTTCCCACTGCCCCTGTCCACATCACCAGCGTCCTCAATAACGCCGACAATGCAGGCTGGGAAACAGATGCGCCTCCATTATTTTTCAAGCCAACTCAGAACAACCTAGGTATTGTCTAAACCAATAGGGTGGTTAATTAGGATCTCCATATCTAATGTAGCATTATATACAGATTTATGTGGATTTGCTACCATTATTTTATCTGGAAAGATAAATTTAGTTGCAGCTTTTGGCAGTTGGTTCTGTATATTGGTAAATGTACAAGTGACATATGAAACATTTAGTAAAACAAAAATACTACTTGTTGCTTTAAAATCCTTGTGTTGGGTATGGGGAAGGCACTGCCCATGGTTTTCTCTGAGCCTGTATGGACAGCCATGTCATAGCCTATAATCTCTTATGGACAAAATAATGTGCACTTTAATGAATGCGCACAATATGTGCCTGTTGTTCATGACGTTCTGTTTAAATGGGTGCCTTATGAGCATGTTTACAAAAATACTCGAAATTAGGTCCATGATGCCCAATACAGGCTAGACTTTAGTCTTTGAATCCTTGTTACTTGAAGTATTTTTTAACCCTCTGGGCGGTTTGAGCTTTTCGTGCCATTTTTTAGGCACGAAAAGCTCGTTTTACTGGCAATCGCGGCGGAGTACACTGTACTCTGCCTTACTTGCCGGCTCTCCGCCCAGCCCTCTACACACCTCTGACGTCAAATAGACGCTGGCGGCGTGTGGAGAGGAGAGCGGCGCCCCCTCCATTAACATAGAGGTCTTCTACAGAGCCGCCGGCACACAGGGAGATGGCGGTTTTGCCCGATCCCGCTACGGGCACAGTTTGATCAGCGATCAAACTGTGCCCGAACTGAGTTCGGGCAAATCGCTAGGGAGGTTAAGGAAAGTATTCTACTAAACAGCTTATGTGAAACAAAGTATATTTCAGAAAAGGGAGGTCCTCCTTAATGTTGTTAAAATCAATTGTATTTAAATTTTACACTTTTACAGTGGCATCTCTATCCATTTTACACATTAAGGTGAAAGAAAAGTATTTCCTATAGTAACCATTTACTTGCATCTTCAGTGAATAGTAAATGCTTACAATTAATAACTGTTCTTCTTTAAGACGGCATTTTATTGTTTGTAGAGTGTAGGATATTTTGCTATATCGTGATTTGTCTACATAAATAAAAAAAAATACCAAATGTGTTTTAAAGAACAGATCTATGTAATAAGGGATATTTAATTATAAAATATATAGAAATCTGTATATATACATATATGTATATGTTGAAAATGTAATTCCTGCCTACCTGGTACAATAGTATACTGATATATATATCCCTGGGATATACAAAACTTTGAGAGCTGAGATTGAATTTTTTTTAGAATCTAGTGTTAAATACACAGTGTTTCTCTGTCTAAAAATAAAGCAATGTATTATGTCGTAATTTGTCATAATTATGCAAATGTTGTTTTCCCTTTCACTCTGTTCCCATCTCCTTCTCCCAACAAGATCATTTCCATGTTTTTGTTGGTGATTTGAGCCCCGAGATAACAACTGATGACATTAAAGCTGCTTTTGGACCTTTTGGAAGAATATCGTAAGTAGAAAGAAAAGACACAGCCCACCTTGAAACTACAAAGTGCTATAGATACTACGTTCTCCTATCCTCGTTCAAAATAATTTCACTATTGAATTTTTATTTTTACTGATAACTGGTTTTTAATATTTAATTTCTCAAAATTTACAGCTGGCCACAGACCAAAAATGGGGTTAACGCATTGACCTGAGAGTTCAGTTAACAGGCCACGTATGCCCTTTTTTTTAATTCCTATTTTTTTTTTCAAATATATATATCATTTTTCCTATTTCCGTTTTTATTATTTATTTCCATTTAAGTAATTTAAAATTGTGTTTGCGATGATCAGGAAAAACAATTGCATGGTTTAACTTTTTCACAGCTGGCGTGGTCTGCAGGGCACCATTGTTGTAGGTCTCTTCTGCACTGAAAGAGTTAAAAATTAAATAAACTTGAAAGTCACTGATTTTAAAGGTGTACAACAATGCCAAGAATAAAAGTGGCTTGCTTTAGCCCATGCTTGATGTGGAAGTAGCCATGTTGTGAGTGGGATCAGCTGTAGTTTGTGTTAATGTGTTTAAGTTGTAAGAAAAAATAAATTTGCATGTACACCTGATTTAAGTGTCATTCCCTTCCACCCTGCTTTAAATAGAGGAAATTTTTAAGTTCTTTATGACCAATCTAATGAGTCTGCTTTAAAAGTTTTAATTTGCTTAAGCTTCCTACTTTGGCCTTTTTGAATAAGGGACAAAGGAGTGAAAATAGGGGTCACAGTGTGGTCTGTTGTGATTTGCTTCCCTTCGTTGTTTCGACTTTTAGACTGTGATTCTATTGGTTAACGGATGTGTACTTTTTTTTGTTGCAGAGATGCACGAGTAGTGAAGGACATGACAACTGGAAAATCAAAAGGCTACGGATTTGTGTCTTTCTTCAACAAATGGGTATGTGGTTTCATTCCTGCTTGCTTTACCTGTCAGCCTAATGTCTGTCTTTCCCCTTTTGGATTGCTTGGAGATTTCCAATCTTAAATATGCAGTTTTTCTGTAAGGGGTTGACCAATTTAATCTACTGATTGGACACGCCCTCATTGGTATGTGATGCCAGATGTCCCAGCTTTGTTGCCTGTGTGCTGATGCTTTTAAGTTCAATCTAAAGCTATAATGCTAAAGTGTGTCAATATATTTTTTTTATCTGAAAACCAGTATCCCCTTCTACCATACATATTTATGGGCCAACATAATTGTGTATATAAAAAAGCAGCGGGGGAGCTGGGCGCATTGAACCACCATATATCATTCATCTCAGGATGGAGACTGAAGTCATTTAACATTTTCAGATTTGTATATAGATTAAAAAAATCATTACATTTTATACATATCTGTACACGATTATACATAACAATCATTTAGATATTTTGTAGGGGTTCAGCTCAAACGGTGTCCGTAAATAAAGTAAATCCACAAGAACAGGATACTTTTTAGGGCTCCTGCCCCTATTTATTGGCAGCACTCCAAAGTCCCAAAACAAAATCACCCTCACAGGGGTTAACATAAGCCAAATGAAAGCCCTGAACCAATCAAACAGTTCCTTCCTTTAGGAACCCTTAATGGCGTGCCTCCTAGCAGCCATCAGCATGGGGCCACACACTCTTTAGGTGCTCTGTTTGCTGCACCCAGCACCACTGTCTCCAGCCTCTCTCAGGGCCCTGACTGATTGGTCCCAGCTCCTTTTGTGGAGACACACCTGGCCTTCTCGTTAGGGTCCAGCTGGTGTATCTTGGTGGAGTGGGAAGGCCCACCCCTTCGCTGCCACACATTGACCACTTACCCTATATAGAACGTTGCTTCTTCATTTGTTCACAGAAATACTACTTGATAGAGAGAAATATAACATGTCATTTTTATTGTATTGTGTTTGCAGGATGCAGAAAGTGCCATTGCACAGATGGGGGGACAGTGGCTTGGTGGTAGACAGATCAGGACAAACTGGGCCACAAGAAAACCTCCAGCCCCAAAAAGCACCTATGAATGTGAGTATTCAGAAGTAGCCTCATAGTACATCCACTGGACGTTTAATATACGTTTGTAACTGATGTAGGCTGAATTCAGATGGACCGTTTCAAGGGTTTCACTTCCAACCCCTCCATGTTATCCCTATGGGCAGTAGCCCGCTGAACACTTAATGACGTGACTAAATTGGCTTTAGTTTTACAGTTTTGGCATGTAGTGATGGCTGATCCGAATGACCCTTCTGCATGTGTGTTTAGGACATGCATGTTATCTTGTGGACTGCGTTTTGTAAAGATTATATGCAATTTATGATTTTTTTTTGGTCTTGATTTTATGTATCACATAGTAGTCTTTTCACGTCTCTATAAACCTCCCTAAATATTCTTTCCTTTTTAGCCAATACAAAACAGTTGTCTTATGATGAGGTGGTCAACCAGTCAAGCCCCAGCAACTGCACTGTGTATTGTGGTGGTGTTACATCTGGATTAACAGGTAGGTAGTATGTTTTTCAGGTCTTTTGTTTCCTGTCCCAGGGGAAAGACATTGCTTTTAATGTGCTACGTGTGATTCTTCCTCAGAACAACTCATGCGTCAGACTTTTTCACCCTTTGGTCAAATAATGGAGGTCCGTGTTTTCCCGGATAAAGGTTACTCTTTTGTACGGTAAGTTTCTAGTTAGTGACCAATGACCAATGTCATATTTTGTGTTCTTATAGTTAAAGAACTATATATTATTTACTCTGTTCAAGTGTGGTTGAATTATTTTGATATTATTTGACATGCTTGAGTGGCAGAAAAGCATATGCAGCTCTTCTTGCAATTAGTTTGGGTCCTCCATATGATATAAATCCAATGTTGCCAATGGTTTGTGTAAGTTTAATGGACAGGGGTGGTGCCAAAGTTTGTTTACTTTTATATTCATTTTAATATTTTATACTTTACAGGTTTAATACCCATGAAAGTGCAGCTCATGCTATAGTTAGTGTGAATGGTACTACTATTGAAGGTCATGTAGTAAAGTGCTACTGGGGAAAAGAGACTCCAGATATGTTGAACCCTGTACAACAAGTAAGTGCATTTCATATTTTTAATTAAAGTTTCAGCTTCTCTCCCCATAAGCTTTTACTGGTAGCAATTGCTGTTTGATACTGTGGGTAGCGACAATCCACTTTCTACTACTTTTCCACTTTGTGTAGTAATATAAAGATTGCCTCTTCTACCCTTCCCGTCTATCTGAAAGGAAATAAAAATGGCTGTGTTAATATTGTGAATAATCTGCACACTTGTCCAGAATTCTTCAAGCAAAAATAACTATCCTATAAGAAGCTAATTATTTTCGTTTTCCAGTGTTTAATATGTGCTGCAGTGACTTGGGAGCCAATGAGGCAATTCACTGTGTGCGTTAGGGTAGTCATTCCACATATCACAAGCTTTGTAGCATGTAGAGATCAGTGGTTTAGTGACTCTAGGTGGACTTTGTTTAACATTTCTAAACTCTTCCATACACCTTATAATTTCTGTACCAAAAGCGCACCATAGACTTTTAATGGAATTATAATTTTTTTACAATAATTCCAAAACAAAAATTTACATTAAAAACAAAAGTTATTTAAAGTGTAATTTTAATTTTGTTTGTATATAATAATACATTTATTAAAATGTAAATTTGTGTTGTGTTTTTTACTTTAAAAATTGTACTGGGTACAGTAATCACTGTGCCCAGTACAATTCCATTTATTTAACTTATTAACTTTAAAATTTCCCGCCACCCACCGATGTTACGTCATCGTGTCACACCGGAGGGATCACTGAGCAGCCGGGATTACATGAAGAAGCCTCG
>CM070034.1:119147360-119159123 GCA_036250615.1 Ptychadena robeensis
CTCCTTTTTTTTTTTTTTCCCCCACTATCAGCAAAGTCAAATTAGCTTTCCACCAGCATATGGACAATGGGGACAGTGGTATGGAGGAGCTCAGCAAATAGGCCAGTATATGCCCAATGGTTGGCAGGTACCTGCATATGGAGTATACGGACAAGCTTGGAATCAGCAGGGCTTTAGGTAAGGATTTAATTTACATCACTATCGAATACATCTTCTCTAGCTTTATAAAAGTAACTATAGCGTATTTTCACTTTCAACACAGAAAACAACTCGCTTTTACACTGTAGGTCATTGTGTTTCACCAATGTTGAATTTTTTCCTAATTTGAAATGCAATCCTTTTTCCTGACAAGGTTTGTATCCCTGTGTTCTATTTTTATTATGTGAGCAATATAGGGCTTTTCCGTTCGTGTGAATTCCTGATTTCTTTAATTTCTGCACATATTGTTTCATGTGTGTGCAGTTACCCAAATGTCACTTGGGGTAGTTTTTAATTGCCAATATCGGTAACCTTGAGTTATACTTGGAGTAGTTTGACCTGCTCCAGGTGAGTCCACAGCATCCAGAAGTACCGCTTTGGGAGCTGCCCGCCTCTTCAGTGCTGCCGGTATCGATCACAGGCTTGTCTTGCATACGTTTGTATGCGCAATCCCAATTCGTCCAGAGTTTATGTAAACACCTGCTAGGTAGGTTAAGCCAATTCAACAGTAATGAGTGCATGAAGTTTTTAGAAGAGCCACTTGATCTTGTATGGTTGTCACACAATGGGTATATGTATGTAGATGTTTATAATGGTGCTTAGAATGATTTCATCCCCTTTTTGTTTGTTTTTTCTATTTTGCAGCCAGACCCCGTCATCTGCAGCAGCCGCATGGGTCGGACCAAATTATAGCGTTCAACCTCCTCCTGGACAGAACGGAACTCTGATCACAAACCAAACAGGCTATCGTATGGCTGGATACCAAACACAATGAGAGGAAGGACTCCCAACACCAGCTGACTGTCGCTGGCCCATTTGTTTACTTTGATACCATTCTATAATCATGTCCGTGCAGATGTCAGATACAGTATATTTATTAAAACAAAACAAAAAAAGTAATCATTTTTTAATCTTGACATGTTCACCAACTCTGTTTAAAAACAAACTACAAAAATAACTAGAGATGCTGGATGTTTGCCAATTTTTGCCTTCCTTTTTTTCATTTTAATTTTTTTATATTATATGTAACTGTTACTTAACCCGGTCTCTCTTGAAGAGGGCAGCCAAGCCTTGCCAGATCTTTGGCAGCAAAAAAAGGGTTAAGTTAATTTGAAATAATAAAAAACAATGCAGGGATCACTGCCATTTTGGGCAGAAAATTGCACAAAAATGTCTATTTTGTTCTTTTTCTTTTTTTTTTTTTTTTTTTTTTTTTTTTTTTTTTTTTTTTTTTTTTTTTTTTTTTTTTTTTTTTTTTTTTTTTTGTTTCACTGAAGTAGCGTGCAGTTTTAGATTGCATTCCTAGTATGATTTGAGATGTATTATAAAGTTTAATTGTACAATATTTGTGATGTTGTGTTTTGTGAAGGTTTAGTTTTCTTTCCTTCTTTAAAACCTTCAGTGTAGAAAAAGAGTTTCCATGTTCAGATTGTACACACTGTTTGAAATTCTTTATGGCTCCTTTTGTTTGTTTACATAAATTTTGTATCTAGACCATTTTAAAGATTTTTTTTTTTTTTTTTTTTTTTTTTTGCGCCTTAAATTTGACATTTTGGAGGGCTGTAGACTATCGCTGTTGGCTCTACTTCGGTGAGCAAAAGGGTTTAAGGTTTTTTTTTTTTTTTCCTTCATCATTTAAACTAATGTGACATGATCTGAGCCTGTACATGAGAACCTGTCTGATTTCCTCTCCCCCACCACCCCGCTCCCTCCTTTGAGAAGGTGCCTAGGAAAAAAAATCCCCACTGGATTTGTTTCTCAAGGATTTTTATCTTCTGTGATCAAAACAGTTATGTGGAAACAGGAATGAGATATGCTATATTCCTGTGTAACGAAGTGATTTCAAAATGTGATAAATTCTTAATGAACGAGCGGATGTGTTTTTGTTGTTTTTCCTTTAAAATGCTGAACTAAAAGTCTAAAGTCTTCTAAATCTACAAGAATGATAATAAGGGTCTGACCACTATGTGCTTATTCATCTCAGGTATATTACATAAGCTCACAGTGGAGTGATGAGGGGATCTTTTGAAGTCGTTTGGATTCATTTAGCGGACGTTCAGAGTTGATCACCTTTCTATTGTGTTCAGATGGTTTTGTTCAATAACCTACCTAGTGGTCAGGATGAACCCAGTCAGGAGCTTGTGTGATAATTTTTGAGCGGAGTACATTGTGTGTAGTATGGGCAGACAACTTTGGGAGGAGGGGCTGTGATTGATCGGGGATCAATTTAACTGAAACCATATGGGCACATCGATTCCTGTTCAATGGGGACCCGTCATCCCCAGCTTGTAATCAGAACACGCTGCCAGCTAGGAAGAAATCTAGCCAGACAGCCTCACACAGCAGCAGCTTCAGTGTGAGAAGTGCTGGCTCTGCCTCCTGAACACTGACAGTCAGACTGCTGTGGGGGAAGGAGGCAGGAGCTGGTAACATCCAATACTTTGCATGAAGATTCATCTCCAAACGTTGAATCGAGTTTCTTAGAGCGAGCTCTATTGATCCTGCTCGAAGGAAAGCACGCACAGGTAGGTTTGTAAACAGCTTAGAGTACAATCAATCACCATGACCACGCTCGTTGATTGTACTCGAATCTTTACAGATCTACTTGTGTGTGCCTAGCTTAAGTTCCCACCCCGCACCTCATCTGCAGAAGCTAAATAGGAGGGGAGGGGATGTAAACCTCCCGATACCGGCAGTGACGTCACTGGGAAATTAGTGAACCAAAGTGCTAACTGAGAAGCTTTTATTTTTTTTCTTGTTGGCAATCTTGGACTATGGAAACAGCTGCAATTTTATTGTAGTTGAAGCGTTACATTTGGCTTCTTACTGTTTCGGTGGGGCATATGCTGGCACACTTACTGTATAAGTCGGGACATACACTAACCAACCTGCACAGGCCTGCCGATCAGCATGCAGCTTTATTAATAAAATGGCTTGGGTGAGTGCGTGTGGTGGGCTCCAATACCTGCATCTTACCTTACTTTGGCAAGAAATCTGATACAGAAATACTAATGCTGGTGAACCTTAGCACTGGTAAATCATTTGTGTGATATTTGCACGCTGTCAAAAGCTTAGGCATGCACGGTTTAATTTTAGCGTTCCATCGACCTACAATGATCAAAGTTTACATCGAGCATACTCGAAAGTGATCGGACATTTTTCGTTTGTACAACGATCTAACAAAAATCATAGAATTTTGTTTGTTGGTAGGGTCGATTGTATTTGATGAACATATTTATACATGACTCCTGTGTTCTTTTATCAAAACCAAAATCATTGATTTAAGTTGTATTGTGATCGAACCTGTATCACATAAGGTGGTGTAGACGTTTTCTCACATTTTTGATATTGCCATAGAGACACCCCATTTAAATGAGCCCTTTCTTATCACAAAGCCAGGGTATAGCACAAAAATGGATGCTAATTGGTTCCCATATGGGGGCTGCATTTAACCTGTTATCTCCCTCATTAATTTGGCGTAACAAAAACAGACCTATATACACTCACTGGCCACTTTATTAGGCACACCTGTCCAACAGCTTGTTGATGCAAATTAGTGATCAGCCAATCACATGGTGGCAGCTCAATGCATTTAGGCAAGTTGACATGGTCAAGACGAACCGCTGCAGTTAAAACTGAGCTTCAGAATGGGGAAGAAAGGTGATATAAGTGACTTTGAATGTGGCATGGTTGTTGGTGCCAGACGGCCTTTTCTGAGGATTTCAGAAACTTCCGATCTTCTGGGATTGTCGCACACAACCATCTCTAGGGTTTACAGAGAATGGTCCGAAAAAGGCAAAACATCCAGTGAGCAGCAGTTCTGTGTCCGCAAATGCCTTGTTGATGTCGGAGGAGAATGGCCAGAGTGGTTCGAGCTGATAGAAAGGCAACAGTAACTCAAATAACCTTGTTACAACCACGGTATGCAGAAGATGATCTCTGAACACGTTGAACCTTGAGGCAGATCGGCTACAGCAGCAGAAGACCACACCGGGTGCCACTCCAGTCAGCTAAGAACAGGAAACTGAGGCTACAATTCGCACAGGCTGAAATTGGACAATAGAGGATTGGAAAGATGTTGCCTGGTCTGATGAGTCTCGGTTTCTGCTGCTACATTCCGATGGTAGGGTCAGAATTTGGCATCAACAACATGAAAGTAAGGATCCATTCTGCCTTGTATCAGCGGTTCAGGCTGGTGGTGTAATAGTGTGGGGGACATTTTCTTGGCACACTTTGGGCCCCTTAGTAATTGATCATTGTTGCAAAGCCACAGCCTCCCTTTATGACCACAGTGTACCCATCTTCTGATGGCTGCTTCCAGCAGGATAATGCACTATGTCATAAAACTCCAATCATCTCAGACTAGTTTCTTGAACATGACAATGAGTTCACTGTCCACAGTCACCAGATCTCAATCCAATAGTGCACATTTGGGATGTGGTGCTGGAATTAGTGATTGGAACAACATGGCCTGACCACCCCCCACTCAGCCATTTTGTAGGGACAGGCGGTGATTTAGGCAGGAAGAGCTGTGTGAGCTTCAGATACTGCAACATTGACCTGTACAGACCCAAAAGTCCATTTGAGGGCTATTGCCTACATCACTGACATTAGTTCATCACTCACTGTCTGACATTGACTTGGGCACTCTAGGTGTTCAGTCTTGTTAAGGGGGACATATCTCCTGTTCTAATAGGGATTCCTATGTCCTTCATGTTCAGTCCCTGATATTCATTTGGGCACTTCAAATTGTGGTATTTTTCTGGTTCACAGTTTGTGCAGTATTGCGCCTCCATATACATGTCTCAAGTTGCTGCATTACTTTCAGCCTCTTTGCAGGCAATTTACAGCCTTTTTTTTCTTCTAAATCAAAAATGAAGGTCAGCAATAGGGGATAGGGAAATAGGCATGATGCTGATGGTGCACGTAGAGGTTGTGGCCCTGGGCGCAAGGAATCTGTGCCTGGCGCCAGTGCAGATGAAAGAAAAAAAACTACCCAGCTTCATGTCCAAGTTATCTATCTGGTGCAGAACAACACTGTCCATGTCTGCCCACTGCGAACAGTTGTTGGGTTACGTTTCCTAAGATAACGTTTCCAGTCGTTTGAGCACCACCCTCTCTTCCACGATGTCCAGTCACTGTAGCCAAGAGGCTGGTTAAGGAAATCCTCCATCTGATCATCCTTCCTCCCACCATTCAGAGGCTTGCTAAACCAGAGATCCCACACTCGGATATTCCGAGGAGCTCTTTACACCTCCACAATCATGTTTGGCCCTCTCACCCAGCACAGGAGGGACCTGAGATATTGTGTCCTGATTCCCAACGTCTTTACCCTTCACAGTCCGAAGGCGATGACGTTGGTGATCGTCAATCATCCATTCATGACGTGGATGATGATGAGATCCAGTTGCCAAACACTCCGGTTATGTTTAGGGTAAGTCAGGAGGATGATCAGATGGAGGAAGCAGGAAAGGAGGTGGTGGACGATGAGGTCACTGACCCAACCTGGGAAAGTGACAAGCCAAGTGATGATAGCAGTTCAGAGGGGGAGGGGTCTGCAGCAGCACAACAGGCTGTTGGTGTGGCAAACGGGAAAAGTCGGCCCACACAGAACAGGCCGGCAACCATGACACCGAGCACCACCCAGCGGAAATCTGCCTTGCCAAGGGGTAGGAGTTCAGCAGTGTGGTGTTTTTTTAAGGAATATGCGGATGACAAAAGAGTGGTCTTTGCAACCCGGGTTTAAACAAACGAATCCTCACCACCACCATGATCCGCCACATGTCATCAAAACACCCGAATAAGTGGGCCGAACGATTGCTTTCTTCACTGCTGGCCAATCCTCTGTCAAAAGCGCTGGTCCAGATGCCCCTTTCCCTGCACCTGGACCAGCAGCATCTCCGTCCACTTCCCTGTCCCACATCGCAGCGTCCAAATGCCAATAAAAGAGGCATTGGAGCACAAGTGCATTTTCACACCGGCCCTCCCTCGGGCCATAGACCTAAATGTAAACTTTATAAAACTGCTGGCCCTTGAAATGTTGCAATTTAGGCTTGTGGAGACTGAGGCCTTCCGCAGCTTGATGTCCCTAGGTACGCAGGTGTGCCAGCTGTGCACCAGCATGTGTCCCAGAACATCACCTGTGCCCTGACCAACACAATTATTGGGAAGGTCCATCTCACCATGGACACATGGACAAGTGCTGCTGGCCAGGGACACTACATCTCCCTCACGGCACACTGTGTGAATGTTGTGGAGGCCGGAGGTGAGTTGTACCCTGGGACAGCACAGGTGCTACCCATACCCAGGATTGCGGGCCCTACGTCCATCAGGGTCTCCGCCAGCAGCTATACTACTGGCTCCAAACTCCACTTCTCCTCCTCCACTTTCACCTCAAACACCAGTACGCTGTCACTCACTAGCTGGAAGCAGTGTAGCACTGCTGTGGGGAAGCGCCAACAGGCCGTGCTGATCTGCTTGAGGGACAAACGGCACACTGCAGCAGAGCTGTGGCAAGGTATAAGGGACCAGACCGAGCTGTAGCTCTCGCCACTCAACCTCCATGGTTGTGGCTGACAATGGCCGTAACTTGGTGGCGGCTTTGGAGCTTGGCAACCTGACCTACATTCCCTGCCTAGCCCATGTTTTGAATTTAGTTGTTCAGCGGTTTCTCAAAACATACCCCAATTTAAAATGACTGTTAAGGCGTGTCACTTGTGTGCTCATTTCCGAAAGTCATCTACAGCTTCAGCCGGTCTGTCGAACCTGCAGCTTCCAGCTCATCTACTGTTGTGCAATCTGAGCACATGCTGGAACTCCACAGTCTACATGTTGTCCAGGGTATGTGAGCAGCAGAGGGCAATCATTGAATACCAGCTGCAACATGGTAGTCGCCTTCACAGTCAACTGCCACTATTCACAAGCAAGGAGTGGTCATGTCAGACCTGTGTGAAATCTTCAAAATTTTTGATGAATCCACAAAGATGGTTAGTGGTGATAACTCTATCATCAGTGTCTACTGAAACTATCACTGCTCACTATTCAGGATGGCGCTTTGAATCTCCAATCTTTGAGAGCGTTAGCTCACTGGCAGCCATGCCATCCATTCTTTGAGAGGGTTAGCTCACTGGCAGCCATGCCACCTAATGTTAAAGAGCGTTAGCTCACTGGCAGCCATGCCATCCATTCTTTGAGAGGGTTAGCTCACTGGCAGCCATGCCACCTAATGTTTAAGAGCGTTAGCTCACTGGCAGCCATGCCATCCATTCTTTGAGAGCGTTAGCTCACTGGCAGCCATGCCACCTAATGTTTGAGAGTGTTAGCTCACTGGCAGCAATGCCATCCATTCTTTGAGAGCATTAGCTCACTAGCAGCCATGCCATCCATTCTTTGAGAGCGTTAGCTTACCGTCAGACCATGCCAATTAATGTTTGAGAGCGTCAGCTCACCTACAGACCATGCCAATCAATGTTTGAGAACGTCAGTTCACCTGCATGCACTGGCATGTAATGTTTTAGAGTGTAAGCTCAACCTCTGGCATTGCTGTATGATGTTTTACAGAGTTAGCTCAACCTCTGGCATTGCTGTATGATGTTTTAGAGCGTCAACTCAACTTTAGCCACTACCGTGTAATATTTTAGAGCATCAGCTCAGCTGGCATATAATGCTTAAGAGCGAAATTAGAGCATCAGCTCAGCTGCAGTCACTGTCATATAATGTTTTTGAGCGAATTTTTTTCTTTAAAATGTATGTTTTTGGGATTTTGGGCATGTTTTTTGTCAGTGTGTAAAAGTGGCACACAGCTATGAGGAAATGGTTCCCAACAGCGACTTGTGAGTCCAAGATGCATCCATACATGGTGCCCATGCAATTTGTGGTCACTTTCTATCACTTTCTTAACTCTTCCCATGGACCAGACACCCTCCCCTCATACGAGCAGGGGGTGCTAGGGTGCCTCCCATTGACTTACATTGGGCTCGGGTGCTCGGTAGAACACACGAATATCACGATGTGCTCGGGCCTAAACCCCCAAACACTTTGGTGCTCGCGCATCACTAATCTATGCCACAAAGGATGAAGGCAGTTCTGAAGGCAAAAGGGGGTCCAAGCAAGGTGTGCCTAGTAAAGTGGCCGGTGAGTGTATATAGCTGTCCTATAAATAGGACAATGGTAGATAATGGGTTAAACTTCTGCATGCTCTGTGGTTTCTCTGATATATGGAATGCTGCCTAAAAATGCTTGCTTTGTCCTACAAGCATTATACTTCCAACAGCCCTTATTACAGCAGGTCTGTCCAGACACTAAAAGAGCAACAACTGGTATCCTCTCTGCTCTCGTTTCTAACCAATTGGATGTGATTGGAATGTTTTTAGATTTTCTATTAAAATCCCAAAGAACCTTTCTGCAAATATATACAACATCAGACCTGATATGAAGTCTCTCTTCAAGGGTAACGTATGTGTTTCTGATACATATCTACAATGGGTATGGGGGAGCAGTAGACTTGAAGCTCATTTTGCACATAAAAGTGTCATTTACCAACATTAACCTCCCTAGCGCTACTCTTGGATCTAGTTCGTGCAAAAAGACGCTGCAATTAGCGATACGCGCGTTTCGTAAATTTTTTTTCTTTTAAACTGGATCAGATAAACTTCTGTATCTGATCCAATTCAAAAGTGAATCCTGCTAGCAGAAACGCTCAGCGGGAGCAATCTGCCGCCGGATCCAGTGATGTCCCTCAAGTGCCTCCGATCTTCGCCGGTATCTCTGGCTATATTCAGGATCGGCGCTCGTGCGCGATGATGTCATGGAGGCGGGCGGGAGTTTAAAAATATAAAGGTACATGACAATTTTTTTTCTTAGAATTTTTTTATTAGTTTGCATTTCTTTTTTTTTATTCGATAAATGTTTTATCCACTACAAAAGAAAAGAAAATAAAGTCAAAGTAAATACAAATTAAAATTTTTAAAATAACCTTTTTTTTCTGGATTGCTGCTGAGAAAAGCCGGTCATAGAAACTTTATTTTGTGGACAATTTTGCGAATGATCACCATGCGCATTTGGGGGTACGCTTGTGGTCGCACAAAACTTTGATCAGCAGAGCACGAATGTTTTTCTCTGGTCGATTGCCAGTACTTTGAATGGGGTACAAAGTACAAAGTATTGGTCGGTGGATCACATGCGCAAATGGTGTATTTTGATTCGCAGAACGATCGACCATGGCGTGATGATGTCATTTAAATATTTGGTAAAAGCCCGCAGAGCATAGCGTTTACGGCCAGTTTAACCTCCCTAGCGTTACACCCGAAGCCACACTATCAAATTGCGCCTGTGTCGGGATCAGGCACAACCGGCGGTTCTCCGTGTACCAGCAGCATTTCTATAGATCTGCAGACACACAGGGCCTTTTTGGCCCCGTGTCTTCGGCATCATTGGTGATGGATGGAGGGGCGTCCCTTTCCCCTCACACCGCCAGCGTCTAATTTTTCTTTTTACACAATTCTGTATTTTACATTTGTATTTAGAATGTCTACTAGGCTCTTGTTTTGACAAATTGTAAGTTACAGGCCTACAACATAAAAAAAAAACATTTCATGCAAAACACTGTATAACTTTGGTAGAGAAATCTGAACCTCAGTGAACTGCCGGGAGGTTTACTTTGCACTATTGAAGGAGGTGCCTGTACTTAAGCCCCCCATACACCTTTAGATCACTCAATCAATTTAATTTAAAACAATTTCAATTAGATCTACCAAACAGCTATGTAGTGCCGGGTCCTCCCTGAATGTTTATATTACATGGTTTTGGGGAAAGTTGATTGTACAGATACTGTTTGGTAAGATTTGTGCACAATTGACGATAGATTCAATCAGGGTGTTCGATATCTTGATCAAATATCGATTGTAGCTATATTGAATATATACACTGTATTTTCGTTCGACCGAATGAAATTTCGTTCGATTTTTTAACAAGAAATAGCTTCATTCAAATTTATTGGCTCGAACAAAAATGACCTAATGAAACGATGGTGCGTTCGATTTACATTTGTTTTTTTCAAGATAGATAAAAATTTACTAACATGTCCAATCAGATTTCGATAGATTTTTTGTTCAATATCGACCCATGTATTCCCACTTTAAGGTGTATTGGGGGCTTTATGTTAGCAGTTATCACCACATGACTTTTCTTTTGTATTTGTAACACAAAGAACTACTTGGACATGGTTGTAGCCACAGTAGTTATTGCCTACAAAATGTATCCAGTAAGAATTGGTGCACGTCAGGGTTTCCCAGCCATTACAGTGAAACTGCAAAGAAATAAGATTGCCTTCCTGTGGCAACTAAAAATTTACCAGGATGCAGCATTAAGCAAGCGGCATTTCCTCATGTACCCCTATTTAGAGAGGATTCTGTAAATCAATCTTCTTTCACGCTAACCTAATGTTTTCAACCACATCAAACTGTGTTCATATATTGGACAGAACTTCCCCTTTTTCACTTGCCTTCCTCTAACAGCAAGATACTGATTTCTTTAGTTTCCGGCATCCAAAAGTGAAAAATTCATTGTTAAATTACAAATGTCACACTGCCCATAAATCTCTGTGTTTGTAATAATTAGTTCTTACAAAGGTACCAACCATCTGCCGGACAATTGGCTTCTGGCTGATTTAGGACCTGACTACTCTGCGTCATACACATGTACACACAGGCACCTCGTAGCCTGTGGCAATCCCAATGCGGGGTACTGGCATTAACATGGCCATTGACCATCAATGGACGTCCCAGTGTGACACGGAAATTGTTTTTTCAATACAAATACAGAGCATTAATGTCAAAGTGGAGTAATGCTGATGCACCCAAAGCTGTGTGCAAACCATGGGCCATCCCCCAATTTGGGTGTCATGGATGCCACCTTGTGCACACATCTGGTTTCTGTTACCATAGAGCAGTGGTTCCCAAACTGGGAGGGGCGTGGAAGTATTCCGAGGGGGGCAGTCGAGGTGGCACTTGTGAGAATCAGGCTGTCAGCCAGAGAGATGGGATAGAGGATTATCCTCTCCTTCTGCGAACTGCACACAGTCCACCCATCCTCCCATACCACTGTCAGCCAATCAAGGCAACCATGGGGGAACTAGCTGCAGACAGTAGAGTGCATTATTGTTTGTGACTCTGTGTGTGTTGGTCTCTATGTGAATGATAAATATTTCTTTATGATTGCTGTGTGTATATATGATGCATGTCATTGCATTCCATTTCACACTAGCTGCGCTACACACAGCACCACATATTGACAGAAAAACACAGAATTGTAGACATTTTTACAAATTTATTAAAAACTGAAATATCACATGGTCTTAAGTATTCAGACCCTTTGCTGTGACACCTATATATTTTACTCAGGTGCGGTCCATTTCTTCAGATCATCCTTGAGATAATTCTACACCTTCATTTGAGTCAGCTGTGTTTGATTATACTGTTTGGACTTGATTAGGAAACCACACATTGATTAGGAGAGACCTCCACAACCTGGACAACTCTGCATTGTTTGACTCTTTATCTTCACTTG
>CM070034.1:119159223-119169309 GCA_036250615.1 Ptychadena robeensis
CTAATGACATCCCTGCTAATAACCTCATCACATGCGCGGCTCCAAGACTTCTCTAGGGCCCCTCCTGCTCTCTGGAACTCCCTCCCTCGCCCCATCGGACTTGCTTCTACCTTTGCCACCTTCAAAAAAGCTCTAAAAAACCACCTGTTCAGCCTCTCCTACCCATCTTCTCATTCCTAACATCACCACCATGCCAGTCCCCCCCCCCCACCTATTGTATACCTTGTTCCCCAACCTATTAGATTGTAAGCCCAACCGGCAGGGTCCTCTACTCCTCATGTGCCATTAACTGTACCTGTGTGTTATATTGTGTTGTATCTCCACTCTAATGTATTGTACAGCACTGCATAATATGCTGGCGCTATATAAATAAATGTTAATAATAATAATAATGTGTACGTTAATGAGTGGGTACTTTCTGTCCATGGCCAGGCGGCCAGCTCTAGGAAGGGTTCTGGTTGCCCCAAACGTCTTCCATTTAAAGATTATGGAGGCCACTGTGCTCTAAGTGCCACAGAATTTGTTTTGTAACCATGGCCAGATCTGTGCCTCGCCACAATTCTGTCTCTGAGCTCTTCATGCAGTTCCTTTGACCTCATGATTCTCATTTGCTGACATGCACTGTGAGCTGTAAAGCTGGGCATACACGTACCAATTCCTGCACAATCCGATGTCGATGCCGGGTCGTGCAGGAATTGGAGGCTGCAACTGACGAGGATTGGGCTGAAATCAGCCGTCCTGTCGGATCGCACAGAGATCCGACAGGATGGTAAATTTTAGCCCGATCCAATTAGTTCGGCTGGGAACGGCTGCCCCCAGCCGAACTAATGAGCTGCAGATGAAGAGTGCTGGCCAATTCTCGGCATTAGCGGGCGGGCATGAAGGTCTTATATAGACAGGTGTGTGGTATTCTGAAACCAGATCACACCTCACATGACCAGTTTCTCTTATGGTAAAGAAAACACTAGAATATCAAGAATATTTTGGACCAACCAATGCAAAGGCAAATGTCATAATTTGTGAGAAATGTAGGAAATGGCAGACACGATAAAGATTTTAATGTTAGCAATAAGCATCATCCCCTGTATTTTCTTTTAGTGTTCTTTAATATGTTTTAGTGGCCTCCAATATTCATGAACACGCATCAAGAATGCAGCATTAAGCAGCATTCAGCATTAAGAATGGTGGTACCTATCTTCCCCCCAGAGTATACCAAACCCCCT
Source organism: Ptychadena robeensis (assembly GCA_036250615.1). Lineage (NCBI taxonomy): Eukaryota > Metazoa > Chordata > Amphibia > Anura > Ptychadenidae > Ptychadena > Ptychadena robeensis. The sequence goes on from CM070034.1 coordinate 119,160,447, forward strand.
AGGAGAGGAAAAGAACGGGAGACCTTTTGTTAAGATCTCTTCAAGTCAACATGGGCCAGGCATTTTGGGGGCAGTGGTGTCTTATTGAATATGCGGGTTCCCCCACTCCACACCCTATTGAATGAGTACAGAAGACTGCCCACTGAATGACAGTGGTTCCAATGGTCACTGCGCATGCTTGCTGTCTCCAATTTGTGTAAACAAACCTCCAATGAGGACATGACGCATGCGCAGTTTGAAGTTTCATTCAGTCGGTGGACTTCGTGGGACACGAAAGTGTCATTGGAGCTCCAGGGAAAAGACGCCCTTCGTGGAAACAAATGACCCTTTCCATGGTTGAGATAGATTACAACATTAGGTAGGCACTTTTCATGTTGAATGGAAGAACTTGTAATAAAATACTTTGGTGTTAGTCTGGTGTTTCTAGGATTTCAAGAAAAAACTCCCATGAACACAAATTTCCCCTGCTCTCTAAACCACTGTTGTAGACCTTGTTGTGAATTTCCACACCCTGTCTCATAACAAATTGTTTTTAAAAAGTTCCAACTAGCTGACTTTGTGAGTTATTACCAAAATTGCTGGAGATAGAGTTGTGGGGACATTACAAAAAAAGAAAGTATTGCTCTAGCACAGTGGTAGGCAAACTTACTTAAACTTGCAGTAAATGTAGTGTGAATGAACCCTAAGGCAGTTTTCCACTTTGTTTATTTTTGTAAGGGAGCAAAAAACTGTGGCCGTCAAAACATTGGTACGACCCAATAAATACATATATATATATATATATATATATAAAAAGGATGAAAGGGACGTATGCATAAGAATTTCATGCCATGCTATGATCCACCACATGTCACATCTGCGCAGAACCTAACCTCTGGCGCCCCGGGGCATGCTGGGACATCTCATTCTACATCTGCAGTATGCTTCACACAACAGGAGCCCCGCACAGACAAGACTACATTTCCCAGCGGCTCCGGGTGACGATGGACGTCACGTGACCCGGGCTGCTCAATCACTCCCTTTGTTACAGAGCCCACTGCGTTTGTAAGGCGCCCCGGAGAAGGGTGTGAGGCGAGGGCCCGGCTGTGGAATTGGGGGCCCCCCGAGCACCGCTCCCATTATAGGTAAGGGGAGGAGGGTATTTTGGAGGTAAGCGCCGCGAGGGGAGCCGGCTGTGTTGTGGTATTTTTATAACGGAGATGGCCACGTCCCCGGTGAGCTTAGTGAGTGCCGGAAGTGACGTCACGTAGGCTGAGGAGCGACGCCGGTGTAGGCAGTCAGGGAGAGGTTACACTATAACAATAGAATTGTAACATGTCAGTGCCAGAGGACACACTTTAGGCTACATCATACATAAAGCCTCCAAAAACAGTCAAAACGTTTTATGTTACACACACACACTTCTATAAAATAAACACTGAAATTCCACATCTCATCCCAATAAGGGAAATATTTAACCCTTAAAACCTTTACTGATATTTATTAATGGTCAAAATAGTGTACGAGTGGTAGACAGGGCTGGATTCAAAGTAAAAAACTCAAGTCAGATTTCATCATGACCGCTCATACTGTGTCTCAGTGGAGTGTGGTCCCCATGTGCTTGGGGCACCACAGATATTGGGGCATGCTCATGATGAGATGAATGGTGTCTTGTGGGATCTCTTGCCTGACCTGCATCATCATGTCCTCTTCCCTGCCAGGAAGGACCATTCCATGTGGAAGTAAATGTGTAAACTTCAATAGTAGATTGGCAAGATCCTTTAAACACTGTATGGGCATCAGCATTGGTATGCATTCCTTACAAACTGCATGCAAGTGTTCATTCATACCAATTGCCACGTTTATTAACCTCCCTGGCGTTATGCCTGAACTCAATATGGTCACATTTTGTTCTTAGAACATACTGTGCCCGTGTCAGAATTGGGCATAATCGCTGGTGCTCTGTGAACCGCTCATGGATTCCTTCCAGCCCCTAGTCTTCACTTAATGAACCTTTTAAAATGACCCCAATCATCCATAAATATTTACACAAGCAGACTGCATAGTTAGCTGCTTGACTTAACCTCACGGGCATGACAGGCCATTTTTTGTGGTACAAAAAGCTGCTGTACGGGCAATCTCACAGATGACGCCGAAGGGGTGGGTGGCACCATAGACCTCCATGATAATGGAGGCGAAGCCACTTTTCCCAGCCCACATCACCGAAGTCTTATTGATAGCAGTGTTGTGTGGAGAGGCAGGCGATCTCCTGTAAGGCAGCTTTGTGCACCACAAAAAATGGCCTGTAACGCCAGGGAGGTTAAATCAAGCAGCTAACTATGCAGTCTGTTTTTGTAAATATTTATGGATGACTGGGGTCATTCTAATGGTTCATTAAATTCAAATGTGATACTGTCATGCAATGCAGCCTTTGCAATAAGTCAATATTATATTACCGGTGGGCAAAAATAAAGTCAGCTATTTGGTCTATATACTGCCAACATCCCAAATAAAGACAAACAAACAATGGGTATTAGCACACTGGCTAATAAGAGTTGACAAGCATCAGGCACAATTACTATAGATACCATAAAAACAACATTTATTTATATAATAATTAAACATGTCAAAATTAATTACCTTAAAAGTAAACCCAACTATTTAACCAATAAGACAAATAGAACTTGAAAGGTCAACAGACAATGCACCCAATCAGAAATGTGCCAGTCCATATGGGCACCCCACAAAGACTTTCTTGACATGTTTCATGTCAGTTTCTTAGGGCTTCTTCAGGACTTTTGGACTAATGGGTCCAAAAGATATTGGTGGATAGTCAGTTGCTACAAAGCCTGTTAAGGTGCAACCTATAGCCCAGAAAATTGGTAGGAAGTGTGCACTGCTGGTTCTGTATACCTTCAGTGTTTTCAAATACAGATACTATATTCATATACTCTTCATCACCTACAACAGGTAATGTATATTTAATAATAAAAAAAACACACCCCCCAAAAAAAAATCTACACTGCACATACCTCAGGAGGTAGGCAGAACCCATAATTATGATATAGAAGATGTTGGATACTGCACATACCTCAGGGGGTGGTCTGAACCCATGAATATGATATAGAAGATGTTGGACACTGCACATACCTCAGGAGGTGGTCGGAACCCATGAATATGATATAGAAGATGTCCGAATGCGTGGCCACTCTTGGCTTTTCCTCGGCATCATCCACCTGCCGGCAAGAAGATTAGCCGGAGTGGTGGTGGAGCTGTCAGATGAGTGGATCCACCCACAGCCAGATCTCCCATCTGAACTTTATTGTTTATATCAGCAGAGCTCTGCTGAAATAAGCAAAGAAGATCAGAGACAGATTGATGAAAGAGATGCCATCCAGTTTGGAACTTTGCAGCCATTGAGTAAATTTACTACCTTGTGTTGAACATCTACTTAATGGAGTTTCTGTTGTTTCTTAGGACTTCCTCTGTGCACTACCTCCACATTAACAGCTGACAATCTAACTAGAATGAGATATCAGAAACTGACTTTTTGCAAACAAACAATGGATATTAGCACACTGGCCTAAGGGACTATTTTAAGGAACAATCATTTGGGTCACAGATACAAGATACAATAAAACAAACCTTTATTTACGTTATTTTTCAGACCATAAGACACACCTGCTGCACCCAGGTTTAAGAGTAGATTTGTTTAAATCAATTGGATCAAAGTAATGGATAAAATCAATGCAATACCAAATTGAGCCACTAGATGTCACTAGCAGCACTTCAAGGCCCACGCATCATCTTCCTCACACATCCGGAAGAGGGGGACAGATGGGGGATGGCTACTGATGTCTCCTGGTCTCCCTCTATGGCTGTGTCTGTGCGGAAGCTGCAGCTCCCACACACAGAGAGATAGATGGAAGAGATTCTGTGAGGTTGGACCTTCATGTAATGGCCGTGTAGCTGACCTGACAATCACAATGCCAAAGATTGTATAGAGTGATTTAAACGATGCCACCATTGGACTCTGGGGCTGTGTTTATGTGTTCTATGGAGTGACAAATCCCAGTATTTTATTTCTGAATGTCTTATTATTAAGTCTGTTTGGTAGATGTAAGGCGAATGTTACCTGCACAGCTGCATTGTGAATGTTTGGTGGAAAAATGACATTCGCTTGTTGGTTGGTAGAGATTTTTGAAGTTTTTTGACTCGCTGACTTGAGGCAGATGTATACTCAACATCTAAAAAACATATATGTTAAATTAAAGTTTGACTTACCTCTCAGCTGAGGTTCCATTTTTTATCAGCCTTCCAGGGGATAACATATAAGGAGAGGCCACTGGGGGGTGTTTATAATTGTGTTCTATGGGAGATCTTTCTCTGCAGTGAGTATGGGGGGCGCTGCGGCACATTTTTAGAGACCGGTACCCTGTTTCCCCGACAAAAGGACACTGCTTCATATTAATTTTAGGTGCAGAAAATGCACTAGAGCTTATTTCTGGGTTTAGAAGGGGTGACAATACACCTCCTTTCATGTCTTGACTGTAATAATGAATTTATGGTGGTAGGTCCACTTTAGGCTGAGTTAATGGCAAAGCCCCTGAACAAGGTTTTATCTTTACAATAATAATGCCAAGAATGTGACGGAAGAGATTTGCCCCATGGTATTGTTCATTCTCTTTCCCTCTATTGTGTTGTGCCCTGGCAACTTACATTGCAACGTACACACCTTACGCATTATTGAATTTGTTGTGTCAATGCTTTCCATTCAAGTGTATGGGAAATGCTTGTGCTGTGCTAACAAAATGCGTGCAGCAAGGCATTATGCATGTGCACAGAGCACGCAAGTGTGAATGGTAGAATAGGTTTCCTATATGTGATGTTTATAAGCCAGTAATGTTAATGGTTCATAGAATGTCAAGCTGAATGGATGGCACCCTACACATTGTAGCTTCACCAAACCTGGCCTTCTTTGCAGAAAGTTTGGACACTCCTGCTCTTGCAAATGAATGTTTGTATAAATAAAGTTCAAAGTTAAATTAAAATTTTACTTCAAATTGAAAAGTTGAAAACAATTTGACTCTTAGTTCAATGTTAAATGTGAAGCTGCCATCAAAATCCCAAGGGACTACAGCAGGTGCCCTTGCGGGCAGTATTTACAAAACACGTCTCAGCGGGTACGTCACACAGTGGGAGGGGAGATCCTAAAAATCGCTGCAGTAAGAAATTTTTTTTTGACCAGTGATTGTCTAATATAAAGTTCCCAGTGAGGTGGTAGGTCTGCTTTAAGATATTGGAGACAATTGTATGCTTCCTATTATGGAGAGGTCCCTTTTCTGTTCTGTATGTAAATATGAAATTATGTAGTAAAAAAAAAGAGTATGACTAACTACTTCTGCGTTTTATTTGTCGTGCATTTCCTTATTATAATTCCATAACGCCCCCATTTTACATAATAATAGATATTTGTTATATAGAGGTGACACAGACAACAGCCTACATAACACTGATCCAAAAACAAAGGGGTTTTGGGTTAAAACCTTGGACAACATTGAGGGCCAATGCAAGTGGACACACATCAGCATTGCTTTGCTGCAGGGAAGCTTACTGTGATAACGCTAGAGTTTGCTGCTGTGCCGCGGGTGGCAGTACAGAAGCTCAGTGAATGTAGCAGGCAGAGGGGCTGCAGACAAGGAAGATCTATTGGATGTGCCACATCTACTGTGGGCCAAGTTTGACACCTATGATGTAGAGGGTAAGGAGAAAGATGGTAAACTTATCTGTGTTTCAATGACATACTTGCTCTCGATTTCCCAGCCCACCAAAACAAGAAAAGGTGTAAAGCTCATTCTGTCTGTCCAGAGAAGCATTGTGGCTGTTTGGTAAGGGTACCCACTCTTATAACGGGCAGCATATTGGTTCTGTATAGATACACTAATAAATCATTTTAAAATGTCCTTTTTAATGCATATTGTTGGGTACCCTAACTATCTGCTCCCTGCCAATATGAAATGAATATTGCTGTTGATGCTTCTGTACTGAATGCCTGTGAAGCTAAAAGTCTAATTGATTGTAATTGTTGTTTTAGGCAATAAGCAGCAATGGAGCCCAATACTGCAAAGCCTAAAGTTCCAGACTTTCTCTCTAACTTGGGCAAACCAACATTGCGGGGTGTACGAAAGTGCCCGCACTGTGGTACTTACAATGGAACTCGAGGTCTCAGCTGCAAGAACAAGAGCTGCGGCACTGTCTTCCGCTGTCGAGATGTCAAACAACCTACTAAGGATGCTGTGAAGCTGCTCACTGGTTCTGACATGCAGATCTTCTCCGTCAAACAGAGGGACAAAGGACCTGACCACAGATGTCTGGTGGTCCTGGGAATTTCAGAGACCACCATACAGACAGCTGAAGGCACAATAATCACTCATATTAGCTCAGGACGATGTTTTGCCCCTGGGTGTCTCAAAGCTGCAGCTCGAGGGGTCGTGGAGAACCAGTGCCAGCACATTAAAATGGCCTTAAACTGCCAAGTTGAAGCTGAGGCGCTCCAGCTGAAAAGTTCAGTGTTAAATGCCATGCAGATCCCAACAGAAATCAAGCAGGACATTTGGGAACTTGCGAGTGAGTCTTTGGGGCCAATGGTTCAGAAAGTGACCAAATCAATTTTTGTAGTTCGTTGTAAAATAACCCAGCAGAACAGTCTCGGCTATCTGCATGTATACTTGACCCGTAGAGAAGGCCTACAGAAAGGAGTGGGGCACCTCTTCCAGTGTTCCTGCGAGTCCAAAGCAGCAGCTTCTAAGACCGAAATCCTGGACAAATGTGTCCATTACTACACCTGCCTGGCTGCCTTCGCCAGTGATGACATCCTCTCCGAACAGTTCACAGAACATTTCTACGTCATGTCTGAAGGTAAGAAGTGTGCTCTGGTGCCGGAAGCAAGGACAGAGGTTAAATTGGGGAAAAGGCCGATTATAACACAAAGTCAGGATTGAAATAGTAGAAAATACCACTGTTCATTTATTATGATGCAGTACTTGGCGTGCAAACCCTTACAGCAATGAACATGAATTTGGATGGGCAGCTGAGTTGGAAGGAGTTGTTATCAACATAAGACACGTGTCATTACACTACATCTACATTTATTAGATTGCGTGGGATCCCCACAGTGTTTACCTGTAGATTGATGCACCTCCCCCATCATTAAAAAATTCATGCGGAATTAGAACCATACTACTTACAACAACCACTAGTGGGGTTTTAGGGTGGGACCAAACATACCATTTCATTGTATAAAACGTTATAATTGTATTTAAATTCATTAAAGCATGTTTTTCATAAAACCATACATACAGTTTAGATACAGTACTTCATGATTGGATAAAATCAGGAGGGATTTTCTGTATTTGCTAATTCGAACCAAACTATTTACAACAATCACTAGTGAGGTTTTAGTGTGCAACCAAACATACTATTTTATTGTTGATTATTATTACGTATGGAAATAGTAATAATAGTTTGGTTGCACCCTAAAACCCCACTAGTGGCTGTTGTAAATAGTTTTGTCCTTTTAATGTCCTGCAGATTAAATTCACAAACAACTCTAACTTCTTACCAGGCGTCACTCGCTACCCATGTAATGGGTCCTCTACATAGGTACAATGTCACCCTTTCTTTAGTTCTGTGCTCCATAGTACCATTGGATACAAATCGATCGAAATACCTACAAAACCTCTCAGATATTTGAACGATTGACTTAAATTTACCAACATGTCCAATATTAATAGATTTTTGTTCGATTTTGATCGATTAAACTAAAAGGGAATCGACTTTCGTGAATCGGGCATATTTACCTATCCTCTGCGATTCTGACATCAAAGAGAACAGTGACATTGACCTCTATGTCAGGAGATGGCATCTGTTTCCCACCCCATGTCGCTGGCATCAGGGAGGGCAGAGAAAACCAGCAGAGTACCAGCACAGTATATGCGTACCGCCAGGGAGGTTTAGACATACATAGGAACTATCAGCCTGGTTTCTGAAAATCCAAACAATTTTTTGCACAAACATTCTATATAAAGGCATGAACACAGTCAAAATCATTTCATTTTGTCAGTTTATTGTATCCATTAATCACATGTTGTGTGATATGTCTGAATAATGGGGCGATCTATACCAACATTTTATATCACGATAATGATATACACCACGATATAGCAATTTTTTGTTGATTCAAATAATAAATAGTTTATATAAAATTGCAATGTGGAAATGCAGTTTGAAATGAAACACTAAACATTTATACGTTTTCAGCAAGACAATTAACCTTCTGAGTGTTTAGCCCGAGTTAATTCGGGCTAAATAAAGTTGCTTAAATGGTTTAGCCCGAATTAACTCGGGCTGCTGTTACCTGCATGACCTGCTTGCAGGCAGCCCAGGAGACTTGCTGATCTCTCCCCGTGTCCCCCGATGTCTGAACTTCATTTCCTGGTGTCCGTAATCCCGCCGGCGGGAGCGCGATGACGTCATCGGGAGGGGGAGGGGCGGGAAGTTCAAAATGTCTGTATGGTTCTCCTTTCATTCTGACATTGATTGGAGCGATTCTTTTCGCTCTAATTCAATTAAAAATGAAAAAAACACATACAAAATCAAAAACATGTATTTGCTTATTATGAGTTTCCTTTCATGTTGGATTTGATTGGATTGATTTTTCTGTATCCAATCAAGTTCAAAATAAAGGAAAAGGCATACAAAGTAAATACTTTGTACGGGCGCGCGTCCACAGCGTTTTTTTCCCTGAGGTGGACGTATAACTGCTGCGGGAAAAAGACGCAGAGAGTACACTTCCCATTCAAATGATAGCGCAGATTAGACACTG
>CM070034.1:119169409-119180169 GCA_036250615.1 Ptychadena robeensis
CAGCATAACGCTTTTGGTACAGAAATCTGGACCTCGGCGAAACGCTCAGGAGGTTAAACAAAAATAGGTGAATTTCCTGGTAAATTTAGGTGCAAAACAGGAAGTGGGTGCAGCTTAAACTGCATATAGAATGAGTCACATAGGAACATAGAAAGTTAAGTTCTGTAAATGGTAAAATAAGACAAATACTCACATTAAAGGAGGTTTGCAAGGATTGATTTTTCAGGGCCGTGTGCTTCATCCTGGTAAGCACACGCAGGGCTGTGGAGTCGGTCTCTGATACTCAGTCTCTGATACTACCGACTCCTCTGTATTTAATATGCTAATGTATTTTATACATCCATTGAAGGAAAGGAAGGCAACATACATTAACCACAGAACTACTGGTTAGGAAACCAACACTGTACTGTAATGGCCAATTAAAAAAGAGAAAGGAAGTTAGGCAGAAGATGCTGCTGCTTTTTCCTTAAGCTAGGCACCACGCTGTTATTGATCGGGGATCAATTGAACGGAAATCAATGTGCACCACATGGGCACATGGATACCTGTTCAATAGGGACCCCTTCTCCCCAGCTTGCAGCATGTGAATCACAACACGCCATAAGCTGGGGAGAAGCAGCCTGTCTCATACAGCTGCCTCACTCACACAGCTTCCGAGTGAGGAGTGCTGGCTCCGCCTCCTTCACACTGACAGCCAAAGGCTGAGCAGAAAGCAGCCGCCGCAGCTGTTCCAATACTTTTCAAGAAGTCTCACGTGAGTTAGTGACGCATACAGTCAATGTGCAGCATGCTTCATGGTCATGTGACATGTTAGTTTTGAGGTATTGTTATTTGGCATTTATTCTTATAGCCGAGAAGTAGTTCATTATGTCTGTTTGTGATTTGGGATATTTGAACATGCATTTTTTTTATCCCCATTTAAATTTAGTAGGAGTTGGAGTCGGAGTCAGTTCATTATTTGTTGACTCCGACTCCAGATACCCAAAATTGTGTCCGACTCCTACTCCACAGCCCTGAGCACACGTCCCTGAGAGATCAATCCTTACAAATTTCCTTTAACTTCCCTAGTGTTCTGGGCATTTCCCAATCGCAGTGGAGTTAGCAGTGGGGAGAAAAGCGATGCCCCCTCCATTAACATGGAGGTCTATGGTCACCGATGATGCCGAAGACCCGGGGCCGGAAAGGCTCTGTGTGCCTGCAGCTCTGTAGAAATGCTGCAGGCACACGGAGAGCCGGCAGTTGCCCCCCGATCACGCCACAGGCGCAGTTTGATTCACGATCAAACTGCGCCTGTAATGGCTTCTGGCGTAACGCCCAGGAGGTTAATGTGAGTATTTTGTCTTTTGTTTTATTTTACCATTTATAGAACTTTACTTTGTTGCACCAAGTTTTGCGCCTCTTGTCCTTGTTCCTATTTGTCTGTTACAGGGGGTCACACTCCTCATTCATTTTGAGAGCTGAACACTTACATGCAACTTAAACACCCACCCCTCATACTTACCCAGTTTTACTCTGTGATCTCTGTCCAGGCCCCATACACCTACTGAGGTCCCTTCTGGCCACTGATATCACTGTAACTGTTCAATTGCTGTCGGTTGTGCACAACTATTTATTATGTTTCTTCATTTGTACCACAAAATGAGTCAACTGTGCTTCACAAAAGAGCACATTGTCATTATAAAATAAATATATCACATTAACTGTCTTGCATGTTCCTGTAAAAAGAGAAGGCTTAACCCCCCTGGCAGTCCAATTTATTCCATTTTCTGTGCCGAAAGAGGTATGTTATTTAACTCAAAATTACATTCCACTATCTCATGCGGAAAAAAATACCAGAATGTCCATATTTGATTACGTTTCACCAGCCTAGTCCAGCTCAGAAATACATGATAATTTTTGTTATTGCCGTTCATTATCCTGCCACTAGATGTCCTCAGTCAGGTGGCCTGCCGCGCTTCATATGATACAGTAGACATTTTCTATCATCCAGACTATATATTTTGTCATATCGCCCAGCCCTACATGGGGGGAATGCTGTATGCACTCTCTGTTATACACTCGGTTACACACCCACCCTATCTGTCCTTTTGTGAACCATTCATAAAATGCATTCTACAGTGTAAAGCCAGTGTTTCTTATTTCTTGCATGTTAACGCATCAGAAAGAACTGACGGAGGAAGTGGATACTCCTCTCACTTTGTCTACTTTTGGCTTTTTTCATACATTTGTGATCTATAAATACAATCAGGTGTTGAGATATGATATTACCCCTACCTTGTTTCTGTAACATCCTCAGGCCTGAAAGAGATAACAGTCTTAGAAACAGACAGCAAGATGGAGACTGTGGAAACCACTGTGGTACAGATACATGAAGACTCCTCACCATTGCTGAAACCCAAGAAAATTAGAAAGGATGACGCCTCAGGTGAAAGGTTTTTACTTGCTTGCTTGCACCGAGTATTTTTGGGGGGGCAATGACTTGTGGTCATGCAGCATTAATGCATACGGGCCTTTTCACATTAAGGGCTTGTTTCCATTTACATCGCGACCCCTCCGCTAAGCATATTGCTTAGCGGGAGGTCCCGACGTATCACACAGACTGCCTGCCATAGGACCATCTGTTTACACATCTGCCGATGCAGAGGCTGAACGTACTTGACTACATTCAGCCTTACATCGGCGAAGTGGCTCGGCGCAGTGAAGACCAAGCATCCGCCAAGTAGGTAAGTCTTTGTGCTGTGTCGGGACCTCCCGCCAAGCAGTACACCTAGAGGAGTGGTCCCGACGTATAATGGAAACATAGCATAAGGGTGATGCACCTGTGGTTGAATTTTTTGCTGATAATGGACATGGCATACACACCCCGATGGGTGCAGACAGACCAGCTCAGATGAGCTCCGGAATGCAAACGTGATGACGTCATTATGTTTGCATCCTGATGCATTATGGGCCTGAACTAGTCGGCCGGCACCCTTTGTGTGACGGACATTAGCTTCAATGAAGACGGCGGTCTTCATTGAAATTAAAGGCAGGGGTCTCAAACTCAATTTACCTGGGGGCCGCAGGAGGCAAAGTCAGGATGAGGCTGGGCCGCATAAGGGATTTATAAGGTCACATACCTTCTGCCATGACTTACTTCTCCCGGCATGGATGGCAGAGATTACCGGGAGCCAGGAGTCATGTCCCCGACATGTACACATGAGCAGGGTAATGGCGCCCATTCCAGCCCCCTCACCTGTGGGGATGCCCAGCTCCTTGGAGCCTCTGCCGAATCCTCTCACCACTCTACCGCTACAGTAATAGGGCAGCGCGCTCATGACGCAGTCCCGCGCCACGTTCTTCTTGCCGGGCGCCACAGGAGCGATGTCTTCTATCACTTCCACAGGGTGACCCCCCAGAGAGCGCAGCCCATCCGTACACGGCACTGGGAGAACCAAAGCTGCCGCCACTCCACCTGCTGCCGAGCCAGAGCCACAGCCGAGCCGGCTACTACAAGCACGTCTCTGGGACATCTCAAGGCTGAGCGTAGCACAGGGGTGTTTACAAACACAAGACGTCTAAGAAGGAGGAAGAAGATTCCGGATCCCCCTGCCGATAGCTTCCAGTGCTAGGATCTAAAGCAGAGTATGATGATGCAGAGTATCCTAGGCGGGCCGCAAAACAAGATCCCGAGGGCCGCAAATGGCCCGCGGGCCGCGAGTTTGAGACCCCTGTTAAAGGTATCGGCTTCCATCAGCCAGAGATTATTGGACATGTTGCCCCATGTGGGCACATGCCGATAAGCGGCCGATTTTTCCGCTGACCGACGGCGCGAGCGCGCACGGCTGTCGTTCAGGTGAAAAATCAGGTGCTTATCGGCATATGTATGCCAGGCATTACTGCTACCATGTCTGCCAACCACGCCTGTAACCGTGAAAAACCTGCTTTTTGTGCTGTGCTTGTGTCTCTCATACAAATGTAAGGGGTACGCTTGTGTTGCACCTGCAAACTGCACTAACACATAGCATTCCACAGAGGGGGGGCCAGTGTAAAATGGGTGTTCACGATATCCACACTGCGTTGCAACACAAATGCAGCTAATGGGAAAGGGGACCAAAGCAGCGCACACAAGTGTGAAAGGTGGAACAGGAGGAAACTGTTTACCATATAGTAAGGAATGCACGTTAACATGCAGTATCGCATGAGCATTGTGGCACATAGAGCATAAATGAGGGCTAAGACAAAAAAAAAAAGAACATATTTCTTTGCTGGCTGTTTTGAAGTGTTTCATTATTGCTGCATTTATTGATATCCTTGATAACGTGGTGCTGTTATGCATGAAATCAGTTCCAATTCAGTTTTTTTGCTTCAGTTACTTACCAAATAAGAACATGTGATTGTGGTTCCTTGAACTGCTAAATGTGCCCTTTTTCTTTGTGAGTAGCTGCTGATTAAATATATAGCTCTTATATTGATCAGAACATTGAAAGCTCATACCCCTACGAATACTGCTTAACCTCCCTGGCGTTATTCTTGAACCCAGTGAGGTCACAGTTTGTTCTTAGAACAAACTCTGCCCTTGCCGGGATTCGGCATATTCTCTGATGCTCCGTGAATCTGCAGCGATTCTGCATCGCTGCAGACTTACAGATTCCTTCTTGCCCCAAGTATTCTGGGTCATCTGTGATGCAGAAGGAGGGTGGCGCCATAGACCTCCATGTTAATGGAGGGGGCGTAGCTTTTCCCTGCGCACATCGGCGCCATAGATCTCCATGCCAATGGAGGGAGCATCGCTTTTCCCTGCACACATCGCCAGTGTCTAATTGACACTGGCGTTGTGTGGAGAGGGCGGAGATGTACCGTTTTTTTTAGCCAAAAAAAATAGCACAAAAGCCTGTAATGCCAGGGGAGTTAAAGCTGACCTATACTCACCTTTGGTACTTCATGTTTTATGCACTCAAACCCTCACATTATAGAGACAACATGTCCAAAAAAAAACCCTTACTTGTAATAAGTAATTCCGATTTTCCCTTGTCGCTCCTCCCCTCTGATGATGTTGCACTATAGCAGAAAAAAACTGATTGCTTAAAGCCCATTGACAGTAATTCTGTACAGTCCTATGGAGATAAGTTATCACCATGGAAATGGGTGCCATCTAGTGGCCATTACTGCAGTTTTTAATCACTGATAAACTGGCAGTTTAATATGAAATCTCTTATATGGGTCTAGGGAACAGCTATATTTTCCACCATCATGCTGGCTCACAGATAAGTAAAAGTTTATATAGATTTTTTTTTTTAAGTTTTGGTCCAGGCTAGATGTGGTTGTTGAAGTTGTGTATATTTATATGCTCTAGTATTTCATTTCATTTAGCCCTCTCTATAACTGTGCCCAAACAATGGCAGATGAGTAAATGAGTGCTAGGCTGGCATTGCTCCTCTTAACATATAAAGCACCCCACATTTTTTCTCAGTTGTGTAACTGGAAGTAGGATGCTGTAACGTTTTGTCTTCTCTGATTTGTGTTTCAGGCACAAACTCTGCAGTGCAAGAGACTACCCTTAACAGTGGGAAGAAGAATACAGCTAAGAAAACACCAGTCAACTCTGCAGCAAAGAGGCCGAATACACAACACAGTACAGTTCATTTTATATTCTTTATTTATACATTTTTCAAATAGCAAAGAAAAGGAATGCAGGATCATGATAACAATAGAAATAAAACTATGTACCTTAAAATGGTAGTTAAGACAATACAAAAGTGACTGTAGTATGCATAAGGGAAATCATAATAATAACAACAGATAATAATGACAAGCAGAAGCATTTAATTCATATGAGGCAAGAATATGAGGCAAGAAAGGTGAAAGAAAAGCAGGCATATGTCCAGTGGTAATGGTACCAGCCATTACAGAAATATAATGTTATATTATATTCAAGCTAATAATCCCACATCTTGCAGAACTTTACCTTTTGCTCCCTTTTTGGTTGATTATGGTGGATTCCACTGTAACTTCCATTGTATAAGTTAATAATGTTAGAGAACCATACACTGGATGGTGAAGGTAGGCCTGTCTCTAAAATGAATTGCATTCAATACAATAACTATCAATGCATTGCAGTGTAACGTAAAACTACACGGCCATCTTGTGGATTGTAGGGTTGGAGGAATATAACATAAAAGAAAGTATTGCTTTAGCGTTGTCTATTCATAAAAAGTTAAAATGTTTGAGTTAAATTTTCCACTTATATTCAGGATTGCTACTAGACCATGGGGGGGGGGGGGACAAACTTCCTGACTCGGGGGCCACACTGGCTTTTTAGTTCTGATAAAGGGGCCGGACCAAGAGCCTGTAATGGCCGACCTGCCATAGGTGTGCCGATCCGATCATTGCCGGCATCACTTATGATGTGTGACAGGCGAAGTGTGACAGGGGCGTTGTTATCTTTTTACATTGTCTGCTCATTCATCGGAATAATCAGAGATAATTCCTAATGACTTCCTGTTGTCGCCATGAGGATGCGCTCACAGTGTCATTATCACCCCACTGCATCGTCCCCAAGGCAACGTTTGGACACCTCTAGGCATTATGTGTAATCATTGCAGAGAAGAAGAAGAGGGGAGCATCTTTTCAACAAGGTGATAAAGGGCTGAAAATAAAAGCTAAACGGGCTGGATCCGGCCCCTGGGCCTAAGTTTGCCCACCCCTGTACTAGACCCATGTATGGACATATTTACAGGCCTACAACATAAAAAAAAAAATTTCTTTTGGTACAGAAATCTGGCCCTCAGCAGAGCACTATGGTGGTAGTTTGTGTTGTGATTATGATTCTAAAAGAGTTAACACAGTTCTTTGACAATTCATTGATTCAGCCACCACTAACCATGAGTGTAAAAAACATTGTTTTGTTCTCATTCATATGAACTATGGTTAATAAATCATAAATTCTGCCAGGGTGTGTAAACTAAATGGCACAAGTGTAAATCCTAAAACAGGGATGGAAAGCTCGAGGAGCAGAGGAGGGGAGTTTAGAGAGAAAGTTCCATAGTTGTAGAGTGTTCTTTAAAGGCAATGGGGGGTCTACCATGTTACAGAACTTGTGTATAGCCCATGTTTACAACAAAATGGGATAAACAAACTTGGTAAGAGGTTATAAGCCAGGAAAGGGAAAACTATTTGTTTAGCAAAAACATATTTATGTCAACATTAAATAAAAAACAAAAATGTTGTGCTTTTTTCTTCTAGCCTCTAACCAGTTAATGGATGAAAGCCAAGTGTCCCTAACATTCACAGACTGGCTGTCCAGTGTCACTGAGCGAATTCACCAGACAATGCATTATCAGTTTGATGGTGGGTATGCTGAGACTTCATGTCTGGTTAATTGTAGCAGAGTACTGGATGGTTGTGTAATCTGCATTGCCTTTGTTTTGTTCCTGCAGCAGTAGGTAATTAGATTCAAAACTACAGAACTACTTTATATAAATGTTAAGGCCCCCATACACCTTACAATCTTACCATGTAATAAGAGGATGTTTCTGAACCTTCCAATCACTATATATTCTATCAGGGAGGCCACTATACTACACAGTTATTGGTAAATCTAAA
This sequence comes from Ptychadena robeensis, assembly GCA_036250615.1. NCBI lineage: Eukaryota > Metazoa > Chordata > Amphibia > Anura > Ptychadenidae > Ptychadena > Ptychadena robeensis. Next base: position 119,176,994 of record CM070034.1, read on the forward strand.
GGGAATTGTATGGAGGGATCTAAAGGTGTATGAGTAGCTATACTGTAGAATAATTCTGATCTATCCCCTGACTACCTGCAAAGAAAGTCTTATTAGTTTGTGATTTTTGATGTTTTTACCTGGTAACCTTCTCTACACCATATGCAAAGAGAAGTACCCGTGAAGGTTATGGTGAGAAGGGATGAAAGGAATCAAAAAGCCCTCAACTCGAGCAGTGCATAGCACAATCAAGCCTTCTTAAAACAGAAGGTATTTACACGGCCCAATCCAGCACAAATCCCAAAACTTTAGGTGGAAGCCTTGGTTTTGGGACAGTGGGCGGAGCCATGCAAATGATTCCTTTTCGCCCCATCAGCCAGATGCACATCCAGAAACCGCTGGTGTACAGTGCAAATATAGCCTTTTTGGTACAGAGCCATTTATTCCAAACTGCATACAGCTGTTTCAGGCTACTTGGCCATCATCATTGCAGTGCATGGAAACCATGGCTCTATGGCATAGGTGCCCAACCGGAGGCCCGGGGGCCGCATGCTGCCCTTTTGGGCATTGTTCGGCGGCCCCCCTTGGTCTTCCCCCAAAACCAAACTGTTAATGCATAGGGCATAGCAACCCACCTGTGAAGCGGTCACACACTGACCCAGCTTTCCTTATCAGCTTTGGGGGTCCTACATGAGTAACATTGTCAATGTTGATCGAGAAACCAGGTATACATATGACCACTGCACCCAGGGGCAGGAGGGGGAGGGTGAGTGCTGTTGGGTTTTGACTGCCGTCGGGATCTGGTCCACCGCCTGCTGAGATATGTTGACAGTGGGAGGGTCTGGATCGATGTTATATGTGGCCCTTTAGTGATGCCGAGGGCCGCACTTGTGGCCCTACATATCAACTCAGTTGCCCACCACTGCTCTATGGTGTGGGGCTTGGAAGCCGAACAAAGAGAAGTACCCGTGAAGGTTATGGTGAGAAGGGATGAAAGGAATCAAAAAGCCCTCAACTCGAGCAGTGCATAGCACAATCAAGCCTTCTTAAAACAGAACACCATATGCATAAAACTTATCAGGTGTCTGTTAGCTTACCCTAAACATGTGTATATTCATATAACGGCAAAGGTATAGCAATGAGCTCGCATCATAGTGCAGGTATGGGGGAGAACTGCTAAATGATACTATGTGTATCATAATAAACAAGAACGGGGTTTTTAAGGCATTACAATCACAAAATAATTTCAAGTTTAAAAAGGTCTTTATTAACCTCCCTAGCGTTCATGATGAGCCCAGCTCATCCGGAATTTGTTTGAAAAACAAACCCTAGACGAACCGGGATCGCATGAACCCTGCATACCTCCTGAAAGCTGCAGTGATTATCTCTGCCCACAGCATTTCCCCGGTTGCGGGACTGTTCAGAATGCGTCACGGTGATGCCGAAGGGGTGGGTGGGGGATGCACCATAGATCTCCATGTTAATGGAGTGGTGTCGGCTTCCCAGTCCACATGTGGACAGGGGCAGGTAGAAGGCGGTAATTTTAAGCAGTGTACACTGCTGCGTTAAAAACGGTGTGGTATAGGCAGAACGCTAATGAGGTTAAGACGTTTAACCGTATCATTTTAAAATGTTAAAAATAAACAAACATATCCTAATATACACACATAAGTACAGTCCCTCCCCTTTCCTCAAAAGAGCTAGACGTTAACCATCCGACGCGTTTCGCTTCTCAGGGCATTCACTGTGAAGGTACACAGAGGTATCAGATTCATGGTATTGATATTGCATTAAGTACACAATCATACTTGCACTGCCATTTTAGCAGCTTAAAATTATTTTGTGATTGTGATGCCTTAAAAAGCCTGTGTTTGGTTCTCTATATTTGCGGTTTTTAAATATATGTTGGAATGTGGCATCTTGAACTGTGCAGAAATGATACAAGGGGGAACTTTTTTCTTATGTTGTATGCTCCTATGTGTATCATCCTTGATAAATATGTCACATGTTAAAATAGTTGCTCTACTAAGTATAACATTGTCACGCCAAGTCATGCTTTATTCTAGGATGCAGTTTCATGGTGCTGTAACATTCTCTGCAGGTAAACCCGAGCCTCTGGTATTCCACATTCCTCAATCATTCTTTGATGCGCTCTCACAGAGACTGTCCATGGGCAACGCCAGGATGCGGCTCCCCAATTGCACTACAGGTACATCTGTTTTCAGTTTACGTTTGAGTCACATAGGCATTGTATGTTCTTGTGTACATATTTTCCTGTACAACGGGATGGCTCTTCCTTTTTTTCACATATATAAATATGTAAGCAGTTTACTGACAACTGTTAAAGGAAATTGTATTAAAAGGATTTTTGATTTTCAGCTTTCGTAAGGAAAGATGCCCTTCCGTTGGGGACTTTCTCCAAATACACCTGGCACATAACCAACATTTTACATGTGAAGCAGATCTTTGACACCCTGGAGGTTAGTGTGCAAAGGCCATCTCTATGATGTATTGGTTCTGAGGATAAATATTTCTTTAGAAATGCCCCTTGTATTTGTATAGGCTTTTGGTTTTATTGAGCTAGGCATGTCTGTGTGAATATGAAAATGTAAAGATTTACATATGTTACTCCTAATGAATCTATAGGAGTAGACCTGTTCTACCAGTCACACCTGTGCACATGTACTGTGTTGGAGATGCTAACACATTGTGTCAAAAAATGCATACACTGTGTGCTGTGCAACTGACGTGCTGTGTGTATCACATAATGTGTGCATTGGCAATACACAACACAGCGTGTATAGTGTCAATGAGCCCGAAATGCCTCCCAATACAAGGAGTTGTAGTAAGTGTTGTCATACATTTCAATGTATATAAATAAGCAAGGTTCAACATGCAATAGAAAACTAGCAAAAGGAACACAGATATATACATGTTAGGGGGCTAGTTCTATTTTCCTCTGAGTAAACGATCCAGGACAAGAATACAGAAAGGTATTTAAAAATCTTTTTCAAATCTTTGTTCAATTTTTTAGATTTTGTTCCAACATTCCACATGATTCACAGAGATCAGTTAGGTCCCATATAGTATTTAACCTCCTCTGCTTTCTGCCCGAGCTAACTCAGGCTGAGTTTCTCAGTTAACCTCCCTAGCGATATGCCCGAACCCAGTTCGGGCAAAGGCACACTGCACCTATC
>CM070034.1:119180269-119192302 GCA_036250615.1 Ptychadena robeensis
GTATCACTTTTGGTACAGAAATCTGCACCTCAGTGAACCGCCAGGGAGGTTAATAAAACTCACCTGAGTTAACTTCAGGCAAACTCACCTATTTGCTAAAATCCCCTGGCGATTCTGCGTATCTGTCCACCCCTATGACATCAAATATGATGTGTCTCATGTAAGGCAGAAAATCGGGTAGGATTTTATTGTGATCTGCCACGTGCGCCAGGCCAGGAGGTTAATAGGCATGATCAGTATCCCTGCATTTTATCCCCACAGTAGTATTCACAATTAACTTCACATGCAAACATGGAAACTAGAGTCATTGCAGGCCACGTTTCTATATTGTACACTGTATAACGAAAACAGCCAAACCTATAAGAACCCCCTATTGCCCTGCCCCCATATTTTCCCTATTCATGTCAACAGTGTTAAAATATACTATCAAAGCCTCTTGCCAAATTCAACCAGGCAATAATCCACACATTATACATGTAGCCCATTTAAATCAAACCGACTCTGTGGCTTTATTGTTGCCATGGAGGTGTCTGGATTATGGCAATGTATGGACTTCAGAAGCTTCACAGCTTTAAACCCAGCAGAAAATCATCGCACCGCTGCAACTAATGCTATAAGCAGGGGCACCCATAACATTTTTAGTGAGCTCCTCAGATGAGTACCAGGAGATGGTGTTTAGCACTCACCCCATATGTAGGGTGGTCTCCTTCACTGTCCTCTACATCAGCTTCCTGGATGGTAGATTCTGTTGCAGAAGGACCTCCCTGTTCCTTATTTAGCCCCTGATCCACAGGTTTCCATCCATGGGTCACCAGCTGGCTTTGGGTCAAATGTAACTCTCACAGTACAACACGTTTGAACCCCTAGATCTCATACCTCAGTAGTACAACCTTGAAATTGTCTGACTTAGCAACTAACCCCTGAGACTACCTGCAGTCCAAATGTCAACCTTTCATAGTCACATTCCAGCTGTCGCACAGTGCTTTTCTCTTGTTAGATTTTCCCCTTACATATGCCTACTCTGACTTTCATCCCCCAGATCTTCAACACCCTTAGAAGTCCAACTTTTCTTTTTTTTTTTTGGTTATTAATTTACATTCCCAATTTCACACCCCTAACTGCAACCTTTCATAGTTATTTAGATTTCCCTGCGGTTATCCAAGTGACATAAAAATACAAGAAAAGAAGAAATATGGTCTGAATGTGCGCCCACCGGCGGCCAAACGGCCGCCGGTGGTCGCACATTGGCTTCCCGCCAGCTCTTCCCACAGAGAGCTGCGGCAGCTGTCATTTCAGAATGTTCGGCTCTTCCATCTAAATGCTGCATCCCCACCAAGGAGAACACAGAGGAGAGCTGTGGGCTGTGTTCAGTTCAGCTATGGATGGCTCAGCCGGGGTGCAGAAATGCACAGAACACTGAACAGATCAGTGTAGTGTGACGTGTTGTGCTGAGAGTGTACTGCTGCTAGTGACACCTGTGGCTGAATTGAATATTGCATCCATTAAATTCATTGCATTATCCCAATTGATGTGAAAACGTATTAAATCTTTTTATTTTTCTGGATTTTCTGTCCTAAAAACTGGGTGCGTCTTATGGTCCGGTGCGCCTTATAGTCCGAAAAATACGGTATATGGGATCCAACCGTTCTAATAATTTATGTAGCAGTCTAGTCTTCTTGATGTAGCTACAAAATGTGTTTAACCTCCCTGGCCTTATGCCCAAACTCAGTACGGTCACAGTTTGTTCAGGCGCGATCAGGCATAATCGTCGGTGGTCTGCAAATCAGGCTGCTGCTTCAGGCTCTTTGATTCTTTCCGGCCGAGTCTTCGGTGTCCCCGATGACGCCGAAGGGGTGGCGCCATTAACAAACCTTGACTGAAAACGCATTGGGCACAGTTTGCGCATGTCACATAACGTGCCTATTTACCAATGTGTTTACGGTGCGTCTGTGGGACACTGATGGATCCAGCTGGGCATTGCAGATCCTTCACATCTGCCGTGAAGCCCCCTGACGTGGGTCCTGACACACCAGTATAGATTGGCACGTCATTTGACGTATGGAAATACAGGCTTGTGTCTGCACTACGCTAAAGAAACGTAGATAAGGATTAATCTACTGGAGAAGGGAACCACATGGGCCTTCTACCGGAGATTAGATTTCCCCCTGAGAATGTCTCAGGGGCATGGGGACTTTAAAGGCCTACGTGAAGATAATGTGTCTAAAGAAACGTATTGTAGACCCAGCTTTATATTCTACTTTCTGTATGAATTGTCCATTCAGTGTACATATACATGTCAAATTAAAGCAGATTCTGTTCACAATTAGTTTATTTATGTCTCTCCCTCCTTGACAATGGCTGTGTCTCCATGCATGTCACAAGCTCTAAATACCCACTGTATCTTCTGCTTCTGTATCCTGTGATAGCTGTATCTACCCCTATCCTCTGTCACTTCCCACCCCATCAACTCTCCATCACATGAGCATTTTAAAGGCAGGACCAGGCAATGGGAGGGGTGTGTAGGATGGATGACTTACAACCACACACAACACTGAAATCTTTCCCAGAAGAAGCAGGGCGTCATTTTCCTCTGCCACAGCAGTTTAAGTGATGGGGAAGGGGCTAACATTGATTGTTGCTTTAATAAATTCAAAACAAAAAATGCAAGTAAACACAGAAAGTCTATAATACATCATTGTGCCAGCATAGACAAAATGTCAGTTTAGGAGCAATGGTAGAACATGTACTAACTAGGATAATCCTACCATATAGCTTACATTTCCTTTCCACAGATGCCACTAGAAATCACCAGAAGTTTTGTCCAAAACAGAGATGGAACGTATGATCTGTTCAAATGCCCCAAAGTTGAAGTGGAAAATATTGCGGAAACTTATGGGCGGTTAGAGAAGCAGCCCATTCGACCTCTGGAGCTGAAAACCTTCCTGAAAGTTGGTCAGTGTGTTATTTGTTTCCATTAAGCATCATTTGTTCAGGAATGATACTGATTAAGGCGTAATAAACCTGATGTACCCTAACACAATGGTAGTGGCTTGGATGGTTACATTGAAGTAAACATATTACCTCTTTGTATGTGGCGGGAGGTTGGGAGGCAGCCATGTGCCATAAATGTGCCTTGCAGGCATTTGTTCCCCTTGTGACCCCCTCTAATTCTTTTCCAGGTAATACTTCTCCAGACCAGAAGGAGCCAACTCCATTTACTATAGAGTGGATCCCAGACATTCTGCCTCTCTCCAAAATCGGGGAGCTTCGCATAAAGTTTGAATATGGCCATCACCGAAATGGACCCTTCCCAGATATCCATGCACCCCAGTCCCACACTTTGGAACAAACATTAGAAATCACCCCGCTTACCACCATCACCTTTGACTGAATTTCATTGTCACATTTTACAAAGACTGCAGTGCTGCACCTTGGTGAGCTGAATTCAAAAGCCCCAATCCAGTATGTGCTAGAGGATGGCTATAATATATATATAGAAACAAACTTTTGGATTGTGATGTCTCCTGTGCAGTAACTATTTTTGTTGGACTTTTGCTGCTATGTCATATTTTTATTTGTGTCAGTATATATAATGAAAGTGTCTCTGTCGTACCCAGAAGCATCCGGGATGATTTGGATGCTTTCTGCAGCGCTCTTCTTCAGATTTGGAATGATCAAGAACATTTTATTTAATTGAATTATGATTTTCCTTCCATTCTCACAACATGCCTGTCATTTCTGCGATGGTACTTCTAAGTTGATGGTTAACACTAACAAATATTGAGATTAGAACCAGGAGAATGATTGGTCAATATCAGTGCATCAGGAAACATCAAAATGGCTGCTTACTTGTTCCCACATGTGTGGCTGCCCGCTGTCAGGAGCGATTGGCCGCAGGCGGTCATGGCCCGCTGCCGCTCTCGATCGCCCCCCAATCGCGACCCGGGGAAGAGCCCCATTCAATAACATTAGAATCGAGCCGCGGGCGGCCGCACATGTGGGAACATAGCCTTATAGACTGTGTAAGCAGTTTTTACATAAATATTAATTATACTCACTTTGCCACTCCAACCTTTAATGCTTATGACCTTTTTTTTAAACTCTAAAAAATAAGTATGCTTTTATCATAACATGTAAGTAACTGTAGCTGATCTTTATTGAATGGCTGTAATCATTAGCTTAATCGGGTAATTGTGAGTATAGCCCCTGTGAAGATTTTGAACATTTTTAATCATGTAAATGTGTCAAGACAGTACCTTTACCACAGCTCTGCATCAAGTGGGTACCACACAAGTGTATGTCAGGGCAAAATAAAACAAAACACGTAAATATATATACTAGTTCTCTGCAGTATATGCACAAATAGATATGTTTCATCTATTGAAATGCTGCAAGTATACCGGCTGGAAATCCAGGGTACACTTACTTGCTGTTTGGACTAAGAGCAGTGCATAATTCAGCTTTGAAATTCCAAGCAGGGGGTATCCCTCCTAAATTACAGAACTTTATCTACCCCACCATTCTATCCCACTCCTTATAGGTACCGTATTTTTCCGACTAAAAGATGTACGTTTTTTACCATTAAAATCAATTGGAAAGTGTCCCTACGTCTTATGGTCCGAATATGTAAAAAAAAAATTCTCCCATATGTAAATAGCTGCTCATGGGTAAGTTGTTCAGTGCCAGATTGTAAAATGTGTCTCTTCATAATTTGGTCAGTGTGTTCAGAGAATGGGTACTGCTAGTGTATAGACAAATGATAAAATTTAAGCCCCGCAGCCAAGACCTTCCTCCTGGCATTGGCCTTTTGGCTGGAGGAATACAGAGTGACTACTGCATGGTCCAGTCCTGCCTACTTTGCTGGAACATTCTGTATATTCACTTGATATCCGGAGAAATATTGCTGTTGTGTGAACTCCTGGGAGACTTTTGGGTGAATTCTGATTTTTGTTATCTTTGTCAGGAACCAAGCTCCCAAAATTTGCCTTTGACATTTTTACTAAAAAGAAGAAAGAATAAAACGGTCTCATTCTGTAGCGCTGTAGAGCAGTGAGGGTACTTTTGCGTCATGACTATAGTAATACATTAACAAAGCTTTTCTATTTGATATCGCTGTGTGTTTTTCGAAAAACATTGTTTAGATTTCTAAGCCTTAGAGGCATTCATGGCACCCTCGTAGAGTCCTACTCAGCATCCTAAGATGGGTTCAGTGCTGAAACCAAATACTGCAATAGTTCCAGAGTGGCTGGACCTGTAATTATCATGTAGAAACTCTATTAGTGCAGATAAGAAATATGTATAAAATAGTGGCTAGATTGTGTAGGTTAAAATTGTCAATTTTTAATAAGGTTACTGTGAATGGTAAGGCTAAAACTCCACTACGTTTTGCCAAAACATGCCAATATCGTAGTGGCCGTGTTCTTGGTTCCCATTCACTTTCAATGGGTGTGTATCCACGATGCGCGAGGGTTCTAGAACGCAGAGCTCCTTAGACATCGCAGGTACGCGTCCATTGAAAGTGAATGAGCCGTGTACCAAGAATGCAACAGGGCTCAGGGTTACTAATATTTGTAAACAACCTACCCGAGCTACAGTCAGTGACTGCCAGGGAGGTTGATTCTTTTTTGTTTGATTATTTTTAAAGGCAAAAATAACAATTTCTTTTAATCCCTCATCTATTCTGCTTAAATACAGAATAGTAGCTATGTTGTTGATTTCCTGTCTTTTTGTAGACTTATTTAGTGAAGTCAAAATTTCTTAAATTGGTCACCATACACGTTATATTCTGGCTGTCCAATTTTTGTACAGTCAACTTTAGTTTTACCAGCACTACCTTATTTTTGGACTATAAAAATCTTATGGTCTGAATATGCGACTACGCGCCTTATGATCTAAATACGCGACCACCCTTGGCCGTGGGGTGGTCTCGTCTTTGCTTCCCGCCAGCTCTCCCAGCAAGAAGATTAGCCAAGGAGGTGGAGGAGCTGTCAGATAGTAGGTCCGCCCACAGCCATATCTTCCATCTATACTGTATTGTTTATATCAGCAGAGGCCTGCTGATATAAGCAATAAAGAGCAGACAGATTAACCTCCCTAGCGCACTGCTGAGGTCTAGATTTCTGTACCAAAAGTGCACCATAGACTTCAATGGTAAATTTTTCTTAATGTTGTAGGCCTGTAACTTCCCAAAATATGTCCGTACAAGGGTCCAATAGACATCCTGACTATAATAATGTTTGAAACAAACAATTATGTAAAATAAAAATTAAAAATAAAAATAATGAAAAAAACCCACAAAAATTAGGACACAAAACTATGCTGCTATGTACTAAATATCGCCAAAATAAAAAGTCTCTGGTGCCCCAGATGTTCCCATTTGCACTTAACCCTCTCTAACCTGGTGTGATAAAATCACACCAGGGAAGAAAGGGTTACTGCAAATGGGCACATGTGGGGCATCAGTGACTTTATTCTGGCGATATGTAGTACATAGGGGGAGTTTGAAAGCAGTTTTCTACATAGAAAACTGCTTTCATTCTATTTACAGTAGAAATCTCCCGCCGCCTCCCAGAGTGACGTCATGAGGACACGAGCAGCCGAGCAGCATGTCGTCAGCATGTCACAGAGACAGCGTGAGTATACGCTCTCCCACAGCCGTGATTTGTACTGGACGGCAGCACCTCGTCCAGTGCGATAGTACCAGTTGGAGCGCTGGACGAGGTGCTGCCATCCATAACGCTAGGGCGGTTAATGGAAGAGATCACATGCTCTTTCATCTATCTTTCCCTGTGTGTGGGAGCTGCACTCATGCTGCAGCTTCTCCACACACAGACACAGTCAGAGAGAGAGACATCTGCAGCTGTTCCCCCTCGGCCCCTTCCTAATGTGTGAGGAAAATTATGTCTTGAAGTGCTGCTAGTGAGGTCTAGTGGCTGAAATTTGGTATTGCATTGATCCAATTGATTTGAACACTTCAAATGTTTTTTTCTGTTTTTCCTGCTCTAAAAACTGGTGCATCAACTATACCATGCGTTCAGCCACGTGGCTGCCGCGTGGGATCGCATCAGTGGAAACAAGCCCTTATTGGTTTGCACAGACCAAGACAGCTGACAGGTAAGTATTGTGTGTTATTTATTACAGTTTTTCCTTTTCAGTACAAAACCACTTTCAGGGCCCTTCCATGCTTTTTGCGTTGTGCACATAAAGCCTGTTGTACTTTTTACACTTACACATGTTGCATTATGCGCTACACACTGCAGCATATATTTTTCTGACAGCGTCTCTCATACAATAGTTTGCAGCACAATACGCTAATGCATGTTTAACACGAACTAGTCAGTTGCCGGTAAGCACTGCAGCTAGCGTGGAAGAGCCCTAAGGCTGCGTCTACACTACAGAAAACTGCGCCTAGACCGTGGGGAAAGCCGCGCAGTGCAGCCGCCCCCTGTAAATTCCTATGGGGTTTGGGGCGATATTGGTAAACAATGTGTGATGTGTGCAAACCACGCCCGATGTACTTATGGGCGCGGTTTGCCAGTAGTAATGTATAGGATGCGGTATTGCCTGCATGGCAACACCGCGCCCTAAACAGCGGGTGGGCGCTATGGGCACGCACACCCCGACGTGCCTATAAAGCCCCCTGCAGTTGCTGGGGCGGCATAATGTACACTCTGCCTTAAGGTGTGTGGTGCGCTTTTTGTGCATCAACCGGCTGGGCGTTCGCTCCAGTGGATTGTGAAAGTGATCTCAAGTGAGAACTGTAATAAAATCTCAGAATGTACTCTCATGTATAATAATCTAAAAGTGAGAATGTCTAATTTTCTATATTATTATCTTCACCCTCCACCACCACCACATACCTGTCTCCACAGAAGAGGTACACACAACCTTATGGTTTCCATTCCAGTGAACCAACGTTAACCCAGCTGTGCCCCTCCCTGCTGGTAGACAAATCATAAGTAGGTTCCATTCCAGCTTCCTATTCCAGTTATTGCCCTTCCATGTAAATGGCTGATGCGTGTTGTCATCTTGTGTTTTATATCTTATCAAGTAACATGGATAATGCACAGCGGATGTTCTCTTACCCACAGATAGCTTATTAAGATGTAGCATGATGATCACATTACAGATAATTGGATTTGCCATTCTCAGTAGAGATTTCCATAAATATGTGTGTGGTAATCTGTAAAATGGATGGAACAGCAACACTGAAATGGCATACAGTGGATATAAAAAGTCTACTGGTAAAATGTCAGCTTCCTGTGCTGTACAAAAATGAAAGATAAATCTGGAAACTTTTTCCACCTATAGTGTGACCTATACATTGTACTACTCAAATGAAAAACAAACTGTAAGCTTTTAGGTAGAGGGTATGGTGTTCTTTTGGTGATGTGCAGTATTCAATAGTATAGTGGCAAGAGGAAAGCCTTTACTAACGAAGAAAAACACCCAAGCCAGGCTACATTTTGCAAAAACACATCTGAAGTCTCCCAAAAGCATGTGGAAAAAGGTCTTCTGGTCTGATGAAACCAAGGTTGAACTTTTTGGCCACAATTCCAAAACATATGTTTGTCCCAAAAACAATACAGCACACCACAGTGAAGCATGGTGGTGGCAGCATCATGCTTTGGGGCTGTTTTTCTTCAGCTGAAACTGGGGCCTTAGTTAAGATAGAGGGAATTATGAATAGTTCCAAATACCAATCAATATTGGCATAAAACTTTCAGGCTTCTGCTAGAGAGCTGAACATGAAGAGGAACTTCATCTTTCAGCATGACAACAACCCAAAGCATACATGCAAATCAACAAAGAAATGGCTTCACCAGAAGAAGATTAACGTTTTAGAATGGCCCAGCCAGAGCTCCGACCTGAATCCGATTGAAAATCTGTGGGGTAATCTGGGCTACAGGAGATTCTGGGCAAATCTTGGCAAGTCAAAATGTGCCATGCTGATAGACTCATAGCCAAAAAGACTGAGTGTTTTAATAACATCAAAAGGTGCTTCAACAAAGTATTAGTTTAAGGGTGTGCACTCCTATGCAACCGCATTATTTTATTTTTTCCTTCCTCCACCTAAAAGATTTCAGTTTGTTTTTCATTTGAGTGGTGCAGTTTATAGGTCACATTAAAGGTGGAGAAAGTTCTGAAATAATTGATATTTGTCATGTTTTTGTACAGCACAGGAACCTGTAGACTTTTTATATCCTCTGTATGTGGTTTTCAGGCTGGATATTGTGATGGTATTACTTCACCAAGTGCAATGATCCGCCAAGAAGCACTACATCCTTCTACATCCTGAATGCTCCATGATGTCTTACTATTTAGGTGATCAGTACTATACAAGTTTTGTGCCCTCTTTGAACTAATACAGTCATGGGCAAACTGGGCTGGGGGACAAAACCAGCTCTTTAGTCTTTTAATTTGGCCCTTTGTCACCTAGGTGTAAAGACGCTCTAGTTCCCCTCCGCTCATTCCCTGGAATAAGTGGAGATAACGCCTAGAGGATGATTGTTCCAGTCTCCTAATGGCCGTAATTTTCCTGCAAAAGAATGTTTATGTTTACTATCAAAAGCCTCTATTTATTAATATTGTTTTATATATATATCCTTTTTAAAATTTCCTGTCTGGGCTATGAGAACTACGGGCACATATGCTGGTCAGCTCCTGCTCTGGCCCTTCTGTCAAATCTAAAAAAACATTATGGCCCCAGAGTCAAAACGTTTGCCGACCACTGAACTAGTAGGTTATACTGACATCACCAGGAGGAGTTGGCCATTGGCAGATAAATCCACTCCTACTCCCAGTATTCCTCAGTCCTCTGCTTTTTCCTATGAGGCAATTTTTTTATTTATTATATAAGATGAGTTCTTAGATGCAGTTACCAGCATGGCTGCTCGGTTCTCTGAAACCTAGTACTTGGAGGCCATTGCGTACCGGATCCGCACCCCATTCTGGTCAATCAGTAGCTCAGGATTCTCCAGGATCAGATCCACTGTCATTGATAATGAGCTTTCCCTGACTTTGAAGATTCCTCTGTGAGTAAACATGACCCTATTTTATTTATTTAATGATCCCATAAATTATTGTTAATTGTTCTAATTGTTAACAACAGAATAATGTGTAATATGTGTGCTAACGGGTAAGCATTCAGTCATTTAGTAAAAGAGAACTGGGCGGAGCTGACACCATTCAGTCTACAAAGATTCTGTGTGTTGCATTTTATTGCATTCTTCTGTGAACTACCCCGCCATTTGCCTCTTTCTTTATGTTAGATATAAACTTAGGCTAGCCGTACATGGGTGATACCCGTTCGATTGACCCGCAATCGATCACAGTGTGGTGACGTCACCATTATGCACTCAATCGAACAGGAAGCGATGTGCACCACTGTGCAGGACCCTGGTCCTGTGTAGATCCCTGAACTGTACACAGTAGCCTGCTTGGCTCCACCCCATTGCCTGTGTCCCAGCTCTAAGCTGACAGGCAGAGCTGAGAGCCGAGTACAGGCTGCTGTGTACAGTGCAGGGGAACCCACCTTCTTTGCAGCTGTCCTGTGTCCTGCTCTCAGCTCTGCCTGTCAGCAGCTACCAGCCAGTGTGAGATATCTACCGGTAGGAGGATATCTCACAACACCGGGTTTACACAGTGCTGGCTGTGTGGTCCCCATCCACAATCAATCGGACATGTCCGTTCCCAGTTCTATTGACCTTTTTTGAGCGGGCAGGAAGGTTTTTTTGTTCGATAATCAAACCGTGTATGGCCACCTTAATATTCGTGGTTGCCAATTTATTTTTATTTATGTAGATTGACACTAGTGGTCCTCAGCTGCCATTGAGTCCGGGCTACTAGTGTTTCAACACTCATTTTAAGAAAGAATGGACTACATTTAGCAGCCGCCCTGCAATCACCACATCTAAGGTAGTAATGGCAGTATGTCGCATTTTTGTTGCTTGTTTCACATAGACTTTAAGGAAACGACTGGCAAACATACATTTCATTCATTTATTAAGCTGGAAGCTTGGATGTAGTTGTACATTGTACGTAGTAAGCACGTTGTTTCATTGTTTAGTCTCCATTTAGAATGACAGTATGAAGTTTTATGGCTTCTTATTTCATCTTTTCAGATAACGCTAGTCTAACTGCCTAAAACGTAAAAAGAAATAAATGGATAAAACAATATCAGTATGACGGAAGGGTGAGCGGTAAAACTTCATAGCTAGCTCAGTTTTTGGAGGTGGCCTTATCTGAGGAGGCGTCTCCTGATTTCGGTGGCTTGGGCTGCACAGGGGAACCGCCCTTGCCTCCATCAGATGGATCTTTTTTTTCTTCTCTGTGGATGGAAATTGTGCTTGATGGATAATTCTTGCCCCCAGAATAGGAACTAGAGGAATATGAGTAGCCACCAAATATGCCACCTCCTCCCACTGTGGTTAGACGTGTCTCTTCCCCTTCCAAGAGTTTCCTAAAGACAAAAGAGGAAATATAGTTACTGCAATCACCATATATACGCCATACACATGGTTGTCTTCATCCTCCTGACATTCAAAAGAAACTTTTATTTCTATGATTACTCAACATTTGTTTCTCAAATAGTTTTCATGGTAATTAAAACTTCTTAAACAAAAGCAGACATTATAAGCTACCTTTTTATATGTATTTTCTCCTTTTTCGGACCATAAGACCCACTTTTCACCCAGGGGGAAATGCTTCCCGGCAACGGGGACATGGTGAAGCTGTCAGATGGGAGATCCACCCACGGCCTGAACTCCCATCTGTACTGTATCGTTTAGATTCATCTAACCAATGAAGATCAGAGAAAGAGATGAAAGAGCTGCCAGCCAGCATCTCTCTCATCTATCTCTGCCTGCGTGTGAAAGCTGCACTCACGCTGCAGCTTTCACACACACAGCCGTAGAGGGGAGACATCTGCATCCAGCTTTAACCTCGGCCCCCTTCTCCCCCTGATGTGTGAGAAAGATGACAGTGCTACTAGTCACATCTTGCGGCTGAAATTTGGTACTGCATGGGGGGGGG
>CM070034.1:119193385-119219395 GCA_036250615.1 Ptychadena robeensis
CACAGTAAACATCCACAGTATACATCCACAGAATACATCACTTCCTAAAAAAAAAAATCTTGAAGATTTTTCATTCGTGGTCCCACCGATTTTTTTTTTATTCGATATTTGCGTCGGCTGTACAAAAATCTAAAAGAAATCTAATTACCTTCGATAAATGGATGAACAAAATCTGATAAAAAAAATCTAACAAAAAATCGAATCTGAAGTTGAACAAAGTAAAAATCTTGACGTGTAAACCCACCTTTACTGCTTATAGTCTGGACACCTTGCACCACTATATCCTATAAATGCTCCAATGGATCTAATAATGGAACTGATCATGGTATTCTTTATGTTATAACAGGTTCAATATCATCTAGTTGGCTGCTTACTCCTTTATTCCTATTATGGTCCAGACCACTAAAGCCTCCATCTTCATCAGGTAAATGTTACCTACCCATTCAGATTTTCTGTTTTTACAAAGCACAATGGGATCATATGATGGTAGTTTTCTATTACCTGTATGCTGCTATTTCAATATCCAGAGCCATCTTGACATTTAAAAGGTCCTGGTATTCCCTCAAGTGACGAGCCATCTCTGCCTTGGTGGTTCTCAGAGCATTGTCAAGCTGGTTGATGGTTTCCTAAAGACAAAGCGTTACAATGGTGTTCTTTATTGCATAATGTGAATTGGTAACCCTGCCTATATTAAGTACATTTAAACCAAATGGCTACAAATAGTAATACAGGGTAAATTTATGTTTCAGATGCTGGAGAGTAAACACAAGTGACAATATCTATTAATTCCTTATATTAATTTGGAAAGATCCTAGGTTTACATGCAAGCTGTAGATGTTGGGTTCTACTGTTCCTGCTGGAAGAGCTGAAATACATAGAGGTTGTACAGAACAACCACGATTCTATGGCAAGGACATACAACTGTTTTACTTGCTTTAAAAACTAAGTCGGTAGATGTTTCTGAATGGGGTGTGCCCCGGACCATGGCCTGTAATGATTACATATACCAACTTCTGAAGACAACTCAGATGTTACCTGCATTTGGCCAATTTCTTCATTGTTCCTGTCCTCTGTTTCCTGCAGTTGCCTCTCTAGGGATTCATTAGCACTGCGCAGGGCATCAATTTCCAGGGTTCGGGCCTGCAACTGCCTTCGATACTCATTAATCTCTTCCTTGGCCTGTCGAATGTTATCATTGTTTCGAGCTGCGTCCTGTGTGACGTTGGCAATCTTGGTCTGATACCATTCCTCAGCCGTCTGCTGGTTGCGAGTGGACAGGACCTCGTACTGCATGCGGATTTCTTTCAGAGCAGCAGTAAGATCTGGTTTATTGACCACATCCATCTCCACAGTGATCTGAAAACACAAATACACTTTGCAAATAATTTCCAATAAAATGGATAGGCTATGGCAGTGGTTCTCAACCTTTTTTTAGATCCGCGACCCCAGAAGTGATGTCACAGAGTGCACCTCCGCTTCCTAATACAGGAAGTGACAGAGTGTCACTTCCGGCGCAATCAAGTAAGTGTAATATCCCCCCTCCTATTTTCCCACTCCCTTGTGCAAATTATGTATGTGGTGGGAAGTTAGGAGGGAGCGTAACACCCCATCCCTCCTAACTCAGGAGGGAGGGGGCATTACTATCCATCTCACGTGTGGGCATTAGGAGAACTGGGCGACCCCTATGAAATGGTCATTTTACCCCCAAGGGGGTCCTGACCTACAGGTTGAAGCCACTGGGCTACGGCTAAGTAAATCATATGATCGATCTCAGGCTATATGCAAGGGGCAGGAGATACAAAGTCTATGCCACTGAAGCAGCAGCATGTTCGTGGGTTGTCCTATAGATCCGCGGGCAATTTTGCGGCCGATTAATAGGAATGCATGTTCGATTGGCTGCAGATTGCAGCTGGCCACCTGGAGCAAATGTCATGTCCGTTTTTCTCTGGCTGATCACATTACTTTGGAAGGGGACCAGGGTCCCCATCCACAGTAATGGCCAGCACACAAAGGGTGTGCTCTGGTTCTCTCTGCATCCTGAGAATTGGGTATGGGTAGCTTAATGAAAACTGTTTCTAGAGGACCATCCATTTGCTGCTGATATTTAATTTATGAGTGGACAATGATGGGCTTAATGACCCGTTCAGCTCAAGTATATGCTGGGGAAGTGAGATGTTCCTGTCATTGCCTCCCCTGCCATAGATTCTTGGCTTCTCTGGATAACACTTCAATCTATTCACAACTAATCAATTGATTGAGTTCATGTGCCTCCTCATCCCCCTCCCAGTGCCTGTATGTGGGGAATACAGGAGGCTCCGCAGTCAGCAATCGGTGCTAGCTGTGAGTAATGGAATACATGTCATATTATTTATGAAGAAATATGCAACCTTCTTGGCATCTGTTTTTACTCAGAATTCCTTATACAGTACTAATGGCTTTGCTGATGATAGCATGAAAGGCTCCTTTAACGACTGAATTCCTAAAGCTGGTCACCTGATCAATACTACACATGAATAAATTATAAGAGGCTCAGAGCCCATTTCCATCTTCATGTAAAACTCTGCAAGGGTATAGAGGAGAGGAATGTGGCCGAAGGAAAATCCATCACACTGTCCTAGCGTGACCTTCATCACATCTAGCAATGAAGGTGTTAACCCATGGCCAGCTGACAGTAAATCCCAAAGGTGCCCTGAGGTATTGTGGGTAAGACAAGTGCATTAAAAGCACAGCTGGACTCTGGGGATTGAGGGAATAACATAAAGCCTGGACAGTGCGATCTTTAGAAATCTTATTATGATTCATCTCTCAGAGGAAACCTTTTTATCTACAAAGCAATGACGGCAATGCGCAAAGCCAGCCTTCCATGCAAAGACTGTACCACCGTGGTAATAAAACACCTTATTTCAGGCTGATGGAAGGAATACCCAGATATTGGCTTCTCTTATTTGCATAGCCCGCTGCACTGACTGATAGTAAACAAAGAGATGGTGAAGAGACCTTCAGATAGGAATTGGAAGTGCTTGACAATAACAGATGGCTAATCCAGAGATCACACATCATCTTGATATTCTATGATACATATAGGTCACATCTATGTCTTTAAAGGGCTCACATTCTAGTTTGGGGCAGAAGATGAACATACTTGACTTTAAGTGGCAATACTGGCCTGGAGCTTGAATATAGCCCATAACATAGCAGAACTGCTTTCTTTATTTTAAAGTACATGCAAGGAAAATCACTAAAATTTTATATAATTTGTACTGCGCTTGGGTCATTTTCAACTTGATTTTCATGATAACTTGGTGATCCTACTATGTTTGGTTACTTATTATGTTATAGGGAAAAGCCCCCCCCCCCCCCATACACCTTCACAATTTCTATTAGATCTACCAACAATTATGTAGTATAGTTGCCTCCCTAAATAGTGATTGGAAGGTTTAAAGTAGCCATACACGCTACAATCCCCGCCCAATTGCAGCGCGATGACGTGATCAAGCTGCAGTCGGTTGCTCAGAGGATCGGAGCACACCCTTGTGCTGTCCCTTTCTCCATCTTTTGCTCGTGCCATATAGCTTACAATGGAGAGATTTCAAGTGGGCGTTTTAACACAGTAAGTAAGCATGGACCACTGTTAAAAAAGCCCACCATGAGAAAATCCATGCCGCCATCACTAAAGTACAAGTAGAGAACAAGGGGCTGTAATGAGTATAAGGAAGAATAGCAACTCTGATATGCAACAAGTATTTTATAACAAAACAACATTGATGACATCCAATGGTTTGGCAAAATCAGTGTCAAGGGTTTATGTCTACTTTCAATTGCACCCAAAGAGAACAGTTGATCATGTATGTAGGCAAACCGTTGACACTGTCCTGTGATCTCATATTATACCCCTGGTAAGGTTTTCAAACCATGGTCAAATAGCTCTGGCTGCTTCCTACTAGCAGGAGCTCTATCTATCTATCTATCTATCTATCTATCTATCTATCTATCTATCTATCTATCTATCTATCTATCTATCTATCTATCTATCTATCTATCTATCTATCTATCTATCTATCTATCTATCTATCTATCTATCTATCTATCTATCTATCTATCTATCTATCTATCTATCTATCTATCTATCTATCTATCTATCTATCTATCTATCTATCTATCTATCTATCTATCTATCTATCTTCGTCCTATGTCCATGCATATGAGTACTGCACTTATGTATGACGGTCAATATGTCATTATCTGGAGAAGGACAAGCTATAGATCACCTAAGGAGCCCTTGCCCAAAATGCAGTTTGTTTTGCAGTAATTACTAGAGAATACAATTTCCTTCACCCAACTGGTTTCATCTGAAGTAGAACATCTTACTCTTGTCTCTGGAATCAATACAAATCCATAAACCTTTTAATAGCACTCAAATAGCCAAATGGTCAATCAATAGAGGAAAGGGTTTTATATTTCTATTAAAGCAGGTAAAACATCTTTAGATATTAAATACAAGAAATTCTCGTGTTTTGCAACTCTTTGAAATTTTAGTTCAGCCATATCTCTCAATGACAGATTTGATGTCTTGGATTTCACATTGGTAAGGATTGGGAAGGTCACAAAGAAACTGATTTAGACTGACATGGCTAATCTCATCAGTCACCTGCTCATTGACTGCATGAGAATGAAGATTGTGTTTGGGCCATCTAAACATCCACCAGGTCCTAGTCTCCAGCATAGGTTGCATTAAGGGGGGGGGGGGGTTCCAGCTGTGAATACTTTCTAGGAAAAGATAAATTATTCCAATTTTAAAGCTGTCCATAGACGTATGGACTATCCCTTTGAATTCCAAACGATTGACCGTGCCGAACGATCTCATAGATCGGTCGTTCGGGAATCGAAGCCTGCCTATCTTGAGAGATCGACCCTCCAAAAACAAAAAAACATCTTTGATTCGCTGTTCTGGAAATGTCTGTTTTTTTGTTTGGTGGACACCTTCGCTCGCTGGCTGTATGATCGACCTTTTTGGCCTAATCTACCTTCCTATCTGCCAGCTACTTGGAATACAGAGTAACTGACCCTCTCTTTTAATTGGTGAAGGATCTGGGGCCCAAATCGGCAGGGAATCGTTTACCATCAGTGGTGTGCTCTTCTGTCTTTGAACGATCGACTGTTGATGACTCAATAGCCCATACCCATACCGTTTTATAGAAATGGTTTGGATTTTGGATGTGTTTATAGACCATTCATGGTAGGTGAAGGGGTACTGGGGTACATCTCCGCACCGTTCAATAAGAATTGCTAACAGTCAGAAACATCTATAGGAGATGTCTTAGACGTTTTACATTACTGACCCATTTATCCATAACCATTTAGTTTTTTCATATCTACAGGTTTCATGTCATGAATCTTGTCCATGTAATTATTATTTAATCACCCCAGTATAAGTGGCCTGTAGTGTTCTCCTAAAATGAATGAGTTTTTTTAACTAGTCATGTTTCTGTTAATAGAAAGGGTAAGACAAAGCTGAATCAGGAAATCTAGGCAAGAGCCTAAGGCCTGCTGCAGTAAATTATAGGGATAGTGAACTGTCTGTGTCCATGTCCATGATATGGTCCATCCACTACCTCAACACCCATACATGGTATCTTAAGTGATCTTTTGACTTTCAGAGCAAACATCTTTATATGAAACATAATTAACTTTGTTAAACACCTGCGTCACTACTCATGTTGATATAGTCTATAAAATATTTCCTTCTAATACCGTACCCCACATTTCTTTATTACTGTTCTCCTCTATTCTTAAGAGGAATGATAGCATATACCGTAGGTATATATATATATATATATATATATATATATATATAAAAGCTCTGAACCTCTGGCTCTAAATCATTTCCTCATCTATAAAAAAAAGCTAAAAGTTAAATCTGTCCTTTGACTTGATGTAACTTGATGAATTTGAATACATAAATATATTACTTTGTGACTGGTTTCCTATAAAAGACCAGTAAAAGCAAAATATATGCCAGTTATTCCTTTCCAATCTTTGCATTGGAAAAATATTTAATAAAATTGGGAAGCAAATAGTTGATATAACACAAAAGCCGATATTAAACAATCAAGTTCCATTCTTCCTTCCCAGTTTGTGTATAGAAAATAAGAAGTGATTCAATTGCTTCTAACGTGCTAGAAAATGCCCAACCACATAACCAACCTAGTCAATGTCTTCCATGCCCATTTTTACTATATTTTTCTGTAGCTCTCAAGTTTCCATTTAGAACAGTTCCATTGGTTGCACCAATGAAGGCCCAATCACCAGCTAAACTGCTATTGGTGTAATTTGCTGCCAGGTGTTTAACATTTACCTAACATTTGGGTGGGAAGTAGTAGGATGGTTCTATATGATTACACCTCCTGGATATGCTAGTACAAGTGATGGGCTTATGGGGTCTAGTGGATGTCCTGTCTTTGGGGTCTGCAGGAAGAAGGGAGGGGCAGAAACCCAACTCCCTTACAATACACAGAGCAGAAGTGTGCTCGTTATTTTGAATAACCCTGTTAATAATGTCTGACATAAAGATCCTCTTTCTATTTCTGCACCACTATTCTACAAGTTCTTTTTCCACTCCAGGAAAACTATCTACAACAATCCAGTCAGAGAGTACATCCACTAATCAAATAAAAGGACATTGCAGCCAGCCCCGCCCTTAACCACTGCAACAATTTTCGTTTGATATCAGCACTGGACTTCAATACATTTCGTAAACCCAAGCCAACTTCCAATGTCTTTATTGGTGAGAAAATTGATAGCTGGTCTCCCTAACCTTTGTCAAACCTGCTAACTGCAGCAGTACAAAACTGTGGGGAAATATGCCATACCAGAAACGAATTCTGATAAGCAAATAACTCAACATCTGTCAGCAGAAATTTACATTGTAATCACATTCGCTACCATATTTAATAGTCATTACACATGTAAAATATTTAACAGGGTATCTGACCATCTGCCTATATTATACAATACTGTACCAAACACAACCTCAAGTGCCACTCCCAGTTACCCCTTCAAGATTATGGGCATGAATTGGGCACAGAAAGTGTTTTGTTGTAAATAACCATGTGAATAAAACATTAATTCCTGGACATATCATAGTTTGCTCCAAACTGTTTAACCGTATAAACAGATACATACAGACAAAACTGTATAAACAGGTACATAAATAAAATAATTATAAAATACAAGGATTCTTCCTTATTAAGGTGGAGCATGCAAATCAATAACTGTATACCCAGAAGGAGACCTGCACTAATACAGCAAGATATGATATTACAAACTGATTATAATATATTCCTCATCATTAGTTCTGTGCATGGAAAACATGGCTATTACAGAACAGGGGGTATACTTTTTTTTCCCAACTTCACTATGACCTGTCTACTTGTAGCATCTTGTGTGTCCTACAAATACAAGTATAACATCAGCCTTCATCTTTCATCTAACTTCATGGGGCAGCTTACTGCTGAATAGATGCTTTTAAGCCTTATTGTCTTCAATACAGATGAGAACCATGATCCAATTTTTATTTTTGGTAAACCAGGATAACATTTCCAGAGATACATTGTAAGGAGTGAATTAGCTTAATAACTCAGCATGAGTGCCCCCATATGGAGCTTCATCAAACAGATGCTGACATTGTTTCCTCCTCCCATCCCTGCATGAGCCACCGCCCTGCCAAACACCCCCTGCTCTTCCCATGAGACCCCTATGAGACCTACCTGAGTATCCTGCTCTTCCCATGATACCCATCTGAGCCTCCTAACACCCCCTGCACGTTTACCCCCATTAGACCTGCCAAACACCCCCTGCTTTTCCCATGAGACCTACATTAGACTCACCTGAGCCTGTTCTGTCCATGATACTTCATTAGACCCATGTGAGCCTCCACCTTCGCCCATTAGACCCACCTTAGCCTCCTGCTCTGCTTATTAGACCCCCAGAAGACCCACCTGAGCCTCGGTAACGGCAGTTTGAAGCTCAGCCACTTCTTCTTCATGAACCTTCCTAAGAAAAGCCACTTCATCCAGAAGGGACTCGACTTTCTTCTCCAGTTGGAGACGATCCAGGGTGGCTTGGTCCACATCTTTCCTGAATTCCTTCATGGCCTCCTCAGCTTCTTGCCTCTTGGTAGACTCTTGTGCCAGCTTCTCCTGCAGCTGATGTGCATAGTTCTCCAGTTGCTGGCAGTCCAACTGAGCCTGGTCCTTCTCATGAAGTTGCTCTTCTAGCTTAGATCTCAGCTCCCTGATCTCCTGCTCATAGACCTGGCTGAGCCTTGATGGTTCTGACTGCTTCTGCCTTAGCAAGGTCACCTCTGCCTCCAGTAACTTGTTCTGCTGCTCCAGATGATGGACCTTCTCGATGTAGGTGACGAAGCGGTCATTGAGACCCTGCAGCTGTTCCTTCTCATTAGTCCTCACGATCTTCAGCTCGTTGCTGAGGGCGGTGGATTGGGACAAGTCAACATGATCTTGAGGGATGGAGGCGAAATGACTTCCAGGGGACCTGCTGGTCTTCCTGTAAGAAGAGATGCTGGTGTAGGTGTCTCTAGGTTTGTATGTATGATGAGAGCGGGGGCTTGGTGCATACAGGTAGCTAGATGTCCTAGGAGCATCTCCAAAGATCTTCTTGTAGGAAGAAGCGTAGAGATCCCTGGAAGTCATGTCTGAGCCTTGCAGGTGGGTGTGGGATGCTGCTGGTGATGGATAACAATATGGCACCGTCCTGCTCTCTCTCTGCACACAATGCACACTGCAGACTCACAGCATCAGCACCACTTTTATATACACAGGGCTCAGCCTCCCATCCCGGTTACGCCCACCCCTCCAGCCTGGGCTCAATGCAACACTCTGCAGCTCCACCAGCATCCTCCTATCCCATCCAACACACCAGAGCTTCATCCCAGTATACTCATCCTCTGCAGTTACCCCACAGCATCAGAGCACCTCTGAATTTTATATTACTCTCATAACTTGTGTTACTTCCAAATGTATACACAGCTGCAGTAAAATGTAACACTGATCATATATAAAGTGTATTGTAATGCCACACAGATCCTCTCTGCAGAATAATATGGAGCCACAGCTGAGGACACACACCCTCTGTTTAACTGTGTCAGTGCTGAATCAACACTTGATCTTCTATCAAGATTAAGTTTTAGCTCAGTTCTACTGTGTCATTTGTTGTTATGTTAATGATGATTAGATGTGTTGTGAGCAGATTTATAAGGTGCTGAGCAAAGAAAAAAAAATTATGGGTAGATAGATCGATAGATAGATCTTCTAAAGTTATTGAATACAATGTGTATCACATTTATTTGGAAGCTTCCTCTCCTGCAGATGATTTAAAACATAAAGCTGCATGCATCAGGGTACTGTATTGGATTGGATGTGACAAGTCAGCCCATGCTGGTGGTTCAGCAGATTTTGTTCCTCTGCAGGAGGATGTGAAGGGTGTGGAAGGCAGAGGGTTGGTCCCAGCAGTCTGCAGTCATCTAGAGGAGATCTGACCTCTCCTGCACTAATGGATGAGCCTGCACTTCCAGTGATTACAGAGAACAGTACTCAGCACAGTCACAACATTCATTCTTTATATGGAAATATATAGAAACCATATTAAAAATAATATTTTAAACAATGATCCTTATCGGTGGAGTAATGTAAGTGATGACAATATTATTCCAAGGCTGTATTTGGGAAGTTCACGGCTGCAAACACAATGCGTTTTTTTGTAAATTCAACTAGCTGACTTGTGTGAATTGCAAAGCCCCTCAACATGGTATCATCACCACCATTACTGGAGATACTGTAGAAAATGGCTGTGTACGCATTACAAAACAATATTGCGCTAGCACATGCAGTTTTTCCATAAATTAACCTCCCTAGCGCACCGCCCATACCATACCGCCCGTTAAAAACTAGCTAGAGAGGCAAAGTACACTGCCTGCCAGTTCCTCCCTCTCTCCGCCCCTCTCCACACAGCCGGTGTCATTAATGACGCCGGCTGTGTGGGCGGGAAAGTCGGCGCTCCTCCATTAACATGGAGGTCTATGACGCACCCCCGGCCCCTTCCACGTCAGCGTGATGCAAATGGGGCGGTGCCGAAACCCCGGAAATGCTGCAGCGATGAAGACATTCGCTGCAGCTTTCCGTGGAGGTATCGGCTGCACCCGATGCCCGGTTCCCCTGCAGTTGGGGCGACCCTGAACGGCGAACGAACAGGGTTCATCTCAACCGCTAGGGAGGTTAAACTTTAGCAATAAAAACATGAAAAAAGTATGCATAACTCACCTATGCAGCCTTCATCCAGGGACAGTGACCCCTAAAGAAAAAAAACGATTTTGCCGCCATGCCTGGAGTATCTTGTTCTCTACGCTGCAACATGGAGGGGTGACATTTTTCCGGTCTCGCTCCCTCCACCAATCAGGATCTGAATCTGGTGATGCTCCGCCCCTCTAGCATCACTGAATTCATATATGGCTGGCGGCCGGGGACATGTGACATGGATATCACTGCAGAAAAATTCAAGTATTAGGTTATGTTCACACAGATCTTCCACTGGCTCCCGCGATTAGAATCACAGCTATCAGATTGCTGCCAGGAAGTGGGGGGGGGGGGGGGGGGGGGGGGTGGTGAAGGACATCTTGCCCCACCCCGCCTGATCGCGCCTATTGAGAGTGAATGGACGCAGTTAATATAGCACATGGTTTCTAACCGCACCCATTCAGGTCTGTAGGAACATAGCCTAAGAGCAATACTTTTTAATGTAGTATTTCCATAAGCCTTCCCGACTAGACCTTTGCAATCAACTCACAAAGTCAGCTAGTCCAAAACATTTGACAATCTCTATTACCTTTATCTCCGGCAGTTTTGGTGATGATAGTATGTTTAGGGGCTTTGCAATTCACTCACAAATTCCGGTAGCTGAAAGAAATCTAGTAGATCATTTCTACTTATAAGCGGAAGTCAGATTGCATTTCTGAGATTCCTTTACGTACGTAGGTGATCTCTTTCATATCTCCTACCAAAGCTGCATCAAATTGCATTTACATGGACTAGTGTGCTGAGCAAAACAGTTCTGATGCAAACTTATACCTGTCACCCTTCCCGTTTTGGCCGGGAAAGTTACGTTTTTTATGTGGCTTTCCCAGGCAAATCCCGATTTCAACAAATCTTGAATTTTCCCAGGATTCTTGAAATCGCGGTACTTTAGCAGGGAGAAGGCGTTACTCTCCCTGCTACTCACCCCGGACATTATGAGCACAAGCAGGGTGGGACATTAGCAGGGAGAATAACGCCCTCTCCCTGCTAAATCAGCCGAGAACTAAGTCCGATACCGTAACGTCACTTACGGAATTTGGAACGCAGAAGAACCACAGTCCGGGTACCGGAAGTCGGTTATGTCACTTCCTGTATTTTCTCTGGGTTTTCTTTTTTAAAAGTTGACAGGGCAAACTACCTGTGCACATAAGTGCTTGCAATGAGAGATTGTAACCAAATTTGGACTTGGCCCCTGAACCAGATAGCATCACTACAATTGCTAAAGTTGTAGAGAAGGTTTATGAAAATAGTAAAAAAAAGAAAGTGTTACTATTACAAAAAAATTGATTTTGAATGTAATTGATGCAAAAACTATGTTATAGACTAACATTCCTACACCCTTCTATACAGTCCTTGCCAAAAGTTTTGAGAATGACACAAATATTAGTTTTCACAAAGTTTGCGGTTAAACTGCTGTTAGATCTTTGTTGCAGTTGTTTCTGTGATGTACTGAAATATAATTATTAGCACTTCATACTTTTCAAAGGCTTTCATTGACAATTACATGAGATTCCAGGAGGGGGGCATACAAATAGCTATGGGGCGAGTTATTTGTAGCTAATTCTCTGTCCAGATCAGAATACATTGTTCCAACAAAGACCAAGCAGCAAAGTATAACAGCATATGTAATAGAGAGGCTTGTGACTCTCATCTGCCCTACTCCCTCATCCTTCTAGTTCCTCCCCTAGACCTAAATGACATCACAAACAGAATTAAAATATGACAGAAGCACACATCCCGCTGGAAAGTCTACCCATTCAGTTTGTATACAGTTGGCCAGGCCCTTGCACTGTATAGTTGTTGGTAGGTGATGATACCATTGACAGCAAACTTTTTCAAGTGGGACATAATGGGTTAATAGGCACTGTTTGTGGATAGAGCTGGGATCAGAAGTATTTCATTCCCTAAAGAAAAGCAATATTTAAAAATGTTAGACCCCTGAATTGCGTGACTGATCTGTTATGCAACTTTGGACATGACAGGTTGGTTGCTGCAGTGAGGAGGAGGAGGCTGTACAATAAAAAAAAAAGCACATTGTATTTATAGACTGATAACAGCTCCCTGGTTTCTGCCTCGAATCAATGTAATTAAAAGAGATAACTCAATGTCACTCTTTATCTGACTGTAGTTTCAGATCTTAGCGTGCCTGCCAAATATTCCTTTCTGGTATACATGAAACTGTTAATATTTATTCATGAATATTCTGCACATGATCAGTATTAAATGGATGTCACATTGCCACCCATGGAGGATGCAGACATCCAGCAGACCCAGGGGATGAGGGCAGAAGGATCTGCTATGGCTTTAGTGCAGACACTGCAACCTTGGAAGATGCTGCGTCTGCATCAATGAATGCTGCAGACCCCCCCTTCCAGGACCAATGAATGGTCTGCAGTATCTGCAGAGCTTTGTCCCACACATAAGTTATTGACGCCATGTTGCCGCAGAGAGGGGGAGAGAGAGATTTCATCTGCATGCAGGCTGCTTCTCTGCAGAGCCCTGCAATGTGGAGGTGGAAAACTCACATCTCCAGGAATAATGAATGACTCTGGAAGTCCCAGGGAGCCCACTGTACACTGTAGACACTGTGCATAGACATGAAGGCAAAGTATGTGGATTAGATATCATTGTCCCATCACATGGCAGCCTTCCAATACTTACAAATAGCTGACAACTTCCATGGGATGTGATTACATAACACTGCAAAGGATCCCATGTCTGTCCTTATTCAGTATTACAATCTAGGAAAGTCCATTACAACTCATAAACTTTGTGTTTTTTTTATTAGCTGTTTTAATCTTCACTATGGGGCACATTTATTTATATATGTAAAATGTTATACATAAACCTGCAAAACTCCCCATACCATTCGTAATGTGCTTTTTAGAAGAATACTTCTTAATGGTTATTAGGAGGTGACACATACATTACCCAATTCATTTATAAACCCTTTAAAATTTAAACCAAATGTTTGTTAAACAAGAGTGACTATATCTGTGGAGGAGAAATGTAGCCACCCTTGGAAAGCAACAATGTCAGTCTATAGATAGGGTAGTGTCATATGGACTAATATGTGTTATCCTCTCTTATGTTAGGTCCATCTGAGACCTAAGTGGATATAACAGTTTTAACCTCCTTGGTGGTCTGCCTGAGCATGCAGCAATTCTGCATTGATGCAGATCCTGGAGCTGCGTCTTTGCCGTTATCAGTGAGGTGGGGGTGGTTTGTCTTTGCCACAGACCTCCATTAGAATGGAGAGGTATCGCTTTCCCAAGCCTTGTCGCCAGCATCATCGATGACGCCAGTGATGTGCAAAGGGGAGGATGGGGAATCCCGGTAGAGTACAGTATACTCTGTTACAATCACTCAACAGTGCCGTACCGCCCAGGAAGTTAAAGGGGTTCTATTCTCAAAATAAAAAAAACACATACATTACACTGACATAATACTCACCTGACAGCAGATTACATCTGTGAAAACTGCTACAGAATATTATAAAAAACCTACTTACCATCCTTACTTCCTCATTCCCGAAGCCATCGTGTTTAGTAATGGCAAAGAGAAGCTGTTC
Source organism: Ptychadena robeensis (assembly GCA_036250615.1). Classification (NCBI taxonomy): domain Eukaryota; kingdom Metazoa; phylum Chordata; class Amphibia; order Anura; family Ptychadenidae; genus Ptychadena; species Ptychadena robeensis. The sequence goes on from CM070034.1 coordinate 119,207,324, forward strand.
CACCCACACTTTATGAATACTTAATTTTGACCATGGAGCTGTAATTTTTTTAAATGCCCATTAGATGGAGCTTCAGTTACATTACATTAGATCCTACAGCACTTCATCCCAGATGCCCTTGCGGGCAGTATTTACAAATCACGTCGCCGCAGGTACGTCACACAGTGGGAGGGGAGATCCCAAAAATCGCCTCTCCTGCTGTAAGAATTTTTTTTTATTTTTGAGCAGTGATTGTCTAATTAACGGCAGTGCTACATAGAGCTAGACCCCTGAAACACAGGATATGTGTCCCAGGTCTTCTAATTTATGCCTGGGTCTCTTAAAGCTTCCACCCAGGGCACATAAGGAATCTATTGTATACAGCCAGGCCATAAGATATCAGAGACCAATGACAGAAACACCCACCTGGAAATCCTTATGAGGGACTTTACAAAACAGGGATATGACCCAGAAACAACTAAGTCACAAATAAGGAAAGCAGTGAACATCCCCAGAACCAACCTTCTACAATATAAACAGACTGAGAGAGAGAATCGCGTCCCACTAGTGGTCACATTCAATCCACGTCTAGAAGCCTTAAGAAGAATTATAAAGGAGCTACAGCCACTTTTTCAAAAGACAGAAGGCTTAGAGAAATTTTCCTAGAACCACCTCTACTTGCGTACAGACAACCACTCTGAAGCACAACGGAATCATAAGAAGTGCCCGAAACAGTCCCAGAGCACATGGAACATCTCCCTGTATGCAGAGCAGGTGTGAGACCTGTACTCAATATACACAGCACTGACAGTGTACCATACCAGGATCACAGCTGGACTCCCGAGTACAGGGAAAATTTTCCTGTAGATCCTCAAATGTGTGTCTTGATATTGTGCAAAAAAATTTCCTACAGGACACTCTATGTTGGGGAGACGGCCAAACCCTGTGCCACGAATGAATCCTGCACAGATTCACCATCAAGACCAGGAAAACAGATGTCCCTGTAGGGGCCCATTTCTGCAGCACAGGGCCACGGCATAAAGACCTCAAAATTATGGATACTTGAGGGAAATTAACAATCACAGAAGGAGAGGCTGGAATGGGAATGCAAATTCATACAGAAATTCAGAACTCTGAGTATGGGCCTGAACAGGACACACAACTTTATTAGTGTCATTATGACTTAGGCCGGCCGGCACACAAAGGGTGCCGGCCGACTGAAGGGGCCCCATAAATGCACCAGGGTGCAAACGTGATGACGTCATCACGTTTTGCATCCCGGAGCATATCGGGACTGGTTTTGTCTGCACCTGTCGGGGTGTGTATGGCATGCCATTAACTGAATTTCTAACCACTGCAATATAACCCTTTCTCTCATTCCCCCAAAACTGAAAGAACACTTCACAACTAGTATTGTCTGGACTCCTATCTTTCAACTTTGATAATTAACTATGCACTTGGCATTTTCGTTTTTTTTTTTAACAGCTGCATCAGTAGTATTTCATGGCATCTTTTTGTCAATTGACATTTAAATTGTTAAGAGAGTGAATATTTTGCTTCTCCCCTTATCTTAATTACCACCAATACTACTCTTCCTAACTCTGACCACTATCTCCACTAACTAACCCTTCACTCTCTCAACATAGTTTTTTTTGCAATATTTATGTCCTTGTACTTTTTGGTAAATGTAGCTTTAAAAAAACCAGAATGTATGAGCCTGAAGAAGGGATCTGCGATAATCCCGAAAGCTTTCTTCTCTAATGACTTCAGTTATCCAATAAACGTATCACGTGAACTCCAAACTCCTATACAGATCTAAGAAGAATACATACAAACAGTACTGGAACATTGTTGAAACATTGTGCAATATGTTTTCTCCTGCTTTACCTTTCTAAAATACATAATGAGTGCTTGCATAGTTTGTTTTTCTCTTCATGGTTATTACTTTTTTTCTCCTATATTATATACAACTGGCATATTTTTGTAGCACTTTATGAAGCATATATAGTCCCATAACTTCAGCTTCCACATACACAGTTACGATAACCTGTTGCAATTTACCTGCAAATGTCACCACGCTGTGCTTAATTGAACGGAATGTTGCACCACGTTTGCACATCGATTCCTCTTTCAAAAAAACGGGGACCCTGGTCCTGTGGTACAACCGGTTTTGTGAGATATTTTTACTACCAGTGATCTTTAGGCAAATACCACTGACAGAAAATCTCTCACAACACGCGAATGAGAGCTGCTGACAGGCATCCCCCGGGACATATAGTTCTGAAAATGCGGACAAAATCCTGATAGTAAAAATTTCAGGTTTTTTATGTGTCATAGCCTGGAGCTGCAAGACGAGCGGTTCATCCGTGTAGGCGGTGCAGCCTCTGACTGGGCCTCAGCTGGGAACGGGATTGACACTAGAGGATGATCGTAGAGAGGCGGAGCTTTGGGGCGGGACAAGGGGACTTACTTAGGGGAGAGCGCCGAATTGCGGCCTCTTCCGTTTCCCCAGAGAAGCAACCCCCCTCCCTCCCTTAGTTTGCATTTTTGTAATGTATTTCTGTTTGATGATTTTGTTTATTGAGTCGCAGCAGAGGACGGTCCTCGTCGTGCCAAGTGAGTTTTGGTGGAAATTAGAGGGTGCGTGCTTATTTAGGGATAGCAGCATCAATATGTGAGTTAGTAAAGGGCCCAGGCCCTAAGGCTTGTTATGTTTTTTCCTGTTTTAACAGGAGTTTGCATTTATTGGAAGTACCCATCGTGCTGGTTTACAAGGCAGGTGGCTTGTACGACGTTTTTGTTTTTAGTTGTTTATTATGTTATATGGTATTTAATATATGTAAATTCAAAGGGTGAATTGTTATTGTTATTTAAATAATGGCACTGGCGAGGTCTGGTCCCAAATTTATTAAGCTGTGCCTGTTTAAACACAGCACTTTAATACAAACAGAACGTTTTCCTGAAGAATCCGTCTTTGTCATGATTCATTAGTGGATATTTGGGGTTTTTAAAAGGGTAGGAGTCATCAGCACTCCACGTAATCATGGTTAGCTTGTCAAATCCCCTGAAGTTCGCACCCTGTTAGGGCATCATCAGTGGGAACACACAATTCCAAAGCTGTTGGTTCATACACAGGCACTGATGTTGGGTGCCCTGAACTGTTTTGCTTACTCTGCCTGTACCAGGTGTTCTGGTACACATTGTACGACCTTGTCAATGTACTATATATTGTATTTGTTATTTGTATGTGGGGTTTAACATGTTGAAAATGTCCAATAGAAATAAAAACTGAACTTTTAATTTACTTTACCCTATTTAAATTCCCGGTCTCTAGCCACCACCAGGGTCCGAGACGCAGCTCACCACTATGTTTTTTTAAATCACTTGAGTGTCCTATGGGATAGGGCCATTTTTTTGATTTGTTTCAGATACTAGCAAACACTTGCCACATACTTTTAGAGACTTGTAAATATAATGGATAGAGGAGATTCAAGAGTTCTGACACCATGCTAGAAGAGAGCCAGGGTTTGTTGTCTCTCTCAGTAAGTTTGGGCCTTCCAGCTAGGTCTGACGGGACTGCAGGGAACCAACATACCATTGAGTGGATATGCCTTGACGGACTAGGGGTGGAAGGAACCTCTCTCTGAATCTCAGCTAGGAACAAGAGATATTCTTGCCATTTCCTTTACCAATATATCAGCAACCTCATCTTTGGTTTAGAGCCTTAGCTCCTTAGTATATCTTCACTGCTGTATTGCATTTATTAACCTCCTGCATTTGCCTGACACAGTTTGAGACAGTATCTCACTTCCAAACATGGCGGTGCCCATAGCCTACATATAATAGGTACATGTTATGTAGGGGCATCAACGTTCCAGCGCACCACTGGAATGTTTTGTGTAAAACCGACCCCAAACTGTCACCCTGCCTAGGGCTCAATTGGCATAAAAGGCTTGTTTAGTCTGCTTCATAGAATAGTAAAATTATCCCCTAAATCGTGGTTCCCAACTTTCCGTGCAGGCCCCTTTTGTATTAGGAACATTATCGACCCCCCCCTCCCTAGTCAAACACACAGGCTAAGAATAGAGGGCCAGCACCCACGCAATCCTTCGTGCCCCCCAGTTTGGGAACCACACCCTGAATAACATGGAAGCTATAAGGATTAAGTTTAATACCACAGTTTCCTCTAACCATCCAATCTTATTCCCCCATACGGAACTTGCTCTGCTTCTTGTGTGGAGGCATTATGTGTGGCAGAGGCAGGGCATTGCTTCACATCATGATACATAGCCTCCTGCAAGGAAAACAGTGAGAGAACAGATCATTAAATGTCATTCCAAATCACTAGAAATCACAGGTAGTAGTAGTATACATCTATGGCACTGCAGACACAGCAATCACTTACAGCTCAGGTGCCCAACCTGTGGCCCGGGGGCCACATGCGGCCCTTTGGGTGTTCTTCAGTGGCCCTTCTTCAGTGTTCTTCAGTGCCCCCCCTCGATCCTCCACTTGCAGCCCCCCAAAAGCTAACTGTTAATGCATAGGATAAAGGAACTGACCCCCCATAGATATCATCAAACATCAAAGGCTTTGATGAGATCTATGAAGCACATAACCTCTGATGATATATATGACACAAAATTAACATTACCATACTACAGTGTCCCTAATGCTTGAAGTATCATTTTAAACAAGTTTTGTTATTTAAAAATGTAAAATAATGTCTTCTAGCTATGCTGCTCTGCTGTCATTTCTTTTTAAAATGCTTATACAAGTCAGTATAGATTGAAAATGTTATGTGCGGCCCTTTTAGTGATGGTAAGGGCCGCACTTGTGTTGCCCACCACTGACTTACAGTATACCAGAACGTGCTCTGCCATTTTGCAGAAAAAACCCCAAAACATTTCTCTTTTTAACCAATGCAAATCTTTACATTTTGAGCCCAGGTCCTTATTTCATCCTTGCAAATGAATACCTTCAGGTTCATTTTCTACCCAGCCCCTGGAAGAATGGTCTAAATGAAGTGACCCAGCCCCCTACAAACAATGTGACCCTACAAATAATGATTTCTTACAACCTCTTTAACAAGTGCACCTCAAAAAATTAGATAATAATAATAAATAAATGGTAATTGTTAGGTGAAGTAATTTATTTCAACCACAATTAAGTAGGGCCACAAATTGCTTTTAGTGAAGTTTTATTCTAGTTCTCAATGGTTAAGGAAATGTGGCATGTTGAACCCTGGTAATTGATTTTATATCTACAGTACTTTAATTGAATGTGTGAACAAAGGTTTCAGGGATAAAACATGTTATAGAGTCAGTTGCATCAGATATGTAATTATATAGTAGTACATTATCTAATGTTGACACTTCACTTTTTTAACACTGATTGCCGGCAAAGCTTAAATCTCACTCCATTTTCTATAATGAAGGAAGGATGGGTATGTTTTTCAGGTTTTTCTTTTTTTCTCTCTCTCTCTTTTTATCCCAGTGACAACAAGACAAGAAAAGAAAAGCACATTGGTGTTACTGGGCAGGTAGCACATAGAACAATAAAATTCTTCATTGAGGTTCTAACACTTCCCTGCTGTACTATCATTTTGTTATTGTCCATAACTAGCCATACACACAACTCAACTTCTGTTAAAGCAATTTCCATTCATACAAAGACTTGTGTATGGCCAACTTATCTCACAATCAAATAGATTATCTATTACTTCATATTGTTCAATCCCATTGTCACCAGCAGGGCCGCCATCAATAATTTCTGGGCCCCACAAAAGTGTACTCTGCAGTAACGCAAGCACTATGTCATGTGACCTGCTGCATGTGAACCTTATACAGCAGGTTTATCTGGTGTAATTAGTACAGATTGTTGAAGTTGTTCAACTTGGCGACTTTGTGAGTTAATTGCAACTCCCCTTAACATAATATCGTCGCCAAACTTGCTGGAGATGTAGAGAAGGGTTGTGGGAACACAACAAAATTGCTCTAGCATATGCAGTTTCTGCATGAATTAAATTGAAATCCAAGTGAATAATTCAGCTTAAAACTTTGATTTTGAACTACATGTGCTAGAGAATTTCTTTTTCTTTTTTGTAATGTTCCCCCAACACCTTCACTAAGTCCCCAGCAATTTAGGTAATGATAGTAGCTTCATAATTCACTCAGATTTTCACACAGAAATTCAACCATTTCTAGAAAATGACTAAATTGTCAACAAGATGGAGCTGCTGTCCACATGTCATTACACATCACCAGCCAGTCAGAGATTTCAGCGAGTTGAATTGGGCAGCAGATCGCCAGGCCCCCCTAGATGGTCGGCCCCAGATGGGAGTTCCCCCCTGTTCCCGCCCTGGTCAGCAGTATTTTTACAGCAGTATGTGCAAATTTCTCTAGGAGCTCTAACACTCCTTCTTTTTACCCTTTTCAACTGAATTTGGGGTTCAAAGTAAACCTTTTATAAGGCTTTTACCCAAAGGGTGCTGAGTGTTTTTTTTCTTAAGTTTTTTTCAGAGTTCCAGACTCTGGAATGAGAGGGAAATAATGTGGTCCCTAATCCATAGAGTTTTTCACCTGTGGGACATGGCGTCAGTAAAAAAGGAGTAAGCATTAGGGCTTGTGTTTACATCTGATTCCCTGGAAGTACTTCCAGTGCAGGGAATCCAGGTGAGCACCAGATAATTTGCCGGGCAGTAGACACTGTCCCATTCATCTTTTTCCACACTGTGGATGCACATCCGCATCAGGGAAAGAGACGTAGTGGACACAAGCCCTTAGGTGGCTGAGTCTATTTGGCAAAGTAGCTAGTGACTTTTTATATTAGTACATTAACTACTGTTTGCAATTTGCGTTTGCAATATGCGCGTGTACAAGTGCTGATTTGCACAAGGAAGGTATTAATGATTGCATATCACAAAAATTACAAATTTATTGCGAATATTAGGCACAAAATGTGCAATATTCTGCGAATATGTATAGTGCCTATGCTGCTCATCACTACTGGATCTTAGGACGCAAACCCCCCAACTAGTGGATACCTAAATACCGTAAATCTAAACGCTGTCTGTTTTATTTTTTTTATTAATAAAATGACTTATTAACAATAAACTCACCTTTGCAAGCTGTTTGGGTGCCCACTACGAAGCAGTCAGCTCAGAGTTCTGACCCCAAACCTACTAAATACCAAGGGAGGAAGGAATTGGAATGCTAATTTTTTGCAAGGTTTTTTCCAATATCAGCACCTTAGCATTTTTTTTAGCTAATAAGCTTGACTTTCAACAGACGCACGCTTAACTCTAAAGCTAGGAATACACAGGTCGATATTTTCACAGATTTTTAACAGCCAAAGCGTGGTATCGGCCGGGCTGGCTGCAGGAAGCCAATATTGGGGAAGCTTTGCATCGCGCTGCTGCCGACATATCTAATATGGCACAAATATCGAGCCATGTGTTACCAGCTATATTCCCAGAAGAGTAAAGGTAGGAATACACGGGTCGTTTTTTTTCCCAGAGTTCGGCACAGCTGAGCGCCCTGCACGTTCACGGCACTGAGCTGTGCAGAGATCTGAGAAAAAAAATCTACCTGTGTATTTCTACCTTTACTCTCCTGGGAATGTAGCTGGGAACACACGGCTTGATATGAATAGATGTCAATAGATCTCATTAGGCTGAACAGGTTACCAACATGTTGGTAAACCTTGTTCGATAGCCTATACTTTGAATGGGGACCCATGGTTCCCCATTCAAAGTATAGACCGGCTGACAGCTGGCTCCCGATATTGGGGATGCCGGGCAGTAGCGTGATGAAGTCATCACGCTACTGCCAAAATCTCTCTGTCGGCTTAAAAATTTAGCCGTGTATCTCAGCCTTTAGGTTGGTTTAGCCACAATAAGTCTGTTTGCTGAGGTGGGAGAGGTTATTGTGTTGACTTGGGGGTCATCTGTAGGTTTATGTTTATAATTTTGTAATTTGTTAATCCAAATAGCACAGAGATGGCAATTTACAAGTATTTGTCAATATAGTACATCCGTAGCAAAGTAAACATAACACGGTACCAACATCCAACCCCAGGTCCTGCCATCTACCCTAGACGTGTATGACAGTTATAATATTGAATTGCTATGTACAGGGAAGAATGGCACTGCATGCAAAACTGGATTTTTAGAAAAAAGTCAGACTAAGAAGGAACATACAACTATGAATTTAGTCAGGTTCTACTATTGGATGTCACCATCACCCAAAGTGAGGTAATAGCGCCACCTCTTGGTTATATATTGACACAACCTTATTATGCCTCCCAATCTGTCTTTGAAGTCATGTTTTACAATGATGGACCAATAAGCAGAAGAGAAAGCAGGTTGTCTATGCCCAAACAGACATGGAGAAGTTAGAATTCACATATGGGAGAGGAGTACCTAGATTTTTGATGATGATGGTTCTAGTTTATTTGCTTTATAAATTAAAGCAGATATGCTTTTGACCTTTGGGATTAATGACCATACTTATTACATGCAAGGTCTGTTTTTATCTCAGCTGAATTCATCTTGGTCTTAGTATTCACCACTTAGTAGTAAACCTGTTTTTTTTACTCTCTAGTACATAGTGAACACAATGAAGGTGTGGCTATTCTAATAAATTAATTGTCTGGAGGAACGTGACACTTAAAAAAAAGTATTTTAAAGCTGAATTTCAGGTACAACAACATTATATATATATACGTGTAAAATACTCACCTATTGTGCTCCATGTTCCTTGCATAATGTAAAAAGCTGAATCCAAATATATACCATGTTCCTTGCAGTCAAAGTACCTAATGTACATACTTAAGACTGTTAAGAGGAAGGTATTACTCATAGAATGAGAGAGGGGGAAAGTAACTGGTCTTTGTCACATCATAATATAAGAAACACAAAGAACATTAAGATTCAGTAAAAAATATAGCTTATCTTGACGTTCCCAGAGTTACAGTGGGGCAAAAAATTATTTAGTCAGCCACCAATTGTGCAAGTTCTCCCACTTAAAAAGACAAGAGAGGCGTGTAATTTTCATCATAGGTCATCTTAACTATGAGAGACAGAATGGGGGGAAAGAATCCAGGAAATCACATTGTAGGATTTCTTATGAATTAATTAGTAAATTCCTCAGTAAAATAAGTATTTGGTCCCCTACAAACAAGCAAGATTTCTGGCTCTCACAGACCTGAAACTTCTTCTTTAAGACGCTTCTCTGTCCTCCACTCGTTACCAGTATTAATGGCGCCTGTTTGACCGTGTTATGAGTATAAAAGACACCTGTCCACAACCTAAAACAGTCACACTCCAAACTCCATTATGGTCAAGACCAAAAAGCTGTTGAAGGACTCCAGAAACGAAATTGTAGACCTGCCCCAAGCTGGAAAGAATCTGCAATAGGCAAGCAGCTTGGTGTGACGAAATCAACTGTGGGAGCAATAATTAGAAAATGAAAGACATACAAGACCACTGATAATGTCCCTCGATCTGGGGCTCCACGCAAGATATCACTCCATGAGGTTAAAATTATCTCAGAAACTGTGAGCAAAAATCCCAGAACCACATTGGGGGACCTAGTGAATGACCTGCAGAGAGCTGGGACCAAAGTAACAAAGGCTACCATCAGTAACACACTACGCTCCTTCAAGGGCATTGAAGATTAAATGTGGCTGGGTCTTTCAGCATGACAATGATCCCAAACACACCAAAGGAGGGGATTCATAAGAAAAATGTCAAGGTCCTGGAATGGCCTAGCCTCCAGTCTCAAGATCTCAACCCCATTGAAAACCTTTGGAGGGAGTTGAAAGTCAGCGTTGCCTAGCGGCAGCACCAAAGCATCATTGCTCTAGAGGAGATCTGCATGGAGGAATGGACCGAAATACCAGCAACAGTGTGTGAAACCCTTTTGAAGACTTAAAGAAAACCTTTGACCTCTGTCATTGCCAACAAAGAGGATATAACAAAGTATTGAGATGAAATTTTCACATTGACCAAATACTTATTTTCCACCATCATTTGCAAATAAATTATTTAAAAATCAGACAATGTGATTTCCTGGATTCTTTCATTCTGTCTCTCGTAGTTGACATGTACCTATGAGGAAAATAACACGCCTCTTTAAGTGGGAGAACTTGCACAATTGGTGGCTGACTAAATATTTTTTGCCCAACTGTATGCTTAGGTCTACAATTAGAGGTGCAGGACTATCAACAGATATTTTTGGGTCTTACATTATTGCATGTATTTGTATTTAAAACTGAGTATCTGTGTTTTGTATCATCGTTTCCAGCTCAGATATTACATCCTCCAATGGCTACTGATGTCACAATCATATTCAGGAACTCTGATGTTGTAAGAAGACCTCTGGGCTAGAAACTTAAATTTCATCTTTTGAATGACACACATTGCTGCAATTATTTAGTAATAACCATCTGCTTTACCAGAGGTTGTATGAATACTTCCTGGAATAGTGAAAGATGGCTCAGTAGTGCAAGACCAAACTGGGCAAGGTGGTGAATAGTAGGATATGGTCCTAAAATATAAACCAGAAAGTTTGGTAAAGTGTGTGTTTACTAAAACAAATACAGTAAAACTTTAAAAGCTCTTCATGTGATGTGACCCCGTCCGCTAAGCGTATTGCTTGGCGGGGATCCCGACGTAGTACATAGACATTGCCTGCCGGCGGACACTCTGTTTACACATCTGCCGATGCAGAGGCTCAACGTACTCGACTATGCTGAGCCTTACATCGGCGGAGTGGCTTGGTGCAGTGAAGACCAAGCAATACACTTAGCGGAGGGGTCCCGACGTATAATGGAAACATAGCCTAAATGTTTTGTTATGGCTAATTGTGTGTAACAAGAGGCCAAGAAAGTTTTTTTTTTTTCCAATAACATTTTTATAAAATTTTTCAAAGACATAAAAGAGTTACAGTACTTCCACCTGGAACATGTATACGAAAAACAGAGATATCGTAAAGATAAACATGCACCCTGCTGGCTTCTCGCAGTCAGAAGATCTCGAGTCAATCCAAATGTGCCCGCACATAGGCTCCACAACCGATAGGGTGGAATTACGTACTCGCACAATGCCCTGTAGCATCCCGGGTGGAGACTTAAACCGGCCACGGTGCTCGGCATGCATACAAGATCCCCAGCAAAAATACCACAATATCAAACAAAACAAAAAAAAAACAGAGGAAGAGAAAAGAAAAAGAGAAGAGGAAAGACGAAGAACAGACCTGGGAGGGGGAGCTCGGCCCACCACCGGAGTAGGTGCACATGGGGTACGACAGTAGCGGCCAAAGTCTCAGTACAAGCACCGCAGAGTATCAGCCAGATGGGTTCCACAAGCAGGTCCTCTTCATCCACTAAGAAGGGCTCTACCCTCGTCCGAGCACTCAAACACATTCCACCTCGCCCACAATTTAGTGTATTGTTTCACTCGGTCATGTCTGGTGTGAAATAAACCCTCCATCTCTTGTACATGGTGTACTTGCTTCACCCAGTCCTGCAGCGTCGGAACCTTGTCCGTGCGCCACAGCCTGGGGATCAGCACCTGCCAAGAAAGTTTTTAAACAAAAAAAAAATACCTAAAAAATTTCACTAGGAAGAACTACACTCTGGCACAAAAAAATTGTACTTTATACCAGAACTTTGTTGCAATGTCCTAGGAGGATGGATGTAAATGGATGGATTAAATAGTACCTCTTGTGAATACTGAAATACCTGGCCTCTTCTATGCAGCTACCAGTACAGCCTTTCTGTAGGACCTGGGAGCATTGTAGCCCCCCCCCCCCCCCCATATAAACCGATAATGCACTGTTGGGCCATTGGGTCTTGTTGGATTTAGTATTTTATAAATCATAATATAATTACCGTATTTTTCGGACACTAGCAGCAGTACTATCACAGCGCATCTCTTCATGCGCCCTTACTGATCTTTCTCACTGATCAGGAGGAGGGGGCGCATCTCTCACCTGACTGCTTCCTGGATAAACTCTTTGCCAGGTGAGCTGGCGGGAAGCCAGGGCACGACCACCCGTGGCTGTCGGACCATAAGACACAGACCCCCCCCCC